>JAKCOX010000051.1:2400000-3015000 GCA_022605575.1 Laterallus jamaicensis coturniculus
CCCAGAAAAAGGGTTCTTTTTACTTTAAATAAATTTCCTGATCTGGTTTGCTGCTTGGCTGTCTGTGGATGGGCAGTAGAATGGAGGATCTGATGAGAGGGAGGAGAATGGGGATGTCTGTGGCAGCCATTCTGGTTTGTGATGGCTTAAACTAGTTGTGAAAACGTAGCATGATGTTGTAGCAGATGGCAGCCACTGACAGAAACCCATTTCTATAATGTTTTGAGTTCAGCAAAATAAGAAGGTGTCAAAATTACAATAAATGTTAACTTTCATTGTTCATGAATGCAAACACTGATGTAGTCTGCAGACACTGGCTTTAGAAAAAAAAAAGCTGACAATTTTTAAAGACTTTGTATTGCCTATACACTGTCATTCTGTGAGTACATTTTTTTTTACTTGGAAAATAGGGGCTGCATATAAAGGTATATTGGACAAATAAAGATTTAAAGTTGTGAGTGGAAGTAAAGTGCCTTTGCTTTTTTATTACAACTGTTTATGACTTATTTTGAAGGAAGGTAAGTGTGGACAGGTTAGGTTTTAGACTCCCAGGCAGATACCAGTAATATTATGATGGGAGCTGTAAACAAAAAAGATGGACAGGAGTGCAATTGTGGTTTTGTAACTGTCAGTAATTTATTTTTTTTTCCCCAGGAAAGAAGTTCAGTCTCCTTCCTTGGGGAAAGATACAGCAGATACACTGATCATTGGAGGTGGTTGTGTTGGTGTGAGTCTAGCCTATCACTTGGCTAAGGCTGGCTTGAAGGATGTTGTTCTGCTAGAAAAATCTGAGCTCACTGCAGGATCTACGTGGCATGCAGTAAGAAATGTTTTTAACAGCAGTTTGTGTATCACAAAGGTGGTAGAAGTTTCATTGCCTTTTTATTCCCTGGCTTTCCAGAAATTAACTGTCTGGCTATTTTACAGACTTCAGCACTGAGTAATTTCTAGATTTGCTGTGTAAGTTAGAGAAGTTGGTTCACCTATCATAAGTGCTCTTTTCCCATTTGTAAAAACTGGGGTAAACTCTGTATTTTGAAATGACTGGAAGGTAATTATTGTTACACATTTTTGGCAGTCAACTGGATTTAGACTTTAAACTTTATCTTAAATTTGGTTTTCTAAGCTTAAGGTTTTATTTAGAAGATCATCTAATTTATATTCCAAAGTCTTTCACTGTGAGGTGTTTCACTTTTTTGTGTAAACCAGATAGATAGGCAAAATTTGTCATTGTGTATAATTACGTTTATTGTATTTGCCATTATTTTTCCATGTATGTGCCATCCTGAAAAAGAAGTAATCAAGTGCCAGTGTCCAGTTCTCAGAGAGTGTCACTGTCCCAGAAACTGATCCTTATAGAGAAAAGTGCTTTCTTTCCTGCTACTGCTGACATTTCACAAAATTTTGGAGGAGAGAAGCCAATAATTGTACAATGTGGGGATTTTTTAGGCTTAAAGTTTGTCTGTACTCTAAGGAATTCAAAAGCCATACTTGTAATAATGGCAAGTTGGGGACACTTCCTATAATAATGCTAATCACAATGGCATACTGGTGGGTGCATGTGTTTGTATGTAATTACATATGTCAATTCCTGGAGTAGATAGTGTAATGAAATTAAATAAAGCTTGCCACCATTATAGATGCTCTTTCCATTCATTTCCAGCTACACTCAGGTGAACGTGGGAGAACGTCATCCATGTATAGCAATGCAGAAGAGTGAAAACCCAGCAGTTTGCTAGAACTACTCTATTAACAGAATACAGCATTTATGCTATACTTAATAGCTATAGTATCTCAGTGCCTCTCAGGTACGAATTGAGGACAGTAGCTCAGATTACATTTGATTTGTATTTCCAAATCAAATAGTAACAAATAATAGTAACAAATGCAAGTAGAAAAATCACTGCCTGAAAGATATATGTAGGTTTATAGTTCCACAAACAAAGCAAACAAAAACATACTGTATGGAGTTAGGAAAACCAAAATTCAGCTATTATGTGTCTTTTAGAAGGAATGATGCCACAGGTGATGTAGTTCAGTGAACACAGCAACACCATGTGTACGGTCAAAACGCGCATCTTTGAGTACTGAATCAGAACCATTAAATAGTCACGGTAATACTCTGACAAGCATCTGGGTGAGGTAGACTACATTTTATTTACCCAGTGCATGCACAGAACAGAACCTGTGTAAAAAGCAGTAAAAAAACCCTCACTGAAGAAGAAACCAAAATCACAAATTGAGGGTTGTTAGTAAATGTTTTCTTTGTTCTTGTTACACTCGCTCACTCTAGCTTATTGCTTATAACTATGTAAAAGCAGCCTCTTCATTTTTTTGCCTCGATTTTTTTTTTGCAAATGCCACAGTTGGAAGAGAAATGCTGTTTCAACAGCAGGGAGAGAACTGGAGCCAGCAGAGAAAATGCCTGCACTGGGCTATTGAGAGGGCTGCTTTGTGGTATCTGATGCAATAGAATTTGATGTGATTAACACAGCAAGACACCTAGTTATTGCTACCTGTTAGGTAAACTACATGTGTACTGTCTGTTTTCGTTGAACTCGGAGTGCTGCATCTGAAGGTGAAAACATTAATGTTGTTTTAGGTAATGAGAAGGATCAAAACTGTGAGTTCCTGGTTTTACATTTACCAGTGGTTTCCTCACTGTGATACAACACTAGGGACAGATGAAAGTTACACATAAGAATTAGCACGTGAAGTGGCCCGCAGTTAGTGCCTCCAGCACCAAACGTTGAAAGTCTGGTTTGGATGTTGCAGTACTATACCACACTTTCCCTCTTTCACCAGTAGGTACTGCCAGGGCTCAGGATTATGTTTCATACAGATCATATTCCTGCTAGTGTGGCTGCCAAAACTTTCTTCCACTTATTGGGTCTGAGATAAATTTGTCTGAGTTTCGTTTTATTTAAATTACAACAGCAGAGAAAGTATGCATATACTTATATTATCAGTAATAAGAAGATATAAATAACAGAGCAAATGCCCCTCCTTTTTATTCCTATGTAACCATGACAAAATAATCGTTATTACACATGTATAAATTAGGTCAGGACCTAGGCTTTAAAAACTCTTAAAGTCGTACTGTTTTGCAGGTGAGACAGATGACTTGCCTGAAGCCATAGGGACTAAACAAGGGGTACAACTCACTTGCCGAATATATTTTCTGTATTGTTGCTTGTTTGAGAGGTGTTTTCTGACAAAATGTGTAACGTATCATTCTGTTAAGTGATACTTTTTTTTTCAAAGTGCAACTCATTTTGCACTTTGTTAATAGTGCACAATAGTTAATAAAGCACAGCACAAGACAAACAAAAACGTACTATGACTTGTGCAAACTTGCAAGGAGAGAGAATAAAGGTGGTAACAGTGTTAATGCCGTTTTTCCCTCTAGAATGCTGACTTAATGAATGGAGTTAATATAAAATCTGAAACAGATTGGAATAGAACGAAACTGATACACAAACATTTCAGCAGATTAAAATGTAAATCATAAAAATGCTCTAAAATTGCTGTGCCAATTCTCATACTAAATTGTGCATTCTTAAACTTCTTTTCCCAGGTAATAGATACCTACAATAATAAAATCTCTGTTTAGGGCAAAACCTAGGGCAAATCTCTTTCAAATACAAGAATGATCCTCCCTGAAACACATATTTGGAGACCAGTTGGTCCAGACAGGGAGCTCATGACTGAGTTCTGGAGCAAAGATATACTATACAGCAGGTGGAAGCAGGAAGGGGCTATGAAAGGGCTAATTTCGAAAAAAAATTGCCTGGGCATGTAAAGGGGATGCTAGGAAAAACAAAGTGCAGCTAGAGTTAGGATTAGTAAGGAACATTAAAGTAATCAGGAAGAGCTTCTACTGCTTTATTAGTAGTAAAAGTCTGAAAAAGGGAAATGCAGGACAGTTGCTGAATGAGGTGGGTAATTCAGTCCCAGTGTACACTGGTAAGGCTGAAGTAGTCAATGCAGCCTTTGCACAAGCTTTCACTGTCAAGGTTTCTTAGGCCTCTGTGCCATGAGCAGGGTTCAAGGAGAAGAGGAACTACCAGCGGTGGGTGAGGATCAAAACAAGGATTACTGGGAGAACTTTGCTTATACACATTTATTGGACCAGGTGGGCTGGATGCAAGAGTGCTGTTGATTGCAAAGCTGGTCATGTATCACTTTGGAAAGACTCTGGAGATGCTGGAGGTGCCCAGGCTTTTGAGAAGGGCATACGTATGCATCTTTACAAAAAGCCAAAGGTACAAGCAAGGGAGCTAAAGAGCACCCATACTTTGATTTCTTATGAATATCATGGAGCAAGTCTCAGATCATATTTCTGGGCCCATAAAGGAAAAAAGGTGATTTGGAACAGCCAGCATAGACTTGTGAAGCATAAATCATGTATGACCAAACCTGATCACCTCCTTTGACAGATTTTAGCAAGACTTTGGGAACTGTGTCCCATAATATTCATGTATTCAACCGAAGATGTTATGTTCTGCATGACAGGACAACTTGATAGTTACAAGACTGTTTGGATGGTCAAGCTCAGAGGGTAGTGATTAATTGGTCACATTCTACCCAAAGGCCTCAAAAAAGTGGAGTGTCACAGGGTCTGTCTCAGGAGCCATCCTGTTTAATATCTTTGTGAATGATCTGGTGTAGGTGACAAAGTACATGCTTGTCAAGACTGCAGTTGACACCAAACTGGGGGGACCAGTCAATGCACCCAAGGGCACAGCTGTCATACTGAGGGATGTAGACAGGCTAGAGGGATGAAAAGACAGGAATTTTATTAAATAGAACAAGGGCAAATGCAAAGTCTTGTACTTGCCCAGGGAAGCAGTGCAGTCTCTGTCCTTGTGGATTTTCGACACTAGGCTGGAGAAAATCTTGGGCAATCCAATCTGATCTTGTAGATGACCCTGCTTCGAGTATGAGATTGGATAGAGGTGCCCTGAAGTACCATTCAATCTTTTTATTTTATCATAATTATTTTATGATACTAATTTTTATATAGTCCGGACAGATTGTAGTTGCCTCCCAGCTGCTGTCCTGAAACCAGAAGTTTTCACTATCTGAAGCCAGAATGCATCAAACCTGTTTACAATTGTTTTATTCCCTTAAAAATGTCAGAAGTTTTTATTTCATACCTGCAATTAAATGTCCTTGAATTTAAATGGCTCTATAGATAACTTCTAAGTAATTTGTTGTTCATTTGGTTTGAAATGAGTTTACTAAATGTGACCCCAAAAATGGAATTTCCCTGCATCTGCAAAAGAGATTTCTACATTTTGAAGAATAAAAAAAAGATGAGAAAACATTTACATAAATAAAAGAAGACAATAAAATAATCTGAAATGACAGAATTTGCAGGTACAAGTAAATTAATTACTTATAGGTTACTGTAAATTGCCAAAGAAATGTGAACATTTCAGTGCCTAATTTATTTCTTTATTCTGTATGCACAGAAAAAAGGCCCCTAGGACTTTTTTTTTTTTTTTTTTTTTAAGAAAGAAGCAAGTTTTCATTAAAAATTCCACAGTCCTGGACATTAGTCTGAGGTAATTAAAATAAATGTGTTCACAACAACATAAACCCACATGTATCAAATGAGATCAGAAACGCATTTGGTCAAATACCTGGTCTCCTGCATGTCCAGTATGTGGTGATCCAACATGATAATAAGGACAAGTAATATTTTTCCAGACCATTAGTCTAGAAACTTCCTGAATTTGTTGTGCCTACTTGGTGCTAAATGAGGCCCTTAGTAGATTTTTCTTCCTCCTACAGATACCCATGATCACTTTTTACACTCAGATTGTTGAGGTAATGAACAATACCAAGCATACTGAGCAAGCAAGAGCCAAATTTACTAATATAATACAGGCACAACAAAAGAATATAATACTGCTAGATGATTCATTTTGCACATTTTTCCATTGGTTTATTTTGGCATTTCACTCATGTGGAGCACCTGATCTCATATATAAACTTTAAGATGTCAGAAAGAAAAAATCCTCACAAAGAAAGGCAGGAAACCATACGGTGTCTAGCGTAAAGACATATATTCAATAATGCCAGACACTTGTCACACTCTTGCTCTGAAGATAGTGAGTCCATGTCATCTCAAGCAGTGAGCATGATTTATGTTTTTGAGGAGCATGGTATCATTTCCTAAGAGCAATTTGAAGCTAATTGTTACTGAAGGAAAATGCCAGGTCTTAAATATGAAGTTGAACCAAGAACGATGGGTCAGAAGAACCCATGGCTTCAAAAAATTATAACGTTTGATTTAATTCATGCAATATATGTTTATGTTAATTGTAGAGAAGTGTGACATTTAATAGGTTATTAGCACAACTTAATTATTTTGAATTAAAATACATCTTTAAAGACCTTTAGTTATCCATTTCTATAGTTATTCCACTAGCTTTAGAAGTTAAAGTCTCATATTTAGCACAGAACAAAGTTGACAAGCTAAAATTAAGAATTTAGTTAATGCACGTGCATCAAAACTGTACTTTTAAATGTCTACCTTTAAAATGTGTTACTTTTCACCTTTAGATTTCCTGTTGGGTTTTTTTTCTCAGGATGGCAGTGAACTCAAAGATTGACTTTGCTGTCTGTCTCCCTTAACTGAAGCAACCTTCATCTATGCATCTATTTTAGTTAGCAGAATATACTCTATAACTATGCATATATATGTACCTAATATTTAAATCAATGTAGTTCATTAGCTTGAAAACCTAAGCTAAGTTTGCATTTAGTTGTCTAATTGGAAAGAAGAGTTTTAGTGAGACATCGTGTAGAGGAGATACAAAGACTTAAGCTTAACTTCAGTAATAATTTAACACTGCTGTATTTTAAGTGGTAAATGTCTGCAGGTATGAATGTCATTAGATTGATGCAGCTGTCTCCTGTAGGCAGGTGAACAGTTTCCTTAAATATAGAAGAGGCTGTAATGACTTCTTGATTTTACCTTTTCATGACCCCAAAAGGGCTTGACAGCTTTCTAAAGCCAGACCTCGTAAAATTATGTGCAAAATACATACAGTAATTTCTTAAGCTACATCTGAAATGCAGCAATTGCTCATCAACTGGCATGTGAGACAACTGTTGAGAACAGAAGAGCATTTACTTCCACAGCCCTGCAGCTCGTACCCCAGGAAAGTAATAACTTTTGTTTAGATCTGGTCTTTGTGAAGGTTTGGTTTCACTTCTGCTTCCATTTGCCAGAATGAAGAGATCCAACTGCAGGACATTAAGTAGGACAATCAGTTGATTTAATTGATCAGGAACATGTTTGTGTCTCTTCCCAAAAAATTGAAACTGACTGCTGAATAATTTAAGGAAGAAAGGAAACTGTATGAGGGAACAACTGCAACAGTATCATGGGTTGACAAATCTGATTAGAAAAGACAGGTGCAGAGAAGAAGAATACATAAGTAGGGAAAGGATTTTATTTTTGTGGCAGTTGTCTCTATCTATGTGTTGCTTTTCTTTACAGTACTTTGGCAATTTCATTTTGAATGATGGTTGGAAGGAGGGAAAGAAAACACTGCATTTCTAATCATATATCTATGTTGTTGTCCCTATTTCTTATTTGAGGCTGGTTTAACTACTTATTTTCATCCTGGAATAAACCTGAAGAAAATCCATTCTTACAGCATCAAGCTCTATGAAAAGCTGGAAGAAGAGACTGGACAGGTAATCTCCTTAACCCTTAAATTATTAGTTCAGATCAATCTTAACCTAAAATATAGTCTTACAAAAAGTTTGGAGTTGGCAAGTTGATTATGTGTGTTCAGGGCTATCATTAAACTCCCATTTGATTAAAATATATCCTCCTGCCTGCATGTTGCCTGGTGCTTAGTTGCTATGTATTTTAGATGATTTCCCAGACCCTCTAAAGTTTAAGAAAATGTTTTTCATTAACCACCTCAGGAGCTCAGCAAAATGAGAGTCTGCAACTTCATCTTGGTATAGGAGTTAAAATAGCAACAAGGATCTGGAATGAAAGGGTTGATGTTACATTCCTGCTTTAAACATGTCCACTTAAACATTCATCTGATACGATGCTGTCTGTACAAGAGAAGATTGCTGCAATTCTTCCCATCCCTTTCAGAGATGTGGTTTTATTTAGTGACTTAAGGAATGAGTATGCAGAGAAACAGTGGTCATATCTTTTATCTGGCATCACTCGGCCATATAGATTCCATTTACTAAACTAATGCTTGCTTCAAACAGCAGCAGAAATTCCAGGAACCTCACTGTACTAATCTACAAACTCAGTGATTATACTAAAATGCTTTTTTTCTTCATTCTGCTGCTCAGCTAGATAAGATACTACAGCATATTATCATTTGAGTTCTACTGAAAATTTATTCAGCAATATTAATGTCCTGTGAAGAAGTATTATAGAAAAGATGAACTAAATAGTGCATACCTATAAGTGAGAATTTATTGTACTGCTATATAAGGATTTCTACTTCATTAAAAAGACAAAAATAAAGGCAGGTGGTTACTATTTGAGTCAGTAAAGGTGCATAATCAGTTTATTTTGCAGCATCTCAACAGAAGATTAAGCAGGGGATAGGCTTTAATATAAACTATAATACCTTTATTCTTGAGATGTATCTGATTCTATTTTTGAAAGTGTGTGAGCACATAAATTCAAATATTTATCAAGACTTTACACAAATAATGGTATCATAACATTCAATAAAGATTTTTCACAACTGTGTTGAAGATCATATGTATTAACTTAGGAAGTTAGCTTGATAACTTTTTAAAAGAAATTATTTTCACTAGGACTTTACATCTAAGTCCTGTTCCTTCAAGGGCACGTTATTTAATTGAATCTCTTTTCAGTGATGTTAGTGGCAAAAATCCCGTAGACTTCCCATAGCATGGGAACATGGCTTTATGGTGATAAATAAAGGTTCTTTCAGTAATTCTCTTTTGCTCTTTGTTTTAGGCTGTGGGGTTTCATCAGCCTGGCAGCATCAGAATTGCTTCCACCCCCACAAGGGTGGATGAATTTAAATACCAAATGACTCGTGCTGGTTGGCACCCAACAGAGCAGTACCTAATCACACCTGAGAAAGTACAAGAGCTATTTCCCTTACTGAATATGGATATGGTAATGAACCTAATTTTATGAAAAATAACTTCCACTGCCGTTAAATGTTGGTTTATTAGCTTTGTAAACATAAGTTCCCTTTACATAAATTGCACAGTAAGTTTTTAGTTTTCAATGAAAAAACATACATTATAAATTATAATCAGACTCACATGCTTTTTAGTCCGTACTGTATGTCAGCATGCGTGCTAGTAATTATAATACATGTAATATTGTAACAATAAAATATTGCAACCTTTGATTGCATGGGAGAACTGGGCCATTTTGCATCCTTGCACCATTGTTGATTTGGCTAGCTGAAGGCCTGATGTTATATGTTTTGAAAATTTGATTTACTTTGACTTCTTGATGTTTACTGCATTCAAAAATAAAGTGTTTGGCTTTTTTTTTTAAACGGTTAATTTTGATAAATTTTAATTTCTTTCATTTTGTGGGATTTTACCTCCATTTAGGTTTTAGCTGGCCTGTATAACCCTGGAGATGGTCATATTGACCCCTATTCTCTCACTATGGCCTTGGCTGCAGGAGCCAGAAAACATGGTGCCCAATTAAATTACCCTGTCCAAGTGACTAACCTGAACTGCCGCTCAGATGGGACATGGGAAGTTGAAACCCCACGTGGAACAATTCGAGCAAAGCGAATTGTGAATGCTGCAGGTAACATAAGCATTTGTACACTCAGACTTACAAAATGGCTGGATGGAGCTTCTGTACCAAATCGCATGGGTTCCAGGGATAAATAATAGATGTTTTAAACTCTTCACTTAGTTTGTGGGAAAATGTAGTTTGCACATATTACTTTACAGTGCTGTGATAATTTAGCTCTTATGTTCATTGTCTTTGACTAGGCATTAATAATATTTCTTTCTGGTTTGTCTCCAGCAGTTACTAGTTACACTGTCTTGATAGATTTTTAGGAGCAGAAGAGACCTTTACTGGTCTACATTAAGTTACCTAGAAGAAACAAGTCTCTGTCTATGCATATTGTCCTCTAAAATCTTCTGAGAGCTACTTAGAAAATGTAAAGGGGTGTACAAATGAAGTAGAAATGTCATCACTGTTTTTTCAGAAACTGAGGATTTGCAGCAAATAAGATAACTCTGCCTATTTCAGTATTATCTCTGTAAGACAACTCTATCCGTGTATCCTTGAGACAGAAGATTTTTGTTGCCCTTTGGTTAGTATTTTAAATATGTGCTTGGATTAACAATACATTTTTTCATGTAATAAAAATCTCCTAACACAAAGGAGCTTGTATTTACATATGCAATTTTTATTCTTCATTGTGTTAAAGAAGCCAAATTGATGTTTCTGCTTCAAAGAGCTTTTGGGCAAAAGTCCTTTGGATTTAGGTTTGTTTTCCTAGAACCGTTTTTAGGTCTGAAAACCTGTGTTTGATCTAAAAACATATTTGCTGCTTTATGCAACTTATAGAAAATGATAGTACTGGTGAAACTGTTGGCATCTCCTATGGTGAAGTATGTCTTCTACTTCCTAGTGGATAACTTTTTGTTTTCAGTTGTTTGAAAACGTGCTGAGTATTTTTCATTTGTTTGAAATTTTTGCAAACTCTAGTCTGTCTCAAACTAAATCATATCTGCATTTTTAGGGCTTGAGTCTTTCATACATCCCATCTTAGTGAATCCTCAGACATGAGTAGGAAACTTCTTGCTCAGAGCAAGTGAACTCAGAGCAAGGATATATCTTTATAATTCCTTTTTACATCTGTACCCTCCAAAATCCTTACAAAAACATACATATTTCTAATGCAAAGCAGATAAAATGATAAATCAGGGTTGCTTCTTCTTGGTGGGGAGAATAAGTGTGGCTGACAACTGGAATTATGGGTGAGTTTTACTGGAAGGGAAATAGACTGGGAGAGTGAAATGCTTGGGAGAAGTTCCTGGTGGTAGTTGGGAGCTCTGGCAGCAGGTGGGATGCTTACGTGCTAGAGGACTTGCTGAATAAGGAAGTACAAACTGAGAAGGACAGCAGGGATGGTGTTAGTGAGGATGATACCACAGAGAGGGATAGCAGAAAGGGATCTGACATGATTCATTAAGGGAACTGGAGCTGAAGCTTTTTGGACAAAAGTGTTAGGAAGGATACATGAGGATGGGTGTGTGTGTGAAACTGAGACTGGAAAATTGAGGTTGCCTCAGCTGTCTGAGCATGAAAGACTAGTAGAGTTGCAAGGGAGACATAGATGGGAGCAGACTGGAAGCAAGAGAAGGCAGATGGAACAGGTTATGACAAACAAGGGAGATTGACTTGCACCCAGAGACAAAAAAGGTGAAGAAGGATGTAAGGACTAGAGTATGTAAACTATGAGACTAATTAGAAAAGAGGAGCTGGTAGAGGAGAAGTAGGGATGAGGAAGAGATAAGATTGAGATAGAAAGAAATTTGAAAGGAATAGGATAAAAGGGTTGAACCATGCGAGGCTCAGCTTTATTGACCTTTACAGACCTTTCTTTCAGTGTGTGGGATGTAGACAGCCCCATGTTCGATAATGACAGTCTTTCAGAAAAGAAAGGCTGGGAAACTCATTTAAAATTGCTTTTTCATCATGTGTTTCCCATATATAGGTGATTACCTGATATTGCTGTAAGTCTAGCTAAAATAGTAGGGATCTGAAAAAAATCGCATTGAAGTTTTAATCATGCTCATGAACTGTCATGGTATCCATACAGTGCCACACTTTGCAGAGAAAAAGGACTGGAAGAGTTTATTTACTTTTTAGAAACAAAGGAACCATGGAAACTAGAAACAACAACAAAAATTATTTAGACTGAAAAGTCAAGTATCTAGAAGAGAGGGGTCAATATTTGATTGCCTTAGGACTGTCAGTTTGTAGCTTTCAGGCATGAATTATGGGAGAGCATTCAGTTAGAAAATCACAAACTCTCCTACTAATAGGATCCTTATATCACCTGTTACACAGAATGGATATATTTGCCTGGGAATAATCCAAGATTACAGAATGAAAACACAGCTCTTTTGGCAATCAGACTTCTTATTTAGGCCACCGACTTCTAGGCACTCATTACTCCTAATTATTGGCTCTGCATCATATGGATGAAGTATCGCTGATGTAGAAATTTCATTAGAGTTTTGTAGTCTACTTATCTTTCTTTAGTTTATATATCAAGTTGACACTGGGCAGAGTTTTCTAGTAAATTCTTCTCAATGTTTAGTTGAAAAAATAGAATGCACCCTTGTGAAACTTTCACTATTGTTTGGCTTTTTTTCCCAAAGTTATTAAACCAAATATATGTTTAGTTAATTCTCTTGTGTAATTAACTATTCAGTCAGAATGAACATTTGAAACACACATTGCTTAACATTCTGGCTAAGGATGTGAAATCAATACTGTATAACACATATTATAAATGTTCTCTCAGCTAACATTCATTCTTCTCTGCCTTGCCTCATTCCACTACAGATCATGACTGGTATAATTCAGAGCTCATACTTTAGTCTCATGTTGCAATATGAGCAGAGAAAAAAAATATATCAGAAGGCTCCCTACATTCTCAATTGACATCTGCTGTAGAACTGGAACAAACTAGTTTCAACCAATCTTTAGCTGTTCCTTATGTGAGATTTCCATTTAGGAAGAAAGCAGATGCCTAATAAATAATCTCTGACATGAAGTAACTGTTATTGAGCCTGTTGAAGTGATTTGCAGCCTATTTATAATGGAACGTTTGATTAAAGACCGCAAAACCAGTGAATTTAGTTTATATTCATACAGTATGTGTATGTAAGCACACATTCGCAGACATGTATACACTGTATATACACCCGTAGTTACATACCTGGGGATGAAAGACTTTCTTTTTTGAAAGCAAGAGATAGCTTATATAGTTCAGTAGATAAGTACTACCCCCACTAAATATTTCAGCATCAGATGTTTGCAATCTCTACAGTTTAATCTTTGCAAATGTCCTAGAGATATAATTTATGGCTTCATTTAGCTCTATGTGTGAGAGAACTTGACATCTGCTTCCAATTGGAGTTGTGTTTCAGAGAATCTATTCTTCCTTTTGCCATTTTTGTGTTTGTAATAGCTGTTGCACACGGTTCAAAAACTTTAAACAAAGGAACTGTAATATTTTTCATTTAGTAAATGTCAGCTGTTGTTATTCTAAGTAATTAAATAAGCACTTAGAAGTTATTTTTTTTCAGAAGTACAATATTTAAAATTTGATTTTGAGCAAACCTAAATTATTTGCCTTTAATTCAAAAGCAATTTAAGATCAGCTATGTTTGTATTGTAGTTCTGAAAACTTAATGGCTAAGAAATGTTAATACTATTTTGAAACAAAGTTATTTTTCAAAGGTTTAATACTAAGTTTTTATTGTCTTTGAGGAGCTTAAATATGCTTGCTCTTTATATTTTCCCACTCATTCTGGTTTAATGAGTAAGCAAAATAGTGAATTGATTAGAAGCATATTCCCAGTGTATTGTTTCTTTTTCACATATCACTTCAAGTCCAAGCAATTTTGACAGGAAAACAGTACCTGATCCTTCCCCTCTACTCTGCCCTGGTCAGGCCCCACCTGGAGTATTGTGTCCAGTTCTGGGCTCCATGGCATAAAAAAGACAGGGATCTCCTGGAAAGAGTCCAGTAGAGGCCTATGAAGATCATTAAGGGCCTGGAACATCTCCCTTATGAGGAAAGGCTGAGTGAGCTGGGACTGTTCAGCCTTGAGAAAAGATCTGAGTGATGTTTATAAATATCTGAAGTGTGGGAGACAGAGGGAAATGGCCAGCCACTTTTCAGTGGTCTGTGGAGACAGGACAAGGGGCAATGGCTGCAAGTTAGAGTGTAGGAAGGCCCACACCAACATGCACAGGGAGGTGGTGGTGGAGTCTCCTTCTCTGGAGATACTCAAGACCCGTCTGGATGCCTATCTGTGCAGTATGAGCTGGGGAGCCTGCTTTCGCATGGGGCTTGGACCCGATGATCTCTCAAGGTCCTACAATTCTGTGAATCTGTGAATTTTCTGGTACTTCACTTATGGGTCATTAGCTGACCTTAGGTTAAAATAGTTTTCTTTGAGGTGACAGGAAAATACCCAAATCAAAACAAGGTCCCTAAAGATGGTTAGCCTCTGCTGAAATCCACATTTGTATTTGTCCTTTGTAATGGAGGATACCCTAGAAATTCAAACTTCTTAGAAGTTTTTTAAATAAAGGCACGTAAGTCAGGTTTCAGTAGCTTTAAAGGATATTTTGAATCACTGCATGACTACAGCATGATCTTCTCTGAGCTAATTTAACTGACTTAGCAAGTGTTCCGTCAGTGATTCATCTCCAAGTGGTCAGGATGACATTAAGAAGCAAAACTTTTATATATGATAAATGCAAAACAACGAATACTGGGTAGGGGCTTTTAGTTGAAGAGATCTCTCTATCATTATCCTGGATTTCCTGCTCCCTTGCTTTATCTGCTTGTCAGCAATTCTCAAGTAAGTCCCCACAGAAAATATTTTCCTCAGAAATTCAGAAATTTTAAAAACTGTGGGTGTTATACCCAAGGCTGGTCTGTGAAGTTAAATGAGAGATTGACAGCCATCCTGGCATGGGGGAAAGGCACAAGGCCAGCACAGGGCAACCCAGCCTTCCCGAGTGCCCTAGCTTTAGGCCATGCTGGAGATGGGAGGATGTCGTCACAAGGTAACGTCTGAAACCAGCACGGTCCAGCTGCTCCATGAGGGAACCAAACATGGTAGTGAGAACGGTAGAGTAGGGACCAAGAAAGCAAGGGCTCCATCCTTCAACACACAAAGGAGGGAGCATGGCAGGCTGGGGCCTAGCAGTTGTGGTTAGTCCACAGGCCAGATCTCCAGACAAGTTTGTGGGGATGAAGCGCAGGCAGATACACAGTGATGAACCAGACTGAGAACAAGCCTGGCAGTCAATCCACAGGTCAGAAACAGGTCTGGTGATGATAACCAGGGTCAGACACTGCCCGGTGATCAACAGGAGCATGGAGATGAGACTGGACTGAGGTCAAGCTGGGAAGTAGTCCACAGATCAGGGTCTGGATCAATGAGGTCCATGGCCAGGCACGGGCATGGTTGTGACAGAGCTGTAAACAGGCACACTTACAATCAATCCAGCTCAGACAGGTTCTGAAGGCCCTGAGCTGACCTGAAATGAGACTCCTAGGTTCATGGGTGGATGTCCCAGGTGAGGCCACTCAGTATTGTGCATGAATATTAGTGCCCTAAGGGCACCAACATGATAGCTAAATTTTCCCCACAGCTTAGATGGCATGGAATTGGAGAGAGGTAGGAACATTTGAATACAAGAAGTAAGCAGCAAAAAGGGAGAAAAGTTGTATGTTTGTTAAGATGGGTATCACATGTCTAACTTCCAGGAGAAGGGGCAGCTGTGTTAAGTAGCAAATCTTGCTGTGGGTAGTTTTTCATAAACAGTTTTGAGTCAGCTGGTTGCACAGTATCCAGGCTAACTTGCCTCCTTTTTCTGGGCGCCTTTTATTTGGAAGGCCCTGATAGCTCTTCCTCCTCTTCCATATCACCTTCCCCCAACCATCACTCATGGACTTCCCTGGTATTCCTGCTTCATTAGATTCTCCATCTTTGTTCACACTTCTGAGACTTGGACCCCTGATCCAAAGAGTAGGGAGAGGGTCTGCGGAATATTGGAAGCTGCTTAAAGCAGCTGCCATCCCAGTCAGTTGTATCTGTCTGATTACAAGGTCCATGTGTTCCAACCCCACAGCACATGTAAGCTGTGATGCAGAGACCAAACTAGGAAGTTTGGCAGTTAGGGGGCTTCCACTCCTTCACTTTCACACAGATACCTCACTATGTGTGTTACCAGCTGGAAACAGCTAGTCTGGAGGGTTAACAGAGTTAAAATTCAGTTGTCTTTAAGTTATACCGACTAGCATACATGATGGGCCTGAATGGCTTCAGGGACAGGGAAATAGTTCCCTGGGCTTTTTTCTGGTCACGTTCTTTATCAGACTTTTTATTTGGACAGCTATGGGAGAGCACACTGGCTACTCGCCAATCAGAACATCATAATGGATTGATTGCTACCTGAGACAAATATGGGTAATATGATGCATGTGAGAGAGGAGAGAAACTTCTTGAGATTAGCTGGCTGGAAGTGCTCTATTGGGGTGTTAGGGCTTGATTACTCTCTTATGAAGACGTTCTCATCTGGTTGAGAGTAAAAGGCTAGATTGAGACCTATGATGTGAGATAATTTATTCTGATTTTTAAGTGTCTCTGACTTTGTTAGGCCTGTGGTGCAGACCTACTTTACTGAAATAAACTGTGGGGTTTGTGGGACAGTTAATTAAATTATCTTCTGAACTTTTGCAGGCCAAATGTATATTTTTCCAATTTTTAAAAAATATCTGTATACTAGAATATCTGGTAGTACAATTTGGAACAAAGTCATGGAATTATGGAGGGAAACTTTTTCCGGATAATATAACAAATCATTCGAAAGTTAAAAGCATGAGGGAAAAAAATTCCATAAAGCACAGTGCCTCCTGCAAATGTTTTGCTGTTATTTTCCATTCACTTAAAATAGTCCTTGAGTATTTCCGTTTTGGTTTTTGTCTTCTCTAGGCTTCTGGGCCCGTGAAATAGGCAAAATGATTGGCTTGCAGCACCCACTCATACCTGTTCATCATCAATATGTTGTGACATCTACTATCCCTGAAGTGAAAGCCCTAAAAAGAGAATTGCCTGTGATTCGTGACTTAGAAGGATCGTATTATTTAAGGCAAGAAAGAGATGGTCTTTTATTTGGCCCATATGAAAGTGAGGAGAAGATGAAGCTTCAGGACTCATGGGTAACAAATGGAGTCCCACCAGGTAATTAAGAACATTTCATATTTAAACTTGAGAACAACTAGCACATGTTTTAAGATGTATAAAACCCAGTCTGTCATGCTGCTTTCTGTGATGGAAAATAAAAAAGTATTTGCAATGCATGGTTGCAATGCAAAAACATTTCTTCAAAGAACAGAATTCCAATAATGAGTCAATAGAAATAAAAAAGCCTTTTTGAAAAGGCACAAAAAACTGATCTACAACATAGTCTTGCCCTGCTCTGAACAGGTGTTTGTGCTTTATGATTAGATGTAATCACCAAATCTGCATTATAGAGGCTTTTGCAACAAAATAGAGATTTATTTTTTTTAAGCTACGGTTCTCTTCAGCATACTGACAGGGGATTTGGATTTTTGCTCTTCACACAGAGAAAATGTGGTTGTCAAGCAGGAGTACAGGTGTAGCAAGGGAATGTCTTAAATCTGTGCTAAGATATAAGTACAATAAAGCTATAGATATATAGAGAATTTTTGTACAAAAAATGCCAGCCATGTCATACTGCTGCTTATTAAAAAAAATGATAAATTACTGCATTTTATCTGGGATCCAGCTTGTCATTCACTTCCAGGCAGAAAGTTGTGTTGTCAACCCTGTTGCTGTTTTAAAAAAGCACAATGAGTTTCCTAAGAAAGAGCTATCAGCGTTGCTGGGCTGTGGATTGCACTGTCACAACTTTCTGAACTTAATGTCTACAGTAGTGTCAAGATGTTCTACAGACTGATCTTCAACAAAGCTTAGAGCCTAGACACAGGGCTGAAGTACATCCAGGAACTCTGCAGATACCACGGAAACCATAGGCTGACACAGGCAGTATCTTTCTTCCCTTCCCCAGGCTGTAGCATACTGAGAAAAATAAGTGGAAGAATAAGAAGGAAGTTTCTGTGTGCCTCTGCTGCCTTACTACTTGATTGTTGAATTTGTGTGACCTTAGGGTTAAAGGACAGTGTAACTGCAATGACAATAAAGGTGATCATGCCGGTAGCTGGGGGTTTCTGCACCATTCTTCTCACATAGGATGGCAAAGGCTTGAACATACTCAGTGATTAATTCTGTATATTTTTATGTATGTAGATTGCATAACTGTATTTAAAACGTAGTGTAAGTAAGTATATAATAAGAGTCAAATATTTGTGCAGGTTTTGGAAAAGAACTTTTTGAGTCTGATTTAGACAGAATATCAGAGCATATTGAAGCTGCTATGGAAATGGTCCCAGTTCTGAGAAATGCAGACATTGTAAACACCATTGCGGGTCCTATCACCTATTCTCCAGATATTCTTCCGATGGTTGGACCACATCAAGGTGTCAGAAATTACTGGGTAGCTATTGGTTTTGGGTGAGTAAATTCTTTGTGACAACTTCCGTCAATCATTTTGTTAAAATAACAGTCAGCTCAAGCTTTGCAAATTTTTATGGGTTTGGGAATCATTTTGCACATGTTTTATGTAAAATATCATTCAAAAAGGCTTAATTACCACTACCTATATAAAACAAGCTCTCTTGTATTATATATACACAATATATATATACAATTATATATATAAAATACTTCTTCACAACTCTCACTAATTTTTCAGTTTGTTTCTTCCTTTTATTCTGGAAGCCAATATCTGTGATACTTAACAGAGCAGCAAGAAATGGGTAGTGCTTGGTACTATCTGTGCAGCAAGTTACAGCTATAAGAGTGCTGGGCTTTACAATAAACTTTCCAGTTTAGCTTATGTATTGCTTTGAATTTCGTTGTATTCAACAATTGTTTGGCATATGCAGAAACCAGTGTCACTGAAGTTGTGGCAAGAATGATTGGTACAGGGAGAACTTCTACTTTGGGGTGAAGAGTGGAAGGCATACTAAGCAGAAGGCACTGCCAGCATGAAATCATAGAATCATTTAGGCTGGAAAAGACCTTGAAGTTCATTGAGTCTGACTGTTAGCACTGCCAAGTCCACCACTAAACCATGTCCCTACATGCCATGTCTACATTTCTTTTAAATACCTCCAAGGATGGTGACTCAAACACTTAGGCATGCTGTTCTAGTGCTTGACAGCCCTTTTTGGTGGAGAAATTTTTCCTAATATCCAATATAAATACCTCCTGGGAACATACTACAGGGTTATGGACTGCTCTAGGGATATGAACGCAGTAATGGTGCTGACAAATGCTGTGCTGAGAAATGGTGTTGCTGACTGTTGGAGGAAAGCAAATGAGGGCAGTGTGACAACAGGAATTAGTGTTTCACTTGTGTCATTAATTCTCTTCTGCTCATTACAACGTTGTCTTTGAATGTGACTAATAGCTTATATACTCAGGCCCCACTGAAGTCAGTGGCAATACTCTTACTGCCTTCTCTTTATTTGTCCATTTGACCATTGATTCAAGATGGATAGAATGAACTGAATACACTTCCAGGCACATGTTATTGAACACATTCTGTTTACATTGTTTTTCCAATTGCCTAACTTGCTGTTCAAAATCCAGCTTTTTCCAGTTTTCTTTCAGCCCAAATCAAACAAACCCTCAGATTGTAAGATAAGGCAGTACCACTAATGCGCTTTCTGAGACCCTCAAAATAAAAAGGTTTGGTAATTTTGCAATGATTCATTGTGAAAGGTATTCACCTTTGCTGCTTGGATTTAAAGAAAAAAAAATTGTTATCTTTTAGTAACATTTGCAGAACTTAGAGTTACAAAAGTGGTTTGTCTAGTCCCTGTCCACCAGAAAGACTGTTTAATTTCACTACTGTGCTGCCAGACTTTGGAGCCTGTTTTCCTTTGTTGGTGTCAACAGGAGCAGAATAAAATTTCCATATAGGAATAGTTGAAGACCAGTGTTATATGTTTAAGTTTCTTTGAACAACTTATTTGAATAATTTAATTAATCTCTAAATGTTTAGGAACAGGTTGCAATAATGTTACTGTATTGGATTGCTACGCCTGCTTTTCAGGGACTTTTGACTCTCTGTTCACTCTCTTCTGGGTCACTGCGGTGTTTCTACTAGTGTTGTAATTTTTTGTGTGCATTAGCAAATCCTTATCTCACAGTCAACTAGCAGGGACATTGTGACAGAGGACTTAGTGCTGTTAGTTTAGAGGATTTTTATTATCTAAAATTAGCAGCTTGCTAGGCATTTTAATGTGCAAAGTAGTTAGAGGTATAGTTAGCCCACAGCTAACTGCTCGTAGCACTGTTTATTATTGAGATTGCTCAACACTTCCCATTTGAGACTGTTTTCAGTTACAACTTTGAAAATGCCAATGAGAGTAGGCTAGAATTTTATTCAGAAAAAATTAAGTCAAAATAGTGTAACCATTCCAGATAAAAAGAGTTTTGGAAGATATGTTATTTTGCTGCATTAAGATTTTCGAGGTCAATTATCTCTTTTGAAAAGCTCTAATCTCCCCATGTTCTGCGAATGAATTTCGCAGTCAGCAGAAATTATCTTGATTCTAAAGGTAATGCATTTCTGCCTCTATCCATGAGGCCTGTTCACAAGGCTTTATGAATATTACAGCTTATAAGCACTTAACAGACACTCACTAAACCTTGCAGTAAGATTCAGGAATTCTATCTGGAATAGTATTCAACAACCAGATATGGAACAGGAGTTTTCCTGCAGAAATGGGATAGAAAAACAGTTAAATGTGGGACAGAGACACTAGTAAAGGGACCATGGTGCGCAAGGACTCAGATTTCTTAGGGAAGAGGAGTGGAATTAGTTGAAAATCAAGAGAAGCGAGGCCTCGTAAACAAGTAAGGCACAAGAGTAGAACAGGGACAATGGGGAAGATAATCTGTCAGGGACTGCAAGGAGAGAAATAGAACAGAGAAGGGTAGTTTGTGTTCACTAAAGAAATTTTCTCTAAATCCTCATATGAAGACAGATTCATAGAATGTACCATTCTTTACAACTACTTGTAACATCACATCCCTGCAAAGCATGTATTCTTCTGTAGCAGAACTGCAGTTGATACAATCAGCTGCCCATTGCCTGAGGTAATGTGGGATTTGGGCACCCTGCATGATTTAAAATCTGTGATAATGTAGGCCCAGAGAGGAGCACAAAAATCAACAGATTGCACAGAGTCGGTGTGGCAAAGCTCTGCAGAATGTGGAGACCTGTCAGCCAACGTGGAGTGCTGTGCTTGTTGTAGCAACTTCACATTGCAGGGTGGTCTTGCCCCCAAGGTTCCCCTAACATCATCTTTGTCTGAAGCTCAAAAGCTGAATTGTCCCCTAACATCATCTTTGTCTGAAGCTCAAAAGCTGAACTGTATTTGTTATCTGTTGCCACATGCAGTCCTGCGGTGGTCTGTGCTGTGTTCCTCTATGGTTTTGGCTGCAGTGGATGGTACAGGAAGAGTTAAGCTGCCTGAAACGTCTTCTGGAGCCATTCTTGAAGGCATTGTAGCCATGGTCACTCACCCTTACTCCATCAAGTGCAGTGATATAAGTTCATTCTGAGAATCTGAGTATTTATGTTGAACAGTCTAAAGAATTGTGTTTGGCAGAATTACTTCAAGTACCCAAAAGTTTCCTATTTCTGGTTTATTTAAATGAATAATTACAGATGAACCCCCACTATACCAATTTAATTTCATCAAGATTATGAAGCCAGGCATTCTACAGTTAGTGCTAGAACTAAGTTGTCTGTGTAATCTGAATGTATTCTTATGCATATGTGTTAGAACTGAAAAAGATTACATCTTTATTTCCCCCACGTATTCTTGCCAATTTAATTGAGGGCATAGCATTCAAAATGCAAAGTTGATGAACAGCAATTAAATTTTGGTTTAGCTTTCCTATTCAGTATGAATGTCTGTGATTTAATTACTGCATGCTAACCTAAATTTGGTTTTGGACAGACTTACTTTTTCTTGAGAATTTTTTTTTGCTGGGCTCACTGAAGCATTTCACAATTTATTTTCAGATCTTCCCTAGACAGGATGCTGTTTTGACACTTGGTTTTTTTTAGGCATGGCAAACATTCAAAGAGGTATTAAAAGAAAACCATAGTAATTCAGTTATTAGTAATTACTGGTTATTAAACGTTTTGGTGTCAAACCAGGTGCCTGCAGTTCCACATTACATAATACTGTTTGATCACATGTAGACTGATAAAGTGTCATGCCCGTATTGCAGCACGGTGAAGATCCTTGTACCCAGTTGCCCACTTCAGGTACCTCACAGCACATTTCACACACAGCTTTTTCTGTATGGATGTCAAGCATTTTGAAAGTATAGAATTATATATATATATTATATATAAGGAAGGAAGCCTTACACCTATCACTTCATAACTTCTGTGCTTCTACATTGCTGTCTGTTGTCGTTCCTTTAATGAAGGTCTCTAATATGAGATCTCTACAGTCTGATCCTTCATGCACTCATTATGTAGAAACAGAATAGGATTTCTGGTAGTATTTTCTATTAAAATTTCTACCTGTTTATTTTGTTAGCACAATCTTTCTGGAACCATTTTTTTTTTCAATTGTAGTGGAGAACAGAGAAGGTAAATCAGGTGAGAAAAAGGAGCATTCAACCACTGCAAACAAGTCATCTAGTTTTATATGCAGTTCTGCAACATTTCCTGATTCTGTTAAGCTGTCTCAGTAGTGCTGTCTCCTGGCTTTTGCTGCTGTTGCTCTTTTCACTGTAAAGTACATATTCATTGTAGCTGCTAGGAAGTCCCAATCTGTTTTTCAAACCTGTATCTGTTTTCATCAAATCACTGAAAAAGATGAGGTATTCTATGACTAGAAAGTGATTTAATGGATATCAGAAGCTTTGAGAACTTTCTTTAGTATTAATTTTGAAGAGTTCTAATGTCTCTGGAAAAGAGTGTTAAGTTCTGAACTTCAGAGAAAGAGTTTGCTGCAATCTCAAGCACTGCAAATGCCGTACATTGGCAGTGGAGTTTTCCTGCTGACAGTGGGGCAGTAGAAGTATCTGTCAATAAAGCATGTAATCTTGGAAAATAAAACAAAATAGAACAACAAACCAAAAAAAATGAACAATTTAGCACACAAAATTGCTAGTCATATATATGCTAGTACTAAATTTTAAAACCACACAAAAAAAGACTTGGCACTACAAGACTTTTCCCTGTTTTTCAGGTATGGAATTATACATGCTGGTGGCATAGGGAAATACCTCAGTGACTGGATCCTTGGGGGAGAACCTCCCTTTGACCTGATAGAATTAGATCCCAACCGATACGGAAAGTGGACCACTACAGAATACACAGCAGCCAAAGCAAGAGAATCTTATGGTTTTAATAACATTGGTAAGGTATTTTTAAAAATACATTTATATCCTGAAAATCAGTTCCAAGAAAGCCTGTCTCTAGATGTAATACATATATATGTATTAATTTCATGATGTACAGTATTGAGTATGCCATGATTTTTGATTTGTTTGTCTTTTCCCTCTAGTTGGCTACCCTAAAGAAGAAAGATTTGCTGGGAGACCTACAGAAAGAACCAGTGGGCTGTATGATTTGCTGAAATCAGAATGTTCAATGGGCTTTCATGCAGGATGGGAGCAACCTCATTGGTTCTACAAACCTGGAGATGAAACTGGATACAAGTAAATAAAAGTTTAGCTTCCCCCCACCCTGATAAATTGTCATGATATTAAGGGCCAGATGAGTTAAATTTAATAAGCAGCATATATTTAGACTTTATTTCAGGTCAAAGTATCTATTAGGTAGATCTTCCATTATTGATTTTTCTGTAGTTTATAATACATTTCTCATTCTGATAATGCAGACGTTTTGAAATACACATCTAGAGAACATCCAAGTTCAAGAAAAATATTAAAGAACAATTTGTTATATGTTTATATTTTTCCCCTGTATTATTTGATCAGCACCACTGATTATTTGATCAGTATAGAGTTTTCATGAAAAAGCTGATTCCTCTCTGTATAATTCTCAGGAAAGGTGAAGTTCTGTTCTCTTTTTTTACTTTTTTTTTTTTCTCTGTACTGACCCGCCTAGTTACCTGCTTTTATCACAGAACATCCAGCAAATAAATGTTTTCTATCAGGACAGTGGAGTCCCAATCTAAATGAGACTCTTAAAGGAATAGAGAGACATACTCTGCTGTTCAGAAATAAAGCCTTTAAAAAACCTTAAACTCAAATACATGATTCAGCAACCAAGTATGCTGTAAATTTGCATGACAGACTACTACTTCTAACATTTGAATAGTTCACAGTTTATTGTGCAAAATGGTTGATAAAATATCAACCCATATCTTTCTCTGTTGTTAAAGGATTTTAATAATTAAGCTGTGTTAGACCAAGGAAAATATTGGGTAAGCTCCCTGCTATTAGGAAAGTCTGTATCTTTTGAATGATAAAGTGAAGAAACTGAATGATAAAGTGAAGACTATGTTTTGCTGAAAAGAGCACAAAATTTCCAAGTTGTGTTTTATGTGTGTAAATGCTCTGTTTCAGACCCAGTTTTCGGCGCACAAATTGGTTTGACCCTGTGGGTCGTGAGTATAAACAGGTTATGGAAAAAGTCGGTGTGATTGACCTGTCACCATTTGGCAAGTTTAAAGTAAAAGGCACAGATTCTCTTAAGCTGCTGGATCATCTATTTGCAAATGTTGTTCCAAAGGTAAATGGGACTGTGCTAATTACTTTGAATGTAGAATTTAGACAAACAAGATCTGTTTCAGAAATGGAAAATGAGTCATAAAATTATTGCCATATCTTTCAGATACTGAGCACTCAAATCTTTTGAAGAAAGTGCTGTGTTAGGAGGTGTATTTCCCTCAGTTAAGAGTATGGACAGTGGGGTTTATTTTACAGTAGTTCCACATTGAAAAACCTTTGGCACAAATAATTGGATCATAGAATGCTTGAAGTTGGAAAAGACCTCTGGAGATCAACTGGTTCAATCCCCCTGTTCAAGTCCTGAGCTCATTGCTCAAGACTATGTTCAGATGGCTTTTAAGTATCTCCAAAAGGGGAGACTCCTCTGGAGCTATCTGGGAAACATGTTCCTGTGCTCAGTCACATGTACAGTAGAGTAGTGTTTCCTGGAAACACAGAACCTCCCGTGTTTCAAATTTTTGTCTAAAGAAGTCCAAGTGACTATCACCTGAAATTCTTTTACAGTACTATTAAACTATCCTGGCAGCTGCCTGCTTAATACTGTGATGTACTGTGGCTACTTCAGGCAGCAGAGGAAAGCAGTGGGAGATCCCCTTGCCTGACCTTAGCTGGATGTTATATTATTCCTGGCTGCCCAAGGGAACAATTTTGTTGTGTTTTGTTTTGTATTTTTTTAAAAACATGACCCATGTTTATCTGCCACCCCATTCATACTGACTGTTTTGCAGTGGGCTGCCTGAAATAGGATATTCAGCTTTCAGCTCACGTCTGTCCTTTCTGCCTAAGTGTGACTGCTCACAGATCCTCTGAGTATTATCCTGTTTTCAAAACCAGCACACCGTGACAAACTACCCTAGGTTTCTTATTCTTGGTCCTCATTTTATGTTAGTACTCCATCAGTCTCTTTGTCTTCCTGCTTTGTCACCCACTCTCATCTAGTATCTCATCTTCAGAGATACACCTCCAGCAAGCAGATGTTCCCTCCCAAAGTGCTGTAGCCATGGGGTTTGCTCATCTCAGCACAGAAATTTCCTAAGTTTTTGCAGTAGGTGGTGTTTTAGCTGCTTCAGACACCAGAGGAAGGAAGAGTAGGGAAAGAGTAGGTAGGCTGAGACTGTGGTTATGAAAGCAGACTAATTCATCTCAGACGTCAGATCCAGCTGAATGGGAAGACTGTACACAAGAATGGCGTCCTAAAGGTTTAGGAGAAAGAAGACCCTGAATTACTATGTGGTCCTATTTTTTTACTGTATAAATTTTGTGATAGCAATACAGATTAAAAGTTTTTCTTCTTCCTAGCTTGGGATAACTGTCATCAGTTGGATGACGCTACCTGAAGACATTTATGTGGTCGGGGAAAAGCAGGCTCAAACAGGAAATTATGAGGCAAAGCAAGTGCTTTCTGTGGAGTTTAATAAGTGTTGCTAAGGAGAAAAAGAAAGATAGGCAGCAAATGAGTATGAACAGTTTACGAGTCTGCTTTAAAAAAATCCAGTATTCACAAGAGTTGATTATTTAAGCTATCTGATTTTTGGTACCGTTCAAGGTTGTTCGCATCAAAAAGAAACTGAGTGAAGTTGCTTGAGATGTGTTTGTATCACAACCAGGCTGCGTGTGACTACGATCAGATCGTGACAACTCAATTTTGTGCCTGTAATATGTCAGTAACTATATTAATGTGATACAACCTTGGAAAAGAATGTTTAATATCTGCAGTTTATTTCCTTTTTCCATTCATTGTCTGGGATCTGGTCACTGACTGGTTGATTGACAAGGTTCTTAAGAAAGCAGAATGAGATAAGAGAGACTAATTTCTGCTACTAGAGCCAGACAGGACACCACCTGTGTCACATATTTCCATTTCTACGGATGATACCTGTATGAACATGTGTACATTTCATGGTCACAGCTACATAGCTGTTATTTGAATTTTTGCCTGAAAAGAATCAGATTTCTACACAGAATCCAATTCAAATGTACAGAGATGTGGATTCATAGTCAGCAACTACATAGGAGTGTGCATGAATCAGGGCCGCAGAAGCATAAGCCAGCTCAATATCTCTCCCTTTATAGTAAGGGGCAAAGTAATGTTATCCTTATTAACATGAGTTGATATCCTTATTCACATGACTGAAAAAAAATGCAAATAACGGATGATTTTTTTTTTCTGATGATAAAAGAACAAACTCAAATTGATTGAATTTGTACTGAAAATGCATTCTTAAATGTAGCTTAAGAAAAACTTTGTGTACCACATAATTAACAAAGTTTATAAAGGTCTTGATTTATCTAATTTTTAAAAGTTCCATTTTTTCAATGAAAAAAAAGTGATGTTTCCACTGTAAAACTGAAGCTTGGCCAATCGTGTATCTGTCCACTCCTATTACAGCATAGCAGAACAAATAAAAAAATGTTCTCTCAAGTAATGACATATTTTCATATATTTCATAATGCTTAAGAGTTCAAAGTTTTGTTTTGCATTCTTAATAATTGCAGATTTTACTCCGTAGGTGGGCTCCACAAATATAAGCCATATGTTAACACCAAGAGGAAAAGTTTATGCTGAGCTAACAGTCTCTCAACTGTATCCTGGAGAATTTATGCTTGTCACTGGCTCAGGGTCAGAACTCCATGATCTGAGGTTAGTTTATTTTTGACACAGTGAGTACACAGTACTATACAGTCACATTAATATAGAACCTTTTTTTACTAAGTGCCAAATTCTTAATTGTTACTCAACAAACTAGGTTCAGGTGAATTCTACTTATTTATTGATTTTGGTTTCTTAGAAACCTGTTTGAGTTGAATCCTGAAGTATGAGCAGTTGCATATTGGGTCACTGTTGCTGTAAAAAGACAGAGAATATGCTGATAGTTATGTAATGCTGTTTAGCGGAGGTAGCTCTTGATTTATTGTTTGGCATTGTAAGATGGAACACAGCATGGTTGGGCCTTTCTAGTGTTTTCTCTTACACAGAAAAGAAAATTGGCTTTGAACAGGAATGACCCCACAGGCACTGACCTGGTCAATACAGATAGGGAGCATGGTCTTCCTGATGCTGTGATAATGTCTTCTGGTTTGGCCTTAGGTCATAACACAAAGTAGCAGAAAGAACGGAGGTAGAATCAGTTACAGGGTGGCCTCATTACGATGTTTTTCATAGATGGGCTTTGGAAGTGACATACTGAGTACAATAAGTAGCTGTACACACATACATACAAAGAAAACTTTTCTTGCAGGAGATTGCTGACAAATCAGCTATTTGAAATTAATCAGCACACAAAAGGCTGAAATTTGGTATCCCAACAGATGATGAATACAGTAGTGTTTCGTAACAGTCCCATGGGAATCAGTAGGACCATGGTCACATTCAGGAATGTGACAAATGGCAGAACCAGATTCAATGCATTTACTTCTACAGAATTTCAGCAGTTCTGCTTGGTACTCCCCTGTGCCTGAGATCTTTTAACACTTCTTAACAAAGTAGTAATTTATAAGACTTTAAAATATATTCCTTTAATTTATTTTGTGAGGTCCCTGAAAGAAAAGACCCAGCAGATATTTTTGATTAAATCAAAACTCAAAGCTGAACTTCCTGCCAATACTTAAATACTCTTCAGGAAGGAACAAGCCTCATTGCACATTTCTGTTGACAGAGGAATTTATTTTGAGATTTCTTACATTCGTTGTTTCTATTGCTTACTCTTTTTGTACATTTTTATAAACACTTTCTGGATCCAAAGGCAAATCTGTGCTCAGTTCTATGAGATAACTTATTTCTCTTAACTTGAAAACACACTCCCATGCATTTAAATTATCTCTTTTCCTGGCTCTGTCTCAGATGCCTGAGTCCATCCCCATGTCAGAATCTCACCAGAAAACACTCTTTACCATCAATGACAATTGATGGTAAATTGTCCCTTGGCTGAAGGGTTGGGCCCAGGGGGTGATAGTGAATGGGGTTCCATCTGGCTGGTGGCCAGTCACAGTGGGGTTCCCCAGGGTTCCATTTTAGGGCCAGTTCTTTTTAATATTTTCATAAATGGCCTGGACACAGGACCAGACGGTGTCTTAAGTAAACTTGCAGATGACACCAACTTGGGAGGATTTGTTGACTCCATTAAGGGTGCAGAACCCTTGCAGAGATACATGGACAGATTAGAGAGCGGAGCAATCACCAACAGCATGGAGTTTAGCAAGGGCAAGTGCCGAATCCTGCACCTGGGAAGGGGCAACCCTGGCTACACATACAGACTGGGGGATCAGACACTGGAGGCCAGCCATGCTGAGAGGGATTTGGGGGTCTTGGTCACCAGCAAGTTAAACATGAGCCAGCAGTGTGCCCAGGCAGCCAGTAGGGCCAGCCATGTCGTGGAGTACATCAAGCATGGCATGGCCAGCCAGTCCAGGGAGGTGATTGTCCTGCTCTACACTGTGCTGGTGCTGCCTCACCTCTAGCACTGGGTGCAGTTTTGGGTGCCACAATACAAGAGGGACACAGAAATATTGGAGAGTGCCCAGAGAAGGACAAGGAGGATGGTGAAGGGTCTGGAGGGGAAGTCTTATGAGGGGAAGCTGAAGTCCCTTGGTTTGTTCAGCCTGGAAAAAAGGAGGCTGAGCGGAGACTTCATACCGGTCTGTGGCTTCCTGATGAGGGGGAGTGAAGGCACAGGCGCTGGTCTCATCTCTTTGGTGACCAGTGATAGAACCTGAGGGAACGGCATGAAGCTGTGACAGGGGAGGTTTAGGTTGGATATAGGAAGAGGTTCTTTACTGAGAGGGTGGTCAGGTGCTGAAACAGGCTCCCCAGGGAAGTGGGCACAGCACCGAGCTTGGCTGAGTTCAAGAAGTGTCCAGATGATGTACTCAGTCTCATGCACAGATATGGCTGGTGCTGTGTGGATCCAGGAGCTGGCCTTGATGATCCTTATGGGTCCCTTCCAACTCAGGATATTCTGTGACTCTGTGGTAGCCTTCCCTGTAACTGCTCCAGTTAGAACTGGTCTTTCTAGGGTGGTCGGAAACATGTGGAAGAAAGGTGTAGAAAAAATCTCACAAGTCCCTGTGCAGCACCACTCCTTTTGTTGGAAAAAACTGTCTTGACAGACTGGAGAACATCTGCTGCTCTCACACCCTGTAGCACTGATAGCTCAATCGTGTTGCTGCCAGGTCATAAGATCCCAGTCACTCATCTGCCGTCATTTAAAAAGCAATTAAGATGCAGTTCACAGCAAGAATTTATATTACTTTTCCCTAGCAATGCATATTAATAGCCATTATTTCATTTTCTACTGTCCAGCCTTCTATTAAGCTGCTACTGTTCAACTAGAATACCACATCATCTTTCAATATACCACATGTGAATCCTGACTGCTCTCTAGTTCAAACATTCATTTTACTTCATCACTGCTGCTGTCTGGGAAATCTCAGAAGGGAACAAAATTCAGAAAAAAACTCAGGTCTTGAAGTGTGAATATGGAAATTCTTCCTCAAGACCAACAGAAAATAATTTTAAATAATTTCTGAATTATTTTAAGGGAAACTCAGAGTATTCTGACCACTGATGAAAGGCAAGTTCTCTGTGATACCTAGTGACTTGTGGAACAGAAGTACTTGTCCACCCAACTAAGTATCATGAGTCAACTATAGTCAGGTCTTGATACTACAGGATAGTGTTACCAAAAAATCAGTTTAAGTTACTACCATTGATTTTGAGAAAGTGTGGTACTGGGAGCTGCTGGGAAAGTGAACACCAACAAAAAATATGCCTTTCAAATCTTTATCTAAATCAATTATTTTTCATAAAAAGTTAAGTGAAACTGTTATGTTTTAAATGCAGATGGATAGAAGAAGAAGTGACGAGAAGTGGATATAAAGTTGAAATAGAAAACATGACAGATGAGATGGGAGTACTTGGTGTAGCAGGCCCATATGCCCGACAGATTCTTCAGAAGTTGACAAGTGAGGATCTCAGTGATGGTTCATTTAAGTTTCTCCAGTCTAGACATTTGAAACTCTCTGATATTTCTGTTACTGCCATTAGGATATCATACACAGGTAAGCAATGAAGAAAACAGCCTCTTAAGGAAATAGGCAATGAATAAAATAAGTGTAACTAAATTGATGCTGAAAAATAAATCTCATTGTGTATTCATAAGCAATAGGTTAGTAAGAAGTGGAATGGTTTTAAATTGGAAGGGGGTAGATTTAGGTTTGATATTAGGAAAAAATTCTTCACTATGAGGGTGGTGAGGCCCTGAAACAGGTTGCCCAGGAAGGTGGTGAATGCCCCCTACCTGGCAGTCCTCAGGGCCAGGTTGGATGGGTCCTTGAGCAGCCTGGTCTAGTCAGAGTTGTCCCTGCCCATAGCAGGGGGGTTGGAACTTGTTGTTCTTTAAGGTCCTTTCCAACCCTAACCTTTCTCTGATTCTATGTTTCTATGAAGTTCATTATTTTTTATGTATAAATGCATGACCATCGATTTTCCAAATGTGAGCTGGTCAGGGTCTGTGGTGAGTTTTCCAAGACCTTTTTCTCTGGAATACCCTATAGTGTAAATATTTATTTTACAGAACAAAAGGCCAGTTCTGATAACCTCTGTGGTATTTGCTGCACAACCAACGTCAAGAATTGTTTTTTGATTACCGTATATTAGTGTTTGTCAAGTGCCTTGAAAATGTAACATTGTTTTTCTCAGTTTTTCTTTGTATGTCTGTCGCTACTGTGAGGGGCTGAACTCAGACCACTCTGAAGCAGCTGAAGTCCTTCTCTTTCTGTTGTACTAAATATGATACAATATGCTCGTTTTATGCTTATTTGCACTGTTACATTCACTGCTCACTTGCCAAGTCATTATCTGTTTATAAGGCCCTTAAGCTTCATCTGTCATTGTGACTTTGCTACATGACCTTTTCTTATCAGTTATTCTGATTCCCCCTCACCCCCGTGTTGGATTTCAGTTAATAGTTTAAATTAGAATAATAGTACTGCTGTTTAAAATCTAAGGCTTAAATCATCTGGTGGCTCTTGCAGGGAATTAGGTTTGATACATGATAGCAGAACTGCCCCTAGAATGTGAATTAACACAGCACTGACCCCCACTTTTTACAAAGACTATATCTATTATATCTATTATAGTCTTCGTAATATAGCAGATATAATATGGACTGTATTCATTAGGACTATTTCGTTGTTGAGCTGCTGAAGCAATTAATCTTGTTTGTGTAACAGGTGAATTGGGCTGGGAGCTCTATCATAGAAAAGAAGATTCTGTTGCTCTTTACAGTGCAATCATGGAAGCTGGCCAAAAAGAGGGAATCGACAATTTTGGAACATACGCTCTGAATGCTTTAAGGCTGGAAAAGGGTTTTCGAGCCTGGGGGGCAGAGGTCAGGAAATATAAGTTCTTTATTATTCTTTCTCTTTATTTTTGTTATTTCATTGTGAATGCACAGCTTTTAGACAGAGACTTTCTTCCATTTTCTCAATTTAGCTTGAAAAGGAAACTTACCTTGTGCAGGAAAAGCTGCAATAATTCTGAACAGTGTCTTTTCTAAATATAAATAACGAGTATATTCCATTGCACTGCTAGCAGAGAGACACTTATTCACTGATGTTTTTGCCTCTTGTGTATAACAAAATTATGGGGTTTTGCTGAGCTCTAGTGTTTTGAAAACAAAGGTCTGGCTGAAAATGTTTTATTTCTGCATTAACTCTGTCATGAGAGGCCATTTTGTCTTGCTTTGTAATATATTTGGAACTTTTCATTTCCCATTAGCTTGTTTCTGCCAAATTTACTAACAATACAGAACTACTCAGGGGGCCCAGAGAATTTGAAGAAAATCAGTACCATTTCTCCTGAGCTGATTTTTTTCCTCATTCTTTTGGAAAGGAAAGAACTCATACGGCATTGAAGTAGTGGGCATTTAGAGGTCTTTTGCCCAGTGATTGTTATTTTCATTCTTACTTCAAATGCTGTCTGACAAATCATTCCCCCTACAGCTAACGGAAAGGTGGTAAATGGGGTTGGCTTTGTGTTTTGTCTTCCTCTCCAGCTAAGGCATTCTGCTGTGTTCCTGTTTATCTGTATACCTCCATTATTCCATCTTCTGCAAGTTTCATTCTGCTTTGATGAAAATTCCTGTTTCTTACCAAAATGTGTGTATACTTTGCATACTGAAACTTAGATTACTGATTTACATATCTATACTTTCTTTTAGGCATAATAGTAGATACTCTTTTGAAATCACGCGTGGGGGTCATACAGTGTATTCAAATGGAAGCTGCACATACGCAGCGTGGCATACACTGACCCAAGAGTAGTCTGCACAGAATGACTACTAGATTAGCCACCAACCCTAAAACTGTGATAGTCCATCATGTACAGATGGTGAATTAATTTATTTTTTTTTAACAGATGAACTGCGACACTAATCCCTTGGAAGCTGGACTGGAATACTTTGTAAAGCTAAACAAGGTATGCTTTATTATTTTCAAAGGGTTCTGTTACACTCAAGAGTATTGCTTTAAGTGTTTGAAAAGAAAACCATAATCTGTAAAATAAAATAGGGTTTAGAAAACGAACTGAGCACCTTTTTTCACTCTATATAAGAATAATTACATTATTAAGTACCAATTTATTTTAATAGTTTCCTATTTTTCTGTTTCTTCTTAACAAAATTACACATTAGGTCAGGAATTTGCAAATACTCAATCTTGTCTACATGAGATCTCTTTGAGATTTCCTTTTGTAGAGAAATTTTAGTCTTGTGCTTTTCTAAGCATGTATATACAAGCTGAACAAGCCTCTTGTGTTGTGAAAGCATTTTACCTGCTTATTCTTGTTAAAGGAGTTGTCTGTAGGACCACTTTCCCTTGCTGCCACTCTAGTACAGCAATTATTGGAAAAACCCCCAGGTTTTTCAGAAGACCTGCTGCCTGACAACTTGAATAAGAGTTAAATATAAGTTAAATTAATATCTTAGTTAAAAAAATAATAATGATTACTTATTCATAGAATTTCTGAAAAGGTCCTCTGCTCATAACTTGTTCCTGCCTCATTTGAAGTTTAGAGAATGGGACTAGTTGAATTTAAATATGCAGTAAAAATGAGAAGATAGTCTATTTCCTTTTATCATCATCTCCATTTTCTTATATTCATATTTTAGCAAATAAACTTCTGTTATATTCTAAAGATAGAGAAACTCCTTGTAATTCCCTTTTCTGGTCCAAATGAAATCCAAACCAAGTGTCCTAGCTCTGTCAAATAGAGGACCTTTCCATGAAATGTGAAATCATTCCCTGTGCAGCTCGAATATAATCTGTTGCTGTCACTAGCCCATCAACTCAAACATCAGTTGCCTGCACAGTGCATGTGAAGTTTTGAATGTAAAAAATCTGGTCCTATGCATTTCAAGTTAAGTGCCCTAAATGAGCTGATATTTCTGACATAATCTTTTGCCTTAGATTTTCAACTGTAAAATTGAGAAAGTACCATCTTTTCTTTACAAAAGGGAAATCAGAGAGAAAAAACTGCGTTTGTGATCAATTTCCTCTTTACATTGATGTAATGTAATACATGGACAAATTATTATCTTCTTTACATTTCCTTTATACCTGAAAGAGTAATAAATCAAATAGTAAATGACCCTTGATATTTTTTGCCATGCTATGTAGTGCCACTGTGGAACTGGCCAAAAGAACCCCAAACTTTAAGTTACAGATAAACAACAGATCTTGAACTTTGGGTAGGCAAGAATTGTGGAGGCATGTTAAACCTAAAACTATACTTTTGTCTTTATGAGACAATTTCACCCACAGTAACAGGGATGAATGCAGGAAAAGGCTTTTCCTTTCCAACTGATGAAGCTGCCTACAGATGTTGAAGTTTTTCAACCCATGCAGGATTGATAAAGCATTCCTTTTTGTCCTAATCTAACATCAGTCTAGCATGAAGTATAAGTTCTAAACTTGTTCTTGCTCAAGTATGGAGCAAATCCACTGGAAGGCAAGGCACTCCCAGGGATATCAATGGCCATTCCTACATGTGTAGAGTTACAGCCATCTCCATTGGGTACTGTAATTTTGCCATAATCAGAGAAAATGACATGCACAAGGGAAATACAGAATTTTATGGAATAGAATTCTGTTGTATTTACTCATAAAGGACTTTTCCACCTTGAAGAGAGCATTGCACTGCCCCACCCACCACTAAACCATGTCTCTAAACAGCTACGGATCTTTTAAATACCTCCAGGCTCAACCACTTCCCTGGGCACCCTGTTCCACTGGTCAGCAACCCTTTCAGTAAAGACATTTTATTAATATCCAATCTAAAGCTCCCCTGACACAACCTGAGGCCTTTTCTCTTGTCCTGTCTCTTGTTACCTGGGAGATGAGACCCAATCCCCACCTGGCTACAACCTTCTTTCAGGTAATTGTAAATAAGGTCTCTCCTCAGCCTCCAGGCAAAACAACTCCAGTTCTCTCAGCTGTTCCTCATAAGACTGGTGCTCTAGACCCTCTCACCAGCTTCACTATTAGTGATGGCTGTGGCAGTGCTAGGTTAACAGTTGGAGTTGATCTTAAAGGTCCTTTCCAACCTGAACGTTTCTATGATTAGCAGGATTATCACAGGTTCACATAATGGTAGGGGCTGAAAGGGACCTCTGGCAGGGAGAATGCAAGGAAAGTTGTTACTATTACTAGGGGGTTTTTTTGACTCCTGTTTGATAATCTGTTTTGTTTTGGGTTTTTGGTGCTGTGGAGGTTTTGTGGTTTGTTTTGTTTTGGGGTTTGTTTTGGTTGGGTTTGTTTTTTTTTTTTGCATGAGGTTTTGGTTTGGTTTGTTTTTCTTAAACATAAGCAGGAAAGCAGCTAAAATAGGGAAAGTTGTTGCTTGTGAAGATACCCAGGCAGAATATGTGAAGCCACTAATGTGAACGAATCATTTAGTTCTTTATTGTTCTGCACACTTCTCTGCATGGTTCAAATGCACAGCTGCAACAGCTCTCTGGAGCAGATACTCACATTGAAGATGAATGGGCATGGAGTGAATGTCCAGAATAGGTGCAGCCTTAAACATTCACCAGTTTTGCTGAACTAATGTGAAAAAGGAAGTAATCAATGTTTATTTATTGACTCAGATGAGGGCAGTTGTGACTGTGTGTTGACACTACAGAGGTGCCTGAGCTAAATCAGATATTGGAAGTGGTCTAAAACCTGTAGCATGTAGCACAATGTGAGATTATTTACTCTGCTTCTTGGCAGCTTGGGGCTGAGAGTCCCAATTCCATGCCTCTGGTTTTGGTGTCCGTTTGGCTTGGCACAGGCCTCCACATTCCTCAGAGGCCACTGTAATGAAGACAAGAAAAATGCTCTATTATCATCTACTTCTATGGTTAAGGAAACTTTCCATTAAAAAAGGGTAAAACAGGACACAATGTAGAAGCAACTGAATCTTTTTGACCTACCTAGGTCTGTGGTGTTACTGATAGGGACTGTTTCTTTAAGCATGCACCTCTAAGTGGGCAGTGTGCTGATTTCGGTGTAAATGAAAAGCACAATGGTCTGTGTAACAAGCAGCCGAAATAACCACCGAAAAGAAAAAAATCTAGACTCTGCTTGATGCTCTGTTTTTTCTCTAACTTTGGTGTTAGTTGCTTCCTTGCACAGATGAGAAGGATTGTCCAAAGTGCAGGGACAGAAACGGAATTAATCTGAATTTAGAATATACATTGTCATAATAATTTCCCAACAAAATCTGTCTGGTTTAGGGGTGGAATTTTGTTTTAATACATGTTATCTTTCTTTTTGTTTAATTGTTCTCCCATTTAGTAAATTAGATAAAATGTTAGATAGCTTAAATCACTAATACTTTAATCTTATGAATAAGCATAATATACTCAATATACTGCTAAATACTCAACAAAGTCCTTGTGGTCTGTGTGGCAGGAAAATTACAGAACACCTCTCAAGAAGAAAAAGTTGCAATTCTTTGTTTTGCCACATCCCAGAATATTGTTTTAGTTCTGCATGACACATTTGGACTTCTCAGGTTGAAGTGGTCGAAGACGTTATCACCTCTGAATGCTTTCTGTTTTTAAAACCTGGTTTAAATTTATGCCTTATGAAATTATTATCACAGAAAAAGATAAGCCATCACCAGGTATTAATTTACTTAGACCTTTGTTCTAAGTCAGAGTTAACTACACCTGTTTTTACCTTGCCATAGGTATAAAAATTTCATGTGTGGAATTATAAACACGCCTGAGTCCTGGAGATCCTGTTCTCACTGGGCAGCCCGTTCTAATCATCCACTGTCCTTACGTTAGGAAATACTTCCTTGCTGCACTTCAGACTTGCCATTAATTTTTATGCTCGCTACTGAGATGCAGAAAAAACCTTATCTATACATTTCCTTACTTCAGAAGCTGCTTGCCTCTTCAAAACCTGCTAGCACAAGCCCTTCCAGCGCTGTGAAGTGGCTGATTATTTTTAGCTAATTCAATAATCCTGAAACAGTCTTTATTTTCCTCCTGAGCTCCATGGACCGCAAGTCCCAATGAACCTTGACGCTGAGTGAACTTGAGCGAACCTGAGTGTCGATTTGGGCGGCTCACAGAGCAGAGTTCCCGAGGGGTCTCCGTCCCATGGGAACGCCCCCGTGCCCGCCGCCATCGGGAGGGAGGCCGCTGCCCCACGCAGCGGACGCGGGGCTGGTGCCTGGCTTTGCCGTGTCCAAGGCTGCCATCTCCCGGGCACCCGCTGTATAGCAGCAGCTCTCGGCGGCGGCTGGGGAAGAGGCGGCAGATGATGGAAACGCTTTGGGACTCCGCTCTGTTGCGCTCGTCCAAGCCGGGCACAGAGTGCTTATCTAAGTTTTAGTGCTGGTTTCCTTGAGGAGAAAATACCGTTATCAGAGAGTGTTTCTGTGTTGCAGCCCTGATTTAGTTACTGGGGCAGTTCCAATCATTTTTCTGTTTTATACAACTCCCAGATTCTCCCTCTCCCTGCACTTTTTATTATTTTTTTAAAATTTTCTTTATTTTCTGATCCTTTCCCAGTCTGTTTCTTCTTATTTATGTCTTACCTCTACCAACCCTGCTAAGTGGCTGTCTGGATTTTGGTATCAGTCCTACCTCATCTTCTGACCTTGGCATTGGATTTCTGAGATGACTTTTACTATTGCACCTATTAGACATGTAAGCATTTAATTCATTACTAATATAAGTTGTGCCATGCCCAGCAATTTCAACTTGATGGTCATATGACTGTAAATCAAAGATAGTCCTTGTGTACTGACCCAACATCCAGCGTAACTACACATAAGTTATCTTGTGGGAAACTAGGATGAGCAGCTGTTAGAGTGTGCCTCTATCCTTTGGTAGAAGTTCAATCTTGTAGATTCACCTCTTCCTTTTTCCAGCTGTAGTGGTTTGGCCCTGGCTGGAGGCCAGATATCCACCAAAGTCTCTCTCTCACTCCCCTTTTCAGCTGGACAGGGGAGAAAATATACAGTGAGAGGCTTAGGAGTTGAGATAGGGACAGGGAGAGATCATTCTGCAATCAGTGTCATGGGAAAAACAGACTCAACACAGAGTGAAGGAAAGAAACCAATTTATTATACTACACGCACACACACACACAGAGTGAAACCAGAGTCGGATAATGAGAAGTGCAGGGAGGGGCAGGGAATGGGGGTTTTGGTCAGTTCCTCAAAAGTTGCTTTCCTTCTTAGCTGGGGCCCGGGGGCATTCCTCACGCCCTTCCTCTGCTGCACTGTGGGGTCCCACCCATGGCAGAGTCCTTCACAAACTTCTCCAATGTGAGTCCTTTCCCACAGGGCTTCAGCTCTTAACCAGCTGCCCCAACATGGGTCACTGCTATGGGGCACAGTCATAGAATCATAGGATGTCACTCAGGTCCAGGCTGCTCCAGCCTGGTCCTCCACAGAGTCACAAGTACCCTGGCAAACCTGCTCCAGCATGGATTTCTCTCTCTCGCTCATCTCTCTGTCTCTGTCCCTCTCCATGAGCAGCAAGTGCTGGCCAGGGCTTGCTCCAACGACCCATCACAGCATCTTTTGTATGTTTCCCCTGCTCCAGCATGGGGCCTCTACACAGGCTACAGGTAGGGTCTCAGCCTTTTCCATGGGCTGCGGGGAAACACCTGCTCCACCATGGGTTTCTCCAGGCGCTGCAGGGGCATCTTTCTCTGTGGCACCAGAGGCACCTCATCACCCCTCTCATCAGCCTTGGTGCCTACACAGCTCATTACATCTTCTCACTCCCTTCTCTGGGGGCAAAATGCAGCTGCTTGCATTTGTTTTTCTCCTAAATGTGATTCCCAGAGGTGCTGTGACCATCGCTGATGGGCTCAGCCTTGGTCGGCAGGGACTCTGGCCTTGAATCGGCTGCCGTTTACTCTCTTGGACCTGCAGAGAGTTTCAAGCTGCTTCTTGCAGCAGCCATCTTTGCAGCCTCTCCTTCTCCACCAGTACCCAGCAATGCAAAACTGTGACAAACCTTTTTTCACAATTTCACAAATGGAGGTTGGAGAAGCAACACCAAAAATGGGTTAACCTGGTATATTTAATGTCTTTATCAATGATGTTGTAAGGCGATTGAGTGCACCCTCAGTAAGTTTGCAGGCAACACCAAGGTGTGTGGGAGCGTTGGAGGGCAGGAAGGCTCTGCAAGGGGATCTGGATGGAGTGGATTGATGGGCTGAGGCCAATTGTATGAGGTTCAACAGGGCCGAGTGCTGGGTCCTGCACTTGGGTCACAGCAACCCTGTACAATGCAACAGCCTTTTAGGCGTAACCATCACTGAGCACTGAAGAGAGTAGGGAAGGTGACAGAAAGGAAGACATAGATGTTGTCTCTGGGTCTCTGCAGCACTGCAGCATATGTAGTAGAGTATATCTGTGCAAAATGTTACTGTTCTGATCTAGTGACTCACTGCTTTGATGACATGGTCTGGAGTGTTGACAGGCAGCAAGTATGAAATTAAAACCTTTCACCTGCAGAAGAATCATGATGAGTAGGGGTAACCAGAAAAGCAACCACTTGTAACCATTTGCTTGTGTTTTCCTCTTCTTTATTTCTTCTTCACTTAAGCAGTTACTGATTTTAAAATGAGAGTGTTGTTTGCAATACTGTAGCAAATGGTTCATTTTTACCTTCTCACTGCTAAAATCTAAAATAGTGCATGGAATGCCTCGCACTTGCTATTCAGGCCTTCTGGGAACACTGGTTTAACTTGATGCTACATAGGCCAACCCACAAGACTTTCTGCAGTTCACCCTCCTTGCCATTTTCCACCCCTCCTTCACATGCTCCATTCTTCTTCCCTCCTGCTCTGACTGATCACTGATCCCACTCCACAAACCGGTATAAGGTTGTTCCATCTCTACTCCATGCAAGAACAGGAGAAGGAGAGAGAAGAAAGAGCACAAACTTTATTGGAAGGCATAAGGAGCCTGGAGGAAAGCAGAGGTACCTGAAAAAGAATGGAAATCTACTATTTGTAGGGGGGATGGGTACCTTTTATTTCTCCCTCTCTCTCACTCCCAATTTATTATCCCTAGAATATATTTATTCAATGAACTTTTCCACCTAAATCCTGTCCCCATCAAAATTAAAATTCAGGAGTAGAACCATATTCCATGGTAATTCATTTGATATCCAGAGGATCATAAACCAGAGGATTTATTCCATAGATTTGTACAGAATATGAAACACATGAGAAAGAATCCGCTACAATTTTCTTACCTGTATAAAATGCACACCTAGGTCACCCCCAGTGTGTTTTCTGGGCCATATAAAAGAATTAGCACCCACTGAGCTAGGAATTTTGAGCTAAAATAATTCAATGATGTCAGTTGTTTGTATCGTATCAATTTCATGGAGCTGGCTGTTCGCATGCAGAAAGGGCTTAGGCAGATGGAACGAAAGGTGCAGGTGCCATGCTTACTGACTGTCCACTTCTCCATTAGAAAACTATTTTGTGTTTTGCAAACTGTAGCCTTGGTTTGCTGCAGAAAAAGCAAGTTGTCAAATACTTGCTGCCTGTGGAGGAAAATGATCTTTAGTTATCCTCCTGGTGAGGATGGAGGTCTCATTTGAAGTGTTACCGTGAAAGTATTCAGGACCATCCAACTAAGAATGCTTAATTTCAAGATTTCAAAATGCTGCATTGATGCTGCCTCCAGTGTGTTGCAATGTGATGGTTATAGAAGATTGCAGCAGCTGTTAGGGGGCTGCCTTGCTTAGTTAGGTGGCTCTGTGTACATAATTTAGCTGTATGTCCACAGCTGTAGTGTTCTAAACAAATTACAGCATTTAGTTATTAAGAGAATTGTATATCCTTGCTGCCAGTTATTGTTGAGCTGATACCACATTTTTCTTCCTAAATACCTAGATTTTTTTTATTCTGCTGAACCATACAATTTAAAAAAAAAGTTTTGTAGATAGTTTTTATTCCTTTGCTTTCCTTAAGACACAAGAGATTTTTACAGAGGATTAGAATTAGGAACTATATGCTACTGAAAGCTAAGCACACTTGAAACACAGTAAATTTTTTCAGGTGACACCACAGTGTCTAAAAAAAATCACTTAACTGGTCAATGAATTCTCCCAATTTTTTTTTTAAAGTTTTTGTCTTAAAAACTTGCACAAGGTAAAAGCCTGATGAGGACAAGGGCAAGGCAAATATGTGGGTTTGATATGTTAATAGATGAGATAAACAGTGGGATCCCTTTAGCTGTATGCTATTTCAAAATCTTAATTGGTTTATCTTTGTGATATGATTCTCCATGGTAATCTGAATGTTACATAGCACAAGTAAAAAGCACAACCCACCTTATTTTGTTTTATCTGGTGAACGGCACTCAAAGAATATAAAGGTCGGGGAGTTGGACCCGATGATCTCTCGAGGTCCCTTCCAACCCCTACAATTCTATGATTCTCTCTCCTCTTTGTGTCAACAGTAGATACTGTCTTTGTGTTGTATCTAAGAAGTGTTTTTACATTTGAAAACCGTTACATTTACCAAAGCTTAATGTGCCCAGATAGTGAAAAATCTTCTGTATTTTTGGCTTAGCTTGTTAGGACTCTCCTTACTCTTAGTAGTGACAATTTTACCTTTTTTACTCAAGGTGAAGTATTCTTTTCTTAAAACTGAGACAGCAAGAGCAGCTTTAAATTTTATACCCTTTTGAGGTTGGAATTGTTTAGGATTTTCCTTTGTTTCTGTTAATTTTCTTCTGGTGTTTGGAGGTTTTTAATATTCTTTTATTATTATGAATGGGATTTCTTTCTTGCCTTATATTTACTGTGACAAACTAAATCAAATAGAAACAATGCCCAAACTGACTATTTTTGTCCTAGAAACAGGAAGCAGTTGTTACCAAGAATAGCCAAAATGACTTTGAATGAATCAGTTTCCAAAATGCTGTTTCAGTTGGAACGAGCTATCTCATGCGCACACACTCATAAATCAAAAATGAATAGTGGTGGAAATGTGCTTAGTGTACAATTTACATGGATACCCATGAACTGTAAAATAAGAATAGGTAGATTTATATGGTTAGAATTTCTTAAGTTGCTTTAAATGTTTAAAAATGTGTATATGCACAGTTTTTTGCAGTTGTACATCATAGCTACCCATATATATTCATACAATATATGCACACATTTTTGCAGTGTGTTTGTATATATTTATATATTTGTGAATATTTTGCAGAGTGTAAATTCTACGCTACCTCTTGATTATTTGTCTAGGCCATGATTCTAAAATGGCAAAAATGTTCTTAACCTAAGGGGAACATTAAATAACCATTACATGAAATCCCCCAAATCCATCTCCAGTTAGCATAAGATCTAAGTAGTGATTTATTCCAGGTGGCCAGAAGCCTGGCCTAGTTAAAAATTAATTGGGTAAGAATTTAATTTTGTATCTGTAACCAACAGGCATAGAATGATCCAGAGATAGATAGATGATAAAGCCTGGTAGCTGCTTGCTCTAATGGTTTCCATATCTAAGAGGTAATTAGAAGTGGAAGCCTAATTTATTTGTGCTGTCAACACCAAGGTACTAGTAATTAGTATATTAACAGGAGTCCACTCTCATCTGTACAGTTAATCTGGAAGTGACCCATAAAAGCAGTACACATTTGTTAACAGATTGTACTTGAGGCTCTGATTATGATTGCTGCATTAAGCTTTAGGGCAACTGATTTTCCATTTCTAAATGAGGAATTCATAGAGGAATAAATTAACCAGAAATATTAAATTTACCAAAAAACCCATAACAACCCCAAACATGAAAATGAGAACTGTTTTATAAGGCTTTAATCTCTCTCTACATCTATGCATTTGCAAGATTAGAATATTCCAGAAGAAACCCCAAGCAACAAACAAGCCATGCTCTCAGTACAGCAGTAGCTACATCCATGCTGTGTGATATGGCATTCCCAAAGTCACCAGTTACAATTAATTCCTTTAGAAAACTTGATGGTGAGGAACTGAAAACTTCAGCTGAGGAAAAAGGCACAGTAGAAGAACGCTGTCAGAAGGTGGATCTGAGTTCTGTCTGTTACCACTCTTATTAATATGAGACCTAAAAATGGGAACTCGTAGGCATTCATCCTGCTGTTTTAGATGCCTTAAGGTATCAGTAACATCCACGTTGTGTTGGCAAATATGACACAGGACTGAAGGGAGACCTAACATCTTTCAGAGCAACAGGTGAAAGACAGGTCCCCAGGTGTCTGACCTGTATTTGAATACTTCTGTGGAGTTTCACAGTTACACTCTTTGAGACTAAACACCAGATACTACATTACCATGTATAGGAAAGAGTTGATTGAGCTCTAAGCATAGCTGTAGTCCATTTACTTTCTCGGTATTTCTGTGTGTCATGCAAAGCATTTTAGTCTGTGTTTGCTGTGGTACACAACCTTATTTGTCCATCAGTGGACAAGGGAAGAACTACTGATGTCATCTATCTGGACTTGTGTCAGGCCTTTGACAGAGTCCAGCACAGTATGCTGTTTTCTAGATTGGAGAGATACAGATTTGGTAGATGGACTATTTGGTGAATAAGGAATTGTCTGGATGTTCAGCTGGAGGTAAGTGACAAGTGGTGTTCCTCATGGGACCAAAACTATTTAGTATCTTCATCACAACATAGTGGGATTGAGCATACCCTCAGCAAACATTCAAGTCACAGCAAGCTGAGTGGTGCAGTGGAGATGCCCAAGGGACATGATGCCATCCAGTGGGACCTGGACAAGCTCAAGAAGTGGGCCTGTGTGAACCTCATGAGATTCAGTGAGACATATGGGATGGGGCAACCCCTGGCATCAATATGGGCTGGATGATGAAAGGATTGAGAGTAGCCCTGCAGAGAAAGAACTTGAGGGTACTGGTGGATGAGAAATTGACTATGACCCAGCAGTGTGCACTTGCAACTCAGAAAGCCAACCGTATCCTGGGCTGCATCAAAATCAGCATGACCAGCAGGTCAAGGGAGGTGATTCAAAGGCTCTTCAAAGGGCTCTAGGCTCTTCAAAGTCTCTTCAAAGGGACCTAGGCTCTTCAAAGGGATCTGAACAGGCTGGACTGATGGGCTGAGACCAATGGGATGAGGTTTAACAAGGCCAAGTGCAGAGAGTGCTGCACATGTGACATAACTACCCCATGCAGCGCTACAGGCTTGAGGGAGAGTGGCTGGACAGCTGTCAGGCAGAGAAGGACCTGGGGATGTTGGTTGACTGCAGGCTGAATATGAGCCAGCAGTGTGCCCAGGTGACTAGGAAAGCCAATGGCATCCTGGCTTGTATCAAAAATAGTGTGGCCAGTAGGTCTAGGGAGGTGATTGTGCCCCTGTACTCGGCATTGGTGAGGCCACACCTCCAGTACTGTGTCCAGTTCTGAGGCCCTCACCTTAAGAAGGACATTGAGGTCCTTGAGCGAGTCCAGAGAAGGGGAACCAGGCTGGGGAAGGGGCTGGAGGGCAACTCCTATGAGGAGTGGCTGAGGGAGCTGGAGCTGTTTAGCCTGGAGAAGAGGAGGTCGAGGGGAGATCTTATCACTGCCTACAACTACCTGAAGGCAGGTTGTAGAGAGGTGGGTGATGGTTTTTTCAGCCAGGTGACAGGAGATTGGACAAGGGGAAATGGCACAAAGCTGCTCCAGGGCAGGTTCAGATTAGATGTTAGGAAAAACATTTTTACTGAAAGAGTTGTCAGGGCCTGGAACAGGCTGCCCAGTGAGGGGGTTGAGTCACCTTTTCTGGATGTGTTTTAAAAAAGGGTAGATGAGGTACTTAGAGGTATGGTTTAGCATAGAACAGGAATGGTTCAACTTGATGATCTTCAAAGGTTTTTTCCAACCCTGTGATTCTGTATCTCTACTCTGCTCTAATGAGACTCCACCTGGAGTACTGCATCCAGCTCAGATGCTCAGTACAAGACAGATGTGGACCTGTTGGAACAGCTCCAGAGAAGGGTCACAAAAATGACCAGAGGGCTGGAGGACCTCTCCTGTGAGGACAGGCTGAGAGAGTGGGAGTTGTTCAGCTTGGAGAAGAGAACACTCTGGGGAAACTTTATGGCAGTTTTCCAATACTTAAAGGGAGTTTACGAGGAAGATGGAAACAGATTTTTTTCTAGGACCTGCAGCAGTAGGACAAGGGGCAGTAGTTTTAAACTAAAGAAGGGTATATTCAGACTAGATGTAAGGAAGAATTTTGTTTACGATGAGGGTGGTGAAACACTTGAAGAAGTTGCCCAGAGAATTGCCCATCCCTGGAAACGTTCAAAGCCGGAATGGACAGGGCTCTGAGTAACCTGATTTTAGTTACTCACTACAGGGGGGTCAGACTAGATGATCTTTAAGGTCCCTTCCAACCCAAACTATTCTATGATTCTGTGATTAGTATTTCTAGTTGTGTTTCCTTACATAAATGTTCCTGTGTAGTAGAAATGCAACTATATGAAAAGTGAGAGGGAATTACCAGCAACTGGTTATTGTCTGAAGCCTTTGCTCTCTTTTCCAGCAGTATCTTGAAAGTTACATTCCAAAATTAATCCTCACAGTCCCTTCTTTTTTTTATCTGGGCTGTATTTCATCCTGTCTTTTTCCAAAGGTAGACATCTGTGACCTTCATGTGCAATATGTACCTTAAATTCTGTTGGGACACCTTGATCTTCAGACTAACTGCTCTGTAACTGGTTCATAGGTTTTCTTCCACAACTGCTTACAGAGTCTAATCCTTCAAAGTTCAAAAACTGCTCATCACTTCAGTAATTTCTTTTGAGACTACACATACATGAACCTGGACAAGAATTTCAGAAAGAACTCAGGAACTGACTGCACAGTAATTCATAGTCTATGCCAAGTACAAGTACAAGTACAATGTGTGTTGCCTGTAATTCTGGCAGGGCAGTAATTCTCTACAGAAATTAAAGGACACTACCAAAAATAGTAATTTACATCTTCAGTGATATTTCCCTTCTTTTCTCTTAAACACTGATCAAATAAATGTAGTTCCCGCTTCAGACCTATGAGAGTTGTCACAGTGCCCTAAGCTCAAGTGTCTTAAAATACCTTTCACTTCTACTGACCTTACTCAGGAAAGGCTGGAAAGCTAGAGAACTGCTGTTCTGTTTGCTGCCCAGGGGACCGGCAGCTGTGGATCTGGCAAATTCCTTGAATATAAATCTTTTGTTCTGCCTGAACTAGACTGTTAAAAAGAAATTAATATGCAAAACTGTAAGCCACCATTCCTAGTATTTACTGCACAGTTATTAACAGTAATGACATACAGCCATTACTATACTATTTTATCTTCCTGTTCAAACTGTCAGCACGTTTGAAAGAGGCTTTCTCTTGGTTCTTGAGGCATTCTGTCCAGGACCACAAAATTTGAAACAACTCTTCGTCCTATGGTTTCTTTTTCCAATTTATTCTCTACTCAGCCAACTAAATAAGGAAGTTGTCTAAGTTAAATTTAAGAGTTATGAGACAGCAGTGTGAGGCAAATCAGCGTCACAGTGACTGGCAGGGAAAATAAGCTCATATACATGAACCTATCTGTGGAATTAGCTCAGCATTATCATACTCTCTTATATACCCTTTAGGATTGAGTGAATTACTGGTGGCTTCCCTTGTACTTATCAAACATTTATGAAGTCTGCTTCTAGAAATATCAGAATCTGCTTGTACCTTCTTAGGCAAGGTGCAAAAGGGAACTCCAAATTACTATATTATTATTTAACTAACACACTGCATTATCCCATAAAATTGTAGATAGGGGATAAAACCCCATCCATAACACAAAACAGGAATATGGAGCAAATCACCATCTCTGCAACTTGGCAGAGGCGCAAAACTGGAATAGTAACAAGTTAATGTCATGGCTGCTAATGGCGTCCAAAAGGATGTGTGTCTAGATATGGAAGGCAGGGCCTTAGGATTTGGGTGTTGGCATTCCAGGATTTTACATAAACCAAAACAAAACACATGTCTCACAACATTAATTGGGCAGGCAATCCTGTAACACCTATTTATTTCTACTACACTTGGAATTATGGATATTAAGGGACTGAGATCCAGAAAAACTAATATAGTCAATAAAGTTACCAAGATATAATGTAATAATACAAAAACACCAAGATACAAGATATACCCATCAAAGATTTGATTTCATCTATATTTCATACAGAATACCTAAGTGATAGGAAAACAAGACAAATTTAAACTCTTCTATCTCTAAACCTTTTGCAGAATCTGAATAACCATATATCATCATTATCTTCTATTTCTTTTTCCAGCCAGCAGACTTTACAGGAAAGCAAGCACTGAAAGAAATTAAAGAAAAGGGGCTCAAACGACGACTGGTATATCTCACCCTAGAAACAGAGAACGTTGATCCAGAGGGAAATGAAAGTGTGTGGCATAATGGCAAGGTAAAGAGTAGAGATCCTTTTACAAGAAACTAATGTTAATTCCCCATGAATATAATCTAACTTTGTGTTTCGACTTTAAATGCATTGTTTTTATTATACTGTCACAGCACATTTTGGAACCATGAAAACGATTCTATAATCTTCAAGCAGGAAGCAGACTAACTACAAAGAAAATGTGAAATACTACCAGGTCACAGAAACCAGAGTTGGGACAAATTAAAGTATTAACTCATCTATTACAATTTCCTGCAAGTTCACCATTGTCCTAACAACATTTTTGCTATTCACTTAAAAGAAGCAGAAGAATAGCAAAGTTTAGGCCTCAACACTTCAGCACAGTTAACACATTGAAAAGCTTGCTAGCAGTTAAATTATTGTCTGTAACAAACATATGCATGCATATGGTGTTTGTTTCAGTGAAAACTTAATTGAACACATTAGGAACAGACTGTTTTTACAAGGAGCAAAATCTTCTCAGTTTAAGATTATGCTATCCACAATAGAGAATATTACATGAACAACAAGACACACTTAAGTTTGCTTGATGCCTGGAGTGTAGACACGAAAACTAGTGTATGAGATGTATAGTTGTTTGGTTTGTTTGTTGGTAGAATACTTTGGTGTTTGGGCTGGTTGGGGTTTTTCTTTGGTTAAGAAAATCTCACTGCATCTTGAAAATAAAGATAAATGTGGGGGTTTTTTTCAGGTTATTGGCAACACCACATCTGGATGTTTCAGCTACAGTGCTCAGCAGAGTTTGGCTTTTGCATATGTTCCAACAGAACTCAGCAAAGTTGGACAGAAATTGGAAGTTGAACTTCTGGGAAAAAATTATCCAGCAACCATTATACAGGAGCCACTGGTGCTGACTGAACCAACGAGAGTGCGCCTTCAGAGAAAGGGTGAAAGTCCCAAAATATAAATACATGTGAGGATACCGCAAATTTTACAGTAGGAAATACTGCCATTGATATGCATGAAATTAAGAGAAACAAACTACTCAGATGGGCTAATTACTAAACACAAGATCATTGTTGCCATACATTAGTGAGAAATTCTATAGTATTACCCTCTGGCTTCTGTATGCTATTAGCATTAGAGATCTGAGCACAGGTCATGAAAAAGTCTGTGTTCCCCCTTCTCATTAGCACTTGTGAGTAGAAAGTTGCAGGCAATGAGCAGGTCCTTGACTCAGCTTGCTCTCACATTGGCTGGCAGGTCTGGATAAATGCAGAGGAGAAAGTTGCTTTTGGTATTGGACAACAGAAAATTCTTCCTCCTTGACACTCACAGTGCCTCTTTTGTCTGTCCACAGGGTAAAGTTGCTTATCCTGGTTCCTTACAACATGACATTAAAAACTTACCAGTAAAATAATACCATGGGTTCTGCACGGAAACACTTCCTAAGGGATTGAAACATATCCCAGCAATGATTGAAGATAATAAAGGGGATATTAAAGGCAAACTGCACTGTTAATATTTAATACCAATGTGTCACCCTGGTGGAAACTCTTACAGAAGATCAAGATCTGGTTCTTCTAAATGAAACAGTTATAGGAAGATGATTTTATTTTATATGAATCATCTGGTAGATTACATGTAATATTCTACAACACACAAGACGTTATTGCTCAGTTTTGAACAAAACTTAAAATGGATTTACTGTTCTAAATCTGAAGAGCTAGACTGCCACCAGAGAACTTCAGTTATTCCGCTTCCTTTTGATTATACATCAAACAGCAGCCATATGATTTCACACGGAAAAATTAACAGTGAAAAAAATGTAATTGAATCCACAGCACAGGAGCTGTATTTATAGTGTTAAATAGTCAGTAACCAAATAAGCAGGATGGGGATAATGCAAATGATGGGAACACACTGAAATATTGAAACACTCTTCTGGATTCTATAATATGCTCAAAAATTATTTTGAATAAGAACAATGTCACTATTTCCAACTTACAAAGAGTAATGTTCCCCTTTGGGCTACAGATGAACCTTTCTGAAGTACATATGATCATGAAAGATGTACAAAATTTACTTTCTCCAAAGGAGCTGGTGCCTGTAAACCTTCAGCAAAGCAGCAAACATGTAGACAGAATATACTTGGAGAAACCCAATTTAAGTAATGAACTCTTGCAAAAATAAACTAACATTGCACAGTGCTGTTCTGAATAACTTTTGTGAAGCATGTCAAAATAAAATATACAAGCCTTGGCAGGTTTGCCTGTAGTATTATCTTGAGTGAGAAATCCATCATTGTTCTGTGCAATGCCTCTGTAAGTGATTTACTTCTACTTAGCTGAACCAACCGGAGATGCTGCTTTTCCTAAAGGTGACTTTATTTACAATGAGGCAGCTAGACAATACGTCGCTTTGAGAATTTAAGACATTTAAAATGCAGCACAGAGCAATTTAAAAATATTTATTTAATTATGTTTAGGAACTTAGATTTTAATTTCAGTATTTCCCAAGAACATGCAAATTCACTATGAACTGCGTCCCAAAGTGTACAGGGACAGTTATCCTGAAACAAACTCTCACAAATACTTTGCTAACCACCTTCATTATGCCAAAATTCCGTTTCAACAGTACCTTCCACATCCCAATCCAGAAATTAGAATCAAGTTTGTAGCTCTTGTTCCAGCTTGGAAGAAAGAAGTTCTGTTCATTAATCTGTCAGTCAGACTGCTCTGACTGTGCAGAGAGGGTGGGCATTCTGCAGCCTGAAAGAAAGGAAACAGATCGCAGATGTAATTCCTTCAGTCAAATAAGCTCAGAAACTACACCCTCCATGGGCGTGTACTGCCTTCCCAGCTGTAACCTCACAGCTACAGCCAACTGCCTGTCTATTATACAGAATCACAGAATCACAAGGTTGGAAAAGACCTTTAAGATCAAGTCCAACCATTCATGTTCTATGCTAAACCATATCCCTAAGTACCTCATCTACCCTTTTTTAAACACATCCAGAAAAGGTGACTCAACCCCCTCCCTGGGCAGCCTGTTCCAGGCCCTGACAACTCTTTCAGTAAAAATGTTTTTCCTAACATCTAATCTGACCCTGCCCTGGCACAGCTTTGTGCCATTTCCCCTTGTCCAATCTCCTGTCACCTGGCTGAAGAGACCATAGCCCACCTCTCTACAACCTCCCTTCAGGTAGTTGTAGGCAGTGATAAGGTCTCCCCTCAGCCTTCTCCTCTCCAAGCTAAACAGCTCCAGCTCCCTCAGCCACTCCTCACAGGAGTTGTCCTCCAGCCCCTTCCCCAGCCTGGTTCCCCTTCTCTGGACTCGCTCAAGGACCTCAATGTCCTTCTTAAGGTGAGGGCCCCAGAACTGGACACAGTACTGGAGGTGTGGCCTCACCAATGCCGAGTACAGGGGCACAATCACCTCTCTAGACCTACTGGCCACACTATTTTTGATACAAGCAATTGTATTTTTTATTACAGCGTAGTATTACAGAGGCCCGAGCACTGATTTCCTTGTGGGCTTCTCATCATCTTTTGCCACCCAAGTCTCACCAAGGCCAAGCCTTGGCCAGTTAATTTTCATTTAGTTTCTAGATTTAGGGAAGCAAGACAAAATCCATAGCTTTCTCCTTCTGGGATTAGGCAATGCAAAGTAAAGTTTTTTCCTGCAGCTACCCTGTGAGGCCAAAACAACTTTGAGCTCATCACTGACCATATGTAAGACAAGTGGAGTATCTGAAACCTTGTTGCACTCTGTCGCCTCTTCAGAACAGCTGTTTAACAATGTATTCAGGAGCAGAGTCACCTGAAGTAGTTTTAAACAAGCATTGTTGGTTTATTAGAAACACTGTAGCTATGACAGCCGCACGTCTAACAGGGGTTCCTAGTTGATGTAGCGTCTTTTTTACTGTTCAGATACCTAAGTCCTCTTACTGTGTCTTTATTAGGATACTTCACCATTGCAGCACTTTGCGCAGCATGGATAAACTAGCCTGTGAGATGAAGCTTTACAAATGATGCCCACAGAAAGGTTCACACCTTTAAGTCAATCTTTCTCAGTTATAAAATGAAAACACTAAACCTGAAGAAAAGGAAGGGGGGGGGGGGGGGGGGGAAAGAGAGAGGGAAGAGTGTTCAGCAGCTTTCTTGGTTTCTTGTCACTGCTTCTTTTCATCATATATTGTGATATGGTGTTGCATAAACTTGTGGTGTCAGGATACAGCAAGAGGAAGCCAACAGGGGCAAGAATGTTTTAGTACATGCATGTTTTAAGAGGACTTCTAACCAATCAAACAGAAATACTGGGGTGAAAGCCTTGCTGGGACATCTTCCAACTCTTCTGCAATCCCATTAGCTAACAGAGGAGACATCTCTGTAATGAGGCAAAAAGCAGTCACCCAGGAAACCTTCTGAAATACTTAAATTTCTGTGTGTGGAGAGATCCAAGACATTTTTCTGTTAAAAGGCAGTTTTTTAGACACTTTTCCCTTGGTCATTTTCCCTTATTCTTTTTCCATCTCTGCAGATTTTTGGTACAGCAGTTACTACCACTACTATTTTAATTGTTGTTCCATGTTCCCACATGCTATGGCAAGATGTGCCATGTTCATACTTGGTGTAGAATGATGAATCGGCATAGATACCACAATCATATGTGACACTCTAATGACTTCATTGATCGTTGACTTCATTGATCATTGACCTCAAAATGGTATCCACATTATGCAGCCCCAAATTCAGAAAAGGTAAACTGGACCATTTCCAGTATTTATTCATTTGATTCAAGAGAGTACTCTCTGATGTAAATAGTATTTTTTTGTTTGGATTCCAAATCTTTCAAGTAGCAATTAAAATCCCCCAACAAAGCCCACCACTAAGAAAATATTACAGGCAGCAAGATCCAGACTGCAGCTATGCAGTAGTGTATGTTTTAGGTGGTACAACTTAATGTACTAACTCTGGCAGCTTAGGCAACCAGGTTATCCAGTTCTGGTGGAGAAAGGTAACCCACAAGTAACACTTGACACTCCTCTACAAGGGAATGTGAGTACTTGAACACCGTGATCAGTTTAGAAACATGCCAGGTGGATAGGTATTATGATTTCCCCCCCCCCCCCAAAATTTGTATCCAACATTTCCCATTTCACCAGCCCTGTGTAGGTTTTCAAAGTAATTATTTTGAATGAGGAAGAACAATTTCCATGGGAATGGAAACATTTTAATGGAACTTTACCTATAATAAGGACATGGAAGAAGTTAATCAAGTATACAATGCAGTGAGACAACTGTGACGAGTGATGGGATCTGAACTAAAAACAAAGTAAAACAGAACTTTCCAGCCTTTTGAACAGTATGAATCACATCTCAACATAGAAAATATAACTCATAGTCACATGCCAGCTTATCAGCAGGCCTGGAATTTACTTAAGGGAAAACTGAATTTAGGACAATATTGTTGCTTGCTGTTCCAATACCCGCTGTGGACACATGCATTTTCATTGCAGAAAAAGATGTGGCATCACATCATTGCTGTTGTCCTAAAACCAGCAGGGAATACTTTGGAATTTATTTTTAAAAATAAAAATAAATCAGGTAAATTCATAGACGTACCCACCGGACTCCATTCATAGGAGCAGGAACTTTCTACAGAGGCTTGCCAGTCATAAATAAAGTAGAAAGCAGTCTGGCATACTCAGTATTTTGCCTTTCTTACGTGAGATTTTTTAATGTTGCCTGTTCTTTCACCTGTTACCAAGTGGCTGTATAGGTTTGGAAGAGCAGTGTGTACCATTCCAGCTAAATGTGAAACACATGGTTATTCGATCTTTAACTGGACACTGAAGTTTATATATATGCCACGGGCGAACAAAGCAGCTCAGAGTTCCCAGCTACCTCCGTCCTTCCACAGGGCAGAATTTCATCAAGTTTATAACTAAGGTAGTGGTCATTTACAATATTGCTTGAGGAGATTACATGGTGTGGAGAAACAGCCCTCTCGCCATAGCTGTTATTTCTGCTGCTGGGTTGCTTCACTTCCTTCCTGCTCAGTAACAGTCAGAAGCACCATCTTACAGCCAGACCTAGATGGAGACACAAAAGGAGGAGACAAAAAGCGCCGGGTCGCTCGTGGTCTTGCAGAAGAGGCGGGAAGGGGAGGGGGGTGGGCGCAGCAGCTGCTGATGGTATGCCCCGCGGGAATGACCGCGCTCACGCACGCTATTTGCCTTCCCGGGCGGCAGCACAGGCTGGCAACAGCGAGGCCGCGGCTGCTTTGCTGTTGTCTCGCTTGGCTTATACGCGGAAGGTAACTCGGCTGGCAGCATTAGAGCTGGATGAGCGGCCACGGTGTCGTGTATGACGACAGAAATAACAGTCCGGTCCCTCGTACCAGAATACACCGTGTCCTCCGCTCGACCTCTTGTACTGACTTCGTGGAAACACAGCTAACTAGGAACACAAGCTTGCAAACAGTTCCCGGTTCCCCTAGGAAAGGCTCCCTGCCCTAAAATTGATCGTTCGTGTAGGAATCGCGGGAGGGTGAACACCAGCATGGCCGAGTTGGGCGCTCTGCTAACACTGACAGCTTTACGGTCTTTTTCACTCCTTTCACAAGCGGACCGGACACAGCTTTCGCCCCACCACGGGTACTCCGGGCCTCACTAGTTTCACTGCTGCACAGCTCGGACCCAGGTACACCACAGAGGTGCGGGACAGCACGTCTCTCACCCGGCGGGGCCCTGGAACAAGCCCGAGTCCGGCCGCGCCCTACGCCGCCGCCCCCTCCCCCACCACCGCCTCCGCCCCCTCCCCCACCACCGCCTCCGCCCCCTCCGCCCCGGCCCGCCCGGCAGGAGGAGCCGGGCGCTGCCGCCGCCATGGCCCGTCCCCGGGGCGGCGCCCGCGGCCCAGTTCCTGATGGCGGGGATGGCGCGGCAGGCGCGCCTGTCGCGGCCGCTCTGCCCGCCGCTCTGCCTGCTGCTCTACCTGCTGCGGCTGGCGGCGGCGCGGGCGCCCGCCCCGCACCTGGTGCTGGTGCTGGCTGACGACCTGGGCTGGGGCGATGTGGGCTGGCACGGCTCGGCCATCCGCACGCCGCGGCTGGACGCGCTGGGGGCAGGCGGCGTGCGGCTGGAGCGGTACTACACCCAGCCGCTCTGCACCCCGTCCCGCAGCCAGCTCCTCAGCGGCCGCTACCAGGTAGGGCGCGGATCCAGCGGGGCGCCTGGGGAAATTTGGGCCCGGAGTTGTTGCACCAGCGCGGCGCTGCCCGCGGGGGAACCCTCGGAACCCCCTCCATCACACCCTTCCCCGGCGGCAGCGGGGTCCCGGCCCCTTCTCAGGGTGGCCAGTACGGCTAGGTACCCAGCAGGTAGCCGGTACGGCTAGGTACCCAGCAGGTAGCCGGTACGGCGCGGCTTCGCCTCTTCCCTGTTCCCAGCAACTCCGTGCAGTTTGGCCTTCTTGTGACGATGCTGCCGTACAAAAACCAGCTGCGTTTGTATGCAGAGAAACTTAACTCGCTTACTTCTGACTTGCTGGCTCCGCAAGAAGCTAAGCGGGAGTTTAGTGCAAGTTGTTCCGCTTGTGTAAAGCAGAGGTGCCCGCGATGCTGCAGCTGTGCGAGCAGGCACGGCAGCACGTCCTGAAGAGTTACCCTGTCGCAGCCATCGCCTGCTACCAGCTCCTCAGCTGGGCAGGCGCGCAGGCGAGGGGCACCCATAGGCGGGTAAGCACTGCGTGCTCTGTTCATGCAACCTCTTTCCTAGAGCAGTAGGTGCATCCTAACCTTCATGTGGTAACACAGGTGTAGGTGGCACTTCTGTTTCCCCTTCATGGAGTGCGCACAGACTGATCTCTAGCGAAGCTGTCGGGCTGCTTCCTAGCCATAATTTTGCCCACTGGGCAAGAATTGGGCATTACCGTACTGCTATGCTCTCCCCTTCTTTTTGTTGGAGCTTTGGCAAAAAAGAAGGGGAAGGACACGGCACAGGCAGAAAGGAGAAGCTCACGTAGGCTTAAGTGTATTTGAGAAGTTTCCCCTCTGTTTCAAAAATTCCAATGCATGCATGTTAACCGCAGCAATTTGTCAAAGAATCTCTTCACATGAACATCAATGGCACCCTGCATTAGTGAATGCTGCCTCTTCTTGTCTCAGGAATGTTGTTCTAGGTGAATCTTATTCTTTCCAAGCAACATTTATTCTGTTCCTACACACTCAAAAAATTAATAATTGAGAATAGGAAGACGTACTCTTTTTTTTTTTTAATTGGCCAGCTCTTTAAATTGTGTTGTGTTAAGAGCCCAAACAATTTTTGTTCATTCTTACTATTTCTGGAATACAGTTCGTACTCTGAAAGTGCTTGAAATGGCTCGGGGTTAGTTGGACAGTGCTTCATCTGATCTTTAAACTATGCTCATAGTTCAGTCCTGATTTAAATTTATCATATGCACCTTTGAATCATCTTCATATTTAATTACAGTGCTTTGCTAGCTTTTGTCTTTCACTATTTTAATTTTAAAAAAAAATTTCCAGTTCCTGTTGCAAAGAAATTTAGTGGCTAGTAGGCCCCTTTGTGGGAGGCTACCTACCCACTTGCTTAAGATGAGGGCTTATTTGGTTTGAAGCTGAGTTCATAGTGCTTCTAAAATGATGCTCTAATGATAAATCATGCAACTTGCCACCCTGGAGCGCTTACTGGAGTTACAAAATTTGGTGTTTTGTGCTCTAGAAGGTCTTGGATGTTTTGTGCTTTGACAGAGGCCAATTTCTAGAAGCATTTAGTAACAAACAGGGTATTTATACTTGTATATGTCTGGTGGCCTGTGTTTAAGGCGGTGTGGGGTTTTTCTCAGGAGGAGATAGGGGAGTTGACAGATCAGTACTTGTACTCAGTAACGGATGAGGTTTCTTGTATCAAGCAAAGTGTAGGGCTCAGAATACTATTATCAGTTGACCTTTTGTAAAGAGATACAAAACTGACCACTTGTTAAGACTGGAAAGATGCTCAACTCTTAGAGGTCAGATGTAGGCGCTTTTTTTTTTTGTAGAAGTGCTCACACTCAATTTAGGTATGAAAATGAATACATAAATGTGTTTATGTAATGCACATTTAGAAAACCAATGCAAGAAGTGCTCTCTCAGCCTTGATGACCCTGTTTCCCCCAGACAAATGCTCAGCAGCAGCACCTGCTATGTGCCTTTTTGCCCATCTCCGTCCCATTTAAAATCTTCCACTCTGTGTCGAGATATAGTCCCTAGCCTTCAAACAGACTGTACTGGTAATTGTTACCTGTTAGATTTTAAAATGAAAATGCAAAAGACTTTGGGTTTGGGGTTTTTGTTGGTTGTTTGTTTGTTTTTATTGTGCTCAATTTATACCTGGGAAGATCCTGTAAACCCCTGTGATGCTATTTCCTTGTCTTCCTCCACCCCATTCTTCCTTCTGCCCTCCCCTTGCAGCTTCCTAATCTTCCTTGGTGCTACTGAGGTGATGACAGGAGGCCCTAAAACCCATGCTAGCCTCTGGTGTGGCTTTGTTTCCTTTTGCACCTGCTTATTGTGTAGCCTGTGGGACCGCTTTGCTGTGTTGTAATGACTCTTACATCTTTATTTCCTCTGGTAGATCCACACAGGTTTACAACACCAGATAATTTGGCCATGCCAGCCCAGCTGTGTGCCACTGGATGAGAAACTCCTCCCAGAGCTGCTTCAAGAGGCGGGATATGTCACCCACATGGTGGGGAAGTGGCACTTAGGGATGTACAGAAAAGAATGCCTTCCAACCCGCAGAGGATTTGATACTTACTTTGGTAATGATTAGATTTAACTCATGCAATAGATGCAGTGTTAAACATGATGACAGACTGCCCGATTCTTCTAAGAATGGCAGGTTTACTATTAGTGTATAAATAAGTAAATCAATACCTGGGCATATATGTTTTCAAAGTATTACTGCTTAGTCAATAAGAAGCCTTACAACTTGTTGAAGAGAATACCATAATTATGGAGGAGCTCCAAAGAAAGTATTTGTCTCTTATGACCTGCATTTTATTTGGTGCCATAACAGTTAGATGATTTAAGGTGTAATGATTGGTTTGTTTTTGTAAATGTCTTTAATCTGAACATTTTCAGACAGTAGACATCAGTGGCTCTGCAAATAATGCTGCACTTGTAAAAGCTGACATTTTTTAAAGAGAGAAACAGCTGATACACCACACTGTATTCATGCTTTGTGTAGTAGCATTGGTTTTCCATAGCCTTGGCAAGGAAGGTGGTGTGGGAGCCTCTGTAAATCAGTATTTGAGTGGCCTGTGGCAGAAAGGCACATGTTACGGGGTCAAACCCTCAGATTAAGTTAGTAATGCCAGAATTAGATTGTCAAAGTGTGCACATGTTCCAAAGCAACTTGTAGCTACCTGTGTTTATTCTTCCTCAATATGTCCCAGTATTGACTGGACGTTTATTGGTTTTGCACAAGTGCCACGGGTGTTGGGTGAATCAGGCTGTGCATCTCATTCCCCACATGGTATGGAATGCAGGGTTGTCTGTCTCCACTTGGTTCTTTTTGTGACACTTTCACTGAAGGGAGAATGTCAAAGCAGTTTGCCATGTTCAGAATAACTTTTCAACCTGTTGACAGCAGTGCTTGGGAGCTGTGTGATGGCATGGATGTAGACACACTCCTCATGAAATCTCACTCTGCGACCAAGCAGGCTCTTTGTGCCGGGGCCTTCCTTATTGCTGGCTGGCTATGGGCATGGTCGTTGGGTACCCAGCATGACAGAATTTTCAGAGAATGTAGCAGTTTTATATCCCATAATGCTCATGTCATTCCAGTAGGTGTTGATTGCAGTTTGGTTCTTTGGTGAACTTGATGCAGCATCTCCCCCATTAGGCACTCAGAATGGAAAAATGCAACTCACAGCTCTGAGTACGTTGATGTAGGCAGTCTGACCACAAAATCTCTCCTTATGCTTTGGAGCAAAAGCCATTTTTTTTCCTAAAAAAAAAAAAAAGAAGAAATGTGTATTGTATTTAAAACAGAACATCATTCTTTCTGTACCTACTTTTTTTCCACAAGTAACTGTACATGAAGCTGCTGAATAAAAACTCAAGTGAAGTTCTACCCTTCTGGATTTTGACCCCAATTTTAGTCTGCTTTTGCAAAACTTAAGAATATATTTTTGCGGGTTTGTCTCTTTCTTTAGGGTATTGGGGAATAAATCTGAAATTAATTTCCAAAGTAATAATTAGTGAGATTAAAAAAATGTTGAAGACGTTTGTTTCTGTTTGGTAAAAACCCAAAGACACTCAGTGCTTAACAGGATAGCCCTTGACAGGAGGAAATCTGTACCTCTAGAATTTTTGCATATCTTCTTTTAGGTATCTTTCAGTAATGCTGCCTTTTTTTCACCAGTTGGTGTCAGCAGTGTATCAGAAGTCGCTTTACAGCTGACAAAAAAATGCTCCCTATTTGGATGTTTCGAATAAATTTTAAAAAACCCAAACACCAAACTTCCTAGAACAGAGAGAAGTCGTAGGGGAAAAGGCAATTATACAAAATTATACCAGCTCAGAATCAGAGTAGGACATGGTAGGTTACTGCCTTTGCTATAGGTGCATTAGTTTAATGTGTTTGATGCTGAGTCATGAATATAAAGACATTGAACTGCTTTGACAATGTTTCATGTTTTGAAATTACTACTTGCAGTAGCAATAAAAAGTCTAGAGAGTATTAAATGTTGAGCTAGTAGACCTGTCAAGGGATGTCAAATATACAGATGGTCAAACATTGGTGAGTGTTTCAGTTCAAAAGCACTAAAATTCTGGCTTTTTTTAACATTTGCCCCCCCCCGATGTATCTCCTTTTATGATGTTATATTAGCCCACTTATTTGTCCTCCTTTCTTGTTATAGGCTACCTTCTGGGGAGTGAGGATTATTATTCTCATGAACGTTGTTTCCTCATACAAGCAAAAAACATAACACGCTGCGCTCTGGACTTGCGAGACGGAGAGCAAGTTGCAACTGGATTTAAAAACATGTACTCTACTAATTTATTCACAGAAAGAGCTATAGATCTTATAGCCAGTCATACAACTGAGAAGGTACTGTCAGTGGCTGTTCCTTTGATAACTTTAGCACTACAGAAAGTATGAATGAAATACTAATGGAGGCATCTGCACTTGAGGTGTAATTTGTGGCTGTTCATCAGCACCTGTAGAGCTGAACGTGAGAAGTAGCACTGGTAAAACGTGCCTTGTCTGCTGTCAGAATCAGCGTTGGGTGTACAGCCCTGGCCTGCCACCTTTCTCTATTTATTTTTAGTAATGCAAATAATGAATTCATAGAAATGATTTAGCATGTAGCTTGCTCTTCTGAAAAGAGTGGGAAGTTTAAGAGAAGTTCCATAGAAGGAAACTTAATAGCTGTGTTATGATGATTTTTCACAACTTTGAAAAAGTTCTTTATCAATGTTTTATTAGATTATGCTTAGGGATTAGAAGACAAAAGTATAGAAGAAATATAAACATGATGCCTGCAGCTGTTGATGAGTCAGGGTTGCCTTTGCTGCCATAACTTTTGCATTTAGCACTCTGTGTTAAACTAATTTCCATTCTATCCCTTCTACCCCAGCCCCTTTTTCTCTACCTAGCTTTTCAGGCTGTCCATGAACCTCTTGAAGTCCCTGAAAAATACACAAAACCATATGCTCACATTAAAGATGTAAAGAGGCGCCACTACGCGGGGATGGTGACTCTTATGGATGAAGCTGTAGGAAATGTTACCGATGCTCTGAAAAGATACGGTCTTTGGGACAACACAGTTCTGGTGTTCTCTACTGGTAAGTTAATTTACATGTTCTTTTAGTAGCTATTTTGATGTGGTGTCTACTAAGCTGACTGCTGAGAGACATCTGGCCCCTCTCTCCATCCTTTATCTGTTTTCTAACAGCAGAGGAGTGATGAAAGTGAAACAGGCCTTTGCAGTAGAAGGAGCTGTTTCTCTCCCCTCTCTTAATGGCTTTCTCAAGCATGGTAGAAAACAACTCTGAAGATGTGTCTGTGCAAGCAGGGGATACTCTTACTGAAGTTAAAATCCAGCATTGTAAAAACTGAGGAGTACAGTTGAAATTGGAAGCATCTTACTTGCCATTGCGGTTACTGAGTGTCTGTCAGAATTGAGTCTGTACTGAGAGCAGTCTGCCAGATGCATTTGTCCTGAGCTGTAGGTAGTAGTCTGATCAGTCTGTAAATTGTGATGTGTTGTGTGAAGCACAAACAGCCAGACAGTGAGCAGTTTGAAGCCAGAACTCTTTCTTTCCCTTACTTTAATGTGACATGTAATTTTCATCTTGCTTGAAATATTTTACTGGAGCCTTACTCCCGTGAAGCAAAGGTCTGTTAATAAAAAACCCTCATGTGTGAGGATACAGTCTGGGCTGCCAAATTGCAGGCTAAGTTTCTAGATATGATCTGGTTTCTAGATTACCAGGATAATGCAAGTAATATGTTACAAAGCAGTCTCCCTTGTTTCCAAATTAGGAATGAAGCAGAACCTTTTTGAAATACAGCTACTTGGCTGGGTTTCAGGAATATGGTTGTTCTTGTTTGGGTGGGAGTGGGAAGTAGCCTTTCAATACTTACTGTTGCTCTTTTGCCCAGGCTTTACGTATTAGGGGTGTCAAAATGGTGAATTAATTTTCTCTGAACATTTAAAGAAACCCTAAACACCACCACCAACAAAAACCCAAACCCCAAGTTTTGGGTGGAAAATGCAGTGATGTTTTGAGTTTAGCAGCTGCTTCCTATAGTACTTGGAATCCTGAAATTTCATTTTGGGTCCAACCTGTTTGCCTTACGGTGTTGCGCTTGTGTCCAGGGCTTTGGCTCTAAAAGGATTTGATAACTCTTTTATGCCTGTTTCTGTTTGTGATGTTTTCATATTTAGAACTTAAAGTAAGCAAAGCCATATGGAAAATGATACCAATATTTATTCCATATGGAAAAAATCCAGTCTTTGCTGATGGGATTCTAGTAGAGTTATTTGAGTAATGTTTGTTCAGTGTGTTGTGGAATAAAACTAAAGGCATATGAGTTGGAATTACAGGGTATGACTGAATTAAAAAGACATACATTTTGTTTAGAAAACATTTTTTTCCAAACAATGACACTGCACCCTGGTTTTAACAGTAGTTATCTTGCAGTCATTTATAGGTACATTTCAACAAGAGCCAAACAGTCCAGAGAACCTAGTGTTTGCTCTACCTAATGGGACTTATCTTGAGTTAATTGACATTTTAAATTGCCAGCGGTGGAATTTAATATGATTGAAATGCAGGGCAATAGGTCCTAGATCAAGCAGGCCAGAGGGGGAGTGATTTGAGATTTTTCAGTGTTCTCCACTTCAAACAACTATTCTTTACAGGCATAAAATACTGCATGCACTAAAGACCCAGTTTCCAAAAAACAAATGTTGAAACCATTAAGTATCAAAAAAAAAATGGAAAAAGAAGCATGAAATCTATTCAGCTTTTCTGTATTATGTTTATCATGTTTTAAAATGGGCATTAGAAGGTGGTTGAAAAGAAACACAAGAAGGTCTGCAGTTGAGCATCTTGTGCAGAGATTTGTGCTATGTGAGATATCTCTGCACAGCTTTCAAGTCCTTTGTAACTGGGAGTCTTAGCATGCACTGGTAGCTATAACATGCGTACATACTTAACAATATTACCTTCAGCTCTTGAGGGCATACTTGAGGAAGCTGTCATTCCCCCACCCTTTCCCTGGCCCAGGTGCTCTCCTGGGTCTGGGAGACCCAGCTCTTGCTCACTACAGCAAGAGAGACACATTTTTCTCTGCGATCAGGAATTCTCTCCAAGAAAGTTCTTCCCATGATGTAGGGATTAAATAAAGACCGCAGGGGAGAATCTAGGAAAGTGTAAAGTCTATCTGTAATTTTAATGAACACTATCTATGTAGTGTCTTCTGTAGTATCACCATAGTAGTTAAGGACTCAGGATCATGAAAGTACCCTCTGCTTTGTTGGAAACCTGTGTGGTTTGATAGCCATAGTTTGGGAAACCTGTAGAGGAAAAAGAAGACCCTATATTTATGGTAGATTCTACAAGACTCATTACTATTCCCTGTTCAGCTGTGGCCACAGTTCATATTTGGATCTTTGAATCTCTCACTGTTTCAAAATTTCCTCCCACCCCAAGTAATTTAGAAGTGATTATTTACTATTGTATGCTATAGCAAATAGTGTTGCAATGAACATACTGTCTCTGCCTGATTCCTTCACTGTCTTGACCCCAAAATGAGAGATGTCTTTTAAGTGGGTGCTGATTGAAATACTCTAGAACATGATACAGTCTTTGCTCTCATGGTGGATTTATTTTTATTAAACTTTTTTATGTGTCTTCCTATCTTGTTATATGATATGGCTCAACCAGGATTGCCTTGAAAACGTTGCCAACTGACGAATGGAAATACTGCATGTTTTTAAGAGGGCCTTTAAAAATGTGTAGAACTGCAGTTCCTCTTTAAAGTGGCCTGATGGAGACACTGGGCCACAAATGCAGTAATCTGGTCATTAGCAAAGTCTGACTCCATCAGTATATCATGCCAGTCATGATATCTTGTGTCTTTTTGAATGTATGCACTAGCTGTTTCTACAGGTGACTTAGAAAAAGATGAGCTAGTTCAATGGTATGTGGTCTTACATTTGTGTATGGATAAGTATCTTGAAAAGTCTTTTCTGGAGCAATATGGATTTGCTTTTAGGGAGCACCTTTTGTACAGGGCAACTTTTGGGCCCTGAGCAACCTTGTGTAGATCCAGGCCTGTGGTTGGTGGCCCTGCCTGTGGCGGGGGGGGTTGGAGCTTTATGATCCTTGGGGACCCTTCCAACCCTTGCCATTCTATGATTCTATTGTAGATAAGTAAGTCTGTGCTAATGAGATCAATCATAAAAATGAAGTCACCGCCTGTTCAAGCAAAACAGATAAAAAAAGGATGCAGCACTGTTTTGAGTACCCGTGCCCTTTGCATCCACTTGAAATAAAAGATAATGAAATGTAGGTGTAAGTATCTTTTTGGGACACTTAAGAGACTAGCTACCAAATTTCCTTGATTTAAAAAAAATAAATGTCATAGCAAAATTCAAAGGGTACAGATCTAGCTCAGCACTATTAACACTGTCTTAGAGTCCAAATCTTCCTTCAGATATAGACCTGTAATTTGACGTAAGAAGTGGGGGGTTGATATAAATACCAGGTGTGTGTAGTTTCTGCCACATGTTACGTGCAATTCTAGTGGAAACTTGCCAATATTAGAGCAAAGGAATCTCACCTCTAATTTCAGTTCTGTATTAAAGCTACTATCCTTTGCTTAATTTAACTTTCAGGTTTTTAATATACTGAATAATTTTGGAGCGAAACTCCTTACTGCTCTTCCAGTATGTCTGTTAATTCTTAAATGTGGATTAGCACTGCAGTGCCTGGTAGTGGCCGTAAGAGGGCTTTGAACAATAAAATATGGGAGACTTTTGAAGCCTTGGATTTACACTGCCGAGGGGAAACCACCTAAGTCCTTTCCATAATGGAACATGTGACAGTGATGGCTGTTTTCACTCCAAAAGAGGGTCTTTTTACTATTTTAAAATTATGATTAGTAAGAGCACAAATTGTTTTGGACATACTTACTGTTGTTTATACAGTTTCTCTCCCATCCCTGGATTTTTTTTTTCTCCCAGAATGTCATATTACCCTACTAAAGACTTTTTCTCAGTCTTTTTAATTTTTTCTTTTTCTTTCCTTCCCATCTCTTCATTCCAGCCAGTGTGTTGTGGCTTTTGTCTAATAAAGTGTTGGCTTTTTTTTTTTTTTTTTCCTTATTTCCAGCTCCTATTTCCATTATTTCAATTTTTTCCTTATTTCCTTTTCTCCTTTGGTAGAGATCTAACTTTCACTGGTTCCCTGAGGCCAGATTTTTTTATCTTCTCCCTGATGTTTTGCTCCTGAATGAACTCCTGCTCCTTTTCTTTGGCTGGTAAGGGACTTCAGAGAGAATTGTAATTACAGATGGACCAAGGGTAGATTGGTTAGAGCAGTTACTCTCCTCTGGCTGTGGTGTCAGAGGTGCTAATTTTGGAGGTGGTGTTGTCACATTTCTTTTTAGTAAACCCACTCAATTACAGATTTGAAGACCTGCTCTAATTGGCCTTGTCAGGGGATTGAGAGAGGTTCAGTGCATTTCCCCCATTGCCAGGGCATGCATCTGCTGCTTTCTAAGAAGAAATAAGCACAGACACCTTAGTTGCAAGCACCTTCCATCTAACTAGTTATTTGAGTCCATATATTCTCAGAGATGACTTTCTGTTTCTTGATTACTAAAGCTTGTTATTATGCAGGCAAAAGTTGCAGCTGATCCCTGTGCTTTCATTAGTCAGAGTTCTAGTGTGTCAGTGATAAATAGTGAAGGTGTGTGTGGCTGAAGGTGTTATATTCTCCATTGTTGGCTTTTATTCTATTTTCAGGCTTTTTCCACATTAAAGTGTGGGTGGTAAAAACACATTTTTCTAGAAATAAAAGAATATCTTCTTCACCATGTGATGCAGATAATAGTAATGAGACATCTGGACTGTTCTGTAGGAATGTATTATCAAAGGTGGAAATGTTATCTTGGGATGAAAATTAGTTCAAAAATTTAAACCGAGCAGCTGTTGATAGTCACAGTACCTTGTTTTAAAATCCTGTGAAAACCCAAAATGTTTTGTAGGAAATGTTTACTTACCTTCCCTTCCTTATAGCATTAACCCCTCCTCACCCACCCTGTTTTTCCATGTAAAACTTAACACTCCAAACCCAAGTTCCTGAATGGAGGGTGACCTTGTGGCATATACACTCACATATTTTTTGCTTTGTGTTTAAAAATTCCAATATAAGTGGAATGTAAAATTTTTTTTCCTGTTTGTAGCAAATGCCAGCGCTTAAAGTGACGTTCGCTTGTAAATGAAATTCATAATTCAATTTTGCCTGGAGTTGCAAGCTGGCCATTTTTGTGTAAAGCTTGGAATTAAGCATGCTAATAGTTATCCTAGCAAATTTTTTCTCAGACTGAGGTGAATGCTGAAAACAACTAATTTTACATATGTATGCATAAATTATATTATACATCTGTGTATATATATATATATATATATAATAAATAATTTCCTGCAGCTCTCAAAAGATTGCCTTAAGCTGTGATTACTATTAATCTGTACAGGTTTGTCTCTGTGGTAGTATTATGAAGCTATTACTCTATACGTCAGGACCTTGTACACCCAAATCAGTGTTCAGGTTCACTGCTCTGTCCCTGGGACAAGTCCAAAGTTTTCCTGACTATGTCTCATTGCTTAATGCAGACATATGAACAGTTTCTCAGGTTATTCCTATTGTTTTGGGGTTAAAATTTCCCTCTATGTTTCTCTTGTGCTTAGTGATGGTGAATGCTAGTGTAGACCTGACAGAGCAGGGTCTGTTAATCACTGAGACCTCTTTAATTACTGAGACTGCTTACAATGAAAGCAGTCGCTTGAAACTGTCTGCACTAGGATTCTCTGGTCATGAAAGCTGTGCTGGAGGAAAAAAAATAGAAAAAATCAATAGGATAAAAAAGGACATTGTTTGTGCAGCTTTTGTAGAGCTAAATTTGTTGCTATTGAAATCTTGTGTACATCAATGCATTTTTTCTCCATTAGGTCAATTTTTTCTTTCCCCTTCCCCCCCCCCCCCACTTCGGCCCTTTAGAAAAGTCAGGAGAATAAAGAGACAGTTCTGGAGAGTTAAAAAAACCCATAGGGGTTGATTTATCTGGGTGTAACTCAGTAAAAGTTCTGTAAATGCTCAGTAAAGTTGCTCAGCAAATGGTGCTCTGAAGCAGGAGAGGTATTATATTCCCTTGATGGGAAATAAAAGCCCTGCGGGTGTATTTAAAGCCCAACAAGACTTACATTAGCAGAATTTTATAGTAGAAGATGTAGTTTTCTGTTTCTATTGTCTCTCTAATGGAAAGGCTTTCAGTAGTTCTTCCATCACAGACACACACACCCCCCCTACCTCCCGCCCCCACCCCACACACACACTCCACCCCCCTGTATGAAGTTCTGAAAATATAATAATGGGTCAGCACTCTGAAAACACTTTTTTGAGTGGCTTTTCTGCTGTTCATATTGAACCTTCAAGGTTACTCTTTCCACTGAGAGTACACAGCATCAGGCTGAAGTACACAACAGATATTTTTTCATCAAGTGATCTTAACCAAATGATTTTGGTTCACTTCATTGTAAATACATGTTTCCTGCTAGCCATCAGAGGGAGCGTGCTTACGTTTCTGTCACACTTGCAGCGTGATTGAAAAACGCAGCAACAAATGGATCTTTCAGATGCAGTATGAAACGGGGGAAACGGGGAAGAACTTGAGTTCAATTTAAGGGCAAAGTTTTTCTCTAATTCACGCTGTGAATCTCTTATCCACAGTGTAGATCTCTGCTGTGTATTCCGTAGTCTATTTTTTTAATTTATTTTTTTTTCCCTAATGAAACCTCAGTGGGAGTTCCGTGCTTGGAACACGTACAGAATAAGCATTTTTCATGCTGTGAAGATCAGAGGGGAGGAATTTTCCCCAAATGTGATCCTTTACCGGCTATTATCGACAGCGCTCTCTGTTTAAATGTGAGTCACAGCCATGAGCTTAAATCACACAAAGGAAGGGCTCTGAAGTCCTGTTCTGTGACCTAGACTTTCAGCAAGAATGTCGGAGGTCAAAAATGAGATGCATTTACAGAGCTGTGCATTGAAGCTGTCTGGTACTTGCTCGTATTGTGTCTGGCACTAGTAAGTGCTATTTAATCCCCTTTCATATATATGAAATTCACCCAGAAAATTAACAAAGGTTGTGGTGTTTGTTTTTTTTTTTTTAAAAAGTGTCAACAGCTAGCTGCCTGGTTATTTTGTTGATATCAACAGCTGATTTAAGTGTTATATGCAAACTTCTGTGTATGAGAATTATGCACATAAACTTGTTTGCTGCTTGATTCCATAATTTAAGTTTTAAATAAGTACTTACTAAATGGTGCCTAAGGGTACTGTGTCTGCTAAATAACTGGAGGAACTGTGGGCTTGAGGGGGGTTAAACTCTTGTATCATTGTTGCTCATAGTTCCCCTTATTTGCTTTTTATTACAGTGAAATAATTTATTACGATGGAATGCCTCTGTAAGTTCATTTGTCAATAATCTTACAAAGCCCAGTGTTGCATACGGGCATGTCGGCACTTCATGTGGACAAAACTGCTGGGGTTTGGCTTTTCTGTAGTCTTCCTCTCAGAAATAGGCAACAGTAAGAGACATACAGGGGTATGGGGTTTGCTCCATCTTATATCTTTTGATGGTCTTTGTTTGAGGTTGTTGGCATGTTGCGTGTTATTCCTTTTATTTATTTTTAGTTGCAAACTTCAGAAAGCGGCTTTGTAGAAATATTGTGGTCAGTGTGAGTTGCTTCATGGATGTGCCCTGTTTTCAGCAATGCTGATACTAATGTTGTTAAATTGGTTTCTTAAACTCTGAAATTATTTCATATGTTACTTATAAAGTTAACTTTTAATATACTTTCCAGTTCTGCTTCAGGTGAATGGACCCTTACGCTGACCTCCATATGATTCTGATTAAGTATAAGAGCATGGCTGCACATAAAGCCCAAGCCCTTCAAAGGAACACTAGATATCTAACAAAGGTTTACAGAATTAAACTGTGTATGACTTGGACATGCCACCTTATTTCTGCCATCTTTCTCTATGCTCATTACACTCGCTGTTGTTCGGTTGTTACAGATTAAAGGAACCTATATGGTCACTAGTATTCAAGGTTGAATTGCATTTGATTTTTTAAATGCAGTATTACAGTATCAGAATAATTAAAAAATATTAGAAAACAAAATCATAATTACTCAAAGGAGAAAATGAACGAACGTCTTCTGTCATCCAGTTTAGTGGTTTATACCATTTTGGTGTGACACAATTGGTTGAAAATCTGTTCTCAATCTACCATCCCTGTAATTCATCCTCTGTTAAGGGAATTGTGCTGCCTGGCCTCATTGAACCTCATCAGGTTCACACAGGCCCACTTCTTGAGCTGGCCCAGGTCCCCCTGGATGGCATCATGTCCCTCAGGCATGTCCACTGCACCACTCAGCTTGATGTCACTGATACACACAGTGGTATCACAGGATCAATAGGCTACAAAAGACCTTTGACACCACTGAAATACCAAACAGGTATCCTTGAGCACCTCATCTACCTGTCTTTTAAACATATCCAGGATTGGTGACTCAACTGCCTCCCTGGCATCACTTTAGTTGCCGTAAGGTTCAGGATTGGAAGTATATTTCTGTTGTTGCTGTGTACAACTTGTTGTGCTACTAGAAGAATTTACAAGAAGACGAGAGGGAAAAGTCACAAAAGTATGTGAGTTTGAGTTTCTTTTTAAGACTTTATCATTCTGAGCTCAGGTGTTGCACAGTGAAATTGTATCAGAAACTTAAGGAGAAGGAATAAATGTGCTTCTTCCTTATTTTACTAGCACCTGGTGGGTATGGTTTCTGTCTGTTTCCCTGATCTAAAGTATTCATCTAAAGTATCCAAATAGTGAAACACCTTCCACTGTCTGTGGGAGGCTGTCTTGTAAAGTAACACCACAGGCAATTTCAAAAAAGCTTAGAAAAACTTTTAAGTAAATAAATTTTTCTGTTTTTCCTCATGGTTCTTCCTTGCACAACTTTTAGGGTTTTTTTCCTTCTTCTGTACATTGTTTTAGACTGCCCCCCCAAATTTACATATAACTTGGGTGCTATTAAATTAGAAAATACTATGAAAGGTACTAAATACTAACATATAGGCAAATATGTGCAATTTACTGCTCTACTAGTTTCTTAAGCAAGATTAACAAATGTCCACAGTCTGTTCCTGCAAGGAGGTTTGAAGGGGCACAGCAATGCGACATCACTTGCCATGATGAGGTGAGGTGAGGACAGTCCTGAGGTGGGTAGCAAAAGCAAAGGGGACCGTGTACCCAGGCACAAAGTAGAATCATAGAACATCCTGAGCTGGAAGGGATGTTCTAAAAAATCACTTTTAGATACTGTTGTTATTATTTTAGAATGTAAATTTCTTCTGTGGCGAACTCTTGAACTTTGAATATGCAAGGAAAAAAGGAATACTGCTTTTAGTATTGCTGGAAATCAGCCAGCAGAGTGATACACTAAATCTCTTATATAGAGGACTAATATTTTTAATATTATATTTTCTTAGAATAGTTTGATTTTATAGAATTTTAGAAGAGTTTAGGTTGGAAGGGACCTTATAAGATCGTCTAGTCCAGCATAACCAGGGGCATCTTCAACTAGATCAGTTTGCTCAGAGCCCCATCCAGCCTGGACTTGAGTGTCTCCAGGGATGGGGCATCTGCCACCTATCTGGGCAACCTCTTCCAGAGTTTACCATTCTCATTGTAAAAAATTTTCTTCCTTATAGCTAGTGTGAGTTTACCCTCTTTTAGTTTAAAACCATTACCCCATGTCCTACTCCTACAAACCCTGCCAAGAAGTCTGTTTGTGACTCTTTCATAAGACTTCAGTACTTTAGGTACTGAAAGTGCACAATAAGGTCTCCCTGGAGCCTTCTCTTTTGCAGGCTGAACAACCCCAACTCTCTCAGTCTGTGCTCACAGAAGAGGTCCTCCAGCCCTCTGGTCATCTCTGTGGCACTCCTCTGGACCTGCTCCAACAGATCCATGTCTGTCTTGTGCTGAGAACCCCAGAGCTGGAGGCAGTAGTCCAGGTGAGATCTCACAAGAGCTGAGTACAGAATCACCTCCCTTGACCTGCTGGTTATGCTGGTTTTGGTGCAGCCTGGGATGCAGTTGGCTTTCTGGGCTGCGAATGCATATTGCTGGGTTATACCCCATTTCTTATCCACCAGTACCCTCAAGTCCTCCTCCTCATGGCTGCTCTGAATCTTCATCCCCTCAGCCTGGATCAATACCAGGTATTGCCCTGTCCCGTGTGCAGGACCTTGCACTTGCCTCATTGAAACTCATGAGTTTCATGCAGGCCCACTTCTTGAGCTTATCTGGGTCCCTCTGGATGACATCGTGTCCCTCAGGCATGTCCACTGCACCACTCAGCTTGGTGTCATTCGAAAATTTGCTGAGAGTACGCTTGATCTCACTGTCTGTGTCATTGATGAAGATATGAAATAGTACTGGTCCCAGTATGGACCCATGAGGGTCATTTCATCATCACTGATCTCCAGGTGAACATCGAGCCTTTACCCACTACTCTCTTGATGAGGTGATATGGCCAGTTCCTCATCCATCATCCATCAAATCTGTATCTCTCCAATTTAGAAAGAAGAGTGTTGTGGAGTACTGTGTCAAAACCGTAACAGAAGTCCAGATAGATGGCATCAGTAGCTGTTTCCTTGTCCACTGATGTAGTCACTCTGTTACAGAAAGCCACTAGGTTGGTCAGACAGGGTTTATCCCTTGTGAAGCCAGTCTGGCGCTCTCATCACCTCCCTCCACATGCCTTAGCATAGCTTCCAGGAGGATCTGTTCCGGGGTCTTCCCAGGCACAGAGGTGAGGCTGACAGGTCAGTCGTGCCCCGGGTCATCCTTCCTGCCTTTTTTTTAAAATGGGTGCAATGTTTCCCTTTTTCCAGTCACCAGGAACTTTGCCTGGCTAATATGACTTTTCAGATACGGGGAACAGCTTGACAACTGCGTCACCCAATTTCCTTTGGAGTCTGGGATGCATTGCATCAGGCCCTATAGACTTTGGACTTTCAGGTTCCTCGGATGGTCCTGGACCTAGTCTTGCAGGTGTCAGGGATTTTGTTTCCCCAGGCACTGCCTTAAGGTCCACCCCCTCAAAACGTGTGTGAAGAGGTTGCCAGTAAAGACTGAGGCAAAAAAGTTCTTGAGTACCTCAGCTTTTAACCTTGTCTTTTGTGACCAGCCTGCCAGTCTTGCTTATCAGGCAATATATGCTTTCTTTGGCCTTCCTTTTCTGGCTGACATACCTATAGAAGCTCTTCTTATTCTTTGCATCCTTTGCCAAGTTTGACTCCAGCTATGCGTTGGTCTTCTTGACTTAATCCCAGTACAATAGCTTCCCTATACTCTTCCCATGATATTTGTCCCTGCTTCCACTGCCTACTCATTTTCTTTTTGCCCTTTGGTTTGTTTAGCAGGTTTTGACCCATTTATGCTGGTCCCTTGCCTTCCTTCCTAGATTTCTTACACCTGGGGATTGAGACCTCTTGCACTCTGTGGAAGACATGAATAGTTTCCCAGGGGGTCTTATTGAGTAACTCCTTGAACAGCTGGACATTTTCTTTTCTAACATTCAGGGTCCCAACTTTATTCTTGACCTGTCCCTTGTCCCTCAGGACTGTGAACTTCACCAGTACATTATATTATAGAAGATCATAGAAATGGTCTGGTGGGAATACTTATTTTTAAAATATTTTTTATTTTAGTATTTTTTTAATAATTGCTTAATAGAGCAAATGCAAATAAAATGAAGTTTTAAATTTTATATACATTTTAAGATTTCCTTTGTTACTGATTGATGTTGTTTGGAACAACACAGAACTATCTCACACAAGGCTCTCATATAATATGTATTTAGAAATACTGCTTCTCCAAGAGACTTATTTTGGCAATCATGCTTCTGTGAAGGTATATAGAAACACAGAGAAAAATCTATCATTGATTGACTTTGGAAAGAAACATATTGTCTGTTCTGTGTTAAGAATTTAGAAGAAGCTGCAGGTGTTGTAAGACAGCCTTAGCCAAATAAGCAGTGTCCGAGAAGGATTATTTGGATCTCTCCTGAGATGTTCTGGATCTGTTTTCCTTCTCTACTTTTTGATTTTTTTTTCATACATGTATGTTCATGTAAACTATGGTTTGGTTAGTACATCTGTTTCATATATCTATGACTATACCAGATTTAAAGTATGCTTCAAATAAATATGAGAGAAAGGAATACTCTCAGAAGAAATGGAGGTCTTCCAAATAAAAGCCTGAACCACTGTCCTTCATATTCTTTTGTGCTCTTGCCCATAGTTTTTCCTGACTATCTGTTTCTCTGAGATGTAGGAGGGATTTAAGCTTAGATGGGCTTAGTGTTGCCCATCTCCTGTGCATGCAGAAAAGGACATTTTGATGAAACAGGGTGTCGTGATTTTGCTCCAGCCGGTAGCTAAGCACCAGGCAGACACTTGCTTTCCCCTCCCCTACCCCTAGTGGGATAGGCAAAAAAATGGGAAAGAAAATCTCATAGGTTGAAATAAAGACAGTTTTAATAGGATAAAAAAGAAAGAGAAGGAGGAGGAGATGATGGTGATAGTAATAATAAGCAAAAATGCAATTGCCCACCACCTGCAAGAAGCACAATGCCTGGTTTGTTTCCTAGCAGCAGTCCCACCTCCCAGCTCACTTTCCCGGTTATATGTGGATCATGTCATTCTATGAAAGAGAATATCCCTTTTTCCAGCCTGGGTCAGCTGTCCTGGCTGTGATCTCCCAGTTTCTTCTGCACCTGGCAGGGTGTGAGAAGTTGAAAAGCCCTTGACTTAGTGTAGATGCTAAAACTATGTAGCAACAGTTAAAACATTCCTGTGTTGACATTATTCTCATACTAAATCCCAAACACAGCACTGTACCAGATACTAGAAAATTATTTCATTAAGCCTATCTCAGCTAAAAACAGGATACAGGCTTGGGAACTATAATGGAAAGTTTTATTATTGGAAAAAAGGCTAGAAGATGTAAAGGGTCAATCTTCAGAGCTACTAAAATTGAGAAGCATGGGTTTGAAAGTTACTATGAACATTAGTTGTGGACATCAAAATTTGGCCATAAGTTTGTGATCATGTGAATGTCTGATGTGAAACTGGCTTGGAGACCTCTTACTGGTCCATTGCAGGTTTTTTAACTCTTTGTCCTAACACTGGAAGTATTAAGTTAATTTCCCCTTCTGTAAAGGACTTTTTTTGGTATTTTTCAGTCTTAATCTTTCCTCTGTTTCTCTATATGTTCCTACTGTCTATGCCCTTTGCAGATCTCTGCCTCTCTGGATACCTCTGTGTGCCTCCTTTGATTGGAATACCTGTCTCCTACTATACAGCATCTATTTTTACATTTCTCTTTAAGCAGGAAGAAGCGTTCCCACTTTTTTTCTGAGCTTTGAGCACTGCTGTTGTGTGGTATGCTGCCTGTGCCTGTTCTTAGGTTTGACCTCTAATTGCATTTTCTCAAGTTAAAATATAGCCAGAGCTCTGTGTACATTGAAGTGAGGTGACCCTGAATTCAGTATTAAGATTCCAGAGTTGCTTGGAATTAGTTGGGAAGAGGCAGAAATCTGCAACAGTAGTTTCACTTATAGTTTGAGTAAATGCCTTTAACCGTCTACATTTAAATAACACAGCAACTGTAGTTCATGTTTTTTGTTATTAACTTGTATTGTATATGATCTACATGTTTAGATGATGCAGGAGTATATCAGTGATCGCTACAGAGAACTACATGTATTGGAGCACTGCACTGATTTTGGTACCTTGCAAGAAGATATTTATCAATAAAATAGTTAGATTATGTTGACACCTGATACTCCAAATTTAGTAACAGTCTTAATAGTGTCATCTCCTTAAGTCTCCTTTCTGCTTGCACTGCAGCAGAATGATGCATTTTGCAATCAAATAAGCATTTGTCAGGAGTGATCTTAAGAATGACATCCTATGCATGCTTTTCTGTCAGGTGTGATTTTTTTCAATATTATTCTTCCGCTACTGTTCTCATGGGGGTGAAAAAACCCAACAACAAACAAAATTGTCTTCTATTGCCTTTCTCTTGAAAATTGTAGGTGGTTGCAGTCATGCTTGCAAACTATGTGCATCCATGTCTGCCTGGTTGAATGTATCACATACTACGCTGCCATCAAACTGTATTCCAGTGATTTCAATGGATTGAAAAGGAAAAGCCTTCATTTCAAACAGTTTAATTATTACATTTACACTGACCATGGATGGTTCACATTGACTAGGAGACAGAAACTGCTGCCAGCCAACGGTTACAGTTCAACAGAAAGACAGAAAAAAGAATGCAGGTGCAAAAGAAATTAAAAGGAAAAATGCATGCCTCAGGAGGAAGAATAGCTGTGCAGACAGCGACAGTGATGAGTGGGGCTAAGGTTAAGGGGTTTTGCTGCCCACAGGTGCCTCCCTTCACAGGCGACTGCCCCCGAAGTTTTCCCAGCTACGTTCAGCGACTGCTCATGGCTACCTGTGATTCTATCCAAGTGACCTTGGGTAGCTTTAACATTTTTAACAGTTACAGTAGTTTTGCTTTATTAATCCAGATAATTTTAATTGAATTGTGTTATGAGTAAGCACATGTGCAATTATACCAGCCTTTGTAGGCTCAGTTGACCTCTTGTGTGATCTGAGGGCTTTTAATTAGCTTAACTTTCTAAATTAGTTTACTCAGAGCCAAAAGAGCACATCTCACTGCAGCCTAAGGCAAATGAGGAGAGAAGCTCTGGGAAAACATGAACCTGAAGACCTTGAGTAATTTAATGGGTCAGTTATTCCGTAATCCTGAGCAATACTTGAAGTTGAATGTTTGAAGAATTAGTAACTCCTTTGACAAAGTGATAGTGAGAGAAAGATGGGGCTTCTGGCCTCACATGGTTAAGTAGTGGTTGCTCAGGAGAGCAGAAATCCTTATGAGGAAGATAAAACTGCAGCTGTAATTGTGGAGATTGGGGGACCCCACCACACAGCCACCCTCCTCTCTTGTCACACCCTGGCCATTTAACTGAAATAGTAGATCTTTGCTAATGCATGTTTGGACTGAGCAGGCTGAGGAAGGATCATGTGAGTTCTTTGGTCAACAATATGAAAGCGACAATAAATTCAACAATTGTCAAGCAATAGCAGACAGAGTCCTTTTGCAAGCACAGGTTGAGCCTTAAACTGGATGTATTTTATGGCTTTAATATCACTAGATTAGATAAGGAATTTGCAGGTAAAAGAAGGCAAGACTTCTTCAGAAAATTAATGGAATAACATACTTCTAAAGTATGGGTATACTGGGAAACACTGATCCATCCAGGACTAAAGCTCTTTTTGTAATGCAACGCTGTAATGTGCAGAGGAATCTCTGCATGATGAGTGTTTCTGGTTCTTTTCCAGAGTCAGGAATGGAACAGGAAAGTAGTTAACCTGCAAAGAATAAAGTTTCCAGGATAAACTTTCTAAGGACTGATCATTAGGCACAAAAACATCAAAACTAAAGTGCCCCGCAAGAGCAAAATATGCAATTTGACTCTTCCTTTGAACTCCGCAGTTGTTTCCATTGTGCATACGAGCAGCTCCCCTTCGAAGCTGCAGTTATATGCGTATATCTGAACGTGGTCTGTAGAGCTAGATAGTTGCCAAGAGGAGAGATTTCATGACTTCAGGATTCAGGAAATATGATCAAAAGTGGCAGAAAGTTCAAGGATGATGATGATGTTGGAGAAAGGTTGGATTGTGCCAAGAGGAAATTGCTGGTGACCTTGCTGAACCATCCTGGTGTCTTGCAGGCGTATTGCAGAGGTTCAAACAAGGGAGCAATTAGAAGGGGGCATGTTTTGGCATGTAGCTGGGAAAAAATAATCACAAAGTTGGAATAAAAGAATGGTTATTAATTTAAAAATTTTGAGTTTAAAGTGCTCCTTCTTGTCACTCACTTTGAATGTAGCATTGATGTGACAAAGTTAAGGAGGAGGAGAGTAATATTAGGCACACTGTAAATGCTAGGGTATTTTTTCTGTTTATTTGGAGAAAATGGGATCAGGTTTAGCCATCTTAACATCATATTTCTTAGATTTAGCAATGTGTTATTTACTCATTATTACCTGTCACCCAGAAAAGATAGCAAAGAAATAAATAACAACTTAAAAAATTACTGTGAAATAGTCATTCATCGAGTATGTTCTCTGCCATTTCCCTATTGTGAAAATACAATCCATTGCTGAAAAACAGATTTAAGAAAACTGGTTTAAAATGTTACCTTGATCATTAAGGGGGGGAAATAATGTAAAAATCCATTTCTTTTCATTTACTCCGCTTCTGCGTCACCATGTTACCTTATGAAATAATCCATTTCCTCCCCTGTAAGCTTGATCGCATTTAGCAAAACCTAAGGTAGCTTTTGGGAGAGGCTTAGGAATTGCTGAGTTGTACCTATACAAGACTGATGTATTTTCCACCTTATCCATGCATGCTGAATAAACTTACGTGTTTCATTTCATTGTCATCCCTTGGAGAATCAAACAGCCTGCAGGACACGGAATAGTTGCAATAGATCATGAAGTAATTAACCTTTTCCCTCCTACCCCCAAAAGTTTAAGACTAGTGTTGTGAAGAATATTATTTTCTTTAGTCTTTTATTGATGTATTTGGTTTAGAGACTTGTCGGGTGGAATTTCAGTTTTTGTGGTTTATGTGCTTGGTGTGAGATTTAGCTTAGGGACAGATGCTTCTTACAAAGGTGAGTGCTGCCCTTTTTTCAAATGTCTGGTGTGGTAAGTAATAACTAAGGAGTTTTGTTTCATTTTTATGTCTTCATGCCAGCAGACGTGTTTCTTTCTGTTGGTGAATCGAGCCAATATATTCTGGGTATATAGCTAGGGCCCCAAGTGATTAAAAACTCAAGTCACTCCTCTCAAACAAAAGTGATGTGAAAACCAGATGTAAATCTGTCCAATTACCGGAATCAAGTCAGAGTTTGCACTGTGTAAAGCTAGTGCATGTGCCTACACTTAATAATAACTAAAAAAAAAGACATCTGGCTCATAGCAAATGAAATATATAAGTCATAGAGACACAGGAGGAATTGGGCTACTGCTGGATGAGCAAGGATCAGCTGAAAACACTCCTGCTACTGAGCAGTGGCCCTGCCACTCCTGCTGATAGGAGCGGTCTGATTTATTCCCTGCTTTGAGGCTTTTGCTGTTCCTGGGCTGGTTGGAGAGTTTCGACATGGGGCAGATTTCCCTGGCTGCAGGCAGTGTTGTTGGAAGGTGCCCATCTGCATCAACCTTCCTGTGTGCAGGCTCGGCTGGACTGTGCGCAAGCCCTCTTCTTCCTCCCCAGCCTTTCTCCCAAGATCTTTCCCAGCTGTATCCTGATGTGCTAAACCACTTAAATTAGCTCCAGATTGCCCTGTTTATTGTGTGCCAGAGAAGTGACAGAAGGCAATCAGAGCAGTCTCCCCTCAAGTAAACACCAAGAAAGAGGAGGTACGGGATATTAGGATGGAAAATGTGGATTCTGGGAACAGCCCTGAGGCTTTACTGCTTCATTTGTCTCTGCTGTTTGCATATAATTCTAAGTTTTGGCAGCTTCATATCCCTGGAAGTGTTTTTTCTTTGGGTTGTTTTTTTATCTTTTTAAAAGAAAAGAAAAAGGTGTTAAGTCAGAGTAGTCATTTCTTCCCTCCCCTGCAAAAGGCAGCCCAGTAGAGAAGTGAAATAATGATCCCCCAAAAGGCTGGCAGCCTTCTCTGCAGGCCGTGCGCACCTGAAGCTTCTGCTCTGCTGTTTCTGAAGTCAGGGACATCTTTTGTGATTAGCAATAGATGTAAAACTAGATTTCTTCTGGCTCCTGTCCTCATGTTGGTGTGTTGGAATTACTCCTCTTTTTTTTTTTTTTTTTTTTTACCTTGCAGCTGCAGCCTACCATACAAACCCAGCATGGCTGAGGTCAGGTATTTTCCATACTTCTGGAAGTATGGATACATTAGTTTTGGCTGATTGCTGCCTATACAGGGTGCTGGTAAGCACAGTAACAGTGGCCTCACTTCCTGCTTTTTTTCCTCCAAAAGCTGCTATAAATATGCCTCCTAATTAGATCCATAATGTTTCTGGGATAGCAGCACTAGATTTGTTCTGAGTCATGCTGCTTCCAGAAGCAGAGGAAGAGACCCAAATGTATTCATAATAAACTTCCGAATGCTTTTATTGAATAAAAATACCTAGATGTGGCCAGCTATTGGACAGAGTCTGCACTTTAAAAATTCAATGCTTGAAATTCAGTGCTCCCCAGCATGCACACAGCCATTTGTCAGGCCTATCCAGTCCTCTTTTTACTGAATGTCTGTCTACCATATGGACAGGCCTGTTGGTCAGGGACAGGGAGGGGATGCACTTGAAAACTAAGCATTCTTCTGGGTTACATTTACAAGACTTATTTATTTTAAATGGAAAGATGGAGCACATAGAAGGGACCCGAAGATCTCTTGAGGTCCCTTCCAACCCCTAAGATTCTGTGATTCTGTGATTCTGTGACTCCACTGTTCCCTTTAGCAAAGAGAAACCATCTTACTTCCACTCTTATCTTCACAAAGCAATTAATCTGTTAATCAGAAGCGAGAAACTGGAACAAATACCAGGAATTATTATTGACCGTGTTTCCCTTTCAAACATTTTGTGCACATACTTCATGCTAGATTACATGTAGTTGATGGCTTTAGTATGTTGTCAGGCTTTGGTTTTAGGAGTAGCAGAAGCATAGAAGGTTCCTTTTTCTCATTATTTTGAAGGCGCTTTAATTTGATCATGTATTGAAATACCCAATTCTGCATTATAAAATAAAGCAGAGTTGTTGGGTTTTTTTCTGGTCTGTACTCACTTTAAAAATACTGTGTGGCTTCAGACAAGCCTTTCAAACAAAGCTTGGCATGGTTTACGTATCGGACAGATGTGTGCTAGATCAGCTTACTGCAGGGGCCCATGAGGAGAAATTACGGGGTATGGGAGTTTTCTTTTTGCAGCTTCAGACAAATTCATCAATTTGAAAAAGTATGAGCTTCAGCACAGGTGGAAAACAGAAAAAAACCCAACCAACAAGCAGGGCATGCCAATGTAGGATTTGAAAAGTACTGTAGATGCAGTAAGAGTATTTGGGAAGCATTTTGTAACTGTTTTTCAGGAAAAAAAGGAGACCTAAGTATTTGTAGTCAGGAGCCAGAAATTTTAGGCTAGATCTTTGAAGACTCAAATGCTTGATTAAAGTTATTGAGCACCACTACATGACAGACGGTTAGTGAATTGAGTTGGAATATCAGGCAGTTTTGGTATTTTGTTACTGATAGCTAAACTTGGCCTGTGCAGAATTTATTGTGCTGTGATGCTACAATGCAAAACAGTCCAGAAATGCTTATCCTATTGGATTGCTGTGCTGAAAGGGGGGTGGGGCGTTTTTTTAATTTTAATTTTAAGACTGTTATTTTTTTAATAGGAAATAATTAATTACCAATGTATTTTCCAGAGTTATTGTTGTGAATATTTTCCATGTTCTTGGATCACTCTTTGTTCTACAAATGCCAAAACCAATTGTTAAACTTACTGTGATAATTAGGATTACTGGAACATGTGGGATTACAGTTCTGTCCTTCTAACCAAGGCTGTATCACAAATTTACACCCTCTAAGTTTATCATCTTAATAAAATGGAAGTCTAGAATAAAAAGAAGTTAAGGACAGTTTATGTCAACCACTGATATTTTTATGAGACATTCTTGTTGTTTTAAGACAATCTGCATATTAAATGTGTGTGGGAGGGTGTTTTGGGGGGCGGGGGCGTTGTTTTGTTTTCAGGGGGTGTTTTGTAAGGAGACTTACAAGTAGCTCCTTATTCCTTTTCAGTCTCTGTATTTTCTTTTGCAAAATACCAGAGTTAAAACTGCTTAATAATGGCACCAAATACAATCCTGGATGAATTTGTAGAGAAATTCAAGGAAGCCCTCTCAGAGGAGTTTGTCTAGAACAATTTGCCAGGCATGACAATGGGACCACAGGATGTAGCACAATCATCATCTTAAGATAAAAGAAGCAACCTCAGTGGTCACAAGAAGGATGCTCTATTTAAATAAAAAATATTTGCCACAGTATAGTTCAAACAAGATCTAGTGTGTTAGAAGAGAACAAGTAACTACACATCAAGACGCACTGCTGCTTTTCAATAATATACCCCAAAAATGCGAAATTATTTTCTGTATTATTTATGGGTTTTAATTTACTCACTCAAGTCCTATGTAAGTGGTGGTGAAAAAGTATTGAGGGAAATATTTAAAGTGAAGACCAGTTTCTGGTCTGTTTGCAGTGAAATAGTATTACTGTTCTACAGCATTAATGTGAGGCGACATCCAGAGCAGAAGATACTAAGAGTGTGTAAGATAGGTGGCAGAATTTACCAGAAGGAAGTCACTTGGGTGACTTGTCCATGTAGAGAAGAAAGTTAGCAGGATCGTCATACTTGACTTAAGTGCTCCTTGAAAATGCTTCTTACAGTGTTTTTCCCACCATCCAAAAAATAAAACAGAAAGGTCTCTTTATAGCTTTTAAATTAAGTTTTACATTCCACTACTTAAGCAAGAATGACTTTTTTGTGGAAAATCTTGGGGAGATTAAGCTTGCTTTCTTAGAAAACCAGCCTTACACAGTATTGCAGGACTTAATTCCATTTTATTTCTTCTCTCAATAATAACTTTTGAGCCCAACAATCTGTATAAACTAAATTCGTCAGAGGAGTGAGCTCTGACACATGAAGTCTTGACCTGTATATTAATGCTATTGATACTGACCCTGAGTTCAGTAACCACTGTGCATTTGTCTTAGCAAGGAATGCACATGGGTGGGAGATACTTATGATCCTCAGAATGAGGTTGATTCTTACGTTCATCATGTTTGCCTTTTGTTGGTGTTCTATTGCCTCCCAAACAAGTCTTTTCTCAAAGTTGTGCTCATGTGGGTTATCTTGACAATAGGAAGCAAAATGTTTCAGTTCCAGAGTAATTCAGTAACAAAATGAGTCCATCTGAAGTCTTGAATCTATCCATGCTTCTTTAGTTATCACTCTCAGAATTGTTTCATTGCTGTTTTTTATTGTCCAACTGCTCTTCAAAGAGGTTTCAGACATTAAACTGTTTACTTGTTACATACATCTCACATCACTGCATATATATACTATACTAGTCAAAATGTTTGGCAGCTGGCAGCTCTTCAGAGATGTGTTTGAAAGAAACAGAAGGCCTTCTCTCTTTAGTTTTGTTTATTGATTCCTTTAAGAACTCCTGCAAAACATCTTTGACAGTTTACAAATTACAGATTTAACAAATTAAACTTTCTCATGTATATGACAATGAATATTAATTACAAAAGCAGATGTTTGTGATGAGAAGAAAACATTGGCCTTCATTTTAAAAAGCATATTCAAGATGCACAAGCTTTACTTGGCTTTTCTTTTGCTTATGTTGAAGGGTTTTTATTAAAATAAATAAACTTTAAAAGTACCCTTCCTCTGCATTACCTTTGACAAAACCATAGAATCATAGAATGGTTTGGTTTGGAAGGGACCTTAAAGATAATCTAGTTGCAATCCCTATGCTTGATATCTAATCTAAACCCATCCTGTTTCAGTTTAAGGCCATTACTCCTTGTCCTATCACTACCTGCCCTTGTAAAAATCCCTCCTCAGCTTTATTGTAGGACCCTTCAGGTACTGAAAGGGTGCTCCAGGCCTTTGCTCATCTTTGTAGCCATACTCTGGACTTGCTGCAGTGGTTTCAGGTCATACTTGTACTGGGGACCCAAGAGATGGATGCAGTACTCCAGGTGGCATCTCACGAGAGCAGAGGGACAGTCACCTCCCTTGACCTGCTGGTCATGCTTCTTTTGATGCAGCCCAGGATACACTTGGCTTTCTGGGCCGCGAGTACACAATGCTGGATCATATTGAGCTTCTTATCCACCAACACCCTCAAATTCTCGCAGCTGCTCGCAATCCATTCTCAATCCAATATGTCTAGGATTGCACCAACCCATGTGCAGGACCTTGCACTTGGCCTCCTTGAACGTCATGCAGTTTGCACAGCCCCACCTCTCAGGTCTGTCAAGGTCTCTCTGGATGGCATCCCTTCCCTCCAGCATGTCAATCACACCACACAGCTTGCTGTTAGCAAATTTGCTGAGGGTGCTTTGGATTCCACTGTCCATGTCACTGGCAAAGATGTTAGCAGTCTTGCAAATACAGACCCCATGAGGAATATAATTTGTTACCTACAGTAGTTTGAAAGACAGTCACAATTTGGGTTTTTTTTAAAAACAGTATCTGATTTGCTGTGTGGGAAATGTGTCCTGTTGTCTTCCAAAATCTTTTGGGAGGGAGGTATAGATTTTTGCTGTTTCAACTTGGTCTACTGAAGTACCTTAATGTGAATGTCAACAGCACTGTATGGACTTTAAAGGGGGTGAGAAAGTGATTAGATATAAGTAGGTATGTGAAAGAATGTAGACATGGGCCTGTAAGATTTATTTTTTTTCTTCAAGGTAAATTTGGTTAGTTGCTAGAACTAGTAGGAAAATATCTAGTTGGGGTTTTTTTCAGGTATTTTAATCAAAACAGAAGTTCTCACTTCAAAATTTTATTTCTGCAGTAGTAATGCATGGTATTTACTGAAGATCAGCTTTGCTGGTACTTTGAAAAGTGTTCTAGGGGCTAGAGTACTGTGCATTACTAGTTTGAAGATGAAAGTTATTTAGTCTGGAGAGCACTGATGCATTTTATCAGGGTAGATGTCACAGATACATTCATATGGAAAAGCTAAGAAATTGTGGTAGTGATTTGTGTTTGGAAGCACTGCATTGAATTCAAGTGGGATTCACACCTAATGATTTTTTTAGTATCAGTTCCGATTAAAATATTCAGCATGGTGATTTTTTATTAAGATATGTTCAGATTCTTTCAGATTCCTGCTCCTTGGCTACTTATGACTTTTCTTATGATGACAATTTTGCTACATCCTGTGGTCATGTAAATTGGTAGAAGATAGTAATATTAGTGAGTCCTGGCTTTTGTATTTAGGGTCTCTTTTGACTAGTTCCTGACCCTCAGAAATATGTATTGTCCTTAAGAAACTGTTGTATCTGTGACTACATGTTTCCCTGAGATCTGGCTGTTGCAGGCCCCCACCCTATATGCTTACAACTGTCAGTGAACTTCCTTTGATCTTTAGGATTGTTTATTTCTCTTCCATAGAAGGAATGACACCTCTTCCCAAATCAGTGCAGCACATCATTGGTGTTTATGATAAAATTACTACATTATATAGATTTTTCCATAGTTAACAAGGCTTATGCTAATTCAGGGATATGCAACTTTCATGGAAATTGCCTCTTAAAAGTACCCAGGATGCTGCTGTTTCCTTTGTTGTGTTGCTTTGCCATTGACCCAGCACGTGTCTTCTGTGAATTCTTTCATTTGTCATGGTAATGTCTGCTACAAACTCTGTTTTGGCCTGTTCCTGTATCAGCAAGAGCGTCTCTCCTCAGCCTTCTCTTTCATTATTACAAATTTCAGCTTGCAGAAGAAAATTCTGTCAGAATAGAAAATAAAAGGGTCTCAATACCATCCTTCTTAAAATAACACAGAGTGATGGGAGTGATGAAAGTACTGTGAGAAAATAAAGGTAGCTAAACACCTATCACAGCAAGCCAAACAAAGCAAACAACAAAGCTCTTGAAAAATGTATAATGCTTCCATTTAAGAAAACAAACAAAACTGAATAAATTAGCTAGGTAATGCTTATGCCAAGTAACATAATTTCTAACTATAACCTTTTTCTTTCCCTTTCATCCTTTCTTTAGTGACGAGAGCTTGTTTGTTTTATGATTTATAGTATGCTGTGGGTACTACTGAAATCTAAATTATATAGATGCGATTACAAAAATTATTCTTACAGATAGGAAAAAATATGCTTACTACATTATCCAGACTATTTCACTATTATTTTTTGATGCAAATTGTATTTGATGTTTGTCTCCAGGAAAGAGATAATTGAAGTATCATGCTTGGGGGAAGCTTGTCTTTTCAGTTGAAGTAGAAAGGCTGAAGCTTTAATAATAAAAAATATTATAAATCAGGACCTCTAGTTGTAGGTACCTCGATTACAAAAGCTTTGCTCTGGAGACTGTCTGCTGAGGTTAGGTATTAGAATGAATCATGTGGAGAAACCGTTGTGTAAATGGATGATATATCATTCAGGAAATATTGTTTTGAAGTGGATTTAGAATTGGATATGAAGCCAGTGTAGAATGAGAAGCAGCAATGATCCTATTTGTCTCTTACCTAAGTGGATATTAAGTGTGTTTTAAACTACCTGGAGTTTCTGTATGGAGCTTGCAGTTTGTTCCAGATTTAAGATACTGTACTAAAATAACAGGAGTTAGTAAGGAACAGCTTATTTGAGAGAACATCAGAATGGCTGTACTTTCTCAGATGAAGGATCTAACTAGCCAAGCATCCCCTTATTACAGCAGTGCTGGGAAGCACATGCCTAGGAAAGAGAATTGGGACTCATTATTTGTGCCTTTCATCAAAAATTTTCTGAAAACTTTCAAATCTTTAGCCGCTTATGGCTGAAGAAATTCCTGAGACAGAGGTGGTGTCTTTTTAAGACCTATCGATTTTTTTTCATCTTTAACTTCTTCAGTGGCTTTCTGGACCCATGCAAGCTTTTAGCATCAACTGTGTACACACTTGTATGCATCCACAGCTGTATCTTAGGGGAAGGGTATCTGAACACACAGCAGGGTACCCTTTTTGTCTCCTGCTATGTAGACATACCCTTATTGGTAAGACCGACTAGAACTCCACTTCCAGTCCTGTAGACATTGTTCAACCTTTCTTTCTACCACATGCATACTTCATGCAATTAGTGGCTTTTTGTGGGTTTTTTTTCTTCCTCCACCTCTGTTACTTAGTGATCAGCTTAATATTTCATCAATACATACTCCATTGTGATACATCATTATTATTATTTAACTTGCTCCTCTTTGACAAATCATTGGTATTTCATAGAATGATAGAATGGTTTGGGTTGGAAGGGACCTTAAAGATCATTTAGGTCCAAGCCACTGCCATGGGCAAGGATTTGAAGTACTTGGTAGTATTTCAGATAACATTTCAGACTGTAGTCTAGCTACTGGGAATAGTTAACTACTGGGAGTAGCTAACTATGGCTTTGGAAAGTGATGTAACTTGTATAAACTGCCAGTGACATATCAGCTCTGTTCTGCCTACCCAGAAAGGAAACAAACTTCAGTCACCAAAATAGAAACCATCCTTTTCTCTCTTTCAATATATTCTTGCTAACTCAGTCAAGAAATTAAGGAGAATAGGGTCTCGAACATGAATTCCTGAGGGAGAAGGAAATACTAATGTTCAAGCAATGTGAAAAGGAGAAGTCAAAATGAATGGGATGAAGCTTGTTTCATGTGTCAGGTTTTTTTCTTTTAATTGTCAAATAAACTATCAAAACAAGATTTTTTTTTCACCTTTTTTTACACTTCATGTACTGTGACTGAGTGCTGGCATCACACACACAAGTTTTTACAGGCTATACGTGAAACAGACAGGGATTTTTTTTTTTGTATAATGAAACTGGCACAATGTGAATGTCCTCAACTACAGTAAGTAAAGAAAAAGTAACTAAATATTTGACTGTAACACAGGAAACGCAGACTCTATGATTCCATTCCATGACTTTTCTCTCCATATTCTTCAAAGAGACAGTCTGCTTCTCTAATTGCCTTGCTATTTAAACTGCTACTTATATTAAGTAACCTGTGACATAGAGAAGATATTTAACCTACTTAAGCTTTGATCCCATTGTATAGTAGAATCACAGAATGGTTTGGGTTGGAAAGGCCCTCAAGGATCACCAAGTTCCAAGCCCCCTGCAATGGGCAGGGACACCCTGTACTAGACCAGGTTGTCCAAAGCCCCATCCACCTGGCCTTGAACACTGCCAGGGAGGGGGCAGGCACAGCTGCTCTGGACAACCCAGTTCAATGCCTCACAACCCTCATAGTGAAGAATTTCTTCCTAAGATACATTGAATGAGGCTTCAATATCTAACAATACCAAACCCATCCTGTTTCTTGACTTAAGACCATTACTCACTGTCCTGTCACTCCATGCCCTTGAAAAAAATTCCTCCTCAGCTTTCCAGTATCTTCAGGTACTAGAAGGCTGCAATACAGTCTCCTTGGGAGTCCTCTCTTCTCCACGCTGAACAAGCCCAACTCTGTCTTCACAAGACAGGTGTCCCAGCACTCTCATGATCTTTGTGGCCCTCTTCTGGACTAGCTCCTACAGTTGCACATTTGTCTTGCAGTGGGTATCCCAAAGCTGGATGCAGTACTCCAGTGAGGCCCTCTGAGAGTGGAGTACAGGGACAGAGTCACTGGTCATGCCATGATATAGTTGGCTTTCTGGACTGCAGGTGCACATTGCCAGCTCACGTTCAGCTGCTTGCCCACTGACACTCCAAGTCTTTCTCCTTGGGGCTATTTTCAATTCTCTCTCTGCCCAGCTTGTATTTACATGAGCTCACTTCTCAAGTCTGTCAAAGTCCCTCTGGGTGGCATCACTTCCCTACAGTGTGTCAAACGCAGAACACAGCTTGGTATAAGCGGCAGATTTGCTGAGATTGCACTCAATTCCACTGTCCACTTCTCTAACAAAGGTGTTAAACAAAACTGGTCCCCATACCAACCTTGTGAGGGATGCCACTCATCACTGAGCTCCACCTGGACATGGAACTGCTGACTGCAACTCTCTGAGTGTAACTGTTGATACAATGCCTTATCCACTGAGGGCTCCATCCATCAGATCCATGTCTCGCCAATTCAGAGACTAGGACGTTGTACAGGACAGTGTAAAATGCTTTGCAGAAATTCAAGCAGATGACATCAGTTGCTCTTATCCACCAATGCTGTAACCCCATCAGAGAAGGCCACCAAATTTGTTAGGCATGATTTGACCTTGATGAAGTCATGTTAGCTGTCATTAATTACCTCCCTATTTTGTGTGTGCTTGAGCCTAATTTCCAGGAGGATCTGCTCCATGATTTTTTTGGTGAGACTGACCCAGCTGTGGTTCTTTCTTTTTTCCCTTTTTGAAAATGAGGTTTATGTTTCCCCTTTTCCAGGCAGTGGGAAGTTCACTGGACTGCCACTACTTCTCAGATATGATGGAAGGTGGCCTAACAACTTCATCTGCCTGTTCCCTCAGTTTCCTCGGGACCTGCATCTTCTCAGGTTCCATGGACTTTTGCACCTTCGGGTTCCTTAGATAGTCTCAAACCTGATCTTCTCCTATAGCAGGTGGTCCTTCATTCTCCCAGTAGCTACCTTTGCCACTGTGACTTGGGCAGTGTGGCTAGAACCTTTGATGGTGAAGACTGAGACAGGAGTTTTTCAGTACCTCAGATTTCTCCACATCCCAAATAACCAGGTTCCCTACTTCTTTTCAGAGAGGGACCACATTTTCCCTAGTCTTCCTTTTATCACTGATGTACCAGTAGAAGCTTTTCCTGTTGTCCTTGATGTCCCTGACCAGATTTAATTCTACTTCAAGCTTACTGGGTCACAGAGCACGTTTCACATTTCAAATCATGCTATTGTTTCCAAGTGCTTCATTTCGCTTATGATTAGAAGTCTTCACAGAGATATATACTAGTTTATTCCTTAGCAGAACAAAAAGAGTCTCCTGCATACAGTAGGAAGATGTTCACAGTGGGGTTTTATATTGATTAATGAAACAGAAGGCAGATCTTTTTGTTGGGTAGTTACAGTGACGTTCTGTGAGATGTTGGACACGTACTTCTTGTTTCTTTCCTCAAATTCATGTTTTTTAATCAGAAAATATAAATCGGTCAAATTACACTGAATGTCAGTTCAACAACTACTATTTGAAATAATTTAAACCTCATTCAAATATGGGAAAAGTATGCTTAAAAGTATTGCCATGACTTTTCCACAATCATTGCAGTAAGTTTGAACAATTGTTCAGCAGTACCAGGCGTAACTTCAAAGAATCATTAATTCTTAAACTTCAGGAATCTGGATTTTATTTTAAGTGTGGAAGCTTGGTCAGAGAGAGTTGCGAAAGAGTTGCATCAGCTATCTCTATTTTGTGTAACTATTTCTGAATTAACTATATTCAAGGTTCAACTTTTTATGTCACCATGGTGTATGTTGGTGTCACCAAACAGAATAAATTTAGTGTATTTTCAGAATTGCTTCAACTATTGTAACTAGATTTGACTCCTTTTGTTAGGGCTTTCTCCTTCTGCCCCCAAAATTATCTATTTTGTGTGACATTACAAATCAATGTGGCTGCATAGAAGTTTAAGTGTAGAAATGGTTCTGAACTAGAAGTATTGCCCTGATGCTGGAATAACAGTTTTCCGTTTTAAGTATACCATACCACTTTGGAAAACTGTGTATTCTGAGTACTAATGATGGCATTGATAGTAACTCTTCTTGTGGTCTGTAAAGCAGTTGGAAATAATTTTTTTAAGACTTAGATTCTGGAAGCTTTGGAAGTTTAATGATATTTAGAATGCCAGAGGTTGCTCTTAACTAAGCCTTTCTACATCATAGAATCATAGAATGGCAAGGGTTGGAAGGGACCCCAAAGATCATAGGGCTCCAACCCCCCTGCCACAGGCAGGGCCACCCACCTCAGGCTTGGATCTACACAAGGTTGCCCAGGGCCCCATCCAACCTGGCCTTGAACACTTCCAGGGACAGGGCATCCACTACTTCTCTGGGCAGCCTGTTCCAGGACCACACCACTCTTTCTATAAAAAGCTTCCCCCTAAAATCCAATCAAAACCTTCCTTCCTTTCGTTTTAATCCATTCCCCCTTGTCCTGCCATTATCTGCCCTTTTAAAAAGTTGAATCCCCTCCTGTTTGTATGCTCCCTTCAGGTATTGGAAGGCTGCAATGAGGTCCCCCCGCAGCCTTCTCTTCTCCAGGCTGAACAAGCCCAGCTCCCTCAGCCTCTCTTTGTAGGGCAGGTGCTCCAGCCCTCTAATCATCCTTGTGGCCCTCCTCTGAACCCTCTCCAACAATTCCACATCTTTCTTGATTGGGGGCCCCAGATCTGGACACAGTACTCCAGGTGGGGCCTCACGAGGGCAGAGTTGAGAGGGACAATCACCTCCCTGTCCCTGCTGGCCACCCCTTTTCTGATGGAGCCCAGGATCCCATTGGCCTTGTGAGCTGCAAGAGCACACTGCTGGCTCATGTTAAGTTTCTCATCCACTATGACACCCAGGTCCTTCTCAGCAGGGCTACTCTCAAGAAGCTCTTCTCCCAGTCTGTATCTATGTCTGGGACTCTTCCGGCCCAAGTGCAACACCTTACACTTGGCAGTGTTGAACCTCATTAGGTTCACCCAGGCCCATCTTTCCAGCCTGTCAAGATCCCTCTGGATGGCTTCCTTTCATTCTGTTGTGTCAACCACACCACTCAGCTTGGTGTCATCTTCAAACTTGCTGAGGGTGCACTCAATTCCATCATCGATGTCATTGATAAAGATGTTAAAGAGAACCAGTCCCAAGACATCAGTGTCTTGTAATTTGGTATAATTCCTGCCTAGAAATAACTTTTTATTCTAGTAATTTATAAGACTCTGGCTTGAATTAATGACTGTTTCGTACATGCTCTGAACAAGTAGCATGTTGTACAAACAAGAACCTGCCTATATTGTGAAAATATTATTTTCAAATGGACATATAAATGTTATGGGGAATATTGTTGTCTCTCTTTCTTTTTTTTTCTTTCTCTCTAATATCTCCTTTTAATTACTTGTTTTCCAGATAATGGAGGACAGACTTTGGCAGGTGGGAATAACTGGCCACTGAGAGGAAGAAAGTGGACCCTCTGGGAAGGAGGAGTGAGAGGAGTAGGCTTTGTTGCAAGTCCTTTACTGAAACAAAAAGGTGTAGAAAGTCACGAACTCATCCATATCTCTGACTGGCTGCCAACACTGGTGCACCTTGCTGGAGGACATACCAATGGCACTAAGCCTTTGGATGGCTTTGATGTTTGGAAAGCTATAAGGTAACTTGCCTATCAAATCACTGAGTCAGCATGCTGGTATAAGAAATATTTAATCATGCCAGAGAATTGAGCTGGAACTGGGAGGGAAAACACTGCGTGTTCCTTTCCCTAAATAAAGGGAAGGTATAAGTGCAGTTAACTGTGCTATCCATGACAGAATTTTCCAGGTTGCAAATTAATCCTGTTGAGACATGCAAAACCTCTGTGCAGCTTTAAGTGGGTATGTTGAATTCATCATGTGGATGCCACAATGCAAAAACATGGTATATTTTTTCAAAAATGCTCTGTGATCCAGAACTGCGTGAATTGATTTTGTGCAGCCTGGAGAACAGGTTAGCACATTTGACAGACCCAGCCCTGCTCTCTACAGAGCCCCGTTGGGTGTCTCTGCAGTATGCATCTGGGATTGGATACGTGGGAAATCTGTGCAGACATTAAACTCGCTGAGCATGGATTCCACTCCCATGGCTTGTTAGCTCAGTACCAGTCCTGACAGGCTGCCTCAGAGTGTCACCATTTGAACAGGTCTGTATCATGCTGTCCAGTGTCTCAGGAAGCCTGTGAGGTTGAGTATGAAAGGCAGACCTGACTCAGGTGCTGAGAGTTTGTTATGTTATGCTTGGTTTAAGTGAGCTGGGAAGCACACTTCACTTGGGAGCACAGTGCAGACGCACTTAGATGGCTTGAGAAAGGCAGCTTAGCTCCTCTGAGGTTGCCCCTGAGACCAAGCTAAGGACTTTTACTGCGCTCTCCCTGACTCTGTGCACCTTTCATGCTGTCTGGATTAACTGGGATTTTCCAAACCCCATTAATTCAGGTAATGGGGAGCCTTCTGTGCTTTTAAAAAAAATAAATTAGTTAAATCCTGTACATTTTCCTCTGAAAAACAATAATAAAAACGCTATGGCATACAGGATACTGTGGGTGCTGGGAACATCTGAATATGTGCTCATTAGTGCTGCATGAGGCTCAGCAAAGTAACTCATATAGAATGTAAAAGAATAAATTAAATCATTGTTGAGTCATAAAGATGATTTTTTTTCAGTGGAACTGTCACACCCATTTGTGATAGCTTCAATCAAGATTTATATTAAATCAGTCCTTCATCTTTCAAAGTTTCTATTTTATTGCAATGTTCTTTTAGTCCACTGAAATGAATTGTAAAGTTCCTAAAACCTGAGTTTCTGCAGAACTTCAATTTCTGTGACTAACCCTTAGTTTTGCAAAAATTGCATGGTGACATCAGCTTAAATGTCTTTGTTTCTTCTTCTTCTGTGCTGCATGTAATGTATAAATTGATGGGGCTAAATCCTACTGTTTATGTTCTTAGAAGTTATATTTATTTTAGTTGGTCTTTGAATATAGTTCTAATTCACATATGAATCATTTAGGAAAGTTTAATACTGCCAAAGCAGAATAAAAAGACTAGCAATTCTATTTCCTATGAGCCATTTTTCTGAGAATTAGTGTTTTGTTTCTTTTGCTAGTCTTGCTGGTCAGACAATATTATATTATGTGTCTTACAGCCTTTTGTCCCCTTCTCAGGATTCCTGCCCTAACTTGCAGGAGAAATGTAGCTATTTATGTAGAGAGTGCTGACTTTTTTGCTGTTTTCTGCACAGTCCATTATGACACACACAGATTTTTGTGTGCCTTATTATTCTAGGCTCTGAATTACAGGAGTTGGTTCCTAATTGAGAGAGCATGGAAATCTGGGTTAAGGATGGAAATGAGAAATAGAGCAGGTAGTAGTGTACCCATCTACCCATCCCCTGGTTAGCCCTATATAGACCTTGAAGTAAAAAAAAAAAAAACCCAAAAAACCCAAACCCAAACAAACCAAAACACCTCCATATCTTGAGTCTGTAATTATTTTATTTGTGCTTTTAGTAAGATTACCAGTTTTGAAACTCATAAGCTTTATTTCTTTCCTGGTGCTGCCTCTGTTTCTGTGGAGCCATGGAGTAATTTTCTGTACTAGCTGCAGTTTGCAGAGAGCTCATGGCCGCATGCCCAGGTGTACTTTATGGCTCTCTTCCAAGGGGAAGAAGATAAGGATGTCTATAATTGAGGCCAGGGAACATTAATTACCGTGAAAGAATGGAGACTCCTGCCCAGCCAGAGACAGTAACATGTTTCACGTGCCAGTGTTACTGTGGGAAAACTTCACATCAGCAAGACCCTGGGATACTCCTAAACCATAGACTTCTCTTCCAGCTACCAGCAGAATTCCTGCCTAATTCAGGTTCAGTTTCAACCAGGTATTCTTTGTCATGGACTGATCTTCTCAGATCAGGTTACTTCATCAGGAAAATTACACATGGGGAAGGATAGATTTGGCTGTACATGCTCCTGACATTTGAATCTTACCATACTGTGGAGGGACTGAATGGCCCTGCTAGGCAATAAGTGACCTCTGATACCTTAAGTAGTGCCAGCCGGAGGGCCTCTCTATGTAGGTCGGAGAAAAGTCAGTTTTTGTGAATTGTTAGGTTCCTCTTTGGCTGACCCTGCAGCTGAAATGTCAAATTTCACACGATTTTCCCATGTAATCAGGAGAAATGAGTGTATTAAATTTCATGATCATAACTCAAAAGGTCACTTGAATATTGGATAGCAAACAATGAAAGCACAGTGCCCATTTTGTGACATCTAATGGAAAGTTCAAATATGTTGCTCATAAGTTAAATGAAATTTTGCTAGGACTCTACATATTTTTAAAAAGTAAATTAATAGCCAATCCCCATGTTATGTCTAGTTTTTCAGCCCAGTTTAATACAAGTTGTTGCCTATGCTTCTTGGGGTTTTTTTGGGCTTTCTTTGTTTGTTTGTGGACATCCTAAGCCTACTGTTTCACATGTGCAATCAGAGGGGAAAATCTTATAAATTTTAAATGCTTGTTTGGATATTTAAAAGTATGCCTGAGACAATGCCAGTAGATACTCTCAGAAGTCACAAAAATATTTGATCCATTCCACTATCTGTCAAAACTGTCTATAGATATTCAGTTTTCAAAGGATGTGTTCTTAATATAATTACATAATAAATACAAGTAATATAATTATGCATATAACTACTTATAGATAAATTAAAATGTAGATCATTATATAAATAATAGAGAAATTAGATATAATTTTTGAAATCCTAAATATGTGTTCTGATGTCCTAAATGAAAATGAACTTTCAGTCAGGATCTTGGTTGGTAGTCTGATTTAGGAATTTAATTAACATGAAACCAATTAATATTCAGTTCTTGTAGTAAATAGAAATGCTGAAAACCACACATATATACATCTATTTGTTTTATGCAGCCTCTACTTAATTTTCACTTGAAGAACCAAAAGGAACTTAATGGTTATGATCAGGTAGCATGAAAATATGGACTTCAGGAGCAAGTTTCTCGCAGGCATAAATACACTCTTTTGCATTCTTTCAGTTAGCTATACTTTGTTTCCTTTGTACCACGCATTAAACTGAGGAAATACAATGGTCTTGTTTGCATCGTTGAGATTTTCTTAGATAAACATTTGCATGCTAATTAAAAGGTCTTTGACAGGGGCTTTGGACTCCTAAGGCTGTCTGTTCCTCAGTAAGTCATCTGCTGACCCTGACATGTAGGAAACACTGTTGCAAAACTGTTATCAATGAGGGACCAAATATAAAAAAGGAGTGTGATTTTACTCAAAATAGAAACTGAAATTCAGCAGATTTTACTTGTGCTCTCACAGTCTGACTCAGCCATCAAAAGACCTGTGTCTAAGAAGCCTGCAAGGCACCAGGGAAGGGGTTTTCAAGCCACCTGTTTGTCAGCCAGGCACCACGATGCTGTGGCCCAGGATCTGTTGCAACAGTGAAAATGTTGAGGGATGCCAGCTATGAAGTCCTTCTACCATCTTTTGTGTTCTTAAGCTGGTGACCATACACAGGTTCTGGCTGTGCCCTTTGGTACCTTTTTCATGCTGCTTCTCTGTCCTGTCCCATCTCTGTGAGACACCAGGTGCCATCATTGTTTTGTCTCCAGATGGTCCTGCCCTGTGGAACTGGCCTAGTTGTGTTGGGGTCCTGCTGAACTGCTAATCTGGGTGGTGTTAATGCAGGCCGTTATGAGACCTCCTTGTCCTGCAGGCGCATTTGACCCGTTGTCTCCACACACAAATCTTCCATGTCTTTCTCCATTCTTGGCCTTTCAGCCACAGTTTTCTACAGTAAAAGATAGTAGGCCACCAAAAAAAATCTTATGTGTGCAAAATTTTATTGTAGCATACCTTTAAACCAGTAGTCTTTAAACTTTATTTTCCTCCAAGTTTCTTTGGAATTATATTTAACTTTCCCTTTAATGACTCAAACTTCTTTTTGAAAATAACTTAGCATAGTATCAGTGTGCCACCCCAACTTTTGTATTTCCACCTCACCATTATAATCTAGGGTATAAACTTTCTACATAAATCACGGTAGACTGTGCTTTCTAATACCTTAAATTACTGTAAATAACACTACGAGGTAGCTGGAACCTCTAAAACCATGTACATAGTGGGAATTATATCTGAAAATACAGTGTAAAATACCAAGAACAATTAATGGAAAACAATACTAAAAAGCATCTATTCATGGAATTTAAATTGTACTGCATGTTTTCAAGCAAGTATCTGACAAGGCACTTATGTCTCTAAGAAACATCTGTTCTCCAGATGCTTACTACCCTATTGAAATTAAGACACTAGGCAAAATAATTTTCCTTATGTAAAAATTTGCCCTGGTTGATACATTGCTTTGACATATTTTTGTTTTCAGTACTGAATATCTAGCATGTCTGTGCTCAGAAAAACAGTTTTATTTTGCATTAACAGGAAAAAGGAAAACCAAATGTTAGAGCATGTGAAGCAGAATGATATACACTGAGAGATTCAGGATAAAATTTACTCAAAATAACTAATAGTTCATCAAAGCTTGTTAGCAAGCCTAGGTTTACTCATACATTTTGCAGGACAAGTTTCAGTTTTATATTTTTGTATTGTTGGAAATATCAGAATTGATGAGATGAAACAAGATGAACTTTAGTAATGTTTTTTTCTAGCTTATCAGAAATACAGTTATTTTAGGAAACCATGTACTGATATGACCCAGAAAAATACAATAATATGTGGCAAGGTTATACAGGCTCAGCTTTTGTTGAGTGACACTGAGGATGTTTTTTTGCAAGGTAAACATATTTACCCTGAAAAACCTTGGATTCCTTCCCAAGGACACTTTCTGCCTCTTTAACAACAACAAAAAAGAAGATCATATGTAGATGTTTGTTCATGTTCACTAAGGAATAATAGACCTTTCTGATGTTTTAAAAACTTTGCAAAGCAGATGACAGAGTGACATTCCTAGCAAAAACTAGCTGATTGTCATATCAACACTGAAGTTAGTCGGTATGTTTCCATCAACATGGAAACATGTTTATATAGAGGATTTTTTAAAAAAACAGTACTTTTTAAGATCTTAAGTAGGCCTACATGGTAGAAGAGTAACGAGGCAAAAGAAAAAGTTCCTTATATTTAGGGAGTGGAGAAATGTATGTTAGAATATTGGAGTCTAAATATTATGAAATTAGAGCATTGTATGATGTGATTACACTGGAAGCTACTAGAATACGAAGGTAAAATTCCCTAGAGAATTTTATTGCTTTCTTATTTGATCTCTACTGGCTAGATTATATTCCTGATGAAAAATTGCCTTGGCAGAACATTTGCTAAGTTGCATCAGTTGTTGAGGCTATGTGTTTTGAGGAGACGAACGTCAGCATGGAGCTCAATAAGTGGGAAGGAGGACAGAGTTTAGGGAAAGGGAACCCTGCTACAAGTGTAAATTCTCTGCTTCTTGTCACCAGGACATTGTTTCTGTCTTCCTGATGTACTTTTCTGTCAGTCAGCTGATTTCTTCAGTCCTCAGTGCCTTTTTTCTTCCCTTCTCTGGCTGTTTTTTTGTGAATAATATATGCTGGTTATAAACCTTCAGGTTCTGTGTAACAGAATTACTGAAATAATACCCAAACTGAAGAAGCACTTCAGTACCAGTTAATAGCGCTACAGAATTTAATGCAGTAATGCCACAAGTGTCAGGCAGTATATCTCATTATTACATACAAATCACATTTCCAAGTTTCTAATACCATATCCCATCCCAGAAAAAAATGAAGATTCAATAAAAATGACAACTGCAGCATGAAAAACACAAATGCAGGTGTAATCCCTGTATTTTGTTGTCATACCTGCTGTGCAGCAACACTCATAGCCATTTTAGTGTACAGCATCCACCCTCAAATTTAAAAGCCATAAAGGAAATTACCTTTAATGATATGATAGTAATATTGGTCTGTTCAAAAAGTATGAATATCCTCAGGCATGACTTTCTGTCTACCTTGAACATTGAATATATAAATAGGAAAAGCATTTAGGTGCAAGTCACTTCTATTTTTCACTCTAGTGGAAGATACTCAATTACTTAGCATAATTCTGGTGTTTGCTTTGATTTTAAAAGAAACTGAAAATCAGTTTATATTCCCAAGCAGTTATTGAGGAATCATTCACATGCTATAGCTTCACGTACTAATTTGTACTAACAGGTTCATGTTGCTGTTGTGTATGAACATGTGATATATGTCCACCTGATTCATGTCCATATGGAATAATGTTGGGGCTGCATAATGAAATGTGACACTCCTATACCCTTGTATGGCCAGGAACAGGTTTATGTAAATAGGTTTTGTGTTTATGGGGGGGGTGGGAAGGCACTGGGGCAAGCGGTCCAGCACATGCGCAGTCACTGTTACCGAGCTGCACAGCGTCAGGCGGCGAAAGAACACTGACCAATCACAGAAAGAAGTTTCTACTCTCAAACAGCATATAAGCATGAAACTGGAGCTGTGCAGTGTGTGTCTTGGTGGAGTGGAGATTCCTGGCACACCCAGTGCTGTCTGTGCACCCCAGCGCCGTTTGCTTGCCTTTACTCGCTTAATCAATGGTTAATTTTGGTTATAATCCTGTTTGGGACCAAGTCGTTTATCACAATCAGATGGCGAAAAGGCACACTTTACCACAGCTGTAAATAGAGCATTTAGCAACAGGAAGAATCTCTTATCTAAGATAAAATTTGGTTAAATAGGGATGGAAACTCCTTAGTTAAGAGTGTGACCAATATAGATAGTGAAATGTACAGGACAACCAGGGGATAAGGCCCAGCCAGCATGAGTTTATGAAAGGCAGGTCCTGCTTGATCATCCTGATCTCCTCTTGTGACAAGGAGACCATGTTAGTGGATGAGGGAAAGGCTGTGGATTTTGTTCACCTGGACTTTAGTAAAGCCTTTGACACCATTTCCCACAGCATTCTCCTGGAGAAAATGGCATGTGTACTCTGCTGTTTTAAAACTGGCTGAATGGCCAGACCCAAAGAGTTGTGGTGAATGGAATTATATCCAGCTGGCAGCTGGTCATCAGTGGTGTTCCCTCGGGACAGTGCTGGGCCAGTTCTCCTTAGTATCTTTATCAGTGATCTGGATGAGGGCACCGAGTGCACCCTCGGTAAGTTCGGAGACAGTACCAAGCTGGGCAGGTATGTTGACCTGCTGGAAGGAAGGAAGGTTTTACAGAGGGATCAGGACAGGCTGGATCGATGGGCTGAGGCCAACTTTATGAAATTTAACAAGGTTGAAGTGCACTTGGGTCCCAACAACCTCATGCAATGCTACAGTCTGGGGAGGACTGTAGAGGTGACTGGGGATGTTGGTCGACATCTGACTGAACATGAGCCAACAGTGTGGCCAAGAAGGCCAACAGCATCCTGGTTTGTATCAGAAATGGTGTGGACAGCAGGATTATGGAAGTGATTGTGCCCCTGGACACAGCACTGGTGAGGCTGCACCTCAAGTGCTGTGTTCAGTTTGGACCCCTCACTACAAGGAGGACATTGGGGGCTGAACCATATCCAAAGAAGGGCAATAACACTGGAGGAGGGTTTGGTGCACAATCCTCATGGGGAGTGGTTGAAGAAAGTGGGGTTGTTTAGCTTGGAGAGAAGGAGGCTGATGGGAAACCTTATTGCTCTCTCTACCTCAAAGGAGGTTGTAGTTAGTAGTTAGTACTTCTTCCTAGTAACAAGCAATAGGACATCAGGAAGTGGCCTCAGGTTGCACCAAAGGAGGTTTAAAATGGATATTAAAAAACATTTCTTCACTGAATGGTTATCAATCACGGGAACAGGCTGCCCTAGGAAGTGGCTGAGTCACAATCCCTGGAGGTATTTAAAAGATGAGTAGGTGTGACTCTTAGGGACATGCTTCAATGGTGGATTTGGCCGTGTTAGGTCAAGGGTTGGACTTGAAGATATTAAAGGTCTTTTCAAACCTAAATGGTTCTGTGATTCTGTGATATTAGAGTGTGGGTGGGGAGGAAGTTAACCTTTCACACACGGTTTGGGCAAAACATTTTTGTGGCAGTTTTTCTGTAATGAATTAATAATGCAGTAGGTTAATTATGCTTTTGTTGTATTAATTGCAAAGCTATATTATGTGAATGCATTTAATATTTCATCTGAGCCTCCTTGTTAATTTTGCACTTATTCAAAATATGTAACATCCAGAATTCTAGAAAATCAGGTTTTAGAAATTGAATAGACAATAGTAATTTTAAATTACAGGTATGCATTGTTCAATTATTGTTACTTTATATATTAAAATAACAGGCATTTTTGAGGTTTCCACTAAGTTTTATATTACCTGATTTTTTTATTCTTGATGTCAAGTTGTTTAGGGGCCCTGGTTAAATTTTTCAGTCTTACAATGAAGCTTCTTAGCCAAAAGAAAATAATTTAAAATATTTGTAAGTTTCTAAAAAGATATGTTTCTCTGTCAAATAACAAAAATATTATTTTGTCATGTCTTTCTAATTATGTCTTTCTACTCATGTTGCCCTTTTCATGGAGTAAATTTCTTAGTTTTTTTAGGACTGGGATTTACTTAGCTGAAAAAATTTATGGGTAAGTCTGGAGGCTTATTCCACACCATCTCCATGTAGTCAGTGGCTAGAAAATGAAGGGTAATTTTTTTTTTTTTCCCTACAAGAAGGTTCAGTGTACTTGAATAAAAAGTGGGGTTTTTGAGGGGTAGCCAATGCCTCTTGTGTTTTTTGAGGCACTCAACCAAAATGCTTTCAGCAGTCTAGATGATGAGTGTTGTTCAGGTATGCAGAGAAAAATAACAAACACCATCTCAGTTTATAATGTGAATTCTGTTTTTTAAAGTTGATTATTATAAAACCCTGCTTTACTAGAGCCAATTCTGTACTCTATAGATTTTTGAATAATCCCAGTAAACACCGGTGAACTCAAGGAAACCTGATGGGGACAAAAGCTGTTGCTACTGGGCTGGAAAAGAACATTCAGATTAAAGTTAAGTTTATGATTACAAGCTCATTCTGTGTTAGGATAACAAAAAGCCTCAAAATAAAACACACAGAATCCTAATGAGTTGTAGAAGGAAATTAAAATTTTCTTTTGAAATCTTTCCTAGTGAAGGAAAACCTTCCCCCAGAGTGGAACTGCTGCATAACATAGACCCCCTATTTGTGGATGACTCCCCATGTGAGTATGCTACTGATTGATTAATGCTTATTAAATGTACAGTTTATCTTCTGAACAGTCTTTGTTTTCCTTAAGTGAAGTATTTCCTGCTAGGTAAAACAAAATAGAGTAGGATGCCTTCTGCTTCTATGTAAATTTCTGTACAGAGACAGCATCCCCCAGGTGCTGCAAGGATTTACTGAATTACAACAAACACACACTTCCCATTTCAGAGAGCTCTGAAGCACTGCTGAGTAACGGATGAAGTACTTTGGGATACAGAAACACAAAGAAGCAGCCATTTGCCTGCGGTGCACAGGGAGGCACCCTGCCAAAAAACCCTACTAAACACTGTCTTCTGTGTGCCAGGTTGGCAGGTAGCACTCAGTGAACTGCTTGTTGTAGCACATATTGATACATGCAGATAGCACAACCTTGCAAATGGAAAGCTTGAGTTTGTGAGAAGCTGAGAAGTTCCAAGCCTTGTGATTGCTTTTGTTCCATAATCACATGGGCTGGATTTTTAATGCCGTAATCACATGATTTGGAGCTGAAGTTTGCCAATTCTGTAGCTTTTTAAGCACCATCTGTTTTATGATTCAACAGTACTAGTTTGCTAAAGACTAGAGACTTTTCAAGCAGAGATTTGTTTCATGCAGAACATTGGAACACGTCCTGTCCAGTGTTTTTATAGCATTTCTGTATTTCATTAAATAAAGAAGTAAATCCAGGCAGAGGAAAAGTAGTGCAGTGGGGACAGTGATCTGTTGCCTGCAAGACAGATCCACATTGTGCTATAGTAACTGCTTGGAAAGGTGTACAGTGGCCTTCTGCAATGCACATCTGTTTTTGTGATGCTTTTCTCCCAAGGAGCAACATTGCGCCTATCTGGTGCTGCCTGGACAGTTCTGCCTAAAGATAATTCCGATATACTGAGGGAATGAAGGTGTAACCACTCCAATTTCCTTTCAAAGGGTGCTCACTGAATCATAGCATTCCTGTGTGATTTTATGCCCTGATGTGGTATTCTCAGACGTACATCAGAGACCATCTTTTCTTTGCAGGAACTGCCATGATTGAGCTCGGTGAAGGTGTTTCAGTAGATCAATTTCTGATCTAAATAGAATGGGGACAAGTGGAGGAGGCTTTTAGGAGCCTAAACTCTGGAAATATTTCCTTGGTTTGTTTCTGTGATGCCACAGTTTTATGATATTTCACTGTTTGCTACATGTCTTTACTTTTTGGGTGCATTGTGTGAGGTGCAGGCAGGGAGCAGGGCAGGTGGGCAGAACGTGCAGGAAGTGGAACTTTTGTAGTGGATGAGATTTTAAACATCATGAACAGAGGTAGGGATGTGTGTACCTGTAAATACACAATGGTTTTATGTACCTTTCAAAACTGAAGTCATTAAAAACAAAAATGTAACTCTTCATCCACATGTCCTTCGTGCGCCATGGAGGTTTTCCGTTTCTCTTCTCAGCAAAGGCATGTTACTTCATGCCACCTGTTTTGCTTTTTCCTTTCATATCACTTTTGGTCAGGAACAGGTGAAATTTACCTCCAAGGCAGTATACCTTCCTTTTTCCTAGTTTTGATTTTATGGTATCATCCTTAAAGGATTTGAGAGTAAACAATTGTATTTCTCATAGGTTTGACAAGCTGTGTCAGTGTTACACATGAAAAAATATACATTAAACTGTTCTTTTAATTAACGTACTATTTCTGATGCAACAGAGCAAGCTAAATTATAGTCCACTCTTGGGGAGAAGAAATCCAGCTTTCTTTGTACTTCCATCTGTTGTCATAATGTACTCAATTTCTTATAAGTTACTGGAAGTTGGAATGGTTTTGTGATTTACAGTCTGATTCATTTTATCATTTATGATTCTGGTTTTGACCCAACTCATGAAATTATGCTTTTTGATAAAAGGAATAAAATCTTTCTTTAGCAATCTGAGTTATTAGGAGGAACTGTGTATGTATGTAAGACTAGTGTAACTCAGATTTCTGCTTAGAGTCTGGGTCTCGTTTGTGCAAACTGAGCAATAAATTTAGAATTAAGATCTCTATAAATTATACAAATGTTTTCACAATGGACAGATTAGAGAGACACAAAACTTATTCTATATGAGTACTTTCACATTTTCAGCAAGCAAGACTTCGTGTTTAAAAAACCCCAAACACATATTAAAATAAACTGCCTATACCATCTTCCTGTCATCAACATGGTAAACTGTGTGACAGTCTGGAGTCTTGCTCTTTCCTTGACTGCTTATTTTTTCCTTGTCCTAAGTGTTTTGAGATCAGACTCTCTTGCTTATGGTGCTAAAATGCACGTATGTATGCACTGCTAGGTTCTTTCTCACCTCCTGTGTAGTTTTTGGCTTTCTTTATGCCTGTCTTAACCTTGTCCTAGTCCGTTTAAAAAAAAAAGTATCACCTAAATAATCTTTTGTCCAATTAAATACTCATATTATACTAATACTTTATTTTTTGTAGAAATTGAATTAGAAAGTAAAATAATGACTGAAAGATACAGATTAGCCAAATCTTTGGGTTTGCAGAGTATTGTGGAAGAGCAAAGAGGAAATTAAATCTCAAGTTACTGCTAAACCTAACCAAAAAAACTTGCAGGGCGTTGTAGATAATTAGGCGAGTTCTTACCATAATATTTATTAAGAAACTGTACTGTTGTAGTTGTGCACACATAGGGCATTAAGGTATTGTTGTACTTGCACTCAGTGCAGGTTCAGTGCTCCTGAACTCTTGAGTGCTTTTGTGTGTAATGTATACATTCTTTCAGCGTAGTATTTTTATTTTATGGATGCATTTATCTTCATCTCTGTCTGAATAACCTGATACTGTATATTTTTAGTAGCATGAATGATGGGGTGTCTCATGTAAGTAATCTTTTTTTTTGTAATTCAAATAGGAAAACTGAGCTTTGTTTTGGTCAATTTTTTTTTACACCAAAATAAGCATTCCTTCAGGGAAGAATTTGTGCAAAAGATATAATTAATTTAGTGTCAACTCAACTGTTACAGCCGAGTATTCAAAAGAATGCTAAGTTAAAAAGTTCAAAGTGCTATCTTGGTTACAAAGATCACTACATTCTTGCTGCTGTGTTTTGTTAGAACTGATCTGAACCTGCACATTTATCACTCATGGGATAACATCACACAACTCTTCAAATTCTCAGACCAAGTGCTGGTTTGTAACCCCTGGGCACCAGCCAGAGTTATTCTAGCAGATCTGATGAATCTGATGGACCTGATCTACTGATTAGCATCTAGTTAACTGTTTTCAGGAGCTCATGTACAGTGCTAAATACTTTTGACCATTTGTTAATACTAAACAGGGTAAGAGGGAGAACACTGCAGACTAGTTTGTCTGCAGCTCCATTTTACATAAAAATGCTGACAGGCCTTCATTCACTGACTCTTTCAAGTAATAATCTTCTGTCTTAGAGGGTAGGCTTTCTTAATTGTGGTGGTTTGACCCTGACTGGAGGCCAGATGCCCACAAAAGTCGCTCTATCACTTCCCTTTTCAGCTGAACAGGAAGAAGAGAGAGGCTTAGGAGTCAAGATAAGGACAGGGAGAGATCATTCCGCAATCAGCATCATGGGCAAAACAGACTCAACACAGAATAAAGGAAGGAAAACGTCCTAATTTATTATGCTACACTGCACACAGAGTGAAACCAGAGTTGGGTAATGAGAAGTGTGACCAGATCTTATAGCACCTCCCCCCACCCCTCCCTTCTTGGCAAGCTTCACTTTAGTAATAATTTTTCTCCCTGCTCCCTGCAAAGATGGCACAGGGTGGGGTACAGGGAGGGAAATGGGGGTTTAAGTCAGCTTGTCACGAGTTGTTTTCCTTCTTCCCCTTCTCCAGCTTGGGGTCCTCCCATGGGAGAGAGTCCTCCATGGAGTGGAAGCCCCGTGGGAGCTCTTCACCAGCTGCTCCTGCGTGGGTCACTTCCATGGGATGCAGTCATAAATATCGAATGTCTCTCAGTCTCTCGGGCCCAGACTGCTCCAGCCTGGTCCCACACAGAATCACAAGCCCTTCCTCCAGCAAAACTGCTCTGGTGTGGGCCTCTCGCCATGGGCTGCAGGTCCTGCCAGGGACTTGCTCCAATGCAGGTCACAGCATCTTCTGTATCGCTTTGCCCACTCCAGTGTAGGGCCTCTCCGTGGGCTGCAGATGTGGTCTGTGCTCCCCATCATCTTCTATGGGCTGCAGGGGGACAACCCATTCCACCATGGTCTTCTCTATGGGCTGCAGGGGAATCTTTCTCTCTGGTACCTGGGGTGCATCCCCCCCAACCCTCCTTCACTGACCTTGGCGTCTGCACAGTTTCATACATCTTCTCACTTGTGGCAAAAAGCAGCCACTTGCGGGTTTTTTTCTCTCTTAAATGTGATTGACAGAGGTGCTGTGACCATCACTGATGTGCTTAGCCTTGGCCAGGAGGAGGTCCGTCCTTGAGCAGGCTGGTGTTTACTCTGCCCGGCCTAGTGGAAGTTTCTAGCTGCTTCTAGCAGAAGTCGCCCCTGCAGCCCCTCCCTCTGCACCAGAACCTAGCCACACAAAACTACAATATTCATTCAAATACAAACCTTACCAGTGGCGTGAAACATATTGCAGTGGTTTAGGCTGTGAGTTCTCATTTGTCATCTTCAGTGCTCTCTGTTCTGTCCATAGGCTTTGTCCACAGGCTCCCTCTGACTTGTGGCAGCCCAGTGGAGTGGTCAGGGTTAAAAACAATCTTTTCTCTCAGTGAACTGATCTGGTTTGCAATGCAGACTTACAACAGGAGTCAGTGGAGTGAAAAATGAGGATGACATCTCCAAAAACTGTTGTGAGGCGGGTGGATTTTGCTCTTGGTAGTGAAGCCAGACTGGTGATGAACTATTGCCAAGATGGCCAGCGTGTCCTCTTACTTTCTCCCATTCTTTCCTTCTTCCCTTGCGTTGGATTTGGAAATGACAAGGTGATGAGTTTCTTGCCACATCCTGGGTGGCAGGGGAAAAGGAGGAAAGGTTTCTACCACATCAGCCATCTGAACCAACTTACTCCAAAGCTGTATTACTGGGAGTGGGTTGGGTTTGGGGGGAGTGTGTGATTGGTGGGGTTGATGGAGGGGTTGTCCACGAGACCTAACAGCTAGATCAGCTCAGGCCACCCAGTAATCTCAGCTAGATGCAGTAGTTCCCTGCAGTTTAATCTAGTGTAGGTCACTGCTGCTACCAAGTTGGAAATCCTGCCTCCCACAGTGCCTCGCCACTGCTCCCCTCACAGGTCACCAAAACAGGCTACAAAACAGGTCAGGATATTGGTTCAGATTTTAATAATCCCTTGTCCCCTCCTCCCCCTTTTTCTTCCCGGATGTATCTTGGATATATAGCCAAGCACTCATTTTGGCACAAAGAATGGGACTGGAAGGAATTTCAGGGGACGGATGAGACTGATTCTGTTGGCTCTGAAATAAAACCCCGAGGTTTCCATTTCATAATATGTGATGAAGTGATCCGGCAGATTTCTGCTGGGGATGTGCTTCATTTCCTCCCCTCCTCGTTCACAGCTGTATGTCTCTGATACTGTTTTTGCATCCATTCTGGCACTCCATGATACCTCCGTGGACAGATCCAACTTGCTAGCCTAGTTTTCCTCTGTCAGTTTGGTTGAATCTGCTTATTGAAGGGGCTGATGGATGCCAGAGGCAGCACAGGATGGGAGGAGGAGCGCGATGTGGTTGAAAGTGGGGAGGCAGACAGAGAGCCAACCCTTTTAGCACTGTCTTGCTGTTCCTGGAGCCAGCGCCTCAGGGAAAGGAGTGGGGAACTGCACTTTCTGGTTGGACCTTGCATCGCTAAACCAGTCTGGTGAGCTCTGCAGATGGAACTGTTCCCAGGCTCTCAGAGGTGGCTGCTCCTCTCCCTCCTTGCTAAAAGCCATCACTTTTGTCTTTTCTGGTTGTTTCTTCAGTACCTTGTTGATTATTTTCAAAAGTGATGAATGATATGTTCAATTGGTAGGTCTCAGTGTAGATTTGTAATTTATCAGGCAATTTGCAATTAAGTAAAAGCAGGACATTGGTGTGAAAGCTCTACAGTCATCTAGGCTGGGGTCTGAAAGATTCGTATTGTCTGTTAGTTTAAGGTTTTCGCTAGTAAAACAGGAAAATTTAAAAAAGAAAGCTAAAATTCTATTGAAACAGAGTACCATTTTCCCTGTAATCCATAGGTTAAGAAAGCACAAATAAAGTGCATCAAGTAACTTTAAAAATCTGATTTTCATGTGTTGGAAGGGAAAGCACGAAATTGTTTTGCCTCATTTTTGTGACATTGTCTTTTAAAAAAAAAAAAAAGAAAAAGCAAAGCTGTTGCTGGTTTGGCAACAGTGCAGGTGATGTCAGCTCTTCCATTGTGAAAGATCTGCTTTCTTTTAGACAGCCGTATGGCATTTCATCAAGTTTTGGTGATTCAGCTGAATTAAAAACCCAACTGGATTTAAGGTTAAATTCCCGTAACTGCTAAACCAAACATATTTCTGGCCACAGAGTCATTGCTAGATGGTCTCTCGTGAAGCTGTATTGAAACTTTATATCCCACAGAAGGCAATTTTATTTTGAGAATCAGAACTAAATGACATGGTGAAAGGAAATGGAGCCTTTAATTCAGAGTTGTTAATCAGAATCTGTCAGTACACATTGTATTATCTTTTTAATCTGACTTTCTAAATTTATTAATGAATTCAGCGCATTTCATAGAATCTTGTAGACTAGACATGCAGCATCACTTTCTCTTCAAAAAGAATTTTAATTTCTTTAAATTAGAAAGATGTAATCAAAATGAATGTGTTGTTGGGTGGGGCCCTTTTAGGTTGAAAAGACTTTTACCTTCATTTAAAATTCCAGAGTTAACCATAAACTAAAACTTCAAAGGCATAATAAAATTGTAGGTTACTAATTGTAGTTAATTTATTTTGAAGATACCTATTCATAGAGGCAGATGTCCAAGACAGAGAACTTGTAAAAGATTTTGTGATTTTTCTCCAAACTTTTATTTGCCTTGAGCAAAATTAATCAAACTTTACATTGCTCTCCTTGACATTTGAAAAAAGGCATTACCTCATATATTGCTCTATTAATTGCCAAAATAAATGATTGCTTATAAGGGTCTAGATCTGCTATATACAGAATGAACACATGATATATTACAAAAGAGAAACTATTTCACTTCTGAGACTGATGTATCATTCATGGGCAGTAAAACTGCATTATAATGGCTGTAGCATTATATATTGTATCCATACATATACCAAAATGATTTGTCTTGATTAAGGAATAGATACTCTAGGCTCCTTTAGGCCCCATTTATTACTTATTTTGCCAAGGTGAAGAAATATTCTTGACACTTTGCAGGCCAGATGTGATTTCTTCCCCAGTTCTACTACTGATGATCTACCTCATTCAAATTTATTAAGAAAAAAAAAGAAAAAAAGCAGATAAAAAATCCCTGGTGCTGGAGTTACTCAGTAGCAGCAGAAGATACACGCATGCATGGATGAGTGCTATGTGGCCATCGAACAGTATAATTTACCACATGTCTGTGCTGGGCTATGACCCAAGATCTGCTCTTGGAGTCAAAAATGTTCAGGAAAGTGACCAGTTGGTTATCTGACACAGCTTATGTAGTGATAGCTGGAATGGGAGAGTGGTCAAGAATGGGGGAAAAGGCAGATACGTTCTTTGCTTCTTTGAGTGTCAGTTTTTCTACAAAATCGTACGTACACCTGCTGTCTGTCTGGACTCTGTCATCTTTTCATTACAAGAAAATCATGAATTGCAATGATGCCATTTATTATAAGGCAGGAGATGCTGACATGTGACCCTCGAGCCATGCGTAGCCCTGAACCACTTCATGCAGTGCTTTTCAGGATGGCCTGGCAGTCCTGGGCAGAACTCAGCTCCATTCCCTACAGTGAGGCCACTGTTGCAGCCAGCTCCACTGCCATTCGCATCAGAGATACATTTGGCTGTTGGCTAGATGAAGTTTCTGGGGTGTAGCTCTTGCTCTCAGTAAGTTTGGCTTGTGGTTATACATTGCCTTGGCCCTTAGCCCACCTGCATCTCAGAGTTAACCATCCATCACTGCAGTATTCCAATACTGAGTGTAAGGGGATTGCATGTTTGGTGAGCTTCATAAATACTAATCCCCATGTTTCCTTTGGGATGTAGACAATATCTTTTAGAATTTAGTAATGTTAAGTCACTTGATAAAGTGTCCAATGTCAGTATCATGACTAGAATTCAGAATTCCCTACTTCTTTTCTTTTTTTTTTCTTCAATATATCATATGCCTATTTGAACATAACACAAATATTTTATATTTTTATGAAGGTCTTGACATAATATTTAGCTTGTGTTTTTCAAATTAATAATCTCTGAGCTGGAAACCTGTCAAATTTTAGTTGTGCACAGGGTGTTAAAGTCAGGTTACATGCTCCTTAGTTCCATTTACCTTGAACACTGCTACTTTACGATGATGCAGATGGGGTTTGGGTGTTTCATATATAAGGCCATCTCAATATGACCTTTGTGTTTTCAAAAATTCATAAATACTATTCCATTCAGTTCAAATCTGTTTCCTGGAAAAAAATAAGATTTTAGGGTTTTTTCGTATTTTCCCGTGACAAGTGAATGTTGACCATTTCCATTTAGTGTCCCTCATTTTGAGATATTTTACCTTGCATTGATAAGTTTGCTCTTACTTTGAATCTTTTTTTATTCTGTAATTGTATAAGAATGTAATAATCTGCATAAATTCTTCACCATGTTCACAAGGATTTTTTGCTACCATAAGTAATTCAGGATTTTACTCAGTTGTAAAGATACAACCTGTTGTTAATCTGGTTTTTTGTAGAGATTCAATCTGTTGTAAAAATCAAGGTGAATACTTTGAAACAGTAATGAGTGTAATTTTGCATGCTTACTCTTGTTGAATTAGGAGGGATATGCATTTTGAAATTTAAGATACTGAGTGTGGTAGCCTCATATAAATCTTTACTTTGTAATCAAACATTACTTTGAGAAAACTAGCCTTAGAAGGGATAGTAGTGCATCTATATGTTCACAGTGTTCAACTAAATGAACTAAGATAGGTGAGCTTTGTTGGGTGAGTTTGTCTATGGCATAGCTCTGACCCTTGTCAGCATGACTTCAGGAAGTTATAGTGTCTCAGGGCTAATCTATTTCTTCAAGATCAGTATTCCGTTCATTCTTCAGGGTTAAGGTCATGGCTATATCTCAAACATTTTTACTTTAATAAAGTAACAGAAAGACTGGAGTTTTGTAGAAAACTCATTATTGCCATAAAGTGGCAAAAGGTCACAAAATGTCTTTCCTCGGTGAAATAGCAAAACCTCTTATTTTTTCAGTAATTCATTGTCACACTATATGTTGGAAGAGCCCTTGACATTTCCAGAGTTTCCTTGTTAGGTGAAATAATTGCTCCATACATCACAGTTAAAAAGAATGGATAAATTAGTTAAAAGTACATATATGCAAAGACCCTGTTGGCCAAAACCAGGACACACACAGAGTCATGCACATTTCAAAGTGACTCACAGCAAGCTTGTCCTTCCTTCTGACACTTTTTTATGGACTCCTATTAATTAAGGGATCACACCTGCAGACAGATGTGTGACTTCAAAAATGTATCTTATGAGTTAGGTTGACAAAGGTTATACAGATATAAGTGAAATGGAAAAATCATCCCTTTCAAAGGGCCACTGCTGACTATTCAGCTATTATTTAGAAATGCTGTAGGATATTTTATTTATTTCACTCATTATAAGCATGAAGAGAAAACTGTTGGCTTTAAAAGATGGATAAGAAAAGCAAAAATGAATTCACTTTAACTTTGTGAGGAGGTAAAAGGGTAGATGGAAGAAGGTGTATGGTGTGGTTTTGAGCTTTTTATAAAACAAGCAATGTTTTCTCTCTGATAATGAGATGAGTAGTCTGTCTTCTGTAGTACATCAGTAAAAACCACGGTCCATAGCACTGCAGTAGGCTTCAGAATAAATCTGAAGAACTTGTTGAATTCATAGTGATGGTGATTGTTATTGTGAAGAGAGGAATTGCTACATCATCAGTGCTATTCAAAACTGCCTTGTAAATTTTAGCTTTGATTTCTATGGGATTTTTTGTCTTTGGTGCTTCATTAGAAAGCTAAGAAGCACTAAATAACCTACTGATCATACACGTGTTAATGCACAGCAAGCAATGTCTATGCAAAAGCAGTCTGTAACAGACAAGCTACTCTTATATATATTGCCCTTAAGACAGTATAAACAATCTGCATGGCCTCAATCTTGTTCCTCTATTAAAACCAGACACTGAATCTTTGATAGTTAACTTTTCCCATAGTAAAATAATAGGGTTTTTTATATATTTCCCTGATTTCTCTGATTTTCTCTGATTTTCTCTGAGAAAGATTGAATTTGCAATGGATGTTAACCAGCTCAAAGCTAATAAAGCAAGTGTTAATTGAGACTTTAAAATAGATGTATTTTCTGAGACATGCAACAGGCTCTAAATTTTGGCTTTAATGTGGATGATAGTGGCTATGAGTGTTATGATATGTATCCATAACATTTTCTTCCACCTGTTTCTTCATCTCTCTTCCCATTCCTCTATCTCTTCCCAAAAATTCAGTCATATAAGTAGGAGTTAATTCAGAGAAAATACAATTAAGCTGCCTCAGGTCATATAACCCAGGAATAGGGTTATATGAATAGGCTAGACATTTATAGCACCATCTGTTATAATCAGGAAGCTTTAAAATTCTTCTGCATTTTGTGGAAGGTATCTCTAATTTCATTTAGCCACTTCATTGACTGACATTTTTTGAAGTCCACCAGTTGTCAATAAAGACCTTGAGACAATTTGCAGACGATCAAACTGATCCTGGTGAGATTGGAACTTCTAGCCAGAACTGATTATACCCCAGTTGACTGTGTGCTGGATCCTGGAGTGCAATCAGTTGCAGGAGGAACATGAGTCGCATTCATACCAGGATAACAACATGCACTTTGCCAGAGCAGTAGGGAGAATTTCTTAAAGCTTCTCCTGGAGTTTTCTTTGTCTAACTAAAACTAAGCAACAGGCTGCTTCACTGAATCAAGTCTAGCAAAAGGTAGCTTTTGCCAGAAGTTTCCGCTGTGTAAAATGCTAAAAATAAATTTCCAGTAGAGCACCATCTAAAAAATTTCTAAAGTATCTATGTGAACCACAGTGCAGAAGGGCTTGTTTTCGTTGTTGTCATTCAAAGTATTTACATCTATTACATGAAATACAAAATATGAAGAAAACCTCCATCCTAGAGTTTCATACAGTCTCTTGGGGAAAAATTTTTCATGAAAGATGGGAGATCACAGTTCAAAACTGCTTAGCACAAGCAGGGTAACTCAGGACATAAATTTGGGTCCCCAAAGCCCAGAAATAGATCCCCAGTGTTGGGATAGATTTTTTGAAAAGGGAAGAAAACCTCTCATTTTGTCAGGTACATCCTCGTGTGAATTTATGCCTTAATTTTCTGATTAATTTTATTAAACATGTATGAAAGTCAAACATTTAATCGGTCTGAGCCAGTTATTTTCAGTTTAATGAAAATTAAGCAAGTTCAGCATCGAATTGGCATCTGTTTCTAATTGCTTTAGTGGACAAACAGGAATTTATATAGCATGCAGGTGGCTTGGGCTTCCAGTGTGACCTGGGAATTTCCTCCTGTAGGAAGGAAACTATTGAGCAGCTGGAAAAATCCATCAGAAGATGTGATTGTGGGAGTCAGCACTGACCACAAAAGAAAAGTTATAGGGTGGCTACCTGGGTTTTACTGCGCTGGAGGTATGGTTCATTCCTCGACTTTGTGTTAGTTTCCCTTTCCGGCTGCAGGGTCCTATAAGAGCCAAGTATTTGGGTGCCTGTTACGTGACGTCTGCTGTATTCTGCTGTTTTGGTGCTTCAGGGGAGATCAAGTGATATGTTGCAGTAAATAGCTCCTAAACCTTTCTGAGCATGATGACTGGGATTCTGCAGGAGGGAAAATTACTCTGAAATTCCTTTTTTTTCCCGTTCATCCATAAGCCTCAATTTATGGTAACATTTCTGAGATTGTGTACTAGGTTTTGTTATTATTTCCTTAAGTTTTTTCTTCTGAGATTTGGTAAATCCTGTGCATTTGTTTTGATTCCAGAATACTTTTAATTTGAGGATAATTTAGGGTGGAGAGGGTAGTTTAAATGTATGTGTGGTAGACAGAAATGATTGTTGTGAATACAAATGAAGAAGCCTTTCACATAAAGGTTTTGTTGAAAATACAGTATGTCTACTGAACTGTATTAATAAAGGGGAGTTTAGCTGCATTTTTTTGATTAGGAGAAGTTGGTAGGTTGTAAATTCCTTGTTTGTTACCTCTGATGCTTAACCAGTCTGAACCAGGGCCCACTGGAATTAATGGAAAGGTTCCTATTAGTTTCAGTGTGGGGTTTTTCAAGCTGTAACAGACCTCCTGCTAGTTCCACAGTTGAATATTTGTAAGGGACAGTGAGCCTGCCAATCATGCAGGTCTTGTGTGTATGCATGTGGTGAGAATTCTGGGAGGTTGAAGCCAGCTCTCATGAGGGTTGTTTTTATATGGAGTTCCGTAATATTTTAGAGTATGTGATTCTTTTACCTTCTGCTTCTGCTGTTGAAGTACAAAAGCAGTCTAAGGTGATTCAAAGCAGTCTGCAGCATCTACTGATAGAAAATAAATCACCTGTGATTTTGGAACTGCTTGCAGTTTCTTTCTTTCCATGTAATGGACATTGTGTAAGTAAATGCTTTAAATCCAATAGAGTGAAACGGCTTACATTGGAACAGGAGCTAAGATGTGCACACATGTTGATTTATTTTAATGGAAGCAGTAGGAGAATAGTACCTTTACCATTTTTTTTGACAATATAGAGAAGCTGGTGCATACAAAAGGGATTTCTTGGATGATTGAAATAGTATGTTGATTTTTAAAATTGCAGCAAACATACTAGAGAATACCCTTTTTCTGTTTGGGTTTCATATGTAAGTGGGTTTTGGTTTGCCAGTCCCAGACTTCAGTCTGGGGATCTCCTCTGTGGTTTTTATAGACTACTAATCAGATGTCAAGGAGCAGGGAGGCATATGCTTCGTCTTACTATGAAAATAATGATGGTTATTTTGTTGCTTTTAAGTTTTAGTGGAAGTAGCCTGAGAGGTTGGGGTTTTTTCCCCAGTATCTGGTTCAACTACTTGAGCAGAGTTCTATTTTTCAACACACAGAACTGTTAACTCCCCTCTAATAAAAACAAGTAAAGATTCTTTTAATTACTCAAAATGTTCTAGAATATATTTTTAGCAGAATAAAAAAAAAATTGAACATCTAATTAATCCCCTTGAGACTTGTTATTGTCAGGAGATACTCTGTCTTCCTGGATTGACAGTCTTCAGAGAATTGACAATCTGCATGCCAAGATTGAATTATTTTAAATGCAGTGTCTTTTTTTGGACATAAGTGTAAGTGCCACTTTGTTCCCTAAAGCTGCCTGACTGCAAACTCCAGTTTCTGGCTATGTGATGCAATGTTGTTATGGCTGTGTTCCATGCTCTGAGGGCATAACTGCCATGGGTTCCTCTTGTCACACCTATAGCTCTGTGCCTCTTCAGCCTCCATTAGCAGAGTTGCCTCTGAAAGCACAAGCATTCCCAATGATCCTCTCAAGGGTCTTTGCAAACAAGGAGGACTTTATTGCAGTGCTGTCTTAGTGACAACTGTGGCTTATGTGGTGCCTACTAACAAAATGAAATCTCTTTCATCACAGGAGGGTAAGGACAGCAGGGGACCAGCAGTTCAGAGACACGTTCTACCTGTTCTGATAGCTACAAGCTGAGATGCTATTAAAAGAAGATTTAACAAAGCAGTAGAATAACATGTTTTGTTCCACAGAACATCTTTGGTGATTGAAAAAAATGTTTTAAAAAAAGTAATGTAATTGAATTTGAGGATGTAGCCAAGATTTTATTTGTTCAGAGAATGTAGTCTAGTCCACTTGGAATGTGACCATTACCGGCAAAAGCAGGTGACGAATTTCCTGGGTAGAGAATGTCTGTGTCGTCCAGTGTGTCAAGATGTTTAAGTCTTTCTCCCTGTGGGTACATGCTGTGTAGTAGTGCCATTCCACATTGCAGGATTATTTAGGTCAGGTAGAGACTGTAGTTGCACTGAATATACTAACAACTACCAAGATGATGGGGTTTCATTTAAAGGACTTCATGAGGTTTGAATAGCCAAAACTATTTTGGCTCAAGTTCATGTAAGATGGGAAGAACCTTCCTTCGGTCATGCAGGGGATGGAAGCAGCGTGATCCCTGGAGTTTCCTAGAACATACAAATTTAATTAAGCAGAATGTACACCTAGCAGAAGCAGAACATTTTCATTCACAAGGGACTGCACAGGTTACCCAAATTTGTTAGTGGTTTTTGAACCTTTTCAGTCATAATGTATTCTTTTTGAGATAGGAAAACCAGAAGTACAGTTCTCCAGTTGTGTAGCGCTTTTTGTGTTGTTCATGAGTTCTTTTCTAATAATTCCTTGTCCTTAGTTTACTTTTTTGACCAGTGCTGACAAAATTCTGAAAAAGCATTAGCTCAATCTATCTGGATCGCAAGTTTTCACTCTTGGACAATTATGTTTGACACATAGGCCATCGTTTTATATGTAAATTTTATTTCATTATTTCACACATGCAACACTTTAGCTGTATCTATGTTAAATATCTTTGCCTACTCACCGTGTCTTATAAGGGCTTTCTGTCTTTCCTAATAGTTTTAAATAACTCATAATCCTCAGACTTTGTAATTACACTGTTTAGTCCCTTTTCCAGGTTACTTGGAACATGATCAACAGTATAGGTCCCAGCACAAATTCCTTTAGGAATCAAATAGTGGCCTCTCCAGCATGAACTGGTTTTGTTTCCCGTTTAATTAGATGCTTTTCTATCCATACAAGGTTCTTTCTTCTTGTCTTGTGGCTCCTTGGGGCAAGCAACTTGGTCTAGATGGACATGTGGTACAAGAAGTAAACTTTTGTTCTACATGGATCCTGTTACATACTATTTAACCAAATAAGTGATGGAGGTATTTTGTAGCCAGACAAGATTTATACTGAAATAGAAGTCTTCAGAACTACAGAGATAGTTTTTAGTTAGTAAGAGAACACCTTGGGAATCCTTTGGTGCAGTATACATTGGGAACTCCAGGGTATCAAACTATTTGCACATATACGTTGTGTAAAATGCACATGCACTTGTGGTATAGGAAATGTTGGTGACACTCCTGCTTTGGTTGAAAGCTCTTATGCATACTTTATACCTGCAAAGCAGTACCACCTGTTTATTATTTGTTTCAGATGCATTTCTAATTCACGCTGGAAAGAACGTGAGCTATCTAAAACCCAGAGTTTGTGGCTTTTCTTAATGTATGCTTTTCAGTCTTTTCTATCGAGCAGGTTGTAATTAAGCTTGGAGCTTTTTGTGATTGTATTTTCCCTGTCATACAGCTGAATCTGCTGCTGATATTTTTCACTTTTTCCCTTTGCAAAATATACTGCAAAAGGTAGATGGCTTTCTAATGTCCTTGTTTTGCAGATGAAGAAGCAAAGGTAGAAGCTTCATTTGCTTCTGTTGTCCATAAAGGGCACTGATTCATGCAGCTGCTTATAAAGGATGTTTTTGTTACTGTGTGGGCTATTGGAAAACTGCAGAGGCATAGTCAGTCTGACACTCACTTGGGCTCTTAGGTTAACTCTTTGGGCAGGGCTCTGTCTCCCAGATAAATAATAAATTGACATTCTTTTTTCTAAAATTGCCCAACAATTACCCAACATAGCCTCCCTGCATACTAGTATTGTAGACCACAGTGTACAGAAATACAGTATGCTTCAAGCAATACCGTTTTGGACCCTTTTTGTGGTTGGGACCTCACTAAATGGCATGTTAGAGAGAACTGTGCTCTTTGATCTCCTACCAGCCAAGAAAACTTCTCAACATGGATCATTTTAATCATCTTAATCATAGACTGAAGATAGGATATTTTCTTTTTAGATGTACTGCCTATTTATATCTCCACATTTTAGGTTTTCACCAATTGCTGAGTTGGTCTCATAGAAAGAAAGAAGCACAGAAAGAATGAGAAGAGTAATGCTTATTAAATCTATGCAAATATAATGTATACATATATATAAATAGATATATAATATGCATTCCCACATAATATTCCCTTTTTAAAATCTCAGCTGAAAATTTGCAGTTTATCTTCTAGCTTCTTACATTTAAAAATCAGACAGCAAAGTTTAAATGAATATACTCTTAAGAAATTTATTACAGTTCATAAAATGTTTCCACAAATTTATCTCGTAGACTGATCTAAAGAATGAGTCTTTTTGAAAAAGTTCAGGTTGTACTGTTTTTTAATCTTGTAAATTTACACAGTATGACTGTTAACTATCCTTAAACCTTTTTTTTACAGATTATGGTTACATGGTACTTAACTTGCCTTGCAAAGTAGAAAGCAAAAGACTGAAATAAATCATAGGAAATATTTACAAAGATGCTAACAGACCGAATTTTCCAGCCTACCTACCAAGTACTGTGTTGCAGTGACTTTTTGTTGTTGTCTTGGCTATTTTTAACATTTGCTTGCATTAGGAAAACTTTTTTTTTCTTCTGTCCAGTATTTGCTCTTGATTGAATATTAAATATTTCAGAGAATATCTGTGAAACCTGTCAGGAACACCATAAGTTTTAGAAAAATAAACAAATGGGATTTATAGGCCCCATACAGGAAAAGGAGTAGAGAGCTTCTGATAAGACATCTAAAGCTGTAGAATGTTGTAAAACTGGATCAACCCTTCTTTTTCTTATTACCACGTAGCGTTGCAGGCATCAAAGGGTCATATGGTTATTTTGGTGTACAGGAATAGTAGAAGATTTCAAAACGTTTGAGTTACACAGAAAATGAATAAATTTTCAGACATTTTTGTCTTTTTCATGGTGTATTTCTTTTTATTTTTGATAAATTTCTGATTGGTAACTAGGATCGTATGAGCCATGGAATAGAAGACTGATTCTCAAGTATGCATTCATCACCAGGGAAGAAATATGAAGAAATGTTTCTTCCTATTTTCCACTCCCAGAAATCATTGCCCAGTTGGATAGGCGAACTAATGAGTAAAACAGAAGGTTATTCGCAAAATACATAGGAAGACAGTTTTCTTTTTCCTCTGGAAGAGCTACTCACCTGCCCTTAATGATGTATTAAATCAGGAGTACACATGGGATACCGAATGAGGTCATAAAAGCTTTTTTAAAAGGCTAGTAGGAAAAAATGAGGGCTAAGCACATTGCATCATTTTTAATGATCTTCCCTATGCTTAGAAAGTGAAGTGAAAGAACAGATTGCTGGGCAAAGTAAGCAGTTTTCATTTATCTTTTCTCTTTTACTTTGAATAATCAGTTATTAATTACTTCTTGGGACACACTAATGGATTGAATGTACCAAATAGCTTCTCCTGTATGGCAAACCTTGTCATCTTGTACTATTTCTGTAAATTGTAGGGGCGTTTTTTTAAATTTAAAATTGTATGACTAAAACAGGAAATAATGTAGCTATCAGATTCTGATCTCAATCCCAGTAGTATAAATCTGGTGTGAATCCATTATTTCAACTACTTGCATCTTGATTTGCAGTCTGGTATAAGTGAAAAACTAGGTTTAAGCAAGTAACTAACTTTTCTGAGCTGATATGGACTGAACTGTGCATTGAAAGCCATTGCTAATACAAATTAATATTCTAATTTTTTAATATTAAGTATTTTTAATATTACCCCTCCCTTTAAGCATAGCACTGAAAGTAAAGTAGAGGATATGCTAGAAATGACTCATGGTGTTCATATATTTGTAAAAATACAGCTAAATCTGAATCTGAATCATATAAACTTATAGAGGAGGGTGACCAAAGTGGTGAAATGTCTCGAGGGCAAGACTTAGGAGAGGCTGAGATCACTTGGCACATTCATTTTGGAGAAGAGAAGACCGAGTGGTGACCTCATCGCAGTCTACAACTTCCTCAAGGGGGGCAGGGGAGGAGGAGGTGCTGATCTCTCTGGTGACCAGCAACAATAGGACACAGGGACATGAAATGAAGCTGAGTGAGGGGAAGTTCAGATTAAGCACTGGGAAAAGGTTCCTCACTGAGAGAGTGGTTGGTCACCAATAACAGGCTCCCCAGGTCATGGCACTAAGCCTGCCAAAGTTCAAGGAACATCTGGAGACACTCTTAGTCATATGGTTTGGGTTTAGGTCACCCTGCAAGGAACAGGGAGTTGGACTCAATGATTCTTATGGGTCCCTTCCAACTTGAGATATTTTATGATTCTATACTTACCTTTTGTGAAAGTTTTGACCCTTTCAGTTCAGTACATACAGAGATTAATATAATAAAAGGGGTTGCATAAATCTGCTTTGACATTGTGCTTTCTTCTGTAAACAAACTATTTGGCTTGTTCTGAAATGAAAGTAATTTGGTAACACATCTTGTGCATGATCAGGCCAAAAGCCTGCCCAGTTCATTATTCTGTATCCAAGAGTTGAAGTTATTTAGGAAGGAGTGCATGAAGGAAAGAACATAAATATATTTCTCCTGCATGTCATCTTCCCACCCCCTCCCACCCTGTTAACCCAGTTAACTTGCAGCTAACTGAGTTCCTGATGTTTAGGTTATGCTTTTGGATATAAGAATCCTTGATGAATTTTACTTCCATTTGTGAGCCCTTTTCTTCACTCAACCTGCCTATTATTATGGCATCCACAGCATGACATGGAAAGGAATTCCACACTTGAGTTGGGTTTTTAATAGGGAAGCATATAATATAATTTATTTTGAATATGCAACTTCATCATTTATTTTATGTCCCTATTAGGAAAGACCATTTGTTCCTTATTCAGCTTGTCATGGCCAAGACTTTGCCCTGTCCCTCATCAGTTGTCCATTCTGAGGATGAAGATTCCTGTTTATTTAGTCGCTCTTCACAGAGAAGCTGTTCCATAGTTTTAATTTTCCTTGTCACATCTCTCTGTATCCCATATGTTTTTTCTGTGTCTGTGGGGAACAAAACTGCACAGTATCCCATGAAGCACTACAAAGACATATGTGATGGCATTATGTCCTACTCTTTGCCACTTCTAATACTGGTTTTGCTTTTCTTGACTGCCACTAGACATTACCTGTTCATTACAACTTCACAAACTCTTCCCTTAATAGCAGTGGCTTTTTCAGAGCACATTCTTTTGTGTATGCAAAGCGAGGATTGTGGTTTCTTCCCCATGTTAATAATTTTCCCCTTTGTTGAACTTAAGCCTGTGCATTAGCATGGTTTAATGCATCAAAAGATGTTTGCCTTTTAGAAAAGTCACATCTATTCTCTAGTCATTGTTCAGGATGTTATTTATATACTTAGCAAGTAGTAACTTTTTTGACCTCCTGCCTGAAGAGTATGTTATGGAATATTTGAATTATGAACATGGCAATTGTTTCTGAGGGTCTTGCCTAGATTTTTCAGAGTTGATTATATAGGTATTCTGAAAAATCATGTCTCTTGAAGATAAAAAGTAGCTATTGAAGATTATTTATGGGTTTACATCCTAATTTGGAATACATATCTGTTTACGGACACCATGTGTGATAATCGAAATAAAAGAATTAAGCAGAAGTTTTCATAAGGGGCAGAGGGACAGGCTTTTAAAGCAGTTAGATAATAAACTGCTTTTGTGAGTAGTGGGAGTTAACCACCTCAATTTGTTTAAAATCTGACCCTGTAGTTGTTTCTCAAGCTGTTAAGACTAAGGATGGTCTTGAAATATTATATAAACTCCAGAGTCCCTCACCAAGGGCAACATTTACTCTTTTTTTCTACAGAGATATAAAACCTATTTGAATATATATTGGTGATCTACAACTCCAAACAAAACACTAAAATATTTAAATCAATATGTTGTAGCATTAAATATTTGAGAATAAGTATCTGAATGAAATGTCACTGCTTTCTTAACTAATGAAAATTTTATCATTTCCCTAGAGACTACTTAAAAAGAAATAGAGCAGCTGGTGAGGGTCTGAATTTGGCCTTCAAGTAGTTTCTGTTTGAAAATAAGAAAATTCATGTTAAAGGCTGTGTTTGTTTTTTTAAAGTAAAAACAAAGCTTTAGTATTTCAGTTGCAACTGATACACTGACAATCAAACAGCAGAAAAATAAAATGTCTAGCCTCTTTGCACAAGTATCACATTTTTTTATATTTGTCTGTAAGGAGAGTATGTGGACATGTGAAGGCAGACTTGATTACACAAATCAGTAGAAGGCATCTGTCTTCTGACTGCTGAATTAGACCATGGGGCTGTTGTTAATGCTTGTTCAACCGTAATGGTGAGGGAAAAGATAGAAGAAAAAATATGATAACAATCTAGAATAGATGCAGAGAAAAACTGCTTAGATGCTATGGGAATGAACTTTGTCTTGCAAAGGAAACAAAAAGATTATGACTTCTTCAATCTGCCAGATTGGAAAAGGGATCCCTGTAAAACCTTTGCAGTGAGGGAGAAGACATGCCTGGGCATTTTACATTTCACCTGCACTAGCAAAAGCTGAAGAATAGAGACAGAGATAGAAACAACAGCTGGGCTGAAGAGGTCAGGTGGGGAATCCAGGCTTAAGGTGAAAGACACGTGATGGGAGGAAGAGGACTCATATCAAGCAATGATTTTATTTACTTTAGTTCTGTATCTGGTGCTTATATAATGTAATAAACTGGCAATCCTATAAATATCCTATGTAGAAGGCATTCAAACAAGCAGCAGCCTGTTTTCCATGGCTGATATGTCTAATAAAAGTCAACCTGTACTGTCTGGGAAGCAATTCACTTGTCTGAATAATACACAGTGCATTTCTTAGGCTCAAGACAAGCATTTGCAATGGGTGAGTAACCATGACTTGACAGAATTCCATTTATAATAACTCAACATAAGAGTTTTTCTCTTTTTCTCTTCATGGAATTTTTCTGAAAGATAATGTTCCACCATACAACTTCAAGCTCTGGTAAAAGCATTTCTTAGTTTAGGAGTTTGGTTTTGTTACCTGGGCCAAATAAGGGGTTTTTTAATTATTTCTTCTTCTTAAATTGTACTTTAAGTAACATGCATGGCATTCTAAGAATATTTTTAGATATATAACTAATAGTACAACCTTTCAGACTTTCATTTGAAATATTTTAAATACTTTGTGTATGTTCATATACTAAGATCTCAGCAATTAGAAGCATATTGTCCATACAAAACCTTTAAACCAGAAATGCAGACTCACACAGTTTTTCCTTTAGAGCAAGCCTTAATATTGTAATTTTGCGATGTAATGTTTAAAAAACATGGTTGTGTTTTAGGGTCTGCTGAATGTCTGTCATTGTGCTCTTTAAGGAAGTATATGGCAAAGATGAGTATTCCCAGTAGCAAACAGTATGACAGAATAATACATAACATAATGATGTTGAAAAGTAAGCAATATTAATCTTTAAACTGTTTCGTATCTGCTGTGGACATCATGTGGCTATGTGGGGATTTATCTTCCAGAGAGATTCTTCTGGGGGTATTTATGAAGTTTTTCTTGTTTTTACTGGGGTTTTACTGGTACTTGAAGCACAGCTTCAGTGCTCAATGATCTAAGATGAGCTGAGTCCTCCCCATCCGTGTATGCATAGTCTACACAAGTAGTTCCCTTTTATAGTGTTATATATCTGGGAACGTAATTGAAGTCTGATGTGAACAGGGAACTGTGCAAAAAGAGCTTATTAGGGAAAATCTAATTCAAAGTGTGAAGCCCAGTAATAAAATAGAAACTTAGCAGGGCCTTTATAAAAAGAGAAATTGTGTCATAGCGTTTTCTAAATTTTCTGTTGCTCTTTCCTATCAGATGTCTATTTGCCTCACTGTGATTTACTCTTTATAGAAACCTCTAGTGTTGTTTCTAATATTGGATCTCATATGATGATCATACATCTCATGGATTCTCTTTTTCATTTCAGTGACAAAAATCTATCAGCTGAGTCCTTCAAATTACCTAAACTGACTGAAAATAATCTCTTGAAATATGCTAGAAAATCAACATCGGTTTGTCTCTACCTCCTGATGTCTTATTTGTTCTCTAATTTTACATTTGCCTTCTGGTAGTCTGTTGGTAAATAGGTATCAACTCTTAGATTTTAGGTAAAACTCTTAGATTTTCTATCTTAAACCCCTATCTTGTTTATGAAAGCTGATATTCAAGCCAGTTTGCATGTTGTTGGAGTGTCTGTCTGATTCCCTCCTGATTTGAGTAAAGAAGTGGTCTCCTAATCATTCGTAGGGTCTTAAGGTTTCCTTCAGTGAGGGAATTTGCAGAGTTGACACTTGAGTTTTCTGCAGTAGATGGATATGAGTCATAGGTAACTCTACCAAAGACAGCATGATGACATGCTTCAGGCCGTGCCATGCCATACAAATACCTCACTGGCTAGATAGGGATCTGTGTGAATGTAGCCAGCTCAGTGCAGGGGGGCAGCTCTCTGCTTGTAGATGTAAGTTAGGATCTGGGACTTGGTCCCCAGAGTGATATAAGAGAACTAACAATAGTAGCATCCATTCAGGAGAACTTTCAATCCTGTATTTCTAACTGGCAAAAGATATAGGCACTTGTATCAGCAAATTTAGTAATTCAAATCATGAGCATTCTTAATATAGGTATTTGAGATACACCTATACGTCTATAAAATGAGCCCAGTTATCTGGTCTCAGGTGTGATATTTTCTACTAGTAACTTTTCAGGGTACAGTTCAAGTTCTGAGTTAAATACATCCAGTGAATCATAGCATAGATCTTTGCACATACATATAATAAATTCTCTATCCAACACTTAAAAGAATTGTACTGCTTTGTTTTCAACAGAATTCTAAAAAATACTTCACGCATATGCAATGCTCCTAACTTAGTTTCCTGTTTCATTAAGGTCTTGGCATTGAGAACAAGACGGCTTTACCACAGACCAATTCTCTTCCATGGCATGATACACTTTTCAATACATCCCTTCATGCAGCAATCCGACATGGAAAATGGAAGTTACTAACTGGATATCCAGGTAACAAAGTAACTCTTTTTTTTGTTTGTTCATTTTTTACAGTGTGTCATATCTCCTACCCATCCCAAACACGGTTTAATTCTGTTAATGTATTTTCATTTCTTTTTGTTATTCTGCTAACTTCTCAGGTGCAACAATATAGAAAGGAAAAAAATCCAAACAACATATTCTTTCATTTTCCAAATATTGTGTATAAAACTGACTGTCACATTGTCAGAGAGTTATAGAACATCTCAAGTTGGAAGGTACCCATAAATATCACTGAATCCAAGAATCACAGAATGCGTTAGGTTGAAAGGGACCTTTAAAGGCCATCTAGTCCAACCCCCCTGCAGTAAGCAGGGACATCTTCACTTGATCAGGTGGCTCAGAGTCCCATCAAGCCTGAGCTTGAATATCTCCAGGGATGCGGCCTCCACTACCTCTCTGGGCAAGCTGTTCCAGTGATCTACCACCCTCACAGTGAAGAACTTTTCCTGATACCCAATCTAACTCTCCCCTTTTCTAGCTTAAAACCATTACCCCTCCTCTTATTGCTACATGGCCTCGTGAACAGTTCTTCCCCAGCTTTCTTATAGGCACCTTCCAGGTATTGGAAGGCTGCTATAAGGTCCCCTGGAGCCTTCTTGAAGCTGAACAAGCCCAACTCTCTCAGCCTGTCTTCATAGGAGAAGTTCTCCAGCCCTTTGATCATTTTTGTGGCCCTCCTCTGGATGCACTCCAACAGGTCCATGTCCTTCTTGTGTTGAGGGCTCCAAAACTGGACACAGTATTCCAGGTGAGGTCTCACCAGAGCAGAGTGGAGGGGCACAATCACACCTCTTGATCTACTGTCTGCACTTCTTTTGGTGCAGCCAGGATACACTTGGCCTTCTGGGCTGCAGATGCACATGGGTGGCTCATGTCCAACTTCTCATCCATGAGTTCCCCCAAGTCCTTTTCCTCAGGGCTGCTTTCAAGCATGTAATCTCCTAACCTATATGGATAATGGGGACTGTCCTGACCCAGGTGCATGATCCTGCACTTGGCTTTGTTCATCCTTGTGAGGTTCACCTGGGCCCACTTCTCCAGCTTGTTCAGGTCCCTCTGGATGGCATCCTGTCCCTCTGGCAGTTAACCTCACCATTCAGCTTGGTGTCATCACCAAACTTGCTGAGAGTGCACTCAATCCCACTGTCAATATCATTAATAAAGATATAATTAACAGAAAGTCCATGAAAACATTTTATATGAAATTAAGTGATCTGGAAATTTGGATCCCAATGGTGCATCCTTTTTGTGAAAATAGGATTCCTTTATAGGTAGCCTTGGGCTAAAGAGATGCTGGTGATGGGCTAGAGATAAGGCATGCAGCTACAGTCTCTGGCTTGTCAATGGATCTAGCAAATTCATCAACTGTGATATAACTGCGTTTCCACGCTGCTGCTCCATATCTAAGAATTAATGCTTGGTCTGTTCCTGTTTCTACAGGCTGCAGTCATTGGTTTCCTCCACCATCTTTGTTCAACAAACCAATCATTCAATCAACTGATCCACCAACAAAGAGACTTTGGCTATTTGATATTGTTCATGACCCTGAAGAGAAAAATGATTTGTCTGAAAAATACCCTCACGTGGTGGAGAAACTGCTCTCACGGCTTCGCTATTATTATAAGCATTCAGTGCCCGTGTTCTACCCTGATGAGGATCCCCACTGTGATCCAGAAACAACTGGGGCTTGGGGTCCTTGGACATAGTGCACAGCACTGCATCCTGCAAAACAAGTCTGTAACAGAGTCTGGTTTGTAGACTCAGGGTCCTAGTCACACATTTCTTAATTTGTTTATTAAACTATTACTAATTGTGAGCTCATACCTTGAGTAATTCAGTATTTCTTGCCCTTAAAATATGTTTGAAATCATAAATCAGTCTTTTCCCACTCTCTGCTTCTCAAAAATTTTATATGAATGTTGGTAAAGTCATAAACCAATTGTTGGAAAAATCTTTGTCCAGAATATGCTTTTAGCACAGAAGGCAAAATGCTGCTTCCCTCCTTGAAAGAGATTACTTCTTTCAAATAGCTACAGTGCATCATGGCAGCAGGGACATCCAGTACACATCTGTCTTGTAAAATAAACTGATTTTTGGTTTTATGTTTGTCCAGAAGATTCATATCTGTAAAGAACAGGAAAAAAAACCCCAAACAATAATATTTTTTGCCTTTAACTTATACTAGGAACAGTCAGAAATCTCTTCCAGTAAAAACCAAAGCAGCAAATAAACAACAAAAAAACCCCTATCTCCAACAATACTGCACAATCCCTAACCCTTGTTCACTGTTAATGTATCAAACTGGCATAGAGAGTGGTGGTCAACTGGAGTTCCAAATCAGTGTGAGAAAAGAAAAATAAGTATCGCACTATGAGGTTAGTAAGATATGGGAGCTGCAAGACTATGGCATTCCTTTCCTTGGAGTTGTTTGGTCCTTGATTGAAGAAGGCCCTTTTCAATGTGATCTACCCCTGAAGTTGGGTTAAATTTGAAGTTGGCCCTGTTTGGGTGGTGGTAGTGAGGAACAACCTTGTCCTTCAAAGGGCCCTTTCTGCATGAATTATTCGATGAGTCTACATTGAACAAAACCTTACTGCTATTGCCTGCCTCATGAGTATCTTTCTTCTCAGATTTTGTTTCTTTATTACCATAGTAGAGACTGTTTTCATCCTGAAGTGGGCTTTGAGCCATGAAGAAACTAGGCCAAGCAACATTTCTCAGTTACTCATCAAACTGATGCAAGATAACCCACTAACTCTTAATGTCTCAAACCTTTGGAGTCTGGCCAGAGTTCTGGTAGTGCTTCTCAGTGTCCTTAGCCAAGTTCTCAGGCTGCAGAGCTCTAGCTGTCATCCTCTGCAGAAAGTAGTGATCTAATTGCCTATTTTCTGGCTCCAGGACCAACTCCTATAAATTGCCCTAAAATTTTGCACACCTTTTCCCAATTTTCCTTTGGGAGACTTGGACTGAGTCTGCAATCTTGCACTAATCTGCAAATAGAGTCATAAAAAAAACAGCCTTGAAAGAATTTGTGCATTTTTTCTAAAATAGACAAAGCATGGAAAATGTGAAACCTAAGAAAATGGAAAATGCCTATAAAAATGATCAGAAATTCCTGCTTTCTGATACAGCTGATTCTCAGTTACGCTGTTAAATCTAGCCTTTTCCAACTTTGGTATTTCCCTACAAGTGGAAGTGAAGCCAAAGCTCACCAAAAGCCTGTTCTACTGTTTCTCTTTTTCCCTGAAGAGGCTCACATTTTTCTCTCTCATCATTTGTGGTCCTTTATTTCAGTTTTTTTCCCCTGTTCTATTGCATTCCCTCTCGTCAGTCTTGAAGAAGGGTAAGAAGAAGTTTTGGAGGAACTAATTCTCCTGTAGTGGGCAAATGTATATTCTCTGTGGTTTGGTTGGCTACGCTTTGGAACACTGCTTCAGACCAAGGTTCAGTATCTTTCTCCAGTCATCCATCAGTGGCTGAAAGCAGATGGAGGCACCAGGATATGATCAGGGCAAGATTGGGCCCCCCCCTCCCCCCCCAATGATTGCTCAGAATGTTGGAGATTTAACTTCTATGTATTCAGTTGATTTAAGAGATTTTTTTCTCTGTGAGATTGCACAAACTTTCCATTGGGGTCCTTGGATATAATGCACAGCCTTACAATACCTTGTAAACTGTTGGTATTCACAAAATTGCACATTTCCACAGCTTAACTAGACACTGTGGGAAGTGGTTTGAATTTTCACTGATAAAATACATATGCTGTGACAGAAGGTCTTACTATTCCACATTTAGCAACTTTCACGTTAAACTGTATCTTCAAAAAATACATATACAAAAATTTCTTGTTCTACAAAGGTAATCTACAAACTGCTACATGATCGTATCTCCTTCTATTTCACAAAACACATTTAAGCTTTTCTTTCTATCATGTGTGTCTGTTCGCTCAACTTCTGCTCAGATTTTAGCTGACACAAAGCTCATGCAAAGGTCTGAAAGGCATTGGGAGCAATACAATTAAGCCAGAGCAAGAGCTAGACCACAGGAGGGTCTTTGTACAGCCACTGTCACCTGGCATTTCCAGTCTTCAGCTGTAATCCATGCTATTGATTGTCTTCAGAATTCACCAACATATGGAAATAATAGAGATCAAACTTCCAAGTTGGAAGTTATAAATATGTGAGCATACCTAAAAGGCTTTTGGAGCATATCCAACATTAGCCAGACTGCTGAAGCTTTCGTGCTTCCTGGTGTGATACAGGGGAGGCCTGCACCATGATGGAGGACGAAGGATGAGCACTCTCATCATCAGCTGTGTAAGTATTTTCCTTAGAGGTCCGTGAGTCACTAATTGTAAGTTAGAAACCTCATTAATTTAGGGATCAATTAGTGAATTCACATGCAAGTCTAGTCTATGTGGAGGGGATTGAGCCCTTGCTTAATGGGTGTGTTTATTTTTCATCCTAATGAGCTCATAAAGTAATTTACAGAATATGTTGTCCTGTACATTTAGAGATCTAGATGGACTGTGACAATCTTGGCTTCACAGCACAGCAGCGTTTACAGCTTCTGAAGATTCTTTATGATAGCTGAGGCTCGGGCTCCCTTATTTGCTGGTCACAGCAAGGAATGGAAAATGTAGCATAACAAAACCTTTTTATAAATTATTGCATCACCTTGACAAAGCTTGCATTTCCTTCAGTGGCTCTGGAAAACCTTTGTTGCAGTTCCCTTTACAACTCTTGCAATTTATTTATTTTATACCAGTATAATTACTTATACTAGGTTTTAACTTGCCGGTTTAGTACTGCAACTTTCATTTTCATATCCTAATTTTCTGTAGCATATAGTTAGTAACATGGTTTGGAATATGGGATTCTGACAGAATAGGGTGTCAGATCACCTTGTGCAACTTTTAGAGTTTCTAATTCTGTATGTTACAAATTAATGATACAGGCTGGCTTTCAAATGCCTTGTTGAAATAAATCTAGCCAAATATCAGAGGTTCCATCTGATTCCTTATTCATTCCTAATTCATTCAGAATGTGTTGGTTAATTTATTCTTGCAATCAAAATGCATATGGAGAAGTTGAGAGCCATTCCCCAGTATATAAGGCAAGTAGATCCTGTGAATTTACATTATTCTCAGCCTTTAATTTTGAGTCGGGCTTTTTTTCCTAGTGCATATTTGTTTTGCACTCTATCTGCACAAGCAGATGTGTAAGACTAGAAAGTTAAGTGTTCTCTCTCACATAAAACATTTTAGTTTATAGTGGCAATTACAGGATGTGGTTACCACAATAACAAGGGGCTGGACTTGGGGTGGGGGGGAGTTTCTACCCTACATTCCTGTGTGTCATTCAGTATTCAGCACTCATGTTACACGAGGAAAGATGTTGGCTTCTTCACACTAGAGGGAACTTCTGTTAATGGTAATTTTATTATAGGTACTGTTCTTTTTATGCTGATGCCCAATTTCATGGAGAAGGAAACATCACCTAACTTGTAAAAGCTCAAGTAATTGATGTGTTTGAGTTTCCCATCAGCCAGCTCCTTGGCTAAAGTTAGAAAAGATTAAAGAACCTCTGATTTTAATTTCAGAGATAAGCAGAACGTTAATATGTTCTATTTTCTCGGTGTCCTGCAATCTGCATTTTAATATCTTGCTGGTATTCTAGTTCACATAAGTCATTTACTAGGAAGAGACTGTTGGATGTCTCTGTCTTCTTTAAGTGTAAAATTCAGCCTCTATTTCCTCTTGTTGTATTTTAAAATCCAAGGATTAATTATTTTCTTAAATCAAAATACACGTAATTATTTTATTTCCTAATTATTTACCATGGGTGGTCCTTCATAAAATATTTTAATTGAACTGCATTAGGGAAAAAACCCCATCTGGTTGACACGTTACAAAGAGTTGTATACTGTTCAGTTGTTTCAAATTGGGAAATACAGAATTCTTTATATGTTTTGTGGTTACTTGAGTAACATTCCAAAATGCAAGTATTTTGATCTGTATAAATAAAACTTCATTTAATCCCTGTCCAAGTTAAGATTCATTCTTAATGTAGCAAACATCTGAGAATTTTGAATTAAATCTTCACTTTTATATTGTAGAAATTATTTAAGCTTCAGAAAAGTAACCAGTTTAGGAAGAACGTTTATGCTGGCTAATTATTTTGCATTGCTTAGTCACACAAACAAGGAAGGGATTATTTTATAAGCATAATTTGAGTCAAAAGCCCTATACTCAGACTGAAAATATTTTTCCCAACTTTCCTAAAATTGATAGACAGGTCTTGGATGAAAGTTTAACCCTCGTAAGAATCTCTGAACAGGAGAACACAGAGTTTAAACCCTTGTGCTCTGTGTGGGTTTGTAGCTTGACTAGCAGTCCCTGTTGGCATCTGTGAATTTGCCTCTTCCTTTCTGACAGAGTGGTTTAATAGTAGTAATGCTACTAGGGATATTCACAAAGATCTCCCATGTTCTGTTTAAGAAGCAGTAAATGAGCTTGAGGTTGCACAGAGAACTCTATGAGGCCTGTGCTAGTCTAATGCTGACTTAGCAATGAGTCCTGATGGAAGGAGCAATAGGGACATGGCGTGTGTGATGGAGTCTGGCACAGGAGGATGTGTGGTCTGTGTGTAGCCATGTTTGTCATCTTAGGGCCAGGGAAACCCAAATAAGAACACGAATCACAAGACACAGAAGTCAGTCTAAATGAAAGAAAACTTGATAAAGAAAAGATATATAAAGTCAAGCCAAACATGGTGATTCACATTCTAACTGTAGGCATGGGTTGTGTTTAGCATAGGAACACCAAACCTCATCCAAGGCATAGCAGTTGTCAAGGGGGAATTCCTGCCCACCTGCTTCTTTGGCAGCCCACTGCACACCCCCTTCCAGCTGGACTCTGAGGCTGTGTATCTCTTATAATATTAACTGTAGCTCTGACATGATGGAGGGGGTCAGAGGACCCTTTCTACAGCCCAGCCCTTCTCTCAGCAGTGCCTTTGCAAGCCTACCCTTAGTGGACCCTTAGGTTTCATGTCTCCCAAGCTATAAACAAGCTGAGGTTTGTAATGGGAAAGTAGTGCTTTTGCTAAGAGAATGGGGAAAAAAAACCCCACCAACTCGAAGTCTGAGAAGGTTTTTAAGCAGTCTTTTTGCCAGCAGGTTTCCAGCTGAATGTTTTAACTCTTTCCGCTTACTTTCCTCGTCAGCTGCAGGCAGTGGACATGATTTAGTTTCAGGTTGGGTTGTTATATGGGAAAATCCTGGTTAAATATGCAGTATAGAGAGTTCCCTGGGGTCCCAACCCACTTTGCCAGATTCCAGTGCTCTCACATGTTTTTTCCCAGTGCCAAACAATGTGTGTATGACCTCATCTGCATCGAGCAGAACTGCTGCAAGGAACAGTAACAATATTTTGGCATGGAGCAGGCAGAGTCAACTGTCAAATCATGCATGGGTTCAGTGACGTCTCTCGTGATAATTGCATACTGTGGTTAGCAGAGGCAGAGAAGATGATGCATTAAGTTCTTGTTGCATTAGTGTTCCCTCCTGAGAGTGGTTTGTTGGTTTTATTTGCAGGGTGGAGTGGAGATACACTGTAAAGGTTTGTGATGTATCTGTTGCCAAGTTCCAAAAAAGTGACTACCGGCTGCCATCATCAAAGCAGCTCCCGGATGTTGATCCCCTAATTCTGGCTAAACTCAATAGCAACAAAGGCAGCTATATTTTGGCTTCATGACTATAGTTAGAAAATAGTACAGTCAGAATCGCTAGATTTGGATCTAAGGAATTCAGTGCTTATTTGGACGAGTCTTCAAAAGCCACAACAAGGTACTACACCAAAGCCACAGTCCTGGGCTTCCAGATTCTGGCATTCAGAACAGTGATAAAAATAAAAGAGCTCTGTCTTGCTTTGTGCCATGCATTCTTGTGATTTCTTCAAGCAAACAAGAAGTTAGAACACAGTGAATACACGTACAAAGTGAGCTGTGTTTGGTATTCAGCAATGCTTGTTGAGTAGCTTTGGGCATAAAGCCCACTGTAATGAATGGAAAACTTTGATTGGGACATCTATGGACTGCCCAAATCATTTTATGGGATCTACTGTTCAGCTGGGAGCATCACTCGATGGTCCTATTAACAAGGATATTAAGGCCTTTATTCATTGTACATTTTCCCAGTACACTTGCAAAGTAGGAGTCATCAATTTTTATTGGATAGAAAGCTCTGAAATGGCTTACTCCAGGATATCTGAGCCTTTAAGTTACACTTACATTTATCCTACCTCTCTGGGGAAAAAAAAAGTTTAACAGGTCTCTCTGAGTGATTAGTGGAATGTTGAGAACATTAAGTCAGAGTCTTGACTTCACTTCTAGCAAATATACTCTTAGTTCCAGAGTCTCTTACTTAACTCAGTGTAGCAATTTTTTTAATTTTTTTTCCCTCCGTAGATTACAGTCATGGCACTTCCATGACTCCAAACTCTTCTCTCAGTGTTTTTCACAAGTGCAGGGTTACCCATGAAAACAGTCAATTTCTGGAGGATCATAAATTTCTTCCCGTCTGTCCTGTGTATTGGTGGTAAGAGGAGCCTTTTTAAAAGGCTGTGAAAATCATAACAACTGCCATCTCAAAAAACATGACAACACTGCTGCTCTGTAGGTGGTCCTTATAGATGTGCTGAATTTTCACTTTAATTTTTGTTTCCTTTGCTTTGGTTTCAAATATCCTGTTTTACAAGTCATACCTGATTGATAAAGCACTGTCTGAAATAGTCCCAAGGTGGGTATTAGTCTGGTCTGGTCACACCCCCCTGCCCCACCAGTGACATGCTGTAGAACCAAAGTCATTCTCCTGCCTTTTCAGTTATGTTTTGGCTTTAGTCTATTATGAGAGGATGGTCATGGTATATTAAACAACTGTTTAAGAGCAACATATACATTACCATTATTCTGCTTCTAGCTAAAAGTTCCAAGACAAATATAGTGGAGAAGCCTGGCTAAAAATTTCCTGATAGTTTTCTTTTGCCATAAATTGAGTGTAAAGAAATCCATAACAGCTGAAATGGTACAGCCTTTGGCTGAGTGGAAAATAGGCACTTTTATAATATCAGACATGATCCCAGCTGGATTTTGAAAAATGTAGGAGGGAATAGAGTGAAACAATTGCATTTCTGTTTATATTTACCCTACAAAGTAGCCCACTCTGAAAAAACATTTACAGAAGTGAATGATTGAGAGATTGTCTCTTAGAGGCAGCAGGTATAAGGTGTCTGAAGTTCCTTTGAGTTATAGTTGCTTGTTAACAACAGGATTTTTTGGTAATTATTTCTGCCCACAGTACTCAGGGATTTAGTGCACATTGTTTTATGTGGAGATTTTTTTAAAATCACCCTTTTCTGTATTTCTTTTACAATAAAGAAATGGCCATGGTATATTAAAAATGCGAAATGCAAAATTGTCCTTAATTATTCTGCATTTATAAAATGGATAGCATTTCAATAAAAGAAGGAAAATTTTCTGTGCAAATGTTTATTCTGCCTATAGTGATAAATAAAATTGCAAAAAGCAATCTTTCAGACTGCCAAGACTGAGTGTAGGGTTAAGAGACAAGTCTAATAATTAGCCCACAAATACTGTTGAGGAATTTTGTACTCTTCAGTGAATTATGCATTTTGTGTTTAACTTGTGACATAAAATATGTATGAGACCAATCCAAAACCAAAATCCAAACAAAGCTTCTATTTATCTACATTTGTTGTACTTCTAAATTTCACATCTTCATAGAATCATAGACTCACAGAATATGTTAGGCTGAAAGGGAACTTTAAAGGTCATCTAGTCCAAGTTCCCTGCACTAAGCAGGGACATCTTCACTAGATCAGATTGCTCAGAACCCCATCAAGCCTGAGTTTGAATATCTTCAGGGATGGGCCTCAGGAGAGCAAAGTAGAGGGGCAGAATTCCCTCCCTCAACCTACTGGTCATACTGTTTTTGATGCAGCTCAGGACACAGTTGGCTTTCTGGGCTGCAAGTGTGCATTGCTGGCTCATGTTGAGCTTCATATCCACCAACATTCCCAAATTCTTCTCCTCAAGGCTGCTCTCAATCCATTCTCTGCCAAGCCTGTAGTTGTGCTTGGGATTGCTCTGACCCATGTGCAGCACATTGCACTTGGCCTTGTTGAACTTCATGCAGTTTGCATGGGCCCACTCCTCAAGCCTGACAAGATCCCTCTGGACAGCATCCCTTCCGTGCAGTGCGCCTACCACACCACACCACTGCACACATTTTGGTGGCATCAGCAGTCTTGCTGAGGGTGTACTCAATCCCAGCCTCCATGTCATTGACAGAGATATTAAACAGAACTGGTCCTAGTACTGACCCCTGAGAAACACCATTCATCACTGATCTCCACTTGGACATTGAACTGTTGACCACAACTCTCTGAGCATGACGGTCCAGCCAGTTTCTTGTCCCTCAAGTGGTCCGTCCATCAAGTTCATGTCTCTCCAATTTACAGACAAGGTTGTTGTGCAGGGTAGTGTCAGATGCTTTGCACGAGTCCAGGTAGATGACATCAGTTGCTCTTATCCACATAATACACTGGAAATCATCAAAACTCCAGATGTAGCAGAGATCTGTCATTGTTTAGCTCCATAACTTTCAGTCCAAATTGCACACAGAATGGCAGCACCATCGAAGTGATGCTTCCTTCTACTGCTGTCATTGGAGCTGATGACTGCATAGGTCTCTCTGTGTTGTCAGAGTGAAAGCTGGAGTAATTGCACTCATATGTTCATGAAAGGTCTTTGCCCATGAGCTGCACTCAGAAGATTCTGAATTAATTATTAATTAGTTAATATCTTTGTGACTTAGTTGCTTATATGGCAAGAGGGAGAGGAGAGGCTGTTGTGAAAAATAGAAACAGGCAGGACTGTGCCAAAAATGGTGTCTTTAGGAAAAATGAATTTCTGCAGGATATTGCTTGTTCCAACCTGAGTGCAATCATTGTTTCAGCTTGTTTATGAACCAGTCTGGTCCAGTTATAGAGCAGAATTAAAGGTTCACATTTATAATGTACACTGGAATCACCGTGTTTCAGAGAAAACTCTTCGCTGACTCTTCACTAATAAAGATGTATTTGTTCTGGAATCATGGGCTTATTTTGAGCAGTCATTTGAAGATATGATGGGCTGATAACTGTTATCCTTTGTCACTGTTGCAGGAAGAGAAACTGACTCAGTTAACAACTCCCAGGTTTTTTTAATCCATGAGTATTACAAACCTTCTATTCTTGTTTAATGTTGTTTTAGTTTTTTCATTGTGTCTTTACCTTTAAAATAAATGTTAGCTAGGTATGACTCCAGAAGAAGATATCAAACATACATTTATTTGTAAAACTTAAGTTTCAAATCAGATGTGTCAATATTAGGACAATATTCACTACCATTAATACAAGTTGTTGCCTTAAAAATTTCCCCATCCTTCTGCTCAAAAATCTGGAAATAAAAGAATTTTTTTCAAAAGATTGAATGATAGCTATAAAGCCTAGAAATAAAAAAGGGTGTTTAAGATAGAATTTTCTTTTTGTGAATCCATAATAAAGCCCAAATAGACAGACAGCCCAGTAAATCTGGTAGACTTTATAGCTCTAAAATGAGCCCATATTTAGCTGAACATTACTGCTTAGAAACAAAGTTTCAAAAGCTGTAACAGTGGCTACTGTTCTTTCCCTTAGGGTCCGAACAAGGAAATCCAATGTTTTCTGGTCAGCAGTAGGAATTCCACTTTGTAATCTGACACTCTTCATTCCTCCCCTCTCAAAGGCAGTAAACCAAAAAAATTAAAGGCAGAACAGATTTTAAAATCGTGTAGCATTTGCAAATCCTCAGGCACCTTTTTGGCCTGTGCAAACTGAAAGCTTCATGAGCTGGCCTTTCCCTTGTAAGCTCCTGCTCCCATCACATCATCTAGTTATGCACATCTCATTGAGAATTCGTGTTCTTCTATTTCTCTGATTTCAGCCCTATTGTTCCAAACTCTTGAGGAATAATCACAGCCATAGAATAGCCATGATCTTCATGTTATGAGGCTGATACAGCTGTACTGTGGCCAACTGAGCTAAGTGAGTTTATACCAAGAAGTACTATGCAGTTATTAGAAAGATGATAGTCCCTTTTTTTGTATTTTTAAAATTTCTGGTCTCTAGCAAGCATGTGGCAGCAGCATGCTTCTGCATATTTATGTAGTGGTAACAATTGGATCTTTTCATGCTCAGAGTGAGCAACTCTAGTCAGTCTGTAATTTCTTTCTGACAGGCTCATTATTTCTCTGCCGATAATATGGTGATGGTTAAAGCAAGCTATACAGTTTAAAAACAGGCAATTTTTGTGTGTGTGTGTGTGTGTGTGAGCACTTTATGTCTCTCCAAGCACACTTCTATCCTAACAGCACATAAGCCTGCTCGTCGGACTACCACTGGCTGCATCAGTTGTAGAACACGATTGTAACACACTCAATAGAACAAGCACATTGCCATGCAGTTTGGCTTGCTGCTATAATTTCATTCATCTTTCTGTGATGTTGTAAATTATGGATATATATTTTTTATTTTACAAGGGTCGTTGCAAAGTCTGTGCACTCTGTACCAAAGAAGTTATCCAGTTGCTTTGGCTGCTTGTTCTTATTTAGGACTTGAATTCATGCTGGTGTCAGCATGCCCTCTGACTTAATTGGAAGACCTTCATGCTATTTGGAAAAAAAAATAAATCTGATTATCTGTGATGAAAGACTTACCAAGCATGACACAAGCTGCAGACTCAGTTGGAACTGTGTACACTTCCGTACACTTCTGTAATAATGCAAGCATTATAAGGAAATCTCTGCTTGCTCTTCTTTGTCCTTTCAATGTATGTGCCACACTTTCTCTGCATGTATTGAATTTATGCATCTTTGGTCACCTCTGTGACTAATCTGTTAGAGATGCTTTTGAAAGGATACTGAATTTTGTAACATTTCTTAGAACTATGATATTTGCTGGACTTGAATAAGAAGGTCTGAGAAGACCACTCCCGCAGGTAGTGCAAACTTACTGGTAAATCACAGCAAGGTTTTGGTGAATTCTTATACCCTGAGTCTGAGTACATCCCTATAGCTGATGTGGTATATGACATTTAGCTTGGATCCGTACTCAAACAGTGACAGAAACTATTAATGTAGGCAATTTATGCGTTGCCTACAAAGCAGAGAGGAATTTAGAAGAGAAGGCATTGGCAGTCACTACACCCAGTTCTTAGTAGGTCTACCACCTGAGTCCTTATGCCCCATGTTCTGAAATCAGCTGCCAGGAAGAAAGAACACTGGCAATAGCACAGGGAAGCGCACTCTTAGTCTCTGCACTCTCTTAATTAGGAGCCTGGCTCTCATGATTAACAGTCATTAGTGTCCCTTTTTGTATTGCTGTTTTCATCATTGTGGGAAAAGATAGCATGTTGAAGGACATTCAAGTAACTACTGATAATAATTAATGATTTTTTTAAAGTTATTTCTAAATTTGTTCCTATTAAATTAGCAGTAAACCTCTAGTTAGAGAGTATGTCATTTAACTGCATCAGATGAAGATCACTGCACTTAACTGTTGTAACTGCTGCTTTTTCCCACACTGTTGTTTTATTTTTTTAAACTTCAAAGTCTCTAAATTCCCCCTGATTGATGCACTGATATTTTAACCATGTCTTTGTTGTGTACTGCAATCAGACAAGTGCTAATCCCCTTGAGGAATCTGGCAGGGCTGTGGGAATCTTCCAGCCATAATTGTATCTCTATCACAAACGTGATGATATTGTCAACTTCAGCTGAGTTGACAGAATGCGCTGCTGTTGTTGAGGGTGGATTATATCAACTTTCTCTATTGACTCATGAGTCTAAGGGTCACTCATTTATGCATTCTTCACTGTCTCTGGTATGGGGATCTTTTTGTACCATTCTGGAAGATGTTAGAGATATAAATGCCTGCTAATCTTAAACAAAAAACCCATGTAATAATAATTATTGTAATTTTTAAAAAACCCTAAAAGGATAAGGCAAGAAGAAATCCTAATTATATAGATAAAATCACTAGAGAAAAAATTGGATGGTTAATTATGATCAATGAATCTGAATTTTAATAGGGTAAAAGTATATTTATTAGTTTGAACATTAGAGGAAAAATAAAGCAACATAAAGATGATAGTAGTTCTACTTACTGTTTAATCATGTTACCCCAAGTCTTTGATTTATTTATTCAGTTGTTTACAAATTATTTTAGCTGAACACTTCAATATGTTATTTTTTCTTTAACAGTTTCTAAGTGCAGAATAATTCCATTGTAAACCATTTTTTGTAGCAAAGGATGTTGCAGGTGAATCATTAAATGCATAAATGTGTGAACTTCTCATATTTATTCAATTTTTGGATCTCCACCTCAAGCCATGATTATAATTTCTTCAAACTCCAGCACAGACCATCCATTTCTCTGGTAATCTTAAAAGGGCTTCCTCAAGTACAGGTTATATCTTGATTTTTGTTCTTGTGAGTTACTCTGCAGTTCTTCTTTCTCTGTGTTGACATATGAAAAAGGAAAGATATGTGTCATTCAAATGATCTAGTAGACCTACGAATTGCAAATATTTATTCTCTGGATTTTATTTCCAATGACTAGGCCATGAAGAAATAAATCCTGTTTGCTGATTGATTGTTTGGGGTTGTTGTGTGGCCTTTTTTTTTCCTAAGAGGGAGTAGTTAATTTCTTGTTATTATAGTAGCACAGGCTGCCCAGTGGGGTGGTGGAGTCTCCTTCTCTGGAGATATTCAAGACCCGTCTGGACGCCTATCAGTGCAGTATGAGTTAGGGAGCTGCTTTGGCAGGGGAATTGGACCGGATGATCTCTAGAGGTCCCTTCCAAACTCTATGATTCTGTGCTTCTATGAATATGTGGTTCAGGGCAATTATAGTTCTTTAATTAATATGAGAGAGGAGAGAAAATAAGGAACCTTATTTGTTTTACTGCATATATTCTATCTGAGCTCCCTGAAGTCCACTTGGCCTACAATCAATTTCACAAAGACCATTATTTGGCTCCAAGTCAGATGTTTCAATTGAAATCAGATAGCCAAAACCACAAGAATCTAACTTGTTAGAAATCGTGACTGTTCCAAAAATGTGAATCCACAAGACTGGCATACGCACAATAAGTAGAGAACATTCAGAAAAGCTTCTGCTGTACCCTTAGTTTTGGGTTTTCTTAATTTTGCTGCTGTTACATCACTGGGAAAGCATGTGCACTTTGCCATATGAGGCTGGTTTTCTTTCTTTGCTGTTCCAATGCCAGAGCATGTTTCCTGTATATTAACAGTGGCTTTAATTGTCATTTTCACTATGTAGTACTTGTCTGAAACTGCTGCATAGAATAATTTAATGACCTTCCACCATCTGCTATCTTCCTGCAGCGCTCAGAATGACCATGAGCCTGTCCTTGCCACACTGTGAATACCCAGACAAAACATGATGTTTCCCTTAATCAGAGCAAAGAAGGCCAGTTCTTCTCAGTTTAATAAATTATTCTTAAAATTCTATTCTTTAGGAATTTCTCCAAGGGCTGTCTCAAGGATTTGTAACCAAATGTGACTCCCAGGAAAGATCATCAACTGAATTACTTTTCATCCAGTGCCTTTAAATGTGCCTAGCACTTCCGTGTGTACTTGTCCCCCAGTAAGAAGAAGCTGGGAAAAAACCCTCTAAGAGAAACAGTGCTAACTCAAAGGTGCTATTTCGCCAAAACTGGCCTAACAAAGCCACGTATTTTAAAGGTTTCAGTGGGATAGTTAGCCAGGGTTATTACTGTGTGGTGGCCAGCACTGTATTATTTTGTGAACTACAGCTGATGTACAGCATAGTTACTGAATTTGGCTATGATGACAAGCCCTAAGGTGTAGGCAATAGCTAAGTCAGATCACTAGACAATGAAATTGAGATTTCTATTATTTTAGCTTTGCATGTCAGAATTTTCTTTATTCACTAGAGTTCTTCACAGATGTTCTGGTACTGTGGGAAATGCGTGTACTAAGGACAGTGCAACCGTCTTGGTCACTATGTGCTTTATTTTTCTCTATAATTAGTTTCTTCTTTTCCTCTTGAGTTTATTAGCCCCATAATTATCATCATTAACAATGTTTACTTTTAATCAGTTGTGGTATTTTAATTCTCATTTCTTTTTTATTTTTCCTTATTATTCTCAGTGTCCCCACAATATCAGTACCATCTGCAGCTAAATGGAAATACTGAGCCATTATTTTGACTCCATCTTGTCTGTTCAAATAATGAAGGCACAAAATCCAAGGTCTAATCACTGTAGTGTTTCATTAATGTTATCTCCAGCTAAGCATTTACATTCATGTTTTAATGGAGATCATTCATCACTTCTTCAACAGCTAATTTAATTCTTACAGAGATGAAAAACATAAAAATGCAATTTAAAGTTTTCTACTTACACACAAAATAGTTAAAGATGCAGGGTGACTTTCCAACACTCACTTAGTATGTGAGAGGCTCTTTGAGAAGTAAAAGGCTTAGTGCTTGGAAGTGTGTGATAGGAAAGGTCTTGAATTAACTGTCTTTAACAAGATAATTTTTGGGGAAACGAGTTCCATGCTGCAGTCAGAATGGACCATAAAATGGGAATAAGATTATTTGATTATTTCACAGATACAACACAATTGACTCATCAGAAATCAGGGGTGCCACTGAACATAAGTTCAAATGAATGGTCTAGAAAAGCAGTTTAAATCCTTTCTAGTGCAGTGGTGCAGCAGTATTTACAGTGTATATCATTCTAAGGACTATGAAACCCCCCATGTTTTTCCATGAAAACCATAAACTTATATTTAGACATGGATTAAAATACTGAATTTTTATACTCACAGAATCAGAGAATGATTTAGGATGGAAAAGACCTTTAAGATCATCAGTTCCAATCATAAACCTAACACTGCCAAGTCCACCACTAAACCATGTCCACATCCCATCTACACATGTTTTAAATGCCTCCAAGCAGTGCTTGATAACCCTCATTTTTCCTAATTTCCAGTCCAAACATCTCCTGGAACAACTTGAAGCTGTTTCCTCCTGTCCTATCACTTGCTACTTGGGAGAGAAGAGGCCAACACCCACCTGGCTCCTACCTCCTGACAGCTAGTTGTAGAGAGCAAGAAGGTGCCTCCAGAGCTTCCTCTTCTCCAGCCTAAACAATCTCAGTTCCCATAACTGCTCCTCACAGGGCTTGTGCTGCCGGCCCTTCACCAGCTTTGTTGCCCTTGTTTGGACACACTGCAGCACCTCAAATATCCTTCTGGCATTAAGGGGGCCAAAACTGATCGCAGCACTTGAGGTGTGGCCTCACCAGTTAAGTCTGAGATAAAGATCATAACAGATCTCCCATTCTGAAATACACAGATATGAACCTGATGGGTAAATAAGCAATACAGTGAAAGGAAGTGTTATGAAAGTGCCAGTGATTATTTTAAAGGAAAGCCAAAGGTAGTGAGAAATGCACATTTTAACAGAAGGCTAGATCCCTAAAAAGTTTTAGCAGACTGTAGTCCAGAATCCTCAACCTCTAGACCAGCAAAATCTTCTCTTTAGATCTCACCTATTTTTTATTGATGCCAATTTTAACATTCATTTAAAGTTGATGTAAGAGATACCATATTGAACAAAATGAAGGATTCAGCTTCCACTAAATAATTGGAAGAAGACAATGCTCTCTAGGGGGAAATGCCATAAATACTAATTATCAGGCTCCTTCAGCAAGGTTTTCTCTGGCATTAAACTTGCTTTCAGAGTTTCTTTTAGACATCATTCTGGTCAGCACAACACTTTATTGCTGAAAAATAGTAAGCTCAATTACATGGAATTTTAAACCAAAACACTGTATGAATGTTTTGTGGCTTAATAATAAAGACAAGCTATTATTAAGTTGAAATAAAGTTAGAGTATTGCTTTAGAGAAATGCCATTTTTTAATGAAAAGGCACAATTATTTTCATAGGAGCTTCATGCAGCACTATGTTCCATATAAAGACTATTAAACACTTTAACATGCTCAAAAAAAAATAGGAGTTTAGTGCATTCACTTGGCTTCACATTATTAACAAAAAAACACACAAACAACAAAAAATCCATTACTTTGTCATTAATAGCTTCAGGTACCAGAACAATTGTAAACTGACACAAATTTTGTTGGGGTTTTTTATTTTTCTGGTTGGGGGGTGGTGGTTATTTTTCTATTTTTCAGAGACCTGTTTGAGGTGTCTGAACAACTTCTGAGGTTATATGTTTTCTTCAAAATAACATTAAATTTGTTTGCTAGTTTAATGGTTGCTTCCTCTTAGAAGTTTATTCAGTATATGCTCCTTGAAAGTGCCTAATGTTTCAGCCAAATGTCTTAAATTTATTGTTGTATGCTTAAATTGTATATGGTATTTTGAAATCTTGTCATTTTGAAAGCTTTTGTATTTTTAAGGTATAGAGTGTAAACCTCTTTGTACATCTTAAATGATTTTTTCTATTACTATTCGGAAGGCATGGCTGTGTCCCAAGGAAGCTAATATCGTCTTACTCTGTAGTCTGCCTAGTTGCAAGGAAATTGCTACATCCTTGAAACTATTAGTACTTAACTGTGGTAAAATGATTGACAGCGAAAAGCCTCCTGGTGTGACTTGAGTGCTGGAGTCAGTAAACAGGCCATGTCAAAACCACAGGATTCAAGTTCAAAAAGCATTTTCCCAATTGGTTTACAAATCTTTTCTTTTAGCAAGATACAGGTGCCTCCAAGTCGTATAGACTGTATTTGATCCTCCATATTAAAAGATCATCCCCAAATTAATGTCAGTATATACTGTGTGTATCTCTTCTTCTTTGGAAGAGATGTGCTGTTGCATGCCCCCAGGCTGCTTTGGACATCTGAATCTCTTTAATCTGACACATGTCAGATTAGTGCTCTACTGAGGCTGTAAACATGAACATGATGTAGCCCCACAGGATGTGAAGAATGCATTAATGGTATTGCAGGCTTTTTTTCTGCGAGAGTTGCTCTAACCTGTAACGTTCTTATTTTCCTTCATATCTGATGTGTTGAAGGTATTTTACAGCTAAAACTGTTTCAAGGTTAAAAATAATGTATTACGTGCTAACTGCCTCCTGGAAAAAGGAAATACATGCTCTTAATAAAGATGGCTTGTACAATATGTCCTCCAAAGGTTAACATTTTGAATCTCGAGTACATTGGAGTAGTTTGTGTTAAGGTCCAAGCAGATGGAAAAAAGATTCAATTTGCAGGAAACTCAAATTTAAACACAGAAAAACTCTTTCTGCCTCTTTTTTTTTTTAAATACATTTTATTTTCAGAGTTCTTGTTTAACTGAAATATATAGTGTTGGCAAAAGCACTTGACTGAGTACTTTCCAATTTGGCTTTACAGTCAATAAGCTTCAAAACAGAAAGTAAATGTTTCTGAGGGAAAAACAAGGATCAAGGTGCAAGTGTGATTCAAGACAGTGTAGCTAACCATATACATGTAAATGAGAATTCCATCCTTCTTTTACATAGTCTGGAAATAAAAAGATGATAGATTGAGCCTGTTATGCCATTCCATTTTGAAGACGGATGTGATCATTTCATATTACCCATATTCAGAAGTAGGGAGGGTTCCAATACATTTGTGACAGAAGCAGGAAAGAAAAACAGAGTGGAAGTAGAGCCATGAGACAAGAAAGGGAAAATATTTCAAAAACAGCCTAAAGCCTTGTATTAGAGATATCTGACAGGAAGTAAGGAGAAATTGGCAGAGCACTGGGACAGGCTGCCCAGAGAGGTTGCGGAGTCTCCTCTGGAGACATTCAAAACCCACCTGGATGTGTTCCTGTGTGACCTAATCTAGAGATCCTGCTCTGGCTGGGGTGTTGGACTAGATGATCTTTCAGGGTCTCTTCCAACTCCTAACGTTCTGTGATTCTGTGTGACAGGTAAAGAAGATGAGGATAGACTGCTAATTCAGACTTCTGGACTGGAAGGTATCATAGTATCTTCTGCAAGACAGTTTTATTCTGCAAGGAGTGGAAATGAGAGAGTATACAAGACAGACAAAACGAAGAAGGGGAATCCAAAAAAAACCAAACTACACCATTATTTTCCCCTTCTTTTCCATCCTGGCAATGCCATGAGCATATGCTTGAAATCCCCTTCCCATCCTTCATTGTAGGGAAAGTGCGGAAATTAGCTCAAAAGCAGCATAAACCGCCAGTGGGAGCAGTAGGTGTCTAACTGCTCTCACTTGTGCTGCTCTGGGTCTCACTGACACTCAACGTGGAGCTGAGAAAGCCTTAGTGTAATCATGGTTCAGCTCTTCCCTAGGCAGGATTGCTTGCTGGGATGCTCAATTTCATTCTGAAAAAAATTTAAAGCAGTCATTTAGAGCTGGGGTTATGGACTAAGAAACCTGCTTCCACTTAATTTCTTCCCAATTCTTAAGCAATTCCTTCAAGTTTTAAATTGCTTTGAAAAACTTGGCACTGTTGTAATCTTTGAGATTTTTCCTGTATCTAATGATGTTAGCACTGATGAATGAAAAATATTAAATAGCTTTGAGATATGTAATTCCTGGAAATAGCACTAGGCTATTTCCTTTTATAATTTGTAACACAGCCAGTAGAACTGTAGGGTATTTTGGACAAGGTCCAAGAAAATGCCTTGTTTGTGATAAATAAACTAGTAGTTTAAGAACGTATAGGAGTTGCTTTTTTTTTTTTTGCCTGGATATATGAGTTGATAAGAGTAATTTCAAATACGATATGCATAGTATCCCACTCAAGATCAGTAAATCATTTGGCTGTGTAAGTTTTCTCTTAGCAGTCCTTAGGACATGAAAAGAGATTTCAAGACATTAGGAGATAAATAGATTATTATAACTGGGTATTAATATGGGAATTTCAGTAGATGAATGTCATATTTAAACACAGCCTCTTTAATTATTTATACCTAATGGTTGTCTCAGTTTGTTCAGTAGAAAAGATACTGCTAGTTTAAATTCCCATGAATTACTGCCTCAAAATGCACTTAAAAATAATCTCTATCCTAGAGCCCCTAATTATGGGAAAGGAGATAAAACAGCTGTTACTGCTGTTGTGTCAGGCAACATTTATTTGGCCAGACAGATCTTTTTTGCACTACTTTCAATAATATGTGTTTTAAAAATACATATTAGACACAGTGGTAAATCTGGATCCGTTCAGTGAGCCTAAGTGTCTGCGATCAATTACAACCTTCTTAAAATACAGCGGTGGATTTCTGCTTGTACCACACTGGCTGAGTCCCAAATTAGTTTAACAATTACTGTCCCCGAAACACTGAGCTTGGTTCAGAGCTGGAATGTGAGACCTCAGGATACTCAACCAGGGTCAGCAGAGATCTCTTGACACCCACCAACGACCTTTGTCTCTTCTCATGTTGCCTTCTTTTAGAAGGTCTCAGTCTATGAGACACTGTTTTGACTGACCTTATTTTTTTTAAATTGTTTTTTATTTTGATGAATGCGCACTATTGCCTGGCGTTGGTCTGAATGTCTGCAAGAGTGCTTTCTTCATCACTTTCCCATGAAAGCTCTAAGCAGCTCTGGTCTTTGTCCCCTTTACTTGCTCCTAGTATCAAAGTAATTTGCATGGTATTAAACTAACTTTCCTAAGTCGCCCTAGACTTCTTTCTACTGTAAAGATGAAAATCTCAAGATATGTCTCTGAATATTTTGGAATTAAACCATCAATTCAGTGTGGTTAAAGACAGCTCCCAGCCTTTCCTTCAAAACCTTCCTCCCATTTCCTTTTGCCTCTGCAGGTAACCCCTCTGTGCTTTCTGCTACTCAGCACTAATCTCTTCATATGCAGATAGTCTAGATATTGTACATTCATTCTGGATGTGATAATTTTGGAAAAGTATACTTTCCACCTGTCCATGGCTAAAACTCTCACGTAAACTTTATTTGGGATCTGAATTATAAAGTTCTTTTACTCTGAACTTTAGATGGATTCAGTATGATACTCCTGCTAGCCTCTCAGGATGTGCCTGCACCCTTGTTTTATTATCTACAACATAAGGTGCTAATTGTGAATGTCCCTTTCAGCACAACCACAGCCTTTTCTCATCTCTCATTTGCTACCAAAATTACTGTTGTGTATCAAACAAACCATTATGATCAAGTTGGGGTCTTTTTTATTGTATTTTTGCCAAAAATGCTCATCAGTAGCTGATACTTCATTCTCAGCATCATCCTGCTTGTTTGGGTCTAGCCCTTGGGGTTTTTGTCATTGATTTGCTTACAGTTTAAGATGTGTCTGCCCATGATGCTGTCATTTTACTGTGTGTTTATAGTACACTGTGAGTCAATGACCAAGGTTCCTATAGGTGACAGTGAAACAAATTGTAACAAATTAATTTCTCCATTCTTCAAATGCCTTTTCTTTGTGTGTGTGTTTTGTCCCTACTGTCACTGGTTATAAAGGGATCAGTCTTCTCTGTAACACCATGTGCTGGATGATACTAGAAGAATGAACTACTGAAAAATTAAATGCCCTAACCAAATGCTTACAGCAACTGACATTTCTAAAGCTGTAAACAAAAACAAGCATGAGAAAGATATATTTTCTTGGAGATTTCCCTCAGCTGATGTTTTACTGCCTGCCTTTGCTTTGGGGTAGAGCAAACAAACTACAATAAAGCAACATCCATGCCTTCATTCAACTCTTCCAGAGTCTCATGCTCTCTTTTGAGTATTTCCCACTATTTTCTGTCCCCTTACCTCCTCCCTTTCCATTTTCACTGGAGTTCTTAGGCCAACTTCCAATTTTAACGTTGTTTTTTTCCAACATTATTTTCTCCAACAAAATTATTCCCTGTTTGTTTCTATAGTCAGACCATTCATTTCAGTAAAATACTGAAAGTTATTCAAATCTCTCACAGTGAGGTGGATTTGGAACAGCAGCAACCCCCAAAAATAAATAAAACTAAAACATGAACATAAAAAGAACCAGGGAACAAATCTAATTTGAATATATCTGAAACTAACAAAGTCATGAATGATTTGCTGTTTAACTACTACTTCTAATTGCAGTATGTGTATATGATGCTCCCTTTGTTCATTTTCAGCTTTTTGTAGGCACCATATAGACATTTTTGTATCTTCTCCAGTATTTCTAATAGTTTCCAGTGACTATTCACAGACTGAGAGCTTCGTTTTGAGCCAAATAGTGTCTGTTCCACTTTCCAACCTATATGTTATTTGCTAGTTATTTGGATGTCATAGCCTCTTTGCTTGTACTTTCTGCTATCCTGTTTTGTCTGCCCTGTCTATATTCTATTCTAATCTTCAGAGAATGATTTTTGGGCCACATCCAAGGCTATATTTGTTCAGGTGAACTTCAGGAAATTTCAGGGTAAAAAATCCTTCATTCTAACAGTCTGTGGAGAATTTAAATAGATCAATCAAAATTATGTCAGGTATTACTATCTGGGGTTATAGGTAAACCAATGTTTAGGGAGGAAAACTGTCTAAATAAATGAATGCCTATGAAGTTAATACATGGGAAGATCTATGAGCAAGAAGAAAATAATCTTTTCCATCTCATATATTACTTAATCCAAAGTGTGCTTGTTTGACGTCTCTGTTTCCTGTTTGGATAGTGCATATGTGCTAAGTTCTGATGATGAGTTACTTGTTTGTGCAGTTGTCTTTCAGATAATCAAAATACAAATGTTTAGAGCTGCACATTAAAGCAAATATTGTAATTAGTTAGCATTAAAACCTTGCTACTTAAATAGACGGAAATAACAAATCCCTCACACCAATTCCAGATAAATAAACATTGCAGATTGAGAAAATTATATGCTATTCTTAGTTTTGTCTAGGTCCCAATCCTTGGTCTTCAGGGCCAAATCGGAGGACTACCAAATGCTTCTTCCTACCTTCTAGTAAAATCTGCATACCCTTTTCTGTTCTTCTTACCTGCAGGCTCATTCCGTCCCACAACCTGATGCACCAAGCTTGCCACACCATTTTCTGCATCTGGGGTAGGGTGCTAAAAAGTAACCAACAACCTGTGCTGAGGACTGGGCAGCACCCCATGAGGTTGGGCAACCTACAGCCCAAATTAAAATGTTCTAAGCCATGGCTGGCCTTTGTATTATGTGTGATACTGTGAGTCTGCCATCAGTTTCTTAAAACCTTGATCATAGTGTTCTGTGTTAATTTTCTTATCAACCAGTATCATTATTTCCATTAGTAATTATTTTATCCAGTTGCTAAACCTGCAGGTAAGTGCCAACACACACAATTATAGATGCATAGGGGTGTCTGTGTTTGGAAGGAAACTTCATAAATTAATATAGCAGGGATGCTATTGATAATTATTTCCTTTGACTCTAGGTAAGCTTTATTGAATCAAAAGGCACTTCAACTTTTTAGGAGATAATGGATGATCAGTGAGAAAACCGATCTTTGCTACAAGAATATTTGTGATGTACATTTTATACTTTCTGCTTTTGTGTTACTGATGGACATCATGGTTCTAACTCACCCTTTTGAAACAGTATAGCGCCTTCATCTGTTTCAGGAAAACTCTGATCCTAAAGTAGTAGAGCTATATATTATGGAGACTAGCTCAATGTGCACTCAGAAACTTAAATGCAAGAGGTGTTACAGCTTTTTGAAAATTAAAATATCTATTACATTAATTTTGTATTATCAAGTAACACTGTGAAGTAACAGCTCTATTTGTGTGAAGTCTCTAGGGTTAAAATATTCTTTAAAGAGATGTTTATTTTTGGACAGACCTATTGAGTTGTCTCCTATTGTATGTTAAAGTAGCTGCTCTCAGAGGTCATGGAGAGTTCAGTTTTACAAAGACACCCTTATTCTGAGGAAACTGAATTTTCACAGTTTTAATGGGAATAAACAGAAATGCCTCTAATATAACTTTTTTAGAATGTTTCATTTGATGACTTGTCCAGAAAGAAAGGGGAAAAGTAATATAAGGATTTAAGTTTGGACAATTATCAGACATGAAAGCAAATGCTTTGTTTTCAGTAAATGTAGATATCTGTGGATGTATTTAATGTTTCTAGCACAGGAGCATTAATTATTGGGGAGTGTGTGTGTGCTCGTTTCTTTGTCTTAAACCTACATACTTCGGAAAGCATGAACTGATGCTCAGTTTTGTAAGGACAAAGGCAGAAGACACAAGTTAACAAGGCAGATGGAGTTTGCCCTTGCACAGTTGAAAGCTTTGGAGTCCAAAGCAGGCAGCAGGGCCAGCCTGCATTGATCACTCTGTATCATCAGTGAAACAGTAATTCAGATCAAAACTATAGCTTTAATAAATACAGTGCTCATGAAAGATAATGCTGCGATAGCCATGAAAAGAGAACTCCTTACTCTTTCCCAGGAGGAGGATAACTTTAGCTGCAGCAAATCAGTTTTTCCATTGGTGTAGCAGTTCATTTATGTCTCTGAGATACCCAGAGTGATTTATTCTATTTACTCATTTAGCGGCTGGTTTTATCTATTGCAACAGCCAGTTCCAATCTAGCAAGTGAAGCTGACACTGAGAAGAGCTGTATGAAGTCAGACACCTGTCATCCAATTGTAGCAATCAGCGCATTACATGAGGGTACAGCAGCAGGGAATAGCAGAGGCATGTGGAGACATGTCTGAGCCTAAACCATAATTTTCTCTGCAGATGCTTTGCAGGACTATCACTGCTAGTAGACACATAATGTGCTTAGCATTAGACATCTTAAGACACTTCAAAAATTAAAAAATTCTTGGAAAGCCTGGGTCATGCGAGTGCGTCTTTGAAACTGGGAGCGTTGTTGGGGATTGTGCAGGGAGGCCGCTGGGAAGTCATTGAAAAGGTTTGCAAACAGAAGCTTTGCAGGCAATTTTTGAGACAGTTCTTAGCAGTGTAAGTTGTACGAGTATTAACTGCATTTTTTCAGGTCTAGACTAAGAGGAATGTTTGGAAATGGGGAGAGCTGGTGTTTACCATTCCCACTTTGCCCTCAGTGCGTCTCCGGGGCGAGATAGATGGATGAGAAGCGCAACGGTTAATAGCGAGCCCGGCGCGCAGAGCTGCGCCAGTCCCGAGCGGGTCCCTTGGGGGCAGAGGAAGGACCGTTGGCTACTCACACCGCCAGGATGGCGGGTCAGCGTTTATTTGGACTGTTTCCTGAGACTCTCCCCTTCGGCCAGCCCATTGGGACAGCTGTGACACTGGCCGGGGCGGGGGCAAACCAGGCCGCCTGTGCCCGAGGTGCCGGCTGCCTGCCTCGCCGCTGCCGGCGGGGCCCCAGGCGAATCGGACGGGGCCTCTCTCCCCTCGCTTGTCTCCCGCGCAGCCCCGCTCCGGGCACAGGCACCCTGTCGTGGCCGGCGGAGTGCGAGCTGGGGACGTCAGTGTGAGGGGGCCGGTCTTGGGCAGGGCAGGGCGGCCGCGTCCCGTCCCTCCCCGCCCCTCGCTGCGGCTCTTTCCCTCCCTCCCTCCGGCTGGGGGCGGCCGGGTCGGGATCCTATTCCTGCTCCCTTGGTGCATGATCGCGGCGCTAGCAGGGGAAGACAAGCCCGGTACGGCGCGGGCCGGAGCGGGAACCCAGCGCGGAGGAGCTGCCCGGCAGAGGTGAGGCGGCGCCGCCGCCGCTGAAGTTGTAAGGGAATGGGAGGGAGGGAGGGAGGGAGGACCGGGCCCGGGACCGCTGGGAGCGTTTCCATTCATTGCCCGTGCGACAGCCGGGCTGCCGGTCTCCTCTAACCGGGGCTGTAGCCACAGGACGGGTGAGGGCACGGCGCGGAGGTAACGGCGGGGACGGGGCTGTGGCGCCGGCGAGAGGCCCCCCGCGTCCGCTGGGTAAACGGCGAGGCGGGAGGGCACCCGCTCGCAGCTTCTCCCCGGAGCAGCGTGGAACTAGGGCGCGACCCGGCGGGCAGTGGGACTGCCTCCTTCCCGCTCTCCTTCCCCTGAAGGCGGAGGTGCCACGGAGCAGCCGGCGCCGGGGAGGGGGTGCTCCGCGCACACGTTCGTAGCCCCGAGCGGTCACGGTTGCTGTCGGGGTGTCGGTCGCCGCACGGAGGGCGGCGGGGGGCTGCCGCGCTCTCTCCTGTTCCGTTTTTGCGGGAAACGCTGTAAAAAGCGGGGCGGGGACGGGAGAGCCCGAGGCGGGGGGAACGGCGTGGGAGCCGCCCGCCGGGGTGGTCCCATGGCGGCTTCGTCCCGGACTGGGAGCGTGAGGAGGGAGCGGGAGCGAGGCTGTCCCCAGCCAGGCCTCCACTCACCGGCCGCGGCACCTGCGGCCTCTCCAGGGGAGGGGGGACGGCAGCCGCTTGCCTCCTCGGAGAGCTACTTGGGTGAGGAAGGGCTCAAGTCTCACCTTGGCGCCTTAACGCCCCCCCCGGGGCGCGCTCTTCCTTCCCCTTGCCTTTCTGGCCGCAGCGGTTGAAGGGGAAGTGCGGCTATCTGGTTTCTTGGCGCCCATCGGGAGAGGCCGGGGTGTGGAAGGTACGGGTTACCGGTGGCCGTTAGCCGTCGGTTCGGGCGCTCCTCCGAAGGAGCGGTGGTAACACACCACTGAGGCTGGATCCGCACTTCGTAAATTGCGGGTGGGTCGGAGCAGGGTAACGTGGGACAAGGCGGGCTGGCAGTGCTGTGTCCGGACAAGTGCGCGCCCTGCCAGTACCTGGTGGCAGAGCAGCCGCATTGCTCCATCGCGCTGCGCTTACGTCGAGCCAGAAGTAAGCGGGGCAAGGCGCTGCGAGTGTCTGCATCCTGATGAGAGATGTGTTACTAGGAGTAACTGGAAGAAATAAAACCCAAACCACTCTATCTGACCTCATTTGGAAGAAAAATATTAGATATGCTAATGATAAGGGTTGGCTTTCTCAGGGAAGCGTGCCTCGGCACTGTCACAGGTACCTTAAGGAAGATGTCTGCTCTGTCCCAGGCCTGCTGTGGGTTCTGGCTGTGCAGACAAACACCTGTGAGGAGACTCATTGTTTTCAGGGTGTTTGCTTTGGTCACTGAAACTTCATTATATAGCGTTGTAACTCATTGAGGCCTAAATATGTACTGTGCACAAAGTGGCTTTTTAGAAAGTGTCAGTGACACTGAAGTCACTCTTCTGAGTAAAATGTGGTACAAGAATGTAATCCAAATTAATCTCTTGAATATTTTTTCCATGGCCACCCATTGTTAGACGCAGGATAGAGACAGACTGTCAGTCTATGCTGTTAAGGCAGTTGTTAATAAGAGGGTTTTATCTCGGGCAGTTTCATGGGACTGTTGCGTATGCTAGTTGCCGCCACTCCAGTTTTGATCACATCGCTGCTTTCTTCACAAGTTCTCTCTGTCTGGGTCATGGACTGGGTTTAATCAGTGTGTAGGAAATTACCCTCTTTATCTTTGTTTTAGTTAATCATCTGTTTTTATTAGGCATTCTGGGAAATGCTTGGGTGATGATATACTCGCATGTCAGGCAAGTAAAAGTAGTGTGTCATTTAAGAGTGTAAATCACTGAGACTAGATGTGGCATTTCTGTATAAGAATGTTACAGTCCTTTTTTAAAAAAAACAAACAAAACCCCTATTTCATCAAAACCTATTCCTCCACATCTTTTAAATCACTCTTGATTGTCCTGGGCTGGTAAATTTGGATCAGGAATACTGCTGGCAAAGACTGAAAGGAAGCCAGTAATTGCTGTAATCCTTTTTCATGTTCTAGCTTGTGGCTGTGAAAATTGCTTGTGGTGGTGTGTAATAAAGTAGGACAGTGACATATTAAGTGCTATACACTATTGAGTCAGCAGAACCTGATGGGGCTACAGGTGACTTTATAGCTGGCACGAGGCAAGAAACCCAATGTTTTGTTTTGCATACGGCGTAGACATTATTGATTAAATAATAATTACATGAAAAGGAAGATGCATTACTTTTCTGAGTGATGTGAAGAACAAAATTATTATCCATCAAAATTTTAATCTAAAGCTTCTCCCATGTTAGACATTCAGGGCCAGTTCTCAGGCATCCCAGTACAAGAGAAGCAGTGGTTCCAACAAGAGGATGTGTGGAACACAGAATGGCAGCTCCTAGCTGATGTAAGATTCCTGGTTATCCACTGTAGCAACAAGTGTTTTCTAGGAATTTCACCCTCAGTATCATAAAGCTAACTCATTATAAAATGAGGAAGAAGTTCCCACTGAAGTGCTTGGGCTTCCCCCTCAACATGCAAGAGTCCCAGAGTTGTTCAGTGAAGCTCAGAATTGGGATGAGGATGGTTGCTCTACTGTCTTCCTTGCTTCTGATGCGCATGTGTGTATTTGTGCACAAGCATGCATGTCCTCTCTCAATGGCTGACCTTTTGCACCATCCAGCTCATGGTGAGGAGAGCAAAGATCAGCTTCTGAACTGCTGGTGGCTTTTGACAATGAGAGAAGCTGTTTCGTGTCTTCCCCCCCTCCCTCTCTCCCTTCTTCCCCATGAACAGGGCCTTTCTGTATCTTCACATTTGCCATGTTCTCTCTGGTTCTGGTGTCTCATTCCTCCCTGCTCCCCACCCCCAACAGTTCCCATTTCTCTGCTTTCTGCCTAGGGGATAAATTGTTTAGGGTGTCAACATTTTGAACTCACTGGGAACAAGGTCAGAGGTGGTGAGCCGCTGGAAGGTGTTACTGGCTGTCAGAACCCTTTATTTGATGCAGAGACAATTGCTAATGCGATTATAGCTGACAAGTCTGTTAAAATGATGCCAAAGACTTACTCAGATTATTTCTCCCTTCAGGTTTTCCAGCTTTCACAAAAATTGACAGCAGTCTGCCAGGTCACAGTGCCTAAAATCTTTCATGGAAATGTGGAACTTATAGGGTGTGTTCTTCCAAAATCATCATCGTACATACAGATAAACTGGCATGAAGCTGAATGTAGTGCCTTTGTAAAGCTCAGATTAAAAAAAAGCAGTGTTATCACTTGCCTTTTGAAATGGCTGTGGAGGTGTGGTCACCCACACTGAAAGCTGTGTAACCAACAGTTTTAATATTTTATTGTTAAACAGTCTTCTAAGTAAAGCGAATAGTTTCAATTGCTTTCATGTTATTTTATTGGAAGTAGTTAAAATAGAAAAACATTTTACTGCTGATACCATATCTTAATTTTTTTTAGGTGCATTTGTTTCTCTCTCTTTTGGCTTTGCAGGTCAGACATAAACCACAGATAAGCATTTCAACACTAGTTAATTAGAGAATAGTCAATCTTTCTAGAAGATAATTTTGTGGAAGGTAATTCCAAAGAAAACAAAATCCACAATGAAAATTTAATTATAAATTTGCTGCAAATGACTGCAAATGTGCCCAATCTATGTGAGTGGTCAGAAATACATCTGAAGTTCTGAACTCAATAGAATACATGGAGCAATTAAGCAATTATCTTTTCCACAGATAAATCAAAGAAGAAGCTACTAAGAGGCTTTTATGTCATTTACAAAATTAGTAGGACCCAGTTTCTGAGTCATTGCAAGTAATAAAAATAATAGAACAAAACTAAATCACAATCTATTGCTAAAGATTAATTTCTCAATTTTTTTCTTGTCTTCTGGTCCTCATAATCGTGCTGGTTTTCTCAGTGTGGACCTGTGTAGTGAAGTTAGATGTGGTCTCTTTGAAGGAGAATCCAGAATGTCTAAAAAATAGCTGTATGAGCAGAGTGCTGCAGTAATATTTGTTCCTTAAAACATTTCTTATTTTTATATTGGTTTAAATGTTGTTGGTTGGGATTTTCATTGAGAGTTTCTTTGAGGCACATGGTGAAAGCATGGAAACTAAATAACAAACCATGAAAAGAAAATGCTATAAAAAGAGGGAGGAATTGTCTTGAAGAAAGCCTGATACTGTATTGCACCGAGCGAGAGAACTAATAATAAATGAACCCGGACACACAAGGAAGCCTTGCTTCAAGTTGACTTTCAGATCTTTGAATTTTCACCTTTGTACAGCTTCTAGTGCTTAGACAGATTAATGAAGCAGTATTGCCAAGGCAGCTGCACTGCCTCCTTTGTCATTGGTGTCAATGCTCTGTTTTGAATTACTCGCTCTCTTAAAGGCTGTGGAGTTATTGTTGGATTCATGTTTTATATGTGGCATCTAACATCTTACCTGCGAAAAGGGCTTGGGTTTGGATTAGCTCCAGAGTTCACTAATTGACCTTCATGTTTGTTAACACCTGAGATCACATATGCTGCGTGCATTTTCATGCATCGTTTATGACAGTTCACCTGTAACTGTATTAATGCCGTCACCCTGTTCCAGATGAATAACAGTAAGTTTTATGGATAAAACCCTATAATAGGCTTTAATAGTACAATTGATATTTATTTTTTAAGTTTGACTGTCGGTAGTTGGCCTTTTCATCTTGCAAGATTCTTTTTGATCCTAAGTAGGCTCTTCTATTATGGTGCTTTAGAAAAAAGATATTCTGCTAACAGAAACGGTTGATGTGATAATTGTAGCAATTATAACCTGGGCCTGGTCTGAACTGAATGTTGCATTGGTTTATTGAAAGCCATACAGTTTTTAAACCAGCTTCATTCCATCAGTGTGGCTTCTCAGGGCAGCCAAGTCTTTGAGTAGCTGTGACAGAAATTTCTTGGTTCAGTTTACAGGCATAATCCCTTAAACTTGTTTGGAAGGAATCACCTGTGATGTGGGAGGATAAATTCAGTCTCTGTATTTGATCTTCTGTTGAGATTGCAGATAGGATGCCAGTTGGTGCCATCTGTGTTTATAGATTTTGCAACGGTGTTCACAAAGAGATTATCTGAAAGCCAAGTCAGTTTACATAGGTCAATGAATTGCAGCTTGCAGGGTTTATGTCTGGGATCACTGTAAACAGGTTTATCAGAGTTTTCATCGAAATAATTGTCAAAACCTGACCTCATCACTAAAGTGAATGGTAGTGCTAATGCACCAGTTTTATATGTTGGCAAATGCATTCAAGAGAAGCTTTATTTTAATGGTTATGTACTCTTGTTTGGTGTCTTAGTTTGTACGTGTAGCTTTGATTTGTCTTGGGCAAACTGTAGTTCTGTGGGAGGAAAGCTGTTACAAAAATATTTTCATATATGGGATGGTGGGGTTTTTTTTCCCTTGAAATGTTAAATAAGTTACATATATATATTTATATATTTCAGTGCTGCAAATGTAGTTACTGCTCCTGCAGTAAAGTACCTGCGGAAGAGAAGGAGCTGCAAATAAGAGTACAATTTGTCAGATGTCTGGAGTTTTCTAAATCAAGATATGCTCTTTATCAAGAGAGTTCTTTGGTTGCAAAGAACAGCAGCATCTTACTGCACAAATATTTAGTACTGGTGAATAGTGCTTGTAATATAAACAGTTGTTGGTATCTCATGCAAATACTATAGTGCCCTCAGCCTTTTATGGGACTCATTTTGCAAAACAAGGCAGCCAGTGTATGTGGTCATCGCAACAATTGCTGCAGTTGTAACTGTTTTAGAATAGACACCTGATGAAAGCTAAGCATCATCCTGCAGAGGCAAGTCGGAATAATTTTAAGCTAAGACTTCAACATGAAGTGATGGGTCATGTTTAGCATGGTAATGACATTATGCTCAATAAGACGTTTTATGCAATGTTATGTCTTCTCTCTCTGCATTGATTTTTCTCAGGACAGTGTTGCTCTGATATGGCTTGCCTTTCAAGAGTTAACAAAACCCTCATTTTCCTCTCTGTTTTAGGTTTTCTTTCACCTGCTAATAGACATAGTACATGACAGCTGGCGTGCAACATTTTCCACAGACTGGCCAGTTGATTGCTCTGCTGAGATGTTAGATAATTTAGCAGAGGTATCCAGTTTGCAGAAATGTGCATGAATTTTGTGTTGCGCATACATGTTTATTCAGTCATTAGTCATGATCATGACTGCATAAAATCAGTGTAATTACCTTCAACCAATCTTTATGTCTAAGTGACCCAGACCACATTCCATGACAGCCCTGACAGCTTGAATTAGAGCTTGCCTTTCATCGCAGCCGAATTTGGAGTACAGAAATACCCAGCCTTTCTTAAGCTTGTTTAGTGCAAGAATGGGGGAATATTAACGTGAAAGAGTGAAAGTCCAGTCTAAAACATGTTTTAATTCATTGGTGCATGACCAGCACATACCAGCAGAGTTTATCTAGTTTTTCTGTTGCACACTGCATGCATTGCACAGTAGATGTGCAATCCGTTCTATTTGGGGAGCCTGAGGAGTTTCACACATGCATGTATGTACTGTACTTTGCTCAAAATGCATCTGCTTCCAAGCCACGTTTAAAGAATGTCTGGGGAAGGTCAGAGAATAGAAGTCCACGCATTCACCACAATTTCTTCAGCTCTTGGCCGCTACTCTTGCTTTCTTTCCACAGGCTTCTTAGAATTGGGCAGGAGAGAGCCTGGATGAATAGTTTATGTGTGAGCAGGTTGGTTGTAACCTCATTTTTTCCAAGGCAGCCCTGTAAACCTGCCTCCCCTTTGCCCTCCCTCCCCCTGCCCCTGCTTTTTTTCTTTTCTCTTTGGTTGTTAAATCACTGGAGAGAAGAGAGCCTTCCTCGGGTCATAAGGAAAAGATCATAAACAGAACTGGAAGAGGCCTCATGAAGTCATCTTGGCCATTAATTTGTCTCAGATTAGATCATCCACGCCGGTCATCTGTGACTCCTTTACATCATCATGCCAATAATAAAATTTTCTTTTCATGTTACCCAATTCACACCTTTCTCATTGCAGTGTAACACCATCACTATTGATGCTGCATCGGACTTGAACAAAGCTGATAATTGTTTTTGTTCTTACAGTATGTTCTATTATGTTTCTTATTAACGATCATAACCTGCTGTTTCATTAAACTTGATTTTTCACCTCAGAAGTGCTGGGTTTTGCACACCAGTTGCTTTTCTTTGGGTTATCTTACATTCATATCTGTTTTGTTCTGTCTGATTTCCACTGCCTGTATTCTGCTTGAGGTTTTAATGATGTTGAATATAACAGAGTATAGTTACCATGATGAGTGTCTTTTTTGCAGTCAGTACTATGACTTTTTCCTGTTCAGGCAGGGATCCACCAGATTGTCCTCATCCAACAACACATGTTCTAAGATTTTTTTTCTCACTGGTTGTTTTACAGCTTGTTATTTCTGCCCACCTGTGGCATCTTGCACATGTTCTTACTGAAGATGGCACTTTTTTTCAGGTCATCCCTCCAGTTCATAACTTCGAATTCTTATCTTTGCCTCCTGTAAACATGCTACTTTTTCTAGATTAACATCATCTGGTGATAGAATATCTTGCTTTACCACATAATGTAGATCCTGAAAATACTGAAACAAATATTCTTCAGAAATTTTTCCTAAAAAAATGGAAGACATTATTAACTAACTCTATTCTCCTTGCAATGATCCCTTTCAGGAAAGGAAATGTAGAGGAGAGACAAACTTTTAGGACAGAGTATTTTCCTTGTAGTGCAAGTGATTAAAATTAGCCCTGTGGATTAAAGAATTTATCAAACTCGTGGTAGTCCTGTGGACCAGGGAGAGCAATTCATGCCGATGCTAGTGCTCAGAGGAAAACCTCATTTCTCTCAAGTCTTTTCATCAGTTTACAGCTGATGGAGGTAAGTATTTCCAGAAGGAACTGTTGGCCTCCATATTTGTCTATTTTTGTAATATTAATACTAGCTCATTGTATAAATGTTGCAAAACACACATTTGGGGTAGTAGCTGTAGTTAAGGTAAAAGTTATGTGTGAAAGAGGAAGACAGAAAGGTCAAACTCTGGCAGAATTAAGTAACTGTAAGAAGGCAGGTTAGAAAAGAATTTGAGCAATAAGATGAGGAGCAGAAAGTCTGCTACAGAATCTGGAAAGTCAACAGGTTATTGGGGAAAAAAAAAAAAAGAACATTCAAGGAAGGCAGGACCACAGTGGTAAGCCTAGGTGTGTGTTTTTCTGTTCACTGCAAGGACAATCAGATGTGTTGCGACTTCCATACAAAGGACAGTGAAGTTGTTGAGGAGAATAGACAACTGGGAATGCAATGATAGTTTTATAAAAACATGAACAGCATGGTGAGGGTGATAGGGATCAGTTGTTCATTGTCTTTCCCAGTACGAGAACTAATGAGCATGGAAGTGAAACTAGCAGGTGTTGGGTTCGGAACAGTAAAAAGAGTTTTGTTTCATGCACGTATCATTAAGTTGTGTAACTCCACAGGACATGGTGGATTGAAATTTCATACCAATTCAAAGGGAGACTGGACAAAATGAATGGAAGAAAGACGTCTGTAGGGGATTATTAAATACATAAGCATGACCTTTGGCTTTGAAAGTCCCTGAGCTGCAAATTATTGGAGACTGGAGACTATTTGGGGAAAGTATGACTAAATGCTTACACTATTCTTATCCTCTTCCCCAGACATCTGCTTTTGGCTGCTCTTGGAAATGGTGCATATTGGATAGAAGATTTGACCTGGCATAATTTTAGATTTGTCTTTTTATATTGTAAAAACTCAAGACACATTTTTCTGTGAGTTAGCAGCTCTGGGTAGCATCTGCAAATCTTGTACTATGTAGCCTGAAAGCCTCCTATTCATTTTCCTTATAATTTAAGACAGAAGTACGTTTTTAACAAAACACAAAAATTACCATGAACATTTGTCTGTCTCCTGCCAGTTGGCGTCAACTACAAATTATGTTTCATTTCAGTCATGCTAAACTGCCAGATGAGATAATACATATTGTCTCATTTAGGGGATCTAAGCAGCTATGTCTGTAATCCTAACTTGGGTTTTCTGATTTATTTTCTCCTACGTGTGTGTGAAATTGTATTTAATATGGAAGTTTTTTGCTTGCCTGTCTTTCTCCCTTCCACACGGGATACATTTTAACTGCTGACATGAACAGAAAAGAGGTGAGATTCCCTGCAGATGTAGAGAAAAAAGCTGAAAGCTCTTAGATCTCTGATGGGAACAGAGTAGTATAGAGGGAGAAGGATGGTATGTTGCTCATTTGTTGTACTACAGACACTGATTTACTGGGTTGATTTAGTGTTGATTCAATGGTATGTCTTTAGGGCACTCGCTAGCACATCAAAACCCCATAACCACATGATGCTGACATTTCACGTAAGCATACCTTGATGTTAACCTTGTACTAGTAGGTTTTCTGCTCCATCAGATATTGTTCATCTCTCTATGACTCTGACAATACCAGACCAGGTATTGTTCATCCTCCAGCTGGTGTGAAGTCGGCATGAATGCAAGCAACATCCTGTGCTCTGGCAAACTTGACGGAAATGTGATTGTGTCTGCACCTGCTCAAGGGTAAATGTGTATTACCAGATGGTAATGTACCAGATGGTAATCTGGCATTAATGAAGACGCAGCCATGTGTTGCGCATGCATTCTTTACTTTCCCGTCACGTATTAATATGCTTAGCACACTTTTGCTGGGTTTTCCAAAGTGTTTGCGGGGGTCATATTAGCAATGCCTTTCACTCCAGCCTGTATCTGCAGTCTTCCCCATATTTTACAAACTAAATGTTTGCTCTGTTCTTGTAATACCAAATACATAATCTCCCCCTCTCTGTGGTCTGAGGCATGGAGGAAAGTAACTTTGACAGGAGGAGGAAAGCCTGGGCAGTGATTATACTGCCACAGAGTGGGGTTTTATACCAGATATTGGACTGTTCTGTGATACTGGTGGTTGAGTTCCGAGGTTATCCTGTGCTGCTGCAGTGGGGGCTGGGTTAAGAGGTATTATCATGAAGGTATGAGCAGGTTCCTTCCTGAGCCTCTGTAGTTTGTTCCCACATCTGCTGCTGAAGTAAAATTGATCATACTCAAACTTCATACCAGTTACTAAAATGGGCTGTACTGAAGTATGTGGCTTTGCAGGTGGGGAAGGAAAGGCAATGCATGTATCTGTCCAGGTGAGACTATTGAAGTTTGTTGTAAACAACTGTGAGTGCTGTTTTGTTATTGTTAGGGTGTTTGTATGTAATACCTACTTTGATCTCTGCACACTGAGTGAGCATTAATGAATGTTACTACAGCAGAGTTGTTTTGTGACCGCCTTAAGAATAAATGGCAGGAAAACCCAGAAATATTCTTATGTTCAAATATCACCTGATTCCTGCAAATATTTGAACTGATGATGCATATAACAAATACAGTTTGCTTCCCTGAAGGTTTATGAAAACTGTGCCAAATGCAATTAGTCACAGACAACAGCACCACAGCTGGGTATTTCAGAATTTATAAAGGAAGATAAGTTTTCTGTTGAGACAGGAAAGTTGTCCAGCTCTTTTGTTGGACTAAAACACCTCTCCTGTATGGACAGGAGAAGGTTCGGCCATGTTGTTAACTGAGAAGTATGTCAGGTAACATAAAGCTACTGTTCAGATATCTGAGAGCCTGCATTTTAGCTGAACAATAGTGCATAGTTGTTTGCCAGAAAAACAACAAATACAAAGGGCTCATACTCTAGATAAAATCTGTGAAAAAATGGTCCAAAGAATATTTTTTTAAAATTTCATTTAGCCTTTTGCTATTAGGTTATACTGCAAAAGAAGAAAAGAAAGTGGCTTTGTATGTAGCTGCCAATCAGTCAATTGGCTGGTCATTGACCTCAGGCATAATACCAATGACAGTGATTATTCTTCCAAGTTTTTATATAATCAGACCATACTTTTTAGAATAAAACTGTTAAATGTTCTTCTTGTAGATTAGATTATGGAAGGGAAAAGATCATTAATTAAACGATGCTCCAATGAGGTCTTCACTGACACCTTTTCCTCCTGCAATAATTACTGTTAAAATTTTGAGTGTGGTAATAATAGTAGTAGAACACAAGTATCAAAATTGTCAGGCACTATCTTATTCTTCATTCCATATTTTAAGATTCTTAGAGATGTCAGAAACCATCTCAATTGCACAAGAAGTTTTAACATCATAAAAATAATAGGCAATTAACAAATCTTACATTTTAAGTTTTTAATTCTGAATCCTCATATATAGCTGTAGAGTACTTTGCCAAAGGACAGTGTACATTTGCAGGCATTGATGTTTCATTTTCCATTCATGCTTGCTCTTGTGACTAAGTATAACTGATACATTTCTGAGTACATTTTTGGTAGTTTTTTTAGTGATATTGAAGAGTTCATATTTGCATCAAGCAAGCCAGATAATTTGGAAAACAAGCGTGTCTCTTTCTAAGGTACTTTCCTGTACTGGAAAGACTTAACAAAGACAAATTAATAAAAATGAATTCTGTTTTTACTCACTTGTGGGTTTTTTTATCTGATAATATGAAAGGTTATTTATAAGCACTGTTTAATTAAAATCCTGTGCCTTGGACCTGTGTCTGTCTGTCTGGGCTGAGGCCTCATTTATCATTTGAGGGGGAGCAGTACATATGTAGGCATCTTTGCAAACACATGTAATGTATGTTACATCTATTAAATCCTCAGACATGGTCCATTTTAGGAAGATGGTGGTATGATAAATGAAGAATGGGCAATTACAGTCCCACTGAGTAGCATGGAAACAGTTTGCAGTCAAGGGGGGAAACAAAATTATGCACTTATTTTTTGTGGGCTGACTTAAATCATTATGTGCCCTTCCTCAGTCACATTCTCAAAAAATACAAAGCTTATTTCCTGTTTATTTTTTAGAAAGCAAGCGTGTTGTTTTTCAGGTTAGTCTGCCACAATTTCCTGCAAAGCCTCAGAAGTTCAAAACATCATTAAGTATCTCTTTATTTATAGAGGAAGCAGGGTGTGATCAAGCATTTGTGGAGTGTTGGGTTTTTTGGGTTTTTTTCTGTTTCGTTTTGTTCTGTTTGTTTTGTTTGGGTTTTTTCCCTAAAGGAACTGTAATTGATAAGAATAGGTAACAACATTACATGAAATAATAACAGATAACCACTGGCTCCATACTGACAGACATCTAGATGAGCTCTGTGCACAGGGCATTGTCATTATAAAGAGAGGAGAAGGCAGATGCTCTCAGAGATGACACAAGGGCTCAACAGATGAACACTGAAATCTGGGTTTCTCTGGGCAAACCCACAGCTTTCTCCTAAACAGCTTTTTACACGCTTCATTGCTAAGGGCAGGGAATATGTGTTGGCTTTGCATCACTACAGACATCCCAGTTTCACTTGTGAGAAGCAAAAAGAGTACCTCTTAATTTCTGTTTATCTCATTACCATAGGATAGGAATAATCTGTCTGCTGGTTTTGCAATGAAGGTGAGTGTCATGTTTAAAAACTAATAATCATGCCTGCCTACCAGTTCTGTTTGCTGTTTGCCACTGACAACTTCCCAAAGTCTCTTTGTTGTACTGTTCTGGTTTTGCATATAACTCTAAATTATTTGATCCTTGATTAGATGAGTTAGTTGTAGTAGCTCTGGATGTAACTTTAGTTTAATTTAAATGTTTCTTTTGTTTTACCATCTACATGCTATCCCTCAATTAATAGTTGAGTAATGTAGAAATAGTCTTTATGAACCAAAAGAAGAATGAGTTGCCGCACAGCATTGTCTTTAGTGAGTTAGAGGCTCATCCACATTTTCAGCTTTGAATCTTAATTTTTCTACCTATACTTAGTTCAGGGTTTGTGTGTGTGTTCTTCATTTCACTGAGATAAAGATTTAAATGGGGGGAAAAAACTACATATGGCTATTGTCAACCTTAATCTGTCTATGCAGCAGGACCTTGATTTTCTTTTTTTTTTTCTCTCCATTTTTTTTCTATGAAGTTTGCATGCTCTCACAATGGAATGAATGATTTAGTAGTTGGTCACTCCCCCTGTATTATGGCTCTACTGAGAGCCAAGTCATGTTTTGAAGGTAGGGTATGTTCAGTTTTTTAAAAGGGCAGACATTCTTTGCCACTCAGCCAGTTAGAGGAGCAGCAATTGTTGAATAAAAAATTTCATATTCTTTCTCCTGTGATTTAATGTGATTGGGAAGTAGTTGGTTTTCCCTTTCCTTTTGCATGGAGGTTTGGATGTTTGTAATTTGTAGGCTGGCAGAAGATGATCTGTACCCACTTCTGGGTTGCTGACTGTGGCTCAGACAGCTTTGTAGTTCTGGAAGCTTGTTTATCTTGAAGTTTAAAAAAATGAATGAAGCTGTCAATGAAAGATTTTGTTGAAAAATGAATTTGTTTCTTCTGGTGTGTTGGAATTATTTGGGGATGCAAACCTGTGTATAGGCATGTAGCTGTTCCTGCCCTCTCAATGCCACTGGGATAGCCAGTGTTCAATCTGGCAATGATAGCAGTTCTTGAGGTGCTGAGAACCATTTGGTCTCTACTTCTTTAGCCATATGGTCTGAGCATTGCCCTGAGTGTGTTAGTTGCTTCATCATTACTACATGTGACTTTCAGAAGGGAGTGTGTGGTCCAAAAAAGACCTCACAGATTTTCTGGACGTGGCCCACACTGTAGTTGTGTCTGTTATTTATTATATCCTTTCAAAAACAGAAGATAAACTAGCTTCCCTAATGATTATGCTTAAATGAGTTTCTGCCTTTAAAGGAAAGTTATTTGGCTCCTTTTCACTTGTTTGTCTGTGTACTAAGGTTTTTGCTTGGCTCAGCTGAAAGATTCACCACCTACACATCGGTTTGTTCCAGCACAAGGTAGGCAGTAAAATATGTGAGCAGTTATGTTTTTAAAAACATGCACATCTGGAAAATATTACAGAAGCAAGTGTCTGTGTGTTGGAGTTTTTATGATATTTAATATTTATAATAATGAGATTGCTTGTTACGTAGTTAACTTTTGAGATGTATTTTGAATCTTATGTACACACAAAGTCTTAATTTTATTTGATTTGACATGTGGGGAAAAAAGTATTCTTTCACCATAATTGACAGGGTGTTATAAACAATTTCTAGAACTCACGGTTCACTTTTGAGCAGAATTAAGACACTGTTTTTCAGGACAGGAGTCTGTTAAGAAAATACCAGCGGAGATAGAGATCAGAGTATCTTCCCTCATTCAGCTTCAAGCCTCCTAAATTAAGTATCAGCAGTTTTATCTTGAAAAGTGCTATATTGAGTTTTATCTTGAAAAATGTTATTCAATACTATGCAGCTGTACAGTGTAAACTGAAAGCAAATGAGCCTGAGAATCCTCAAAAACTGTTAATATTTAAAGAAATGGGAAAACATGGGATCAGAGTTTGAGATAGTAATAAAAAAGGAGAGTGGAAAAAATGAAAAAAAAAATAATCCAGTTGTCTGCAAGAATGTTCCTCGGACAAAGAAAGGAGAAAAAGTGCTTCTTCCCTGTTTTATAACACACCTTTCTGTGCTAGAGTACATTTATGTTTGTTTGAATTGCAGGCAGTTTAAGGTACCTGTTATGAAAAGATGTTGACAGAATCAAAGAAACTAAGAAGTGTCAACAGGATCAAAGGGTTTGAGGGATGATTTAGGAGGAAGATAAAACTACTTCTAATGTCTTGTTCAACAGTGGTGAAATGAGGTCAAAGCAGCAAGGTGATAATAGGATGAAATGAAGAAAATACAGGCTGTGTGATACTTTGTGTATTGAAATAATTTTCTCTGGACTGTGTCCTGTCAAATACAAAAAATTGCATTAGTCAGATATGATAAATAGAATGCTTTGTTCAGAAACTAACGCTGTAACAAGCAGTCTTGCATTGACCTAGACTAAACAGACTGTCTTTTTGCTATCTTGTTTTTTGTTTTGTTTTTAAATGAACTTTGGCTTCATTAGTGCTAAAGTTCACTGGTTCTTGAACGTCTGTTAGAAGTTGTGATTGAAATACTGACTGTGATATACAAATTCTGAAGGATCACTACAATCTTAGAATCATGGAATAGTTCGGGTTGGAAGGGACCTCAAAGACCATCTAGTTCCAACCCCCCTCCATGGACAGGGACACCCTTCACTAGAAGAACAAGTTGCCCAAAGATCCATCCAGCCTGCCTTTGAACACATCCACAACTTCTCTGGGCAACCTGGTCCGGTGCCTCACCACCCTCACAGTTGAGAATTTCCTCCTAATATCTAATGTAAATCTACACTCTTCTTGTTTAAAGTGGTTACCCCTTGTCCTGTCACTCCAGCTTTGCTGTAGGCCCCTTCAGGTACTGGAGCTGTCAGGTTCTCCCCAGAGCCTTCTCAATCCCAACTCTTGTGGCCTGTATTCATAGGAGGTGTGTCCTAGTTCTTTCATAATCTTTGTGGCCCTCCTCTGGACTCACTGCAACAGCTCCGCATTTGTCTTATTGTGGGCACCCCAAAGCTGGATGCAGTACTCCAGGTGAGGTCTCAGCAGAGCAGAGTAGAGGTGCAGAGTCACCTCCCTTGACCTGCTTTTGATAGAGCCCAGGATAGGGGTGCTTGTGGGGCTGCAAGCATACATCCTTAGTTGTGTAAGTTTGTAGTTAATCCTTTCTCTCTCTCTGTGGAAAGCTTTTCCATTTCATGCATTTAAATTGACAGGTTTTTGTATTTTTGTCCGCCTTTTTTGAGACTTTTTTTTTTATTGTTTATTTTCTATAATAATAGGCTTGTGCCTGTCAATCCCATCTCCTCTCTTTCTTGAAGCTCTTCTGTCATACGCAGAGAGAGGGCACTGAGCTGTATCCTGACTCCATCTCCTTCGCATTGAGGACTCCCAGGCAGTCCCACTAGACAGCAGGACTGGGTACTTGTGCACTGTAGGTGTGTGGTGCTCTGGCTGGAGAAAACATGCTGATCATGAAGCCAGAGATCACCCTGTACCTGTTACATTAAATGGGGTTTATACATTTTGATGTAGTGGTACATACATATAGCTATTTATGAATGAGTATTTGAGAGGCTTGCAGTAACAAATGCTGGAGAAATGCTGGGGATTGGTATATTTTGGATAGGGATGGTACAGACAGTAGAAAAGTCCCCAGTCTTGCAAGTATCATGATGTGAAGGACTGGTTTCACAGAATCACAGAGTTGTAGGTGTTGGAAGGGACCTCGAGAGATCATCGGGTCCAACCCCCCTGCCAAAGCAGCTCCCCAGCTCATACTGCACAGATAGGCATCCAGATGGGTCTTGAGTATCTCCAGAGAAGGAGACTCCACCACCTCCCTGGGCAGCCTGTCCCAGGACTCCCTCACCCTCACAGTGAAAAAGTTCTCCCGCATGTTGGTGTGGAACTTCCTATGCTCCAATTTGCAGCCATCGCCCCTTGTCCTGTCTCCACAGACCACTGAAAAGGGGCTGGCCAATTGCCCCTGCACCCCATACTTAAGATATTTATAAACATTGATTCAGTCCCCCACAGTCTTCTCTTCTCCAGGCTGAACAGCCCCAGCTCTCTCAGCCTTTCTTCATAGGATAGATGTTCCAGGCCCTTAATCATCTCCGTAGCCCTTCTCTGGACTCCAGGAGATGCCTGTCCTTTTTATACCAGGGAGCCCAGAACTGGACACAGTACTCCCGGTGGGGCCTGACCAAGGCAGAGTAGAGGGGGAGTATCACCTCCTTGGACCTGCTGGCCACACTCCTCCTGATGCACCCCAGGATCCCATTGGTGCTCTTAAGCCACCAGGGCACACTGCTGACTCAGAGCCAACCTGTTGTCCTTTCATTGGAAACTTTAAATGTAAACAATAGACAATAATCTATGTCAAACAAAACAAGCAAATAGGACATCTGCTTTTAAACACTGCATTAACATTTCCCCATTTCTTTTAAACAGGAGAAAGAGCTGATCTATTTCTAGTCCAATTCCGAAGCCTCATAACTAGATCACATCTTATAAGTTCAGTAATGCGCACAAGGTACTTTTCAGATAACTCAGGGACCAACCACATTGTAATCCTACATTCTTTTGGTATTTCCTGAAGAGGTGGGATGTGGCACACCGCCAGGAAGTGTGGTTTATTAAATTAATTATCTGTGGTAAATGCAAATTTTGTAGTCATGAGGCACTTGAAGACTTTACAATTTTAGGCAGCCTTCTGGGATTTAGTCTGCTTTTCTTTTTAGTTTGGGCATTTACAGTTAATACTTTAAAAAGATGAATGTTACAAAAAAATGAACAAAATCGGTTCCTAAAGGCAAAGCTAGCTTATCCCTCTTTACAGTTACGCTTTCATTGCATTTTTGACCTGGAAGGCTTTTTAAATGCATGAATGGTTTGGGCTGGTTGACTTTTAAAGAAGCAGCCAAATCCTCAACTGTCCATATTCTGACATGCCTGCTACTGAGGAAAAGAGCTTCTAAGAAACCTCAGTATTCTGAAACATAGTAGCGGGCCATTGTTTTGTGATTAATAAAATACATATATTATCGATTGGTCTTTCATTTACAGCCAGATTTGTTTGGTTTTTTTAAACATGATCATTTAAGAAAATTTCTGTGAATTTGTGAGAATGCTTGATTTGGTTTTGTTCTAAAGCAGGCTCCAGTAGTATCTCTGTTTTCCTCCTGTAAACAGATGAAGCTGCAAAATTAGAATTGAAGTTTCCTTTGGTTTGACAGGAACAGGGTAGCAGAAATTGCAACCATCATGGCTTGATGGTGTCAATTTCTAGATAAAATTTCAAGAATTGATTTTTTCCATTGAAAACATACCTATTAAAAGGAGCCTGTCTGTCTTGGTACTTGCTTCAAAAGAGTGCATGTTCGCTTTAGTTCCTTGAATTACATTATCTCCTGCCCCTGCCTGTTCCTCAGAGCCTGTATTTATTATTCCTTTAGTCAACTAAAGCTTCTATTGAGCATTTGAGAAAAAAATGAGTACAGAGAATAGTGAAAGGAGAGAGATGTTACTTAAGAGGTCTGTTGCTGTTCTTGTGGAAGCATGCTCTGACCGATGGGCTGCGTATCCTAATGTACTTTGCATGCACGTGGTGTACATTCAGGTACTCTGGGCATGTGGCACTCTTTGTTGGCTTGTCAGATCCAGATGTCATTAGTGACCCGCACCAGATGGTGAAGTCCTGAAAATTTGTTGGTTTTCCATCCTGAAATTAAAAAATTGCCTTTAGAAATGTGATTGGTGAGGAAGAAATTGTCATGCTTACGTTGATACTTCTCCTAGATAGACCACAGCATTGTTACAGTTTTCTTTATGGTTGGTCTGACTTCATTTGAGAAAGAGACTGTATGCCAGCAGCTTTAGAGAGAGGGTCCAGCGCAGGGGGATTGTCATGCGGTACCAAATGAACTGGGAAAAAAGCTTCCAGACATCAACGACTGCTTCCATACTGAATCTGGGAGCTGTGCTGCGTATGTTATATCAGCTTTTCATTTCAGAATGGCCAGGGGAAAAGCTAACACTCATCTCTTGTCTGTTACTTAAAACCATTTTTGCAGAGCTGCCATGCTGAATAGCTGCAGAGCATTGTGAAGGAAGCCATTAGACACTGCTTGGAAAATGCTTCCTTTTTCTCAGAAGAGGCTCTAATTGATTGTACTGACTGTGTGGAGGTCAGGCTTTCTGAGTAATTGGTGAACAGGAATTTTTCTCTCTAAACCTGGGTTGAAAAATAAATTTACAATCACTTAACTTACAGAAGCCCAATTCCTTCCTTCCCTGCCCCTTTCCTTCCACCTGCCTTTTCTTTCCCTCCCTTTTCTTGCCCTCTCCCCTTTCCCCAAGCCTAGATAACAATTAGACCACTGTCTGTGATACACTTTCAGGTGCTTTCAGGAGAACTGTAGCTGTTAGAGTGACAGGGTACAGTTTCCATTTTGTAATTTAAAAACAAATAAACAGGAAGAATCCAGAGTATTTTAAGTATTGCTGGGAGCATTCTATCTATTTCCCTTCAGGAATAATTACTGATTAATAATGTCTTTTTAAGGCCATCGTGCAGTGTTGACGTCATGTTGATAAGAATGTGGACTCGTTTTTAAGTTGTTTCAGAAGCTTACTGTCATTTAAGAAATACAGTCTTCCATTCCTTTCTAAAATTCTGCTTACTAACTTCATGGGAAGGTATCAGCATTAATTATAATAAAAAAGTGATGCTGAAAGATTAATAACTAGGAATAGCAGTATTCAGCCTTTAGCTATATACTTGCACTTTAAGTTTATAACAATCTGTTGATATATAATGAATTAAAATAACTTTTCTTTAAAGTGTTGAAAGACAGACCACCCATTTGGCAGTGGTGGTGTTGCAGTGCCAGCAGAGATGTGACTTAAATTTATAGAGGTATTATGCATGGTAAGAGGAAATGAATTAAAATGTATGGTTTCCACGTGTCAAGATTATGCATGAAATATGTATGTATATATATATATAGGTTCGCATAGATGAGAGGAATTAGTTCTGCATGGGCAGAAATGCAAATTAAAAACTCTAATCCAGCATAGTTGATGTAGTCACTCTTAAAAGTCATTTTTCAGGAACAACTGCCCCACACCCATTTTCAGTTGTCATAAAATTCTGGAGGAACATCAAGGCATCCTGTTTGTGAATTATTTGAGAACACAGAATTGCCCGAAGACCTCTGGCTCCTGAAGTCTGGTCTCCAGCTGTAGATTCCTAGTCTTGAGAAATTCAAAGAGGATCTCTTTACCCACTATGATAAGCAACTTCCCTGTGCTACCCAAGCTCTAGGTATCTATTAATTTTAATTTCTAGGACACAAAGTATTTCTGTATTAGGTTCCAAATATACAAAAATAACAGGGTTTTTTTACACTAATCCTTTGTGGTTTAATTTATTGGGAGGTGGGAAGGGGTGGGAATAACAATAAGTGTTCTCAGAACTTCGTGTCTTCTCTCACAGGTGATTTCAGTCTTTGTACACTGAAAAGTAGGCAGCTACAAACCTTGCTTAAAAGAAGTCAGACTCTGCCCCATGGGTGTGATTGTCCTGAGCACTGTGTTCAGGGCTTTTGAGCTTATTCTACGAGGATCAAATCAAGTTGTAGTCCTACAGTTGGTGCATTACTAGATAGGAATGGTATAGCTGTCAATGAGAGTGCAAAACCAGCAAGGGTTTTATTGGGTAGTATTGCTCAGTATTTGGAAGAGACGCTGTAGCTCTTTTTGCAGGTTTATAACAAATCACATTCCAGTCCAGCAATGCCAGTTGTTAAACAACATCCTTTAAAATCACCAGGGCTGAAGAAAGTGCATCCAGAAGATTTGGAAAACCTAGGCAGTGAGTTCTCTGCTCTATAAGTGCTACTTACGTGCCCATCCTCATCTCTGCTCCACCTCCTCTCCCCCCCCCACCTTTTGTAAACTCACAGACTGGTTTGTCTTGGAAAGGCCCTCAAATATTATCTAGTTCCAACACCCCTCCATGGGCAGGGACACCCTCTACTAGACCAGGTTGCCCAGAGCCCCATCCAACTTGGTCTTGAACACTGCCAGGGAGGCAGCAGCCACGGCTTCTCTGAGCAACCAGATGATTTATTATTGTTTGGGTTTATGATATTTTTTTAAAAAAATGTCTGGCAAAGTTTCAGAGACTAGAATATGACTTAAGTGTTTTGTCTCTAGTTTATTAGATTACATGTGATGACTTAATGTTGTACAACCCAGAATTGTGGACTGGATCTGGGTTTTGTTACAAGCTGCTGGGAAGGAGAGGTTAGGAAGACAGCTGCATGTACAGATGGGTAGGTGCACTCTGCTGTTAGCCCTCAATAGTCGGGTTGCTATTGCTGCCTGAGGAGATAAGGGCAGATTGGTGGTGGAGAGCAGTGATCCGCCAGAAACAATCACTGGCTGCCATCACCAGCAGCTTCAGCCTGACCTTCCATATCAGTTTGTGGTAGGCAGCAATATTTTGCTCCTCAAGCAATGGGTGCTACCACTCTGCCTCCTCCGCAGGAAAGTGACTTGAAACAAAAATCACATTGCCCCACCAACCTCTGAAGAGTCTGAAAGCCAGAGCTTGCAAGGCTTGAAAGTACCAAAGTACCCCTGAGGTAGGCAGCCTGACTTCTTGGGCAATGGGGGCATTAGGATATTACTGAGGTAATTTTTGTTTGAGCTGCAACTTGAAGAGTATTCTGTGCAAATTTAAAAATCACCAGTGGTGGAAGAATATTTCTTTCTATGCCAATGACATACAGCAATTAGTAGAATGACAAATAACAGAAATAAATGGTGATGTGGATAGGTTGGTAAGCCAAATCTGGTTAGCGGCAATTCTGATGTCGAAGTCATCCTGACAGGAAACATGTAAAATTCCCATGGCGATGTCCTATATGAAGTGTGGCAACTCTGAGGGTTGCAGCAGATAGCTCAGTGTGAGCTCACACATAGTAGTATGTCAGGAAGGACTAGTGGGATTTCTGGGTATTTAAAATGAGGTACGCTGCCTAGTAGTAAAGGTTATATCATGTATTTGGCACTGGTACAGCTGCTACTGGAATACCCTGCTAGTGTCCGTGAATCAAAGATTATGTGACCAGAGAACAGCCAGAGAGATCTATACTGGGCTGAGAACTATGCACTATAGTGTATTTATTTGGTTTACCGTGTCAGTAAGGAAGTCAAGGGGAATTCTAGAATCCAGGTTATACTTTTTTTCCCTTGAAAAATAAACTGTAATTCTACACTGACTTATTTCAGGCAAGTCATAAGGCTTGAGTTACATACCAGTTCTTCCTTTCTACCTCCATACGGTATGAATCTATTTCATTTGCTGGTCAGAAGATTAGCTGTATTTCTAGCTCTGTGTCTTCGCAGAGAGGCCATCTGACAAAACAATGGCTTTCATATTCATATAAGGGATTCTGGACTAATCTATGCACCATACAGTACTTGCAAGCATTGATGTCTCTTAAAACAGTGTACTTTGAGACTCCAGAAAGTTTGCATCAGTCAGTATAACCAGTGCACCTCCAGGAGCGCTTTCTGTCCCAGTGAGGCAAGGCCTTTGACACAGTCTCCCACCACATCATTATCTCTAAATTGGAGAGATGTGGATTTGATGGGTGGACCATCCAGTGGATAAGAAACTGGTTAACAGCACTTAGCCAAACGGTGGTGGTCAATGGGTCTATGTCCAGGTGGAGGCCGGTGACAAGCGGTGTCCCCCAGGGGTCTGTCTTGGGACCGGTTCTCTTTAACGTCTTTATCAATGACATCAGTGATGGAATTGAGTGCACCCTCAGCAACTTTGCAGATGACACCAAGCTGAGTGGTGTGGTCGACACCCTAGAAGGAAATGAAGCCATCCAGAGGGATCTTGACAGAGTTGTAGGGGTTGGAAGGGACCTCGAGAGATCATCGGGTCCAACCCCCCTGTCAAAGCAGCTCCCCAGCTCATACTGCACAGATAGGCATCCAGACAAGTCTTGAGTATCTCCAGAGAAGGAGACTCCACCACCTCCCTGGGCAGCCTGTTCCAGTGCTCTGTCACTGTCACTGTGAAAAAGTTCTTCCACATGTTGGTGTGGAACTTCCTGTGCTCCAATTTGCAGCCATTGCCCCTTGTCCTGTCCCCACTGACCAAAGAAATGGGGCTGGCCAATTGCCCCTGCACCCCATACTTAAGATGTTTATAAACATTGATTCAGTCCCCCCTCAGTCTTCTCTTCTCCAGGCTGAACAGCCCCAGCTCTCTCACCCTTTCCTTATAGGATAGATGTTCCAGGCCCTTAATCATCTCCGTAGCCCTTCTCTGGACTCTCTCCAGGAGATACCTGTCCCTACCAGGGAGCCCAGAACTGGACACAGTACTCCAGGTGGGGCCTGACCAAGGCAGAGTAGAGGGGGAGGATCACCTCCTTCGACCTGCTGGACACACTCCTCCGGATGCACCCCAGGATCCCATTGGCTCTCTTAGCCACCAGGGCACACTGCTGACTCAGAGCCAACCTGTCATCAACCAGGACCCCCAGGTCCTTCTCCACAGAGCTCTTCTCCAGCAGGTCAACCCCCAGCCTGTACTGATACATGCAGTTGTTCCTCCCCAGGTGCAAGACTCTACACTTGCTTTTGTTGAATTTCATTAGATTTCTCCCAGCCCAGCTCTCCAGCCTGTCCAGGTCTCGCTGGACGGCAGCGCAGTGTTCCTGCATGTCAGCCACTCCTCCCAGCTTTGTATCATCGGTGTACTTGCTGAGGGTGGATGCTATTCCCTCATCAAGGTCGTCAATGAAGATATTAAACAGGACTGGACCTAACACTGAGCCCTGGGGAACACCGCTAGTCACAGGCCTCCAGTCAGATTCTGCTACACCGAGCACGACTCTCTGAGCTCGGTCCGACAGCCAGTTCTTGACCCACCTCACTTACCACTCATCTACCCCATGCTCTCTCAGCTTTTCTATCAGGATGTCATGGGAGACAGTATCAAAAGCCTTGCTGAAGTCAAGGTAGATGAAATCCACTGCTCTCCCTCCATCCACCCAGCCGGTGATGAGATGATAGAAGGCTATGGGATTGGTCGAGCACAATCTTCCCTTGGTGAATCCATACTGACTACTCCTCATGACCTTCTTCTCTTCCAGCTGCTTTGTGATGGCATCCAGAACAAGCTGTTCCATAACTTTTCCAGGGACAGAAGTGAGGCTGACTGGCTTATAGTTGCTAGGATCCTCCTTCTTGCCCTTTTTAAAGACTGGAGTGATACTGGCTATCCTCCAGTCCTCAGGCACTTCTCCTGTTTGCCAAAACCTGTTGAAGATGATAGAGAGCGGCTCCACAATCACTTCCACCAGCTCCCTCAGCACACGTGGATGCATCCCATCTGGGCCAGAAGAATCCCAGACATAGATACAGACTGGGAGAAGAGCTTCTTGAGAGTAACCCTGCTGAGAAGGACTTGGGGATTCTGATGAATGAGAAACATAACATGAGCCAGCCGTGTGCTCTTGCAGCTCGCAAGGCCAATGGTATCCTGGGCTCCATCAGAAGAGGACTGGCCAGCAGGGACAGGGAGGTGATTGTCCCTCTCTACTCTGCCCTTGCGAGGCCCCACCTGGAGTACTGTGTCCAGATCTGGGGCCCCCAATATAAGAAAGATGTGGAACTGTTGGAGAGGGTTCAGAGGAGGGCCACAAAGATGATCAGAGGGCTGGAGCACCTGCCCTACAAGGAGAGGCTGAGGGAGCTGGGCTTGTTCAGCCTGGAGAAGAGAAGGCTGCGGGGGGACCTCATTGCAGCCTTCCAGTACCTGAAGGGAGCGTACAAACAGGAGGGGAATCAACTTTTTAAAAGGGTAGATAATGGCAGGACAAGGGGGAATGGTTTAAAGCTAAAGGAGGGAAGGTTTAGACTGGGTATTAGGGGGAAGTTTTTTACGGAAGGAGTGGTGAGGTCCTGGAACAGGCTGCCCAGAGAGGTGGTGGATGCCCCATCCCTGGAAGTGTTCAAGGTCAGGTTGGATGGGGCCCTGGGCAACCTTGTGTAGATCCAGGCCTGAGGTTGGTGGTCCTGCCTGTGGCAGGGGGTTGGAGCTCTATAATCCTTGTCATTCCTTGTTCCCTTGCCATTCTTTGATTCTATGAGCTTGCTTTGGGATAGCCCCTACTGCAGCACAGTCACCTACACATCAGTGCAGCATTGCTGCAGTTAGCTGGCCAGATGGACCCCACTAGTACTTACCTTGGCAGCTACCCGCGGCCTAGAGTTTTTCTCCCTCACAAGCTTGAATGCTTGTTTCGAGACTTCCCTTGTATGAAATTATACATTCTTGAAGACCTGAGTGTAATTGAGAATGTCTGAAAATCCACATAATTTCTCTAGATATTCAATAATAAACCATGGCAGCTTGAGGACTGCTTTTTTTTATACCTGTCATGTCTTATTTCCAGGCTGAAACACCAACGCGTGTATTTGATTTCCTTAATAAAAGGTATGTTGCCAGGTCCAGTACATGACCCCTTCAGGCCAGAAGGAAAGATAGCTTTTTTGGATTTTATGTTATTGTCATTCAATTTTATGTATATTATAGGTGATGGTTTTGGCACAATCTCATTAGCTGAGCATTCACTATATCACCAGGGCTCTATTGAATGTTTAAGTATTTTCAACGTCGATGGGGAAGAGTGAGCAGTGAATGCTGGGGTTAAACCACAACACTTCTGCTACTTCACAAAAAAACCCCAAACAAACAAAACAAAAACTCCAAAAAGCAATTAAATTTCTTGTCTTTTTTCCCCCTTCTTTACAAAATTAGCTTTGTTTCCGATCTATTATAGTAAAATAAAACCAAACCTTGATCTGATGTGGTACTCAGAAGAAAATCCTGTGTACTGAGTTATGCCATGAAAATACAGCCCTGAAACACTGATTTAAATATAATCTTCTAGAGGCACATCTGGATACTTAGCTTAAAAATAGATAGTACAATGCTTTATTGACTGATGTAACCTATTTCAGATATTAAAAAAAATGAATGGCATACCTCCTGAGCAATATAGACTTACTGTTATTTTGCAAAAGCAATAATTTGAAAATAGAGTAAAAATACACAATAAAGTCAGAATGCTAGAAATATCAAGCAAGGTCTGTTTTTTTGTTCATGTTAGGATTTTTCGGTCTGAGTGTGCAATGACTTTTACCTAATAAGAAAAAGAGTGAATAATCAGTGGTTTCTAGCAATTAACTGATCTGCCTGCAGGGTGATTATAATAAAATGAGTTATGTACATAAAAGGAAACTGAATCTTTCTCTCCCTTGACTCATTTTTCATCCAGAAATTTGTTTTCAGAATGGCTTGCTTTAAAATTTTGCCAGAAATTGATATACCTATATATTTAGTCATAAAAATGCTGGGTACAATTTCAAAGTAACTCCATGTTTAAATCCCATGTAGAGCTGGAAAATTCGGCAGCCTAGTCATGTTACCTGAGTTTAGAGCCTGCAGTGGTTTTAGTCAGTGGAGAGAACTGGAGGTGTCCAAGAACAGTGAAGCATGCCGAACTAGCCTGTGAAAAACGTTGCTTATCTCCTGCCCACCTTCGGAGTGTAGGTACTTGGCTGGTGGAGGCTCATTATCATTATGTGATCCTTACCTGAGGTTGTGTAAGTAAAAGATGTGTGCCCTGCCCTGTAGTCTCACAGTGTATTTGTTAACCGTGTAAGGCTGGCACCTTCTTTTGCCTTCTAGTTGGGGTGCTTGCACTGAAAATGGATGTATTTGCATTTCTGCAGGCTGGGGGACCCAGGTGTGGCCACCATCTCTGAGTGGTGTGTCCTCACCACCAGGATATAGAATTGGCTAAAGGATTTTCCCTTCTTACTGAAGCTGTTGCAATCAACTTGGGAATAACAATCAGGAGGAAAGAGAAAAGGAACCTGATTCTGTGCATCTTTTTAGCTGGTACATGCAGTGGGAACTGAGGAGTTAGTTATTTCTGGTCCCTGTGCTTAGAAGCATGACTACTAGTTTTAGGTGACTTCTTAAATGCATTGACCATATAAAATGTCCAAAGAGTCTGGATAGTGGGAAGCATTGCATACATACCACAATCAGAATTTTGGGTTGTTAGCTGCAGCTGGTGCTGAAGACAGGTGTTGGGCCTGTAGTACAGTTCCACGTGTGAAGAGTGTCCATGTTTTGGCACTATTGAAAGTAACTCTCCAGTCCAACAAAGAGCAGAGTGCTTATCTGTCAGCACCATGAGGTGGGCAGGCAGGCTGTCTGCTGCCCTGTTGTCTCATTACACTTGTGTTTCAGAAGCTAACTTCCTTCCAATTCTAATTTAAGGTGCCAGCAAATGCAACTTTGATATTAACTTTGTACAACTAATAATGAACTGTGTTTGAAAATGTTGCTCACAGTATCACCAAAAAAAGGGAATTATGTGATATTTTGGAGTATATTTTGGAAGTTGATGATGTAATGTATCCTTTGTCACTGGGAGACTTCATGGCTTCTTTTTTTTTTTCCAAGCAGTTGAAAACCAATGGCACCACTAAAAGTCAGTGGAAGATGTACTTTTCACTTACAGCTTTTTATCATAGATGAAAGGGATTGGTTTTCTTAAAGGTAAAATTCATCTGTTCTCCGGTTTATCTTTTGCATTTGGTGCTTGCTTAAGAATGTTTACTTGGAGCCATGCTAATATATATTAGTTTTTCCAAAGGGATTGCCGAAGTGGATTTTTTTTAAAGAAAGAGTTTTGGGTTTAATTTTATAAATAAAACTGATATTCCTCCCCTGAAGAAATACAAAAGACTCTACTCTCTGCTAATTGAGAAGATTTATTCAGAAATTGACTTAAAATGTTTTACCAGGTAAATTTTTCAGATTTTTTTTTTGTTAGATAAGATTGTGAAGATTTTAACTGTGAAAAATGGTTTCAATTAGTGTCTTGGATCATAAAGACATAGTATTAGCATTCAGACCACCAGGTTCCTGATTATAATTAAAGCAAACCTTAAAACAAAGTTACTTCATGTGTAAATGTTTTGCTACAGATTTCCACATCAAAGGAAATGGACTGTAAATAGTTTTCTAAGGCTAACTGTTTAATACCTTCTGCAGATTGAAAGTGTTAATGTTTAAATACATGTAACCAAGGGGTTAACTTCTCTTTAAGTGATTATTCAGACTGGTTAAATACTTTGCCAATTCGGATGCAGTAGATTTTATCTGACCCTGTAGATTGGGCGTTGTTAAAGCTTGGTCAGGTGTAGGCTACACTCGATGTAAGGGGATAATGTTTATTGACTGAATTTTAGGTGTAAGAGAACTTTTTCTAAAACACATTGAGATCTAATTTTATCTCATGTTGTTGCCAAGGAAGTGTTGTGGGTGTTTTCTCACCAAAACATTGAAAATAAAATTTTAAGTTGCTGATGCAATTAACTGAAGTCCCATGGAACTTTGCTTGCAAGAGATGAAGATGATAGATACACTGTAATATGTATGTATTGGAAGTGAATTAATTTGATCTAAAACCAGGTCATTTGTGGATAAGTTTAAAATCTGGAATGTCTTAGAGACTGTATTGGATTTATCAATTTATCGTACATTTACTAGAACTGAGTGTCACTGTATTTCATACAGGAGAGCTAGAAAGAAAAAGATCAGGTTAATTTGGTATCTGATCAGGGAAAGGATTGGCATTTTCTTTTCTCCTCCCCTTTCATAAGGAGGTTGGTAGTATGCAAGAAAGAAAAACATTTTTTTCTGGGAAGATAAGGCTCACAGTGGTTGCATGGGAGCTAAGAAGTGGAGCTCTGCTAAAGGCATACATAAAGGCCTTTTCCTGAGTGGTTTGTTGGGTTTTTTTCTCTTTTATTTGTTATTTTAGTGGTTATGGTGGTGTGGGGCTACCGGTTGGACTTGATCTTGAAGGTCTGTTCTAACCTTGATGATTCTATGATACTGATCATCTTGAAGAAACATAATTTAAGAATGCCTTCTGTGAATTGCTGAACTGAATGCTGTTATCTTACGCTGGGTTTTGTTAGTATGCCTGTTTTTCTGTTCAGTATGACTTCATATGTTTCTTTTACTCTCAGAACTACAGGAATCTTCTTGTCTCCTTATCTGTTACAAGAACTATTATATTACCAACTTAGAGGAAATTTGTGGGAACTAAGTTCTGTAGTACTGTCCTTGTTAGCTTAGAAATTCTTTATAGGGGTGGGAGGTATTTGTGTGGTTTTGTTTGTGGGGCTTTGGGGAGATTTTTTGTTTTAAATCTCTGTGCTCTTAAGAGATGAGCCTGCCAATTCTCTTGCTTGTGAAGAAGAATGCAAATGAAATCTTATATGAAAAATTATTTCTTTATCTCTATTGGGATAGGAGGTTCCCTTGATACCACAATTTACTTTGTTATCAGTTACAAGGATAACTGCCTGTTTTCCATAATGGCCAGTTCTTGTTTTTTACTATCTGTAGAGAATTTAACTTCAGAGGGTATCCACCATTGCAGTCATGAAGCCTTGGTATTTGGACGTAATTTTGGCACTATCCTTTAAGTAGGAGTATTCGGATGTTATGAGGCAAGTAAGTTTTTGTTGCTTCTTTTGTCATTTAACCATTGAAGAGCTTCTGAAGTTTTGAAACAGTGGTAAATGGGCAGGTTTTTTAAAGCATTGTCTCTCTAGATTTTAAAATCACACAGCAGAAGTGCTTTACCACTTGTGGCATACTACAAGTGATCAGATATGCATTCAGATATGGTCAGATGAATTAGGTTGTTAAATGCTTGATAAGTTTAGGCAATTTCAGTTCCTGTTCTTCAGTTAAGCTTGTAATTCTAATCTGCTGTTTAAAATATATGTGGTATTCTAAGAGATCATGTGTGCTTGCATAGTGGAAGTGAAAGATGCAGGTTTGTGTTTTGTTGTAACATCAAATATAAAAATTTAAGTTGGTAAATCATTAGCAGTTGTTATTGTTATTTTAAACTTGTTTTTCTCAAACATGTGAAGAGACAGGCATCAGTATAATATTCCATGGAAGCATAGTATTTTCTAACTAAACTGTGAAATGTTCACGAAATGGGATAGTTTTATGCACATATTTATGAACTATATCCATTTATTGTTTATTGCACAAAATACTGCGAATATATCTCTATAAAGATACTTAGAACACACAATGCTAGCATGCTTGTTACTAAATTTACAGATGCTTTATTTTAATGAAATAGTGTGCTACAAATGTAACTTTGTTTCTGTTATTCAATAAGAAAATGCTTTTGTTTATGTTAAACTGTTGCACCTTTCAGTCAGTTAAAACAAACAGGCAAGCTAATAAGATTTTTAGATAGGTCTCTCCTAAACCTGACAGAATTTCTGTTTATTTTCTGCCATGACTACAGAAAGATTTAGCATGAGCAATTACCAAGGCTGAGTATTTGTTCACTACTGCAGTTCTAATAGAAAACAGAGAGGTTTGGAATCATTGGGAAAAAAAATTAATGCATGAAACTGACTCTTGCCAAATGATACAGGAAAAAATATTACAGATGGGGTAAATTAGAGATGTTTTAAAATCCCACAGATGAAGTGACCTTTTCTAATGGTACCTGAAGAGGACAGTCCTGAGAGCAGCCTAGTGTGTAGATCCCCCAGGCCTGAGTCAGGGCATATTCTGACTCTGCTCCTGAACAGTCCTGTTCTTCCGCTCTCACAGACTGGCTCAGGAGAAAAAGTGCCCAGCTTTTAAATGTAGTGTCTTGTTAGGAGGGTCTGTCACTGGTGGGTGTAAGAGAGGGAAGTAGGTGGGACCAAGTGCCTAGGTACAGAGCAGCAGGAAGGGCAGGCAGAAGGGGGAAGATTTCTTTTGTATTCCTCTGGGGTTGGCAGGAAACCTTCACACTGGCTTGTCTGCCCCTGAAGTCAGCAACCACAGAATTGGGATTACATGCAGGCCTCTTTCTTATACCAGATGCTTTCCTTTTTGGTGCAAAAGGGGCAACTCATCATTTTGATCAAAGGAGGTTAGGGGATACAGCAGACTCTGTGATGTATGTGAGCTTTAGGAACAGATCTCAGTCTTGGCTGCCTGTAAAGTCTGTGACATGACTGATATCATGAAACCGGCCTCGCTCCGCTTCAGATCAAAGCTTTGCAATCTGCTCCCCATCTTATTTCTACTTCCAGATAATTGGGGACAAGCACAGCAGGACACTGTCTGTCTTGACACATCTAAATAAATTCCTAATGTGGAGATTCTTCTTCAAAGCATTCCCTCGTTACCCTCCCCGGTGGTTATGTTTCACAGATGGAAGGAAGCCATTTTGTTTTTCACAATTTCTGATATTACCATTTGATTCTCCCCTGGGTATCTCTTTTTCCAGGATTACAGTAGCAGTAATGTTAGTTTTGGAAAGAGGAAAATAAACTGATCTGTTCCTGGAAATTGAGGTAATGCTTTATGCAACAAAGAGACCTGTGGTGCTGTGGCTCCTGTATATAGTACTCCAGATTGGGGAGTGACTGCGGGATGTGGCACTGGCTATGCTGAGTGTTTTCAGGTACGAGGTTATGCCCTAGGAAAACATTAACAGAAGACACAGTTGTCTGCAGTGCAAATTAAGTGACGTCACAGAAACAAAGCCTAGCTTCTCCTGAGACCTATCAGGAAAGGCTTTTTTTTAGGCTAACTTTGGATAAGATTTTCTAAATTTTACTCATCATTTTAGTGGTCACCCATTCTAAAATAAAAGATTAGACTGAGAGAGTGGCCCTGATACCTTTTTATACATTTCTGGCTGGAGAACTCCTACTTTGGTTTGTTTAACAAAGCATGGAGGCCTTGCAAATGCACCTTGGCAGAGGGAGTTTCCTGGTGAATAGCAGGCTTCCATCTGGGTTCATGTGGATTTAAAAGTAGTGTTTGAATGATGTGGTAGTCGCTGAGCTAGGCTCCAGGAAGACGTCAACAAGTCTTGTACTGGTTTATGTTAAGTCCAGCAGTTAAATAACATGTTAAACATGTGAAGCATAATCTTAATGGCTTTTTATGAGAGTTTTGGGCAAAAGTATGATGGCATTATACTGATGATATTAACACATGCAAGAGAAGTATTCTTTGCAAGGGTCCCAGCATTAAATGGTTCCTTAAGGTACAAATTTTATTCCAGTCCTGCAGTTTATAGATTGTGACTTCATTTCTCCCAACACTATATTAAAATGTCTTGTTGAATCTTGAGATCTACTGCATCTCCACTGGGAGATTTTATTTGAATTTGAGAACTTTCTGAGGAAAAGTAAATGTTTCTAAATCATTAAACCATTCCTTGTAAATTTCATGGCCATTCACTCTCTTGTATTAATTTGAAAACCGTTACTCCATTTTACTGTTGTGTCCTTTAGGAACTTTCTTCCCTGAACAGTTTTACGAGTAAGAACCTACTTGTCTGTCAAGTGATAGTTCTCCCCTTTTTCAATCTTTGCCCTTATTTATGGCAAATGTTATCAGTATATCAAATTTCCAAGGGAGCACAGGAGAGGGGAGAGAGGCAGAGGGGAAAAGAACAGATCAAGGAGGGGGATGCTTGTTTACAGTGTGATGTATGTTCACACAGGAAGACCATTTCTTTGCTCTGCTTCCTGTAGGCACGAGTCCCATTCTATTGGATCTACAGACCTAAATGTAAGGAAAAAAAGGAAAACTGTAATGTTTACCTGAAACTTTATTTTCCTTAAATTAGAAGTTTGCGTCAACTAACTCAGCTTAGTTAGTCTTTCTAAAAAGTGGAAATTGACCCTCCAGCTCTAAGCTGGAGTTTGATACTAAGTAGAACATAACCTGTTTTGTATAATGAGATATTAATTGAAGTATGCTTTTAAAAAGTACTGTTTAGGAAAGCACCTCTTTTTGAAGAATATTTGACTTATGTAGTATGATATGGCTTCACAAAAAGTGGTGATGTACAAGAAGAGTGACCAACCATATTAACAGATTTGGATACAATTGAAAAGCAGATATTTCAAATTTAATTTTCCCTTCCTTCCTGGTGAGTTTAACTCTTGTTCCATTTCTTAATAGTGAGGAATTAAATTGCCTGTTACGTTTAGACTTTTACAGCTGCACTCTTACTCCTATTCAGTCTGTGCTATGCTTTGGCTTCAGGCTATTCCAGGCAGATGAGAAAGCAAACAACCCCTGCCATCCAAAACCAAACTAAAACAAAGCCCCTCTAAAATAGTTTTCCTTGCATTTTTTGACCCTGTCATGACATAACACTCTCTGCTTGGGATTTGATACATTCTTTATTCAAGTTTTCTGTACTGCTCCTGCCCAGCAAACTTTAAAGGACTAAGAGTTAATACATGATTAATTGCCTTTGCTAAATCGAAGTGTGTGTGTAACTACATCCTTCCTTGTGGGATATTAAAAAAAGCCCAGAATTGGTCTGCTTTCAGGTTCCAAAACACGGAATAATTTTGGTAAGGAGAACTTTACATCCAGTGTCTGGAAAATTTCCAGAAATATTTGAGAAGCACAGACAAATTTTTGAAGTGAAACTTCGGAATTCAAATGTTGTGTAAAACATAGTTTCCATTACTAATATGAATATACCTCCATTCCATCTTCATCTTTTGAGCATTTTAATTCTTGCTCCTTTCCAAGCTTACTTATTTTCTTTTTTTTCCAGAACTGTCACCATTCTCTGGGGTCTTTGAAAAGAGGAAATGCAGCTGATAGCATTCTTAAATAAAAACTGGTGAGGTTTTTACACAGTAATGCATCAGCCTTCATGTTGTAGTCATGGTTGAGTTTCTATTGCTTATTTTGGTGTTTGCTTAGCTTTAAATGCTAGCATTGACTTCTGAAGATGCTCCAAGACATGTTTTCAGTGTGTCCTCAGCTCCTACCAATCAAACTTTTTTTAGAAGCTTATTCTCAATGAGGCAAACTTTACAGTAGAGCACAGGACGCTGGCACTGTCCTATTGTTTAAAAGGAGACATTCGTTTACATCTGAAAAATGTGGAACTGTGAAGAAGACAGTGTTGCAAATTTGCTGTAATCAAAACCCAGTGAGAGGGATTGTCAGCAAAAGAAACAAATATACACTACTGAAAGTAAAGTTTAGGGAAGGAGCCTGGTGAGGTTATGTTTAGACATGTAAATTTGTTGTTATCTGTAACGATTTTTTTTAACTTGAAATGCAACCAATGATTTGCCAATTTTTCTGCTTAGCCACTTAAAGAGTAACTTACAATGTTTCACAAATAACTTTGGTTTAGTGCTTTTGTTTTCAAGATCTGTAGATATGAAAGAAATAATTTTAAAAAATCAAAGTTGAATTTATTCAACAGTAGAGAAGCAATGCATTATGCTATCTGTTAAACAGATTTATGGAGATCACTGGAGGCTGCTGAGCATAGGTCTAGAAAATCATTATACGAATACAAGCACAGTCTTTGTGAAGCTTCATGGATCACTTCTAAAATAAGCCCCAAGGCAGAAAAATTGCAGATTAAAGAAGAGTGTACTCTATGCATTGATGTCCTGAGTTCTGTTGCTTCTGAAATCTCATTTTCCCACAGCTCTGTAGAGATTACGGCAGTAAACTGGCTGTATTTTAGTTGCTATGAATAAATGAGGAATTTGAAAATACAGAAACAAGAAAGCAGCAGTTGTTCCTGGTGTTACACAGGAACATCTGTCTGAAGTTTCAAAGGCAGCTATCAGCTGCAGATTTTCTGCAGATTTTCTGTCTGTGTAAGAGTTGTGTGAGCTTGTTGTGTTTGTATTGAAGATGCTATTATTCTGCTGTGAAGTGACACATGGACATGTCTATCCTGAGAGATTTGTTACTTGTGGAGGATTTGCACTTTCCAAATTCATGTATAGTAGAGTTTGCTCTAGTTCTTCAAGAGGGAAGAAAAAGAAAAATGGGGAAAAAAACCCCAATACAAATTAAGCATATGGTGGCAGGCTGTATTGGGAAATCATCAGAAGTATATTTCTTTCTTCTTTTCTAAGACAGATAGGTTATTTTTCTGAAGGGGAGCTATCAGCTTTTGGTTTATTTTTGCAAGAATGTAACATACTCACTGCATATTAGCCTTAGATAAAACAAGTTATGGTGCTATTCTAGAATACTCACATAGACAACCTAGAACTTGGCATCCTGAAAAAAATCATGAAGAAGACTGAATTTATTAACAGGTTAGAAAGGGAAGGTGTATAATTAAGAAATACATGTTTTATTTTCTAATGATACATTAATTAATTTTCTAATGAGTTTGCTTTAATTCATATGTAGCATAAAAGTATGTTAACTGGGGTAATAAATACTTTTTACGTATCTGAAAACAAGGTTGGTCGGGCAAATAACATTCATCTGTATTCATCCCAGCTAAATGTTTTTGTTTTGAACTAAGGAATTAGCGCAAATTTTGGAAAAATTTATAGGAACAATACTGTTGAATTCATTGGAATCCCTGTAATGAAGTTAAACTGGATGCCGATGCTTACTCTTCAGTTTGCTGTTGTTTACTTCAGATGCTGGTGTTTTTCTTCTGTGGTGTTTCCTCTGCAAGTTTGAATTGTTAAGGTCTGCTAAGTCAATCCATTGGTCAAGTATGCACCACCACAGTTGTTTAAAGTGGGAGCTATAAAATAAATATATAAATAAACAAAGTGTTTATTTAAGTCCTGTACAAACAGATACGTGATGAAGAGCTATGTATTACAGAAGGGGAAAACACGGAATGGAGGTATGGTTCAAGGCACCATTTTTCTTTTCCAGCATGTTTGGTTGTTATGAGAACAGTAAGTACTTCTTTTTAAATTACTGGAAAGACAGCCATTAATTTAAATGTTTGACTTGCCTTTTCCCATGCTCTAGACAGGAGTGTTACAGCTCATCCATGTGTTACCTTTAGTTCTGTACCGAATAGTTGAAGGAACTGGATGAGGCAGTGTGACGTGTGTATTACACAGTCACACCTGCACACATGGTGATGTATCAGTGGAATTATATCCTCTTCAACAGCGGATCAGTCAGTGTCAGCCAGTCAGTGTGTGTCTCCTATTTTATTATGTTTTATAAACTAGTAAGAGACTGTCTAATTTAATTCCTTCAACCTTGATGTTCTGTGAAAACTGATTTCTTCCTGACAATACATAAACCTATAAAGAAAAAAACAAAAAATTATTCAGTTCGGTGCAGTGTATGTGAAGTCCAGTGTAGGTATTGATCCTGCTCAGTAAAATTTTGGTCTAAATCAGTGGAAGGATTCCTCCTTACCTTAATTGATGCTTGCCAAAATAGGGTGAAAAATCATTGTCAGCTATTTTTCTGAATGACTCTTAAGAATTGTCATGATAATGGCATGATTGATATGAGACAAGTTCTTGTTCATGATAAGATATAGCTAGTTACCACTGGCAACAAAAATAACCAACCAAACAAAAAAATTAAAATTCTGAACTTAGTTAACGCAACATGGACATTTGTCAGGAGTAAGGGATAAGAAATGTGCTGATCAGTCCTCCATCAACACACGTTATTGTGGTTCTCTCCTAGTATGCTCTTACTCAGTTCAGTTCTTCTAACTGCATTTTGAGTAAGTGTTTTAGCTGCTCTCGTGCTCTACTGTCTGGTGAGATACATGGCTGTATTGCCAGCATACAGAGAGATGTGAAACCTTGTGCGTGCTTGAGTCCCATATATGGATTGAACACAGCAAACCATAATATCATAGGCCTAGAGCTGATCAAGCTAAAATAATAAATTCAGATATTTCACTGATGAATGGGTACTGCTAAAGGGAGTGACTACTATTATATTTTTGGGGCTACAGATGGGTTTGAAACTACAGTGTATGTATTAACCTAACTCATCACCTGTAGTGGCAGCTAGCAGTGATGGAAAATGTAAACAGAGTGTATAAATGCCAGATATTCTGTTTTGAGTAAACTGGGGTAATACTTTTGATGGATGTCTCCCGCTCTTCGTTTTCTTTCTCTATGGAAAACTTTATTCTCTTTAATGTTTCTTCTGTTTAAAAAAAAAAAAAAAAGTGAAGCAACTTTTAAGGTTCTTTGAAGGCTAAATAGGTTAGTTTGACCAGTATTTAAATTGGTGCATGTGTTTTAGGGTTGTTTCTGACAGTAGCAGCAGGCTGCTTTAACTGATTAGTGCATACCACCACCTATTACTGAGTAAGGTTGTTTTATGTGCTGAATCCAGTGCTCAGCCTACCTTGTAGATAACCATTTACTTCAAGGCAGGTACAGTAGAAAAGATTGCCTTCTTGCTATTCCTGCTGCGTTTTGTGCGTCCTGTCAGGCTGTAAGAATGACTTGTGTCACCCTGGCAGGTGAGCTGCCTTCCAGTCTCAGAGAATTTCCTAAATACAGGCCTTTTTAGGCACACACATTTTAGGAAAACTTGGCTGAAAAGAGATAGTGCTGACTGCAATTGAAAGGTACCAAGGCATTTCCATTAGCACAGTAGACTTCTGCTGTAGCAGTAGGGAATGCTTCAGGTGGCACAGTGGAGACACTGGCTTCCCGTGCTTTCCCAGTTGTGCAGCTGAAGGCAATACCTGAGCCCACCTACCAGATTTGGCCAAAGGGGTTTACTAAGTTGTTCAGAGGTTTGATCTTAAATATCTGTTGAACCCAGTCTGTTTTACTGCCCCTAAACAGGCTTTTGAAGTTAAGCAATAAGATTAGTAGCTTCAGCTATTTTTTCCTACTATCATTGGGTTTTTGTTAAAATATTTGAACCATTGGTATCCTATCAGGCAGCAAAGTAGTGATTTTTAAATTTTTTTTAAAAATCTAAATGGTCAGGAGTCACCCTTAGTAAAGTCTACTTACAGTTTTCCTCTCTGTCCTCTCTAGAGACCTCAGTGTTCTATTTAATCTTATGTGTGATTAACTTATCTTGCGCTTTCACTGATTTTAGTAGCTTAGAGTGCTCAGGTGAGAACTGGGATGTTGATAAATTGAAAAGTCAGCATTATCCTTCTCCTCTTTGTCAAGGACCCTTTAACTCTTTAGAGTGTTTCGGAGAACAGGATGTTATTCTTGGAGGACTGTGGAGAGGCAAATGTAAAACTACATGCCATACTTCTTTCTTTCTCTATGTATTTAAAAAAACTTTAAAGGTGCTGGGGAAAATGAAGGGAATTGTAAATCAGTCAATAAAACCTTAAAGAGGAAAGGAATTATAAACTAGCCAATGAAACCTTAATATCCACATATTTTTCTAAGAAGTTATTAAATAGCTGCTTTATTAGCACCTCTGAGATAATAAAATTGATTAGTGACCAGTACAGATTTATCAAGACCAAACTGTGTCAGACAATTTTAGTTTCCTTCCTTGGCAGTATAGCTAGTCTAGTAGATAAAAAATGAGTGGTAGATGGATGAGGTATCTTGAGTTTCTTTTTTTTTTTTTAATGTAGTGACTAATGTGATATTCTTTACTGTGTCTCAGACATCATTCATAGAAAATGGCTGGGGAACTCCATGAAATCATTGCAAAGTGAACACAGAAGTGACTGAGTAAAGGTCTCCAAGTGTTGTTTAATGCTCACTGTATCTTCTGTTTGGTTTTGTTCTGTGTTTTAATTGGCATTTGGCTAGCAGAATACAGATGTATTTGTGACAGCAGCAAGCTTTTACTGCATTAGCGTGTTGAAATTCAAGACAAGTTCCAAGTGATGATGGTAAATGACTTTCAAGCTGTGGTCTGCGGACCCTGTGAATCAACTGGTTGTTTGTAAGTCCTTAGAAGTTACACACTTCTAAACTAGAAATCATTAAATAGAAATGCCTTCTTGTTCCTTACACTACACAGGACCTATGTCCTGCTCTAGGGCATTCCTCAGATACAGTGTCCACCTCTCCAGGCTCAATCTCCCCTGAATTATAAAAGCTTTCTAAAAGTGGACCAACATGTAACCTCTTTGTAGAACACAGCCTTAGATTGGTTGTACCTAATTTGTTTTCCTGTTTGAGAGATGGCCATGGATCATGGCTTGTTTCCCAGTAGTGAATGAAATCACACATAAGAGAGAGGTAAAATAATTTTTCTGATTTGTAATTTTTGTTTCCCACAGAAATTAGACATGACTCTGTTCCAAATGTGTTATGTCTTACATTATATCATGCTGTTTGCAGAAGTGGTGATTAATGCAGTTTGTGAACTGGGAGGGGAATGAGTGTCTCGTGTCTGTGTACATTCTGTGCCTGTTGGTTTGTCTGCCTTCATCTGTTTGGAAAGAAAAATGTAAGAAATGCATGAAGTATATATACTGATTCTTTCCCATGGTGAGGTCCCTTAATTAGTGGCTTAGGGATCTCCTTAGCAAAAGGTTCCACCAAAGCATTTATGTTTTAAATAGCCAGCAGTGGGTTTGTCACTCAAAAATTTAGTTCTTTTTCAAGTCCATTTGTGCTTTGCGTGTCATATGTCTTGCTGCAGTGATTCCATAATCTCATTATACATAGGGGGATTATTACAGATACACCATTTAGTGAGCTGCCCACTAGTTTTTGTTGTGGAAAATTGTTCCTTGATGATGTTTCCATGTATCGGTCATTCTGCCAGCCTCTGTGCTCTCTTCATTTGTGGTTTTTCTTATTTGCTGAAGGCTTCCAGTTGGTTTGGTCTTGGAAGGTTTGACAGTGTTCTGAAGGAAGAGTCAGCCTCGCAGCACTCTAAAAGCACTGCTCTCCACTGAGGGGCCAATGCACAAAGCAGTTTTATTTTGCTACCCCTAAAACTGAGTTAAGATTTCTTCAATTTAACAAGGTTCTTTGAGGACTGGTTAATGCCTGTGTTCATATATTAGGTTAGATGCCATGTAGAGATTAAGGAGAAAACAAATTGTATTTCTGAAAATGATGACAGCTTCCACGGGTAGTATACTATTGAAGTTTCTTCCTTTGTATGCTGTACAGAGTCATTAATGGTGGCTTCTGTTATTTGGTGAATGACATTTCCACAGCCATTTTATTGCAAAAAACATTTGTAATAGCTCTATTTTTATGGCTTCTTTTATTTTTATAGGAAAAAAATAGAATAATGAAGGCAATGTTAATATAGCATCTTACTTGGTTTGAGAAACATGTTGATGAACAGCTGGTGAAGCTAAGAAACAAGATGTTACGTAAAATTTAAGTTAATTAGAAACAAAATTACTTTAGAATTTGAAATAACCAACACTTGGTTTTCATTCCAAAGAAAATCTTAGATCCCTGATCATGTATTGGATCTGAGTTGCAACCCAATCTGTTGAGCTGTTCTCAGAGCGTGTATTCTTTCCAAGTGCCTTGGCAGTCCATGTGTGCCCTCTTTGCCCGTCAGTCAACCACATGTTCTGGCTATGGTTTATCAAACACTCTGTTGCTCCTCAAATGCTCTGATACACGCTGTGCTCTGATAAACACTGTGCTACACAAAGAAGTGAGGGTATATTTGGCATACAGTAGTGGAAAGGATAGTATGGCTATAGCATTGTGGCAGGTTTAGGATGTATAGTAGTGCTATGTGGTGCATAGGATTAGGGCATAGCGAGTAGTGGGAGGGGCTGGGTGTTGCAGTGCTGCTAAATGAGAGTGGGGGGGTAATGGTATGAAGCTGAGCAGAGAAGCTCATGGGTCGTGGTCTGTGTGGCCTGGCAAAGAAAATGTCTGAGTCCTGTTCAACTCTTCACTCCTGTATTGGGATAAAAATGCATCATCCTGTTGTACTAGGTGGTTAGCAGTGTAGATAGCACATAGCCCTTCCTTCCCAAAAGTGTCTTCTGTGCAGCTTTGTTAGAAGATACTGTCCTTCCCTACATAGGTTTTTGGGCTGGGATCTGTAGGTGCTTCTTTCTCCATGGATTTTTTTTTTTTTTTTTGCTGTGATTGATTTCAGCTATCAACAGAAAGGCAGACTTCCCAAAGCTAACAGAGTACCTCTATTTTACAGGAGTAGTTGGCCAGTTGGAGCAGGCAGTAAAATACCCTGTCAGAAATCCTGATCAACTGTGAAACAGAAATCTGACAAAACGCTTCATTAGTAGCAGAGCTCATGGAACCACTTGCTTTAATTAGTTTTCCATAGCTGAAGACTTCTTTACCGTATAAGGGTTTATTTCAGATGCAAGTTTTTCATTAGCAAGCACTATAAATTTTAATTAAAATAATTGGGGCTTCACTGTTTCAAAAGTTGATGAAATGTATTTCTTTGTGTGATTTCTTGATATATTGTATTAGGAACCTCAATGGTGAGAAAGATCAGATGAGTAACTAGTCCGTCCCTACTGCTTGCTATATTGCATGGGTGATACTATGTGTGTGCGTTTTGCAACTTCACCCTGGAGGTTGCAAGTTTTCACTACACCATGTTTGCGCTGTTATTTTGAGGTGCATACCTAGAAGAAGTTGAACTAGGGAAAGACTGATTGAGAGCAAAGACCAGGCAAGAGGTGGGGCCAATATATTGTGGCCTTCTATGAAATACTAAACTTAATTTTAAGGGAAAGTATTTTCTATGTATCTTTCTACTGTATAGCTGTCAATGTTGTTTTGAGTTACAGAAGTCCAGCCTTCCGGTACCTGAAGGGATCATACAAACAGGAGGGGAATCAACTTTTTAAACAGGCAAACAATGGCAGGACAAGGGGGAATGGATCGAAGCTAAAGGAGGGAAGGTTTAGATTAGATATTATGGGGAAGTTCTTTTCTGAAAGAGTGGTGAGGTGCTGGAACAGGCTGCCCAGAGAGGTGGTGAATGCCCTGTCCCTGGAGATGTTCTAGGCCAGGTTGGATGGGTCCCTGGGCACCCTTGTGTAGATCCAGGCCTGAGGTTGGTGGCCTTGCCTGTGGCAGGGGCGTTGGAGCTCTATGATCCTTGGGGTCCCTTCCAACCCTTGCCATTCTATGATTCTATGAAGTCAATAGCAAACCACAGGTTTTGTCAAGTAGGCTAATGCCTTCCAGCTCAGTGATCATAAATGATGACTAAACACATGTTTTTAAAATAAAACTCACATTGTGCTTTAAGTTAGATTTTAATCCCTTGGCTTTTTACATTTTTAAATTGTAAAGTGTCCCTTTTCTTTAGAAACAGAATTCTGACTGGAAAGATCTATTAGCCCAATAGATCGAATTTACTAGCCAGTAATAATTTAAAGTCAGTCCCACTGACATAGCAGGAGCAATTGAATTATAGTGTTTAGCACTTTTTTTAAAAACTACTTAGAATTTATAATGGTTTTGGTTTTGCTTTAGTGACATTTTTTTCCTTTCATAGCTAAGTGATTTCATATTATAATTTTATATTTGTTTTGCTGTTTATAAATCCCAAAGATCAGTGGTTTGAGCAGGGGGTTCTTTGTTACCTTGTTTCATAGAATCACTTACGTTGAAAGAGTCCTTTAAGATCACCAAGTCCAACCACAGCCTCACCCCGACCAGTCCACCTCTAGACCATGTCCCCAAGCACAACATCTACACTCCTTTTAAACACCTCCAGGGATGGTGACTCCACCACCTCACTGGGAAGCCTGTTCCAGTACTTGACTGCCCTTTCAATAAAGTAATTCTTCCTGATATCCAACCTAAATATCCCCTGGTGCAGCTTGAAACCATTTCCTCTCGTCCTATCACTTATTACCTGAGACGATAGACCAACCCCCACCTCTCTACCCTCTCCTTGCAGGTAGTTGTAGAGAGTGATAAGGTCTCCTCTCAGCCTTCTTAAGACTAAAAAGCCCCAGTTCCCTCAGCTGCTCCTCACAGGACCTGTGCTCCAAACCCTTCACCAGCTTTGTTGCCTGTCTCTGGACATGCTCCAGCATCTCAATGTCCTTTGTGTAGTGAGGGGCCCAAAACTGGACAGAGCACTTGAGGTGTGGCCTTCCCAGAGCTGAGTACAATGGGATAATCACTTCCCTACTCCTGCTGGTCACACTTTTCCTGGTACTGGATGCCGTTGGCCTTCTTGGCCAGATGGGCACACTGCTGGCTCATGTTCATCTGGCTGATCACTAACATCCCCATGTCCTTTTCCTCCAGAGAGCTCTCTAGCCACTCTGCCCCAAGCCTGTAGCATTGCCTGGGGTTATTGGAACAAAAAGGCATTGTTCCAAAATACACACTGAAATGCTTTATACATTTTGTTTACAAAAGGGCTTTTAATGCAAAGATCACCACTGAGTCTATTTGATGCAATTTTGCAAATACTTGATTCTTGTTCTTTCCTTTGAACTCAACATTATGTTTTAGTGGTGGAGTGTGATTGTCTTGCATACTGTGCTTTAGAAAGGATCACAAAATCATTTTGGTTAAAAACGACCTTTAAGAGAGAACTTACCAATTTTTTTCTAAACATGATGCTTTTGGAGAAGTCTAGTAGTAAGAGGAGAGGACACAAGAACTAACTGTGTAGAAGGCTTAAGAGATTATCTTGCTGCAATCAATATGAAGCAGAGAGCTTCCACTGGACTATTTATGTATTATTGTACTCTGATCTGCTCCTCAGTGCCCATGACTACTGAAGTTTATGATGCATGGTAGATGCCTTTAGGCAGAGAATGAGCAGCCAGCTTTTCATTAATTTGTAACAGAGACTGGTGGGAACGTTGTTCCATGCCATGGAGAGCTTGTAGTGAATTCCTTCGGCATCAAGAAAGCTAAAAATAATACTCTAGAAAATGTATGCTTTAGCCAAATCCTTTGTTTTCTGAACATCCATCTGAACAGGGGTTAAAACTATGCTGTGAAAATAAAAAAGCAACAAGTATCCTCCTTTTTATCGTAATCTTGAAGCTGTTAAGATGTTGCTTACATTTAAGTAAAGGTTTTTAATTGGTCAGTAATGCATACAGAAATGATTCAGGGAATTTTTGAAATTTAAAGATTCTGTTAGAAAACTCATATGGTTTTTTAAGCTCTTTATATCCTTATAACTATTTTCATGTCCTCTTCCTGTATGTTGATTCTGCAAGGGGACTGAGCTAGTCTAGCTGCCAGTGAATAGATGAGTTGTTGAACGCAGTGGGGAAGAATTACTCATGAGATAAAACCAGTTTCATCAGCTGCTGTTTTGAGGCAGAAAGTTTGAAGAAATTTTAATTTCCACAGAAGTGGAACAACAGTTAGAACTATTGGTACAGCCCTTTAAAAACTCTGGTGAAGTGGGTCATTGAAGGAGAGTTGCCAGTGTAGAGAAGAGAGAAAACTGCTGAAGAGTGCAGAGATCTAGTTGAGGGGCCAAACACAGCTGAAGGAGGCTGTTTGTAAGGCAGAAGGAGAGCTTGCAAAAAGCAAGCAGTGACTTGCAAATGGGGCACCTTGACTACGTGTAGCTTTCTTGATCTGGTCCCTAGCTACATTCAGGTATGGGGGAACCAGAGGCAGCATTAATAGAATATCAAAGTATAGCCTTAATATTGCTTTTATAATAGAATGTGTTTATAAAATTAATTCATTTTAATTTTAAAATGTAGGCCCATATGTCTCTTCCTTGCTGCAGAGAATAAAGATGTTAAAAAGCTGGACAAAGCTGCATACATGTGTTTCACTAGTGGAGCAAATGGTCCACGGCAAAGGTGTTCAGGGGAAGCAACCTACCCTCACTGAAGGTTTCACACTTCTTTCTGGAGGGAGGCCTGGACTGGAGCCCTTTCCTGCAGATAAAAACTGCACTCCTTTTTTCTTTCTTTTTTCTTTCTCCCCAGGAGAAAAAAAAAAAGGAATTACTGTAGTATGAAGATACTGTTCTGCTCCCCTTCTGTGTGGTAACTAAATCATTAGAGCACTTGGCTATGAAAGTGCATTTCTGTCCTTGCTGCAAAGGGGTTCAAATTGTTCCACCTCTCCTGGCCAGAGGGGCTGCATCTGGCAGGTCACCAGCATGGGACCAACTTCTCTGGTCCTGCCAAAGCTGTTGCACTGCACAGCTGGGAACGCGGCCTTCTTTGTGCAGTGGGAAAAGGGAGGTTGGCCTGACCTTGTCATTTAGCTTGTAGTGCTCAAGGAAAAATTTGTGGAGATCTCATCTTTGTTCCAGAGACTGTTCTTAACAGCCTTAAACAGTGAACACTTGCAAACCTCTTTGTTGATCTCATCTTGATTTAAACATTTGGTTTTTGTATTTCTACTGAGGAGGGAACAGGAAATAGCTGCTAGCTGACCTAGTATCACTAATTTAACCTAGTGTGTGTATGTCCTTGAAAGGTTGTGCATTATTTGCAAGTATTCTGGTTTTAAACCAGTTTTACTCTGCTAGCCTAGTTCCTCAGGGTAAAGAGTACTTTCGAAATTGCTGTTATGTCTGGTTGTGATTAGTTTTGGTGGCTGCAGTGTAGTTTGTGTGTCTGCGAATTCATGAAGAAAGAAAATGAAAATACTAGGTGTGAGATTAAGCAGCATAACCTATATAATGATCTATATAGACATCAGAACATCTCAGCCAGATGCACTTTCATGGTTTGGAGGTACGTGAGATGAGGGTCTGGCAAATATAACTCCTTTTTTTTTTTGGGGGGTAGAACTCAGAAATAACAAAGATGCATTTATCAGAAAAAAGCCTTCCTTAAAATTCAAACAGGAAACAAATGGAAATCCCATTAACATTGTGTTCAACCAGGAAAATACTCTTAATTTACAGATATCCTACTGACTGAATACAGGAATGTATTTGCTTTGTAAAAGAGGTTAGAATTATTCTACTTAAAAGCTGTTCAGGGCATTGTAAACATATTACTTACCCAAAACATTTATGTGAAGGAAGTGTGTCCTTCATGGAACCACCTTTGGAATTAATCCTTTGCTTTAAGTGGCAGTAATTTAAACAACCTATAAATACAATGAGTAATGTAAACTGTAAGGGACTAAAGGGTGGGTTTTTTTGTTATTTTTTTTTCCTTCCTCTTTTAAAGAGTGCTTGTCTGTACTGCTCATAGTCTCATTAGGAGAGACAGCTGTGTTCTACTATATTCAAAAGCATCAGTAGGAATTTAATGTTTTCTTACACTTAAGCTATAGCCATAAATACAGCTTATTGTTAAATATGGTTTATTATTTATGTTAACGATGGCATTAAAGTCATACTCGATTGCTGTCTATGTATGGCATAAAAAGTTGCCATGAAAGCTTTTTGTTTGTTTTTTACTGTTGATTTTGTTTTGTAGGTATATTAAAAATATGTTTTGGTCTCATTGTTGGCTTCACAGACTTTCTGCACAAGTCTCAAAGCTGTTTTCTTTCTATGCTGAAAACTTTAAACATAATTATCATCTTATGCTGTTTTATAACAAGGACTTTTGATTTATAATCCAGACAAAAGTTAATTTTGTTTTATACAGATGTTCACAAAATGGCAAATTAAACAGAAAATTATTGTTCCTGTGTACCTTTATGAATAATTAAAGCATCTGTTCCCACCTCCACTGTTTTGTTCTTTCCCTTTTTTTTTTTTTAAACTAATTTGCCTAAATATTGATTTAAGACATTTCCACATTAAGTCTTCTGTGCCTCAAATTGAAAAGTATTAACCCCAAAGCTAATGTTTAAAGAAGTTTTGTACAAAGTTGTTCTTTTATACAGGTAGAAGAATGGGAGACACACTCCTAGCAGGGTAAGGAAACATTCCCACAGAAATTGAGGTTTTTCATAAAGCTGAAGGGAAGAACATATAAAATGGTTGTCTGTAACCAGACTGTTGCTGTGGAGGTGAGGAGTTGTTTGGCTACAGGTTTTTAGCACTGCAGCTTAGATTTTACCTGGCATTTTTGCCTTCACATCCAGGAAGTTCATTGCTATTTAGAAGCTCTCTGGCTTTGAAAAAAATAATAGCATGTGTGATGAGAGACTAAATAAGTCCTGGGCTTCACAAGTGCCTGATCACTGGTCCATGTAATCCTGAACATTGTCTAAAGGAGTAATTGAAGCAACTAAACTGACCAAGAAGAAGCTTCCTTGATAAGGCTTTTAAAACCACTTAAAGATATTTTTGGAGCTTGGTTATAGTGTGATCTTGGAAAACTTATTTATTATTTTGGAAGAAAATAATATTGATTATTAGAGAAAATGAAGTAGCATTTTGTTAATTTATCTTTGATTCTAGTCATTAAACTACTATTTGTTTCGGGAACAAAATGCTTTTGATTGAATCTGTGAGAAACCGTTATATTATACACAAAGGTTTGGTAGCCAAGCTTAATAGTAATGTATGAAACTGTTTAGTCTGTAGGAATAAAAAAAATACAATAATAAAGGAAATTTTGTTATAGACATAAGCATTTAGGAGTATTTTTTAAACTTGAGAACAAGTTTTACACATAACTGTACATGTACTATGGCATGTAACCTGCTATAAGAGATAGTAATTCACAGGATAATTGAGCAGGATATTAAAAGTTCCTGGATTATGCACAAATAAGTTAATAATACTTAATAATAGTTTCTGTGGCTCTTGTTTATTTCAGTTAGATTTTGAGTTAATGGTTATGAATCTTTCATCAGTATACTTAGGAGTATATTCTCTTTAAAACCTAAAAACACTGTTACCATGTGTTAGCAGTTAACCAGTATTAACAAAAATATGTACTGTTCAGACAAAGAAAAGATGGGTACTGTTAATTAATTTTAGGGTTTTTTTAAGTAGCATTTCCTCTACATGACTTGCCATATATAGATACTGGAACACTGCACCAAGATGCATAATCCTCAATGGCCTTTGCTAAATGAACTTAGTTTAGTGTTTATTCTGGTGTTTTGGTATGCCTGTTGGGTATTCAGTGATTATGAAATACTCTGTCCTGTCTGTGTCTTATGAAGATACATACTTCCTGTTACTGATACTGGAACCTGTTTTCTTGTTATGTGCAGGTCACGTTTCTGATGTCCATCCTCAGTGCATGAGGATTTTATTGTATGACAAATTTATTTTCTGCTGTGCTTCTGGATTACTCTCTAACATGTTTTTTGTTTACATCAAGTATTTCTGATTACTCAAAGACTGAAATTTACAAACCCCAAATTTCTGAGCTATATTTTAAATCTTGATTCAGAATCTGGAAGATAAAAACAAGATTTTAGGATCTTGACAGTGGGAGCACTGGACATGGTGAGAGATGTGGATTTGATGAGTGAAACATCCAGTGGATAAGAAACTGGTTGACAGAATGTAGACAAAGGGTAGTGGTCAATGGCTCTATATCCAGCTGGAGGCCAGTAACAAGCAGTGTTCCCCAGGGGTCTGTCTTGAGACATGTCTTTAACATCTTTATCAGTGACACTGATGTTGGAATTGAGTGCACCCTCAGCAAGTTTGCAGATGACACCAAGCTGAGTGGTGTGGTCGACACCCTAGAAGGAAAGGAAGCCATCCAGAGGGATCTTGACAGGCTGGAAAAATGGGCCCAGGTGAACCTAACGAGGTTCAACACTGCCAAGTGTAAGGTGTTGCACTTGGGCCGGAAGAATCCCAGACATAGATACAGACTGGGAGAAGAGCTTCTTGAGAGTAGCCCTGCTGAGAAGGACTTGGGGATTCTGATAAATGAGCCAGCAGTGTGCTCCTGCAGCTCGCAAGGCCAATGGTATCCTGAGCTCCATCAGAAGAGGGGTGGCCAGCAGGGACAGGGAGGTGATTGTCCCTCTCTACTCTGCCCTCATGAGGCCCCACCTGGAGTACTGTGTCCAGATCTGGGGCCCCCAATACAAGAAAGATGTAGAACTGTTGGAGAGGGTTCAGAGGAGGGCCACAAGGATGATTAGAGGGCTGGAGCACCTGCCCTACAAAGAGAGGCTGAGGCAGCTGGGCTTGTTCAGCCTGGAGAAGAGAAGGCTGCAGGGGGACCTCATTGCAGCCTTCCAGTACCTGAAGGAAGCAGAGAAACAGGAGGGGAATCAACTTTTTAAGTGGGTAGACAATGGCAGGACAAGGGGGAATGGATTGAAGCTAAAGGAGGGAAGGTTTAGATTTGGTATTAGGGGGAAGTTTTTTACAGAAAGAGTGATTAGGTGCTGGAACAGGCTGCCCAGAGAGGTGGTGGGTACCCCGTTCCTGGAGGTGTTCAAGATCAGGTTGGATGGGGCCCTGGGCACCCTTGTGTAGATCCAGGCCTGGAGGTTGGTGGCCCTGCCTGTGGCAGGAGGGTGAAATTTTGTGATCCTTGGGGTCCCTTCCAACCCAGACCATTCTGTGATTTTGTGAAGATGATGTTTAAGATTATTAAAGATTATTTAAGAGTACGTTATTTAGAACTGTACATAGATGAGTAGCAGTTATGTCTGATTTGTGATGGCTAAAGAAAGCACTACAGAGGAACTGTCTTTATTTAATTTTCTTTGGTTTTACTCTTCTAATACTTCTGTTCATCTTTGAGGGTTATCTTTTTCTCTCACTTAGAACAGTTATGTAACGGGAAGAAAAACCGCTATAAAATTCTGATCTGTTTCAGACAGGCTGGCGTAAGCATCCAAGTATGAAAAAACATATTCTTTATTTATTAATTTAAATAAAAAATATGTTTTTCATACTTGGATGGTTGGCTGATGTGTTAATGGAGGATATGTCAAGATTTAAAGAAACCAAAAATGCCATTTTGCACAAGCAATTTTTTAAAACTTGGAGTAGTATCAATCACAAAATAATCCATTCCTAAAAAGACAAACTTAGAATAACGTTTTACTGGATGGTATAATAAAAGCAGATGTGTTGTTGAGCATTTGACAAATTGCTTGGTATAGCTGGTAGCATCTGCCTTCTTGTTTAGTTGTGAAAAGGGGGATCAATTCAACTTTGCATATGAATCTTCCTCTGTTTTTTTTCCCTTGTTATCCAGGGTGTTGGTGTAGAGTAATATTAAGTTCCAAATCACTGTCCTCCCTCCTGTAAAGTGAAAAACAGTATCTTTTTTTGATTCCTATTTTATTTTATTTCATTAATATGTTATCTGTTGCTTGGTGTTCATCCCTCATTTCACAGGAGGCATTAAATAACCTCTGTGATACTTTAAGAATAAAGAAGGATCTTAATAAGTATTTCTTTTGTCTCAGTAGAATAATTTTGATGGTTGCATGTTATGGTGCTCTTCCTCCTTCTACCACTGCTGGAAACATGAGTGGCTTACTCTAGCCCCATATTGCAGTATTGAATCCTTTTGCTCTTAAGTCAAAAAAGTCAGTGCAAATCTGTGAATTGTTTTATGAAAATACTGGATTCGGTTTCAAGCTTTGAGTCCCTGCTGATATGTTAAATTCTTGATGTTATTGGCAGGGAAGAAGCAGGGAACTTTTCTTTAGCTGGATAAATAGGAGAAGTGTCAACTCCAGATGCCTCCAGAGACTCTAGACAAGCTTTTCGTACAATTACAGAAAGCAAAGTGGAAGCGACCCATGGGACTTCTGTATGTCCTTTAGCCTTTTGGTCATGCTAGCAGAAGTAAATAACCTGTAGGAGTTTTTAAAGTATATGTGTTTGTAGGTTTTGGGGTATAAATATGGGGGTGATGCATTTTTTTGTTGTTTTTTTTTTAATGTGTATAGTATGTTAGGAAATGGTATTGGCAGAGGGTATTCAAGATAAAATAAGTACTTCTCCTCCAGTGCTCATAGCACATGGGAGAAAAGTCAAGACCATTTCATGGGATGCTTCCTGATGTCTTCAGTAAGTAGACTTGCATGGGACTGGCGCATAACTTGGTAGCACGGGTGCTCAGCTTCAGTGCTGGCCTGGCATCAGCAGGGTTGGATGTGCAGGATGGAACACCTCATCTCACCTGTTCACCTCGTCTTTCTCTGCAGACAGTTAATGATTTGTCTGATCTTCCCTTACCTGCAGGGAGCCTGCATTATTGTTTACAGTTTGTTGATGGGTTTGGTAATCATGTCTGCATAACCTGCCTATTTTGTATGTATAAATAAGGATATTCATGGTATTTGAATCCTTAGCCAAGCAATATTGCTTATCCTTTTAATGTTTCAATGGTTTTAATTCATATTTGATGGGAACCTTTCTTCCAAAGCACAATGCTGTCTGGTCACATGCTCTGCATTATAAATCTTCTGTTTGTGATATTTTTAAAGTTGCATAATGGAATTGAAAATATATGATTACCATATGCAGTGGGTCCTCTTTGTGCCTTCTGACTTATGGAATTGGTTATCCTATGTGTTTTATATGGAAGTCCTATTTAAGTAATCTTAGATACCAGTTTTACTGAGCAGAATACTTTTAGAACCCAACAATATATTTTGCTGTAGAAGTCAGATTTTTCCCCCTTACCTGTATAGTTGATTTTTACATAAATTGTGAGGGATCTGTTATTTGAATTCAATTAGTTCTGCACTTTTTCTCCTTTTTCTTTCTAAAATGTCTCTCTGTTTCTCCTTAATGTTCTTAATCTGTTTCATCCAAGATGACAGTGCTCTATTTCACCATTTGCCACATACGAGACTACCCAGATTTTTACCTGGTTTCCACTATTACCAGCACCAGCATGGGGCAAAACCAGATAACTTATTACTTTACAAATAAAGTGGTGTGATTTGGTGTGTGAAGGATTTTTTTTATCTGTTTTTCTTGTTCTGCTTCTCTGGTTGGCCATGTTTGTAGTCCTAATGACTGTGGGGAAAAGTTTGAAAGCACCTCTTGGAATGTGATACTTTATCTCTGGCATCTGCAGTTTTAAGAAAACAACGAGTATTGGGAAGTCAATAGTAATAGTGTAGTAGTTGGCAGCAGTATCTCCCTTCTTTGACTGACTCATTGGTTTGGTGCGACTGAATGGAAATTTTGGCTTTTCTTTGATGTGTCCTTATAGATAACCAATTGTTACTTTAGGTAAGGTTAAAATTAAGTAATATTAAAAAAAAAAAGATAGAAAAAAGTGTCTTTCATCTACCCTGAGCCCTCCCTGTGAATTTCTTTCCCATTCACTGCAAATAGTCTCTCTTGCACTCAGTATGTGTGTGGGTTAAACAAAGGTCCAAGGTAATGTAATAAGGCCAGAAATAAAATAGTTAACAAGAGGTTAATTTAATGCATTGTCTGATGATAGCCAGTGGCCTAAAGTACTGAGCAAATACAGGTTGTTTGGCTTCTTGAGGACCTACTTGGTCAAAAGATGCAGTCGTTGCATTTAATGCCTGTCAGTGATCTTTCAATCATTAAATTGTCTTGTTATTTCTTGAGCAAATACAGAACATAGCATCCACAGCAAACTGTGGCAGATTTCCTCAGCATAACTGAGTCTTGTGTAGGAAAATGGACTTTCTCGAACCTTACATTCCCCAGAATACTTAGATGCTGTCAGCACTTGCATTAGAAAATACAGTTTAGAGTTGTTATCTATGCTTCCTTTCTGTCCTTTATCAGCATTTTATAGAGATCAAAAGAAGAACATCCTTATCACTTAAATGTGTGATTGGCTCAAAAGATGCTTACTGTCCTGTTGTAATAGCCTGTAACATTCTCTCACAGCCGTGCAGCTCCATGACGAAACCATGATGTGTGCAGGATTTTGTCATTTATGCATAATTTTAAAAGGTTACCTGACATATCATTGAATGGATTTTGGCTTTCTGGGTCAATTGGTGAGACGTGAAAAAGAAAAGCTGGATTTTTCTGTATTTTTTTAGTTATAGTGATGACTTCTCAATAATTAATGAATTATTTCCACCTGAGAGCATCATATTTTTTAATCTTACTTAGAAAAGAAACAAAAACATGCAGGAAAAAAGTTTTCTTAGGCTCATGGTGTTTTCCCCTTGCACTTTGGGTTACTATTACACATGCTTGTGATTATCCACTCTGCAAACAATTGTCAGAAAAATTCATCTGTTTTCCAAGTCCCACAGAAGAACAGATGTGGAATTAAGTTTCAAACAATGTACTCTTAATCACTTACATGTGGACACAAAACGAACTGGAGCTCAGTGGGAACTGATTGGATGTTTTGTTAGTCAAGCATGGAGTGGAGAATTTGCATTTTTCTTAGGCTTCATTCTCTGAAAGGTCCTTTGAAAACACTACTAACAAATGAACAAGAAAAGGGTCTGTTTCAGATATTTAACTCTTTCTAGAGAGCCAAAACCTCAGGGGACCACCTGAATGGAGCTGGTATATATTATGTGTATGAATATGAAAGAGAGATTGTGTATATATGTGTAATTTTCATCCCTTATTTGAGAGCTCTTTTGATGCTGTAAAGGATATTGGGGAGTCAAGTAGCTGCGTATCATCTGTGTGCACTTTCAAAAGCAGTGATTTAAACCAGCCCACTCTGCCTGTAAGAGATTTCAAATCAATGTTCAATTGTTGGAATACCATAAGAAAGCAATTATGCCAGAGGACTTACTTATGTTGTGTTCTAAACCTCAGCCTTCATTGGAAAAATGACTTTAAAACATAGTCCATACAAGTACTTGAGAAAGCTGGTTTTGGGGGAGAAAAGTTTAGTATTTAGGGACTCTGGAACTTAAAACTTTAACCTTTACAGAATTCCGATTCTGAATCAGTGCACTGGGCAGTCACTGAGGAATTGTCAGATCCTTCTGGGAATGAATTTCTTTATAACTGGTATATATAACTGGAAATAGGTCTATTGATAATTATTCCCAGCGTAATTGCCCTTTCTTATACATGTATACGTGTATACATATATGTGTACAATTGCCGTCATATATATATATATGCACACACACACATATATATGTATCTTTGCATCCTAGAAAATACTGCCTTCTAATAGGGATCTGCATGTTCAGTTGCTGCAGAAATGGGACTGTTGTTAAAATGTGTAGCTTATATGTATAAGATTATTTTCAGTTATTTGATACAATGTATCCTTGGAATAGTTTGCATTCATGACTGTTCAAAAAAAGGGTAGAGGAGAAGGCAACAAAGTGTGATGCTTTGTAAATTTTTACAAACTTGACTAAACAAACAAGTTTGTCTTCAGGATTACGGTGGAAGCTTTTAAATCCCTGTGGAAGTTTTAAACTTAGCCTTATCGTATCATATTGAAGCATTATAGAAGGCTGTGAACTCAGCTGCAGATGATAATTACCCCCCTCAAAGCTGAAGTTGGGTGTGAGGAGATGAGTAATGGTGCATTGTCCTGCCTTCCACGGAATAGGAATGGGAGACCTCCATCTCACTGCCTTGTTGGCCGTTCTTTAACTTCTCACCTTGCACGTTCATCACTATGTTTATTCTGGTAGGAAGGGAATGGTGAATGCCAATTAAAATGTTCATTGCTAATAAAATAACAAAATGCAGTATTTTGAGAGATGGAGAGAACAGAAGAAACGTTCAGAAATATTTGTTATGTTCCAGAGAGGTGTTGTCTCTAAGCTTGAGTGCTGGAGAGATTTGTGAAGGTTATAGCAGAGTTTATATATTCTTTAAAAAAAACCAACTTTCATATGGATTTCCTGAGGCTGTTTTGCTTGTGCTCTGTGAAGTGACCAATTTCTTCCTTTTCTTTGTTTTTAAGGAGGTCTGTTTGACCCTAGTTTTAATGTTTTCTTTCAAAATAACTTTCTTTCATGGATATTGCTTTGTTTATACACTTTGCCAAAGAAAAAAGGAGATAATAACATTCAAAACAACTTTATACCCCATGTCTTGTTTTTTAGCCTTTGTCTAGAATGACATAAATGGCTAAGTATTTCATGTTCTTTAAACATGACTTTTTGAGTGTAGTTCATGTAGTTATCTTGTGCATGATCAAGACTTGTAATAAATGCAGTTGTCTGCTGTCTTTTGTAATAAAAAATGTGGGATACAGTCATTAGTTCTGTGTTGGCCTGGTAAAGCTCAAACAAGAAACTGCATTTTTGATTTATAATACTTTGAGATTATTTTAAATGTACTTAAAATGCATATCTTGGTTTTAACAGTGGCATCTGGGTTGACTTTAAACTATTTAATATTTAAGCTATTAAATAACTGCTTTCTGAGAGGTGATTGGAAGGTATGCAAATGTATACTGGGATCTTCAGATAAGGCCCTTCTAAGGGAGTTTGTTCCCTTGTTATTGCAGGCAATCAAGTTGTTTGCAATTCCTTTTATCATGTCATCAACCTCAGGCTTAAAAGTAGGAAGTTTTCTTGCCTCTGTTTTTGTTGTTGAAAGGCTGTTACAGAAACTTGCTCTTTCAGATGGTTTAGAAATCATCTCTTAACCTGCATTTTAAGTGTATTCACAGTCAGTTCACAGTTATTTTCTTCCTACTGCAGTGTTGGCTTTTAATTTAAGTACTTCTTCTTTCTCCTTGCTAATTAGCTGCTTATAGTAACTGTAGGAAGCAGCTGTACTTTGTTTTTCTCACCATTTTTTTCAGGCGAAAGAAGGCAAGACCTTACATCTTTTCCAAGCTCTCTTTCCTTGGTCAGTGTTCCTCATACAGCTTGGATGTCTTCCCCTGTCTCTCGCTTACGCACAGTAAGAATTCTTTGTCGTGTTCAAAGTAACATAAAGTAACTCCCTGGCATCTTCAGGAACTTGTAATATTGTCCTCTGGGCTGCTGAAAACTTTTGATAAGTGGTGATACTGCACTGGCATTCATCACTGTTGAGGGTGCACTCAGTGCCACTGTCCATGTTGCTGACCCCTGAGGAATGCCACTTGTCACTGGTTTCAATTTGTACATTGAGCTGTTGAGCATAATTCTTTGAATGTGACTGTCCACAGAATGGTCCAGCCATCAAATCCATGTCTCTCCTGTTTAGAGACAAGGACATGGTAATTGATGGTGTCAGATGCTTTGTACAAGTCCAGGTAGATAACATAAAATCTAAGAATCTTTAAGGCTGGAAAAGACCTCTGAGATCAAGTCCAACTGCCTGTCCAATGCCACCATGTCAACTAAACCATGTCCTGGACTGCCATGTCTACATGTTTTCTGAACACCTCCAGGGATGGTGACTCCACCACCTCTCTGGGACGCCTGTTCCAATAACTGACTATTCTTTCAGTGAATAAATTTTTCCAATATTTAATTTAACCTCACCTGACACAACTTGAGACCATTTTCTCCTGTCCTTTAGCTAGTTACTTGGGAGAAGAAACCAACACACACCTAACTACAGCTTCCTTTTAGATCTCCCCTCAACTTCCTCTTCCCCACTTTCTTCAGCTGTTCCCCGTGAGACTTGTGCTGTAAGACCCTTTACCAGCTTTGTTGCCCTTCTCTGGATCCACTCCAGCACCACAATGTCTTTTTTGTCATGAGAGACCCAAGACTGAACACAGTACTCAAGGTGTGGCCTCACCAGTGCTGAGTACACGGCACAATCATTTTTCTAGTCCTGCTGGTCACACCATTCCTGATAGAAGCCAGGATGCTGTTGGTCGTCTTGGCCACCTGGGCACGCTGCTGACTCATGTTCAGCCCAATGTCAGCCAACACCCCAGGTCCTTTTCTGCCAGGCACTTTTCCAGACACTGTTCTTCAAGCCTCTACTACTACATGGGGTTACTGTGATCCAAGTGCAGAACATGGCTTTATTAAACCTTATACAATTGGCCTCAGCCCATGATCCATCCTGTCTAGATCCCTCACCAGAGCCTTCCTGCACTGAAGCAAATAGACACTCAGTTTGGTGTCATTTGCAAACTTTATGAGGGCGCAATCAATCCCCTCATGCAGGTAAGAGATAAAGATAGCAAGAAAAGAAGACTGAGAGGGAAACTGAAATATCTGAAATGTGGGAAACAAAGGGAAACAGCCAGCCTTTTTTCAGTGGTCAGTGGGAACAGGACAAGGGGCAATGGCTGCAAGTGGGAGCACAGGAAGTTCCATGCCAGCATGGGATAGAATTTCTTCACAGTGAGGGTGACAGAGCACTGGGACAGGCTGCCCAGGGGGGTTGTGGAGTCTCCATCTCTGGAGATATTCAAGACTTGTCTGGACGCCTATCTGTGCGACCTGTTCTAGGGAACCTGCTTTGGCACGGGAGGGTGGACTTGATCTCTGGAGGTCCCTTCCAACCCCTACAATTCTGTGATTCTGTGAAGTCTGGCCTGAAGACTGAGCCCTGGGGAACACCACTTATGACAAGCTGCCAACTGGGTTTAACTCTGTTTACCACAATTCCAGCCATCCAGCCAATTTTTTACTGGGAGGAGTGAAAAACTGGTCCAAGCCATGAGTTGCCAGATTCTCTCAGAGAATGCTATGGGAGACACTATGGAAGGCTTTGCTTCAGGTAGGAAGGACCTGCCTCCATGAACCCATGCTGTCTAGGCTTGATCCCCGAGTTATCCTGCACGTGCCTCGTGAGCACACTCAAGATGAATGGCTCCATGATCCTCCCTGGTACCAAGGTCAAGCTGACAGGCCTGTAGTTCCCTAGATCCTCCTTCTGGTCCTTCTTGTAGATTGACATTGCGTTGGCAAGCCTCCAGTCGTCTGGGTCCTTCCTTGTAAATTGTGAATGTTGATAAATGATGGAGAGTGGCTTGGCAAGCTCCTCTACCAGCTCCCTCAGTATACCTGGGTGGATCCTGTCCAGCATCTTGGACATTTGAGCATCCAGGTGGCATTGTAGGTTGACATCTGTCACGCTGCCTTTATCGACTAGTGCTGAAAGCCCAGCATAAAAATTTTTAGGGATAATTTGCCCTTAGTGAAGTCATGTTGGCTGTCAAAAATAACCTCCATACTTTCCACGTGCCTGAGCATAATTTCCAGGAGTATCTGCTCCATGAACTTGCTGGACACAGAGGTGAGACTGACCAGCATGTAGTTCTTGAGATCTTCCTTTTTTCCCTTTTTGAAAATGAAGGACTTTACCAAACTGCCATGACTTCTCAAATATGATGATAGGGAATGGCTTAGTCACTTCACCTTTGACTTGTGCATCTTCAGGTTCCTTAGATGGTCTTAAACCTTATTTTGTCCTACAGTGGGTAGCTTTTTATTCTCCCAGTCTAGGAGTCTAGGGAGGTGATTGTGCCCCTGTACTCAGCATTTGGTGAGGCCACACCTCCAGTACTGTGTCCATTTCTGGGGCCCTCACCATAAGGAGGACATTGAGGTCCTTGAGCGACTCCAGTGAAGGGCAACCAGGCCGGGGAAGCGGCTGGAGGGCAACTCCTATGAGGAATGGCTGAGGGAGCTGGGGCTGTTTAGCCTGGAGAAGAGGAGGCTGAGGGGAGACCTTATCACTGCCTACAACTACCTGAAGAGAGGTTGTAGAGAGGTGGGCTATGGTCTCTTCAGCCATGTGCCAGGTGATAGGACAAGGGGAAATGACACAAAGCTGCTCCAGGGCAGGTTCAAATTAGATGTTCGAAAATAATTTTTTACTGGAAGAGCTGTCAGGGCCTGGAACAGGCTGCCTAGGGAGGGAGTTGAGTCACCTTCCCTGGATGTGTTTAAAAAAAGGGTTGATGAGGTACTTTTTTAGCCCAGAGAAGACTGAGGCAGGACTTATCAATGCTTATAAATAATTGAGGGGTGGGTGAGAAAAGAAGACTAAGGGGGGACCTAATTAAAGTTTATAAATATCTTAGGCATGGGATGCAGGGGAAATTGGCCAGCCCCTTTTCAGTGGTCTGTGGGGACAGGACAAGGGGCAATTGCTGCAAATTGGAGCACAGGAAGTTCCGCACCAACATGCGGAGGAACTTTTACACAGAGTACTTGAATAGGCTGCCCAGGGAGGTGGTGGAGTCTCCTTCCCTGGAGATATTCAAGACCCATCTGGACGCCTATCTGTGCAGTATGAGTTAGGGAGCTGCTTTGGCTGGGAGGTTGGACCCAATGATCTCTCGAGGTCCCTTTCAACCCCTATGATTCTGTGATCTGTGATTCTGTGTCAGGAGGATGGGGTCAGTCTTCTTTCAGTGGTGCTCAGTGACAGGACAAAAGGCAATGGTCATAAAGATGATCATCTCTCTAACAGTGTTTAGGCAAACTGGCTCCAGAGAAAGCTTAAAATTATGAAAATTTAAAATGTGAAGGAAAATTGTGTGTGTGTGTGTATAAAGAAAACCACAGCGAACATATTTCCTAGTTATTGTTCAATCCCCACTATCTTGGCACTAGCTAATTCTTGTATCTGCAAACTGAGTGTAATTTTTAACTTAATCTTAACAAGCAGTGGCTAGCTAGTTCATTTCCACTTCTTTGGACTAGCACGAAGGTAGTGCTTCTTTGTGGACTTGTAGGCTCCTTTTGGTAAAAGCAAGTTGGATGGAGATGGCACAGAACTTTCTGTGGCAACTGGCAGGATGTTCCTAGAATTGGAAAACTGGGCAAACAGGACTTCTTTAAGGATTGTAATTTCTGTAAGGAGATTTTCCTGCAACTCTCAGAAAAGGCACACAAAACATTGTTTATGGTCTCGTCTTAATTTTTCTTTAGGTTGGGCTTTGGTTTTTTTGGTTATATAGGACTAAAAATTGGTTCTGATACACAAGACTCTAAGCAGTGTTTTTAGTGTTGAATTAATGTCTTGATTGCGTGATAGGCTTATTGGTTGGATAATGTTCAGATAGACTATTTTCAGCCGAAGAAATGTGGCTTTGAGGACAAATTGAATGGCATGAGCTCTGGATTTTGTCACTTAACAAAATCATTACATGAATAACTTCAGTGTTTCATGATTAAAAAGCACCTTTTAGCTGGTAGAAGGCTCTGGGTATTTTAATTTGATAAGCTACTTTTTATGATTATGTTATTGCATCTTTGGAGATGAAAGATGTGAAGGGAGGCATGGAAATTAGTCCAATATAGAATATATGCTTATGGTAAACAATGTTCTTTTCCTGACACCATAGAAGAGTTTGAAATTGTATTTTGAGGAATCTTAACAGCTTGTTTGTGTCTTAGTAAGTCAGTCCCTAGTTCTGTGTTTAGTTTTTTTGTTAGATGGAGGTTGAATGTTAAAACAAGTCTGCTTTTCTTCACAGGGGAGCAGAGTATTGTGCGTAATGCAGTTTTTATTTAGGTTGAAACCACAAAACAGGTTTATAATTCAATCGTGGTGCAGGAGTACTGGTAAACACAGTGATTTTATAAGGCAACTTGGGCATTTTAAAAATTTGATTTATTGACTTCTGATAGTCGTGTTTTGTGTCACTAGGATTATAATCTTAACTTTGGCCTGAGAAGGTGGTGTTGGAGTGAAAACAAAACAACCCCTGTGGCTGCTGGTAAAGAGAGTGTGTTTGTGAGAGATAAAGTCGTCTCTTTTTCCCCACACTGTCACAACAATGGGATAGCTCTGGAGCCTTCTGCAATAGACTTAGGCCATCTGTGGATTAAGTAGAACAGTGTGTTAATTGCTTACGCCTCAACTCCACAGTTGCCATCTCTAGGTCTTCAGGAAAAGATAACTGAGCTGTCTCCTCTGGAGTCCTTCTGTTCCACTTCTGCCAGCAGACAGCTTTTTTTGTAAAATCTGCATTTTACAGGCCACACGTGTGGCAATAATTTGCATGCTAATAATACTCATCAAAAGCTGTTATTTACTAAGCCAGCTGACATTTAAGAAGAAGAATAGCCTGAGCTTGCCAAGTGATTTTAGCTCATTGCTTAGGAGCATGCTACTGGTTAGAGTATTTAATTAGCAACCCAACATCAGGGCCTCTGGGGCACTAATGGGCCTTGGCCTCCTCTAGATCCTGCCAGGGCGCCTCCCTGCATGGGCCCAGGAGCCTGTTTCAGCGCAGTCTGGTGCCATCAATACGTGCTGGAGCTGTGGTACCAGTGCTTCTTTTAGAATCCCAGCTGCTCTGGGGTTGACCTGGAGATTGTCTTTGCTTGACGACTGGTGGGCAGTCCATGGGACCTGTTTCTCTCACCATCTACAGGCAGAGAGCAGGCAGCTGGTCCTGGGGTGAAGCTGCTTTCTGAGTCAAATCAAGCTGCAGCCAGCTAGAGCAGCTTTGTGGCCAAAATGGGGGCAAGGACCATTTTTAGTGACCCTGGATGTTCTTGCTGGAGATACTACTGCAAAAGTGCAGAGTTTGATTGCCTTGGGCTGGCAGAGGTGGTGTGTTGTGTAGGGCAAGACTGAAAGGCTGGCTGTAACAGTGCTGCAGTGAGAGTGTGACTTGCCTTTTTGTTGTACTGTCCCTGTGATGCTGAGAAGTGACTTAACTTGTCAAGTGCTTTTACACTGTAAGCAATTTATGTCCATTTATTCTCATGGGTAATGCTAAAATAAGAGCTCCCAGTGATTTCAGTGAACATGGGATCCTGGATCATGTTCTGTATTACTAACTTCAAACAAAGTCTTGTGCTTAGGTAAAATAAACCCTGGAAAGCAGAACTCATTTTAGAGAATAACTTTACTGAAATAAATTTGCTTATCTTTTGCTTCAGTTAGTAATGACTGACTTGATAAAGAAATGTGGTAATTTGATTCACCACTCGGGTGCCCAGTGTTTAAGGTAACAGTCTAAGAGGGATCTTTCCTTCAGAGAGCAGGTCTCTTGATGCTTCTGTATTTATTCTGTTTAGTTTTGTGGGGATTGCTAGCATTGCACAAATGTAATATTTGGTTTAAACATTTCAATGATGTGTAAAATTATGCTGTACCACTTTCTTGGGTAAGGTGGTGCAGTAGGAAAATAGGCATTAAGGGCAGGGATAAGCAATGTATCAGAAGTACACCTGGCTTTTATGGGGTACAAACTTCAGGGCAGGTGCATTTTGGTGAAATATTTTTTGAAGTGTAAAGAAGTGAGTTTGGTTTTTTTTGTTCTCATAGAAGAAGCTGCAAACTATGTTGCTCTATATGGTATGCTCTTTGTAATTTAAAGCAAACTCAATACATACAAACCTGTGGCATGTTCTTCTAGATTGAACAAATCAGGTAAAGAATGCAAAAAGCAAAACTGAATTTTTTTTTTCTTTTGTAGGTTTCTGTGAAACAGGAAATGATCTCTCTGAGACAAAATGTTACAAAAATCTGTTGCATACCTTGAGCTATTAGTTTCCTGCAGAGTTTAGGATTGTAGTTTATTTACAGCTTTGTTTTGTTTTAGACTGCTCGCAGTGTCTTCCTAAAGAAAATAGTTTCCACTCCTTGTTTTGCTGTTATTTCTGAAGATAGCTTTAATGACACCTATGATTTTTTTTTATTTTATACTGTTCTGCATTGATAGCAAAAGACAAAGAACCCATTGAATGCATTACTTCTGTTCATAGTGATGCAATTGGTCATACAAACCTTACTGAAATAAGTAAATTTGACTTTGATTTGGATACTTGCTGTTAATGTGATACGTGGAAGTAGCATGCAGTTGTGTATCTCAGGAAAAAGCCACTTGAAAAGCATGTTTTAAGATGTTTCTGTATTATTTTATTTTATTTTTGCTAGAGAGCCTTAGTATACCCAATTCCTCTTGTGTCTAAAGCTAGAGTATGTGACACAGGATGTCATCAAACGCTGTTCTCTTAACAGTGTGCAGCCTAATTGCTTCTCGTTGTCCATAAACAAAAAAAAATTACTCTGCTTGGTTGACAGACTCTTCTGCTCTGAATTATACTAAAACATCTCCTGTGCATCTGAGAAAGAACATAAAAATGACAAATGCCTTGTTTTTTGTTTGGGTTGGGTTTTTTTTGTGGGATGGGGTTGATGCAGCTGAATTTACAGCTATTTGAGTAGGAAGGAAGAAACAGACTTTATGTATTTTGCCAACTGCAGAAATCCGTCGGAGCAATTGTAAAATTTATAAGAAAAAGTTCCTGAGAGAAAGAACGAAGGCATACATGTGTTTTATTCAGATTTGTTTGAGAGGATTTGGGTTTCATTTTGGCTATCTGCAGCATAATGAAAGTGCACACGTACACTGTGTGGTGATGGGCAGTGGAAGGCGTGTGGAGTTTCTTCTTGTTAGCTTTGTCACAAATGCGGTGGCATAAAAGAGCCTTTCTTTTTAATTTGATACTTGGTGGTTAGTTTGGGGTTTGGGTTGTTTTTTACTTTCTTGTGTGTGGGTAGAGGAAGGAAATCATTGCTGTCCTTGTAGCAGGTAGATGCATCTGTGAGAGAAGGCTCTTCTACAGCTTCCTGGATGGGCTAATTCTGTCTTATCCTGCACAGGCAGCTTTTTCTTAGGGAGTTCAAAGTCCAGGCAAGGCAATTTTCCTTAAAAGCACTGCTTAATTCTAATTGTCCAAGCAATCCATCATTTTCCTATACTTCAAATTGATCCTGCATTTTGGGGTGCTTGAGTCTATAAGAAAACAATTTGGCCTTTTTTTGTTCTTGAAATGTAGTCTCTGTCTCTTCTAACACTGATATATTTTCATTGCCATGTTAACTGCTTTAGTTAACTGCTTTAACTGGCATAATCACATCTTCATAGTCCAGCGCATTGCTGGTTGGTTGGTTTTTTTTTCTGGAGGAATATTCTTTGTGCCAGGAATTCAGAGGCCATTGTAAATCTTGCTTGACTTTTCAGTGTTCCCAGAACATTCTCCTCAGTCCTTAGCAGCACACTTTGTTAGGAGTTCTGCATTGAGTTTTCTGTTGTTAAACCATCTTCACAAAGGCCATATTATCTCTCTTCGTTAGAGTCTACTTACCTTCCAACTCACTTTGTTCTTTTATTTAAGCGGAGGTTCTATATATATTCTGTTCCGATACATGTATAAGAATGAAAAGCTTGTTATTATTGTAGGAAATCCTCTAGTTTGGCATCACTGAATCAACCTTATCTTACCTTTATTACCTTATTTTATTACTTTTTGGTACTAGATGTGGTATTACAGGTGTGTAGTCTTGGAGTGCTGGCAACAGGTGAATAATCGCTTATTAGTGGGAGCTTAGCCTGTAGGTATACCTCAGGATGTTCTTGGCCTTCCTTGCTGCCAGAGCTACTTGCTAGCTCACGTTTAGCCCACTGACAGCCCAGAGTGCCAGCTCCATTTCAGAGAGCTGTGTCCCGGGTAGCCAGTGCCCAGCTTGTCCAAGGGATTATCCCATCCCAGGTACAGGACTTTTGTGTTTGTCCTTGCTGAATTCCATGAAATGTGTGTGGGGAGTTGTGGAAGGGGTTTGGAGGTTTCATAAGCTTATGGGGTGAACATTCTGTGTCGTTTAGGTTTTTATTCCAGTGCTCTAAGGACTTGTGGGGTTTTTTCCTAAGTCATACGTGATTTTAAAATGTTCTTAATAAATCAGAATAAAATATAGAGATAATTTGAAATGCACTTTTAGATCTTGGCATACTTTATTATTAAAATAGAGGAGGAGAAAAAGATACAGTATTGTACATGCTTATTAGTTTATGCTTTTGCTCCTTCACATGTGTTTATTTTAATTGGTTCCTTAGTGGTTAGACTAATGTCTAGAATGCTGCATTTCTGGCAAAACAGAAGTATCCTGGTAGTGATATGTTACTCCTGTGCATATCACCTCCTACGAGCGCAGTTTCACCATTCTAACCACCAATATTAATCATAAATATTATTTTAATGTTTTTGACTCTGTACATGTCTTACATTTTGCATAAATTATTTCTCTAGGTAGTGCCAGGAATCTGAAGTGGTTGACTGAGACCTAAGGACTCATAGCAGCGGTGAGTAAATTAAAGCCAGGTGATATTATCTGGTCTTTTCACATGGTGTCTGACTGAAGTTTGCTGTTTGCGGTATGGAAGATGTTCAGTAGTATTTCTCTTCTTACCACCAAGTTCCTGTTCAGAGTATTCAGCTGATTTTTTTTTAAGCAAAGATTTTAAGAAGACTAAGAGAATGTAGTCTCCATGCTTGTTTTTGATAAGGTGATGGTGGTGAGGAAGTTTCGCTTGATTTAGAAAATACTGCACCCAGGAGTGCCCCTCCTGGACCAGCCCCTCTTACTCAGCTCAGCTGTGCTGACTGCTTGGGGAGATTAACTCTGGCCTGGCCAGAACCAGGCTATTCATTTACTCCTCTAGGAAAAAAAAATGTGAGAGGTCATTGCCCACTTTGAATGTGTTCAGTTATTTAGGGTATTTTTGGTCACGGTGGATATCAGAAAGACCCAAATAACATTCAAATTCTGTCTGTCATCATCCCCTCTTGCCCCCTGGCACACACCCACCCACCCCTTTCCCTTTATGTGTTGCCCTGAATTAGAGACTTAATAGGAGCCACATTAAGTTTCAGAATTGTGAAGAACTGTGCAAGAAGGAATTCAGACTGCAGCTGGTCTTGTCCTTGCCAGTATGTGGATATGTAGCTTAATTTATGTAGCTTAATTTACCTGTGTGCCAGAGTGACACATATATTCATGCTCTGTGTAAATTAAGTGCTCTGCAACACTCAAGTGTGACACTACATTGAAACAAATGAGTCAACCCCACAGGTACCTCTCCAGTGTGTGTACTATGTGATCCTACAAAAGGCTGAAAATATTGCAAAGTTTCTTTACACATTCACAGTGGACAGTTGTGGTCTGTTCCTCTTTATGTATAGAATATGATTAATACCATGGTGTTCAGAAGTCACTTGTCCCAAACATTCTGACAATAAAAACTACCTTTCTGTCGAGCTATTCTTACCTATTATTTAAAGGAAATGCAAAGAAAATATACTCCATGTTTTAAAAAGTAACTCCAAAACTTGATTATGACTACTGCTTGTCAGTGACTCAAGTGTGTTTAAACCCAGTCTTTTAAACAATTTAGTAATTCATATGAAGCAATTTCTACGGTTTTTGCTGAAGTTTAATTACATTACTTCAAACGGAAATAATTTTCTGATACTTGTTACTTTATGATTAATATGATGACTGTTCTGGTAGAATGTTCTGATAGAAGGTCCTGATTCAACAGTGAATCAGAAGATATTATTCAGTGGCTGTTGAAATACAGTTAAAATGTCATTTGTTTAGAAACCAGCTTTTGCTAAACTGCGACCTTGCTCATATTACAGATTGCAGTTGTACTAACTGTGAGATACCATACCAAACTTCTAACAATGTTTGCTAGGGCTGACAGTGCACTGAACTGTGTACTGCATGGTACTCCGTCTGGTGTACCATCTACATCACAGAGAATTTATACAGCTTTATCTAACAGCAATTATAAGCATTTTTTCAAGTTTGATCATCTTTAAGAAGCTGCTAGTTAAGAATTGAAGAGACTTCTTATTAATTTAAAATTGCTTCTTTAAGAAGCGTTACAGATAATACAACCTATTTTATAGTAACATGCTTTGAACCAGTTAAGAGGGGAGGCCTATAGTGCTTAGCAACATAACAAAAACACTAGCTCATGCATTAAGAATGTGAAGCTAACTTAAACAATGATCTGAGCAACTGTCGACAGCAGTAGGTAGGAAGCCAATGTAGAGGATGAAGTGTAGTGGTGATGGGAAAATCAGTTAACAAGATTAGCTCTGTGCAGATCTAATATGGTGAAAGAAAGTTGAAGTTCCAACTTTTCATTCATAATGAAATACACAAATAATGTTTTTTCTGGATATGCTAGTGAGCACAGCAAAGGCCTAGTTATCTGAGTTTTCTTCATAGTAAACTTGGGGAAATTGGTAAGTGCTTAATTCCATTTTAAAAAAAAACCAAAACACTTAGTTACAATAAAATAATTAATAAAATTGTGACTGGAAGCAAAAAATAAACAACTGAGATAAAAATTTTAAGGACATAATTACCTTCTGAGAAGCCCTTAATGAAGTCTTTAATATTTTGCTTACTCTTTCCTCTTCTTTTTCTTCCCAAGGTTTCAATTTAATTTTAAGAGCATTCACATGCTTCTTAATTTGTATGAACGTTCCTTCTGTTGGAATGTCAGTAAGCTACACACTTATAATGCCTGTTCTTATAAACTTGACAGATAGAGTCTGAAATTGTTCTAGGCAACAAATACCAGTTATTATACATAAAATTAAAATAATGTTAGTCCAGAATTGACTGCTTAGTGGAGCGATGCTAAGGTCTCTCCATGACCCAGACATCACATCTGACAGTGATCCATGCTCCAGTGAGATGCCTTAGCAAAGGTCAGATACTGCTAGATGCCAGCGTTGGACATCTCTCTAAGACAGCAGGCATTAATGTCATCTAGGGAATGTTAGCTTGGGGGCTCTGACAATTGATAGCAAGTCTAGTCCCCAAAGATTCAGAGGTTTGATCCCTTCTTTTAATAGCTGAAGTTTCATCAGTCACTTGCGAGTATTTTTACCACAGATTGATACATAAGTGTAGTTCTGGCACTGTGGATGTCTGACTTCCCAGCTACTCTGGAACCTGGCAGGTGATGTAACAAGTGTTCTTTGGTGTGCATGAAAATAAATGTTTTGACCAGACAGTCAGTTCCTCTTCAGGTAATATACTTACCTGGCTTTCCTACATAGGATCCCAATGAGTGTTGGCCAGTGAGTGTTGTGCTTCTGGCCTTCGGAGCAACTGAGAGAAGCTAAGGTGAAGGAAAGGAAAGCTAGCAGTGTCTTTCTTAAGGTGTTACCTCATGTAGTGATAACCTGCAGAGAAAGGAAAGCCATGGTTTGCTCAGTGTGTTACAGCTATCATCTTGCCGATGTGCTGAATTTTGTCTGCCTCGTGACAGTACTTTGTGACTTGAAGAATTACGTTCATGGTTTTTGATTAAGCCTTGCCATATCTTAAGCCTAGAATAATGAAAATGGTAGTAGTTTTGAGGCGACTGAGGTCCCTGTGTGTTTATTGACAACAAAGTACAGCTAGGGACAGGGAATTGATATGGGGGTTTTATGTTTGGGTTGGGATATATGATTTTGTTTATATCATTACAGTTTTTTTGCTGTGTACATAGCACAGAGACAGGGTGGATTTCTTAGGTCTCTAAGTCAATAGTGAAGGTGTAACCAGTACGGCTGGTTTTACTTCGTTTTGTTAACAGGCAGACTAAATAGGAAGTTATATATTTGTACTGCTTTTCCTCTAAGAGCAATCCCTTCTCCATGTCTGTACTTTGTCTTTTTGTTTCCTTTTTCATATAATTTATCTTTGTTTACTCCTTTGGAGAACTTAAAGGTAATTTTTAAAGCACTAATCTAAAATTGTATCCCACTTCCACTTGAAAACCAGCAGTGGGCATTTTTTCCTTTCCTTTTGCCTGTTATCAGATGGGAGAGTTACAGAGGAAAATGCTAAGGTTTGGAGTTTTTTCTCTGGGAAGGCACTGGGAACTTTGACATGTTGTAAAACCTATAATTTGCATATGGAGCAACAAATACAATGGATAACTTTAAATTTATTTATGGAACCTAGTGCAGTTCTTGACATGATAATGCCATCCAACAAGCAGTGAGTAAGTAGCAGTCGCAGCCACTGGAAGGCGTATGGTGTAGTGGATAGAGTTGCCTGACCTGACTCTTGTATTAGATTTCTGCCTCTGTTATTAACCTTAAAAATGATTTTAGGGAAGTTAATTAAGTTCTTACTCTTTTTGTCTGTTTATACTGCAAAGTCTTTTGTCCAGATATTGCACTTGAGTTCATCTCACTGTGCTTTGTTGCCTGTGGAATCCTTCAGTTGATATAGTATTATGATGTTACTTACAGAGGGGATTTTATGCCATGACATTAAGTCTCAGGGACTCACTGTGTCATATGGAATCCCCAAGACATTTAAACATTCATTCTGGAATAAGAAAGATAGTGGTTTAGTGTTGCATCTGATCTTGTGCAACTGCAGGCTAATGCCAAAAGGGGCGGTACCATTTTAGCCTGTTCTTTCCCTCTGGCACATCAGCCCTTGGCCCCAAGGTGAGTTCAAGGTAGCAGCTGATTCAATACAGGAACTTTACTGGAGGAAAACTACATTGGATACCTGTGCTGGCCAGGCTTGTCCTGTGGCTGAGAAGTTACTGGATGCAACACAAGGGACAAAATGGGAGTAAGCAGCTGAAAGTATGTGCAGAGGGTAGTACTGTTTCGTTCAGCAACAGGTAATAAATACACCATATGAGACATAGCATGAAAACTCAGAGTTATTAAGAGCTGCATTTTGCAACCAGATTTTGAATGTAGCAGAAGCATGGTTTGCAATGGATGTGACAGCCCAACTTCAATTCTGCTGATGTTAGTTAATGCTGTTACATATTCTTCACTGGAAGTATTTTTTTCCTATTCTTGCTTTATAATTGTTTTTTACTGAAGTAGCAATCATATTTGGGATCCACATCACAACTTCAGGGCATATTTCTGATGCCTAAATACAATTTAATTTTCATTTCAATTGAAGACCATCGTGCAAATTGAACTGACAGAAGTGGCTCCTGGTGTAATTTATTCTACAGGCCTTGTATTCATAATTTCCCCTTTACCGTCAAGAAACTTAATTCTTCTTTGAAAATCACTTCTGTAATTGGAATAGACTCTTTGAAGGGCATATTTCAGCTGTTGCCCTTTTTCTTAAAAATTCTTATACTTGATTAGATTGGTTTCTTTGATCATACTTCCTTTGTGAGCCATGTGTAAAAAGATCTTGTGTTGAACGACCTGTCTTTTCTTCCCCCCTCACCCTAAGTGTCCCTAAAATAGAGTTGAGCAGAATGGAGGAAGAGATGTGAAATGTTAAAATTATTTTTAAAGATGTGGTGACTAACTTTAATCAAGGAGCTTTCACACACATCCCACACTTGCATGTTTCCTGTTGATCATGTCCACGGGTGAGGTCTCTGAGTAAATGCAGCTAAGCACGGGGAACAGTTCAGCAGCTCAAAAAGCAAGTGTGCCTCTAAGAACACTGCAGCCCAAGGGAGGCTGTGGCTCTGAAGCTGTCTCTAAGACTGACCTAGCCAATGATGTTGGTGAAATTTCACATCTGTTATTTCTTACTGCCCACTTTTCTGGCAACAGCCAATCTTCATTTTTTCCATTATAGGCAGCTGCTGGAAATAAAAAGAGCTTGAGCTCATTTTCAGATGTGCTAAATAGACTATGTTTTAAGTTTCTTCTCCCCCCTCCCCACTTCTTACTACCACATACTACATACGGCACACTGAGAGTTGAGCACTCTAGATGTGCCTGAAGATAACCAGATGTGTTAGTCTGTGCATGCAAATAATTTCTTAGAAATGGCCATCATAAAGACTGGAAAACAATATATTCCTAAAAAGGAGCTGTTAGTGAAAAAAGAAATCTGTATAGATTGAGAAGGACTGATTGTCAGAAATCGCCAGTATTATTGTTGAAACTTGCTTTCTATCCTCCTGTGATTAGGGTTACCTTACAGAGAAAGTAGAGCAGTGCAGAAAGCTCAGTAGTGGAGCCAAGTACTATTATGTCCAAGTGAAACTGAACTGCTTGAAAGAAATAGTTCCTTTTTCACTTGTTGAGGCTGACTTACCCTTTTTCTTGATGTCCCACAGAGGTATTCTTCTCTTATATCCACCTGGCCCTTGCTAGCTATTGGAGTTATTGGAGCTGTTAGATTACTTTCCAAAGCTTTTAAAAGGAGGGAGGTATTAGGGGGCATCTAAGCGAGCTTACAGGTAACCTGTTGATGGCTGTTCAAGCCTGTGTCTCAATATATGGTGGAACTGAAGCATAAGAAAACAATATGTAGTTTCTCTCCAATAATTTATGCAGACACATCATGGAGAAAACATTCAATGAGAGTTATGAACTGAGAACTGGGCTGCCTGGCGAGCAAATGTTACTAGCGAACTTTTAAAGAATACCAGGGAACTACCAAAATCCCTACTTCACTGATCTTTAGAGATGTGGTGTAATCAAGGCATCTACTGACGTGTAATCAGGCATACCTGACACTCGAGTCCTCTGTTCTGATCATGCCACTGCAGATTCTGTACAGGACAGGGGCAGTGCTTCCCTCAGCCTGCAAATGGCAGCTCCCTGCAAAGTCGTATAGAAAGACTTGGGGCAAAGACTAAACAGTGGGAGAATTACTGATGTTCAGGCAATGGAATAAATGGAAGAAATGCATGGGAGGAAGTGAGGTAACATACCTGACCCAAAGATGAATGGCTTCTTATGCTATACATACCTCCTAAAATGCTTCAAGATGCCCATGAAAAATGTCTTTAAAATCAGTACCTAATTGTTCCAAAATAGAAGAGTGGTATTCTGTTGGAATATAGTAAATATTACTGATAAAACCAGATAATGCTCTAATTGAAATAAAATGCTATGCCAAATGCAGGCATTTTTTAAAATTTAAAATTTTAAAATTTTCTTCTTTTGCACGGATATGACTTTTTTTTTTCTTTTCCCTCAAGCAAAATAGTTTTGTCTAGTTGGTAGAACGTTGCAGTTTTTCTTTACTGTATCCTTTTAAAATCTACCTCTTAGACAAATAATACAGGAAGATAAATATTTTCATAAAGATGGTTTTGGGGGTGAAATTTAATGCAGTAGAAAATGAAAACATGTATAGGCTCCAAAGATTTGTGGATTTTATTAAATGAGGAAAAAGTCCTTCCATGCTGATAATTTTCTTTTTTTTTGGTGTATTGGAAAAGATGAAGCTGCGGAGAACAAAAAGAATTCTTTGCTAGGGAGACTGAAAACATCCCTTGAAATCCAACTAGTTTTCCAGATTGCATTGAGCATATTTCTCTCTGGAAATTGGAGACTGTTCATTTACCTTCCTGAAACTGTCAAATCCATTAGGAGTATGATAATGAAGTACTCTTGCATGCACATATGTCAAGACATTATATTTAATGCAATTAAAACATTTTCTAGGTCTGCCTCCCTGGCATTTTCACCAGTCTGATGGCTGATTATCAAGCTGGTTTTCTTCCTAAATTTTTTTTTATGACTGTTTTCCTGGCATCTGGAGGGACTCCACCTCAGAAGTACTGCTAGCATGCTTATGAGATATAGAGGGGATGCTGCTTAGCCTACTGCACTATTTAAGTAAATTGACCAAATGCCATGACTCTTGCTTGAAAAGTCCCTATCTCATTTATTTTTACTTCTTTTAATCACCAGGCTGTGTGTACAGTTTGTCCATATTAAAGGAAATTGGTGAACAGTAATAAGCACACTTTAATCTGTACTACATTTTACCAGATAATTTCTGGTAAAATCTCTTCTATTTTAGGATGGTATTCAGTTAACAATATTGAGATAGAAACTAGAAATGCAAAGTCACAATTTTTAACATGTTCTGTGTCTGAAAGAATGTTACATTGTTCAAGACTTCAGTGTAGATTGTTTGCATTCACTTCTGTCCTATATTCTAAAACTCTTAGCAGTGGTCTGTGTTCACTGCTATGCCTGTAGCAGCTCACCTGTCACCCATGTTAATGAACCACTGCAGGTACAGATCCTGTGCCAGTGAGGAAGAAGGTGTTCACGATGAATCAGTATCTTTCACTGTTCCTTCTTGGCTGTGCTGTGGGAGACTTCACAGAGCAAGATTGAGAGTGAGGTAAATAGGTAAATAAAAACTGGGGAAATAGACTAACTTCTTAAAGCATTGAAGGTACTGGAGATGATGAGCCTTATTAACCTGAAGTGATGTGAAATGGAATTTCATGAGATGATGGTCCAGCAAGGTTTTAACTTAAAAGCTATTTCTAAACCTGGGGGTACAAATAGATACTGAGTGCTGTACCTTGGGGCACAGCTCAGAATTTCATATCCACAGAAAGCCAGTTGGGAGTCTAGGTGTTTCCAAGTGTTTAAGTAGCCTTTAAAAAAAATCTTGTCACATTGGGACACTTTTAATAATTTTACTGTTGGAGCTTTAAATAGCTTTACGTACCATGAGTAAACTTCTACGCTGACTGAGTTTGATTCAGAATGATTATAAAGTGCAATTAAGATACGCTTGAAGAGTTTTACAGTCAGTGGAGAAAAAAAATATAACTTATGAACTCTTGGCTTACATTATGGAATGTAGTTATAGGTGTCTATAATTGTGATAGTCTAAGGAAGCATCCAGAAAGAAGGGGGGGAACGGGGAGGATTTCAGGTAACACGGGCCTTCTTCAATGATACTCTGGAAAAGGAAAAAATGTCTTCATCCACTTATGAGTACCAAAGTCTTAACTTCTCTGTTGGAAACATTTTTGTTTTAAAAGTTGACACTGTGGAATTTCACAAAGGTTGGTGAAAATGAGAGAAGCTGATTGAGAAAGGGATGAATAGCAAATGAAACAGTTATCAAAATAAAAGCCAGTGGCTAGAGAGTTCTTAAAGTAACAAAGAGTGATAGCTATTAATTCCTTGGGACGTGACTCCCATGAGGTAAATAACACTTGTTGTTAGTCCCACACCCTATGATGGGAGCTAGTAAACTTTCAGGAACCCAAGTGTGGGGCATGTAATCTGTATCACTTGAACTTCTAAGGAACATCCAAGAGTCATGATGTCACCTCAGCACGGTTTTGTGCCTAGCTGCTTAGGTAGCATAATACTGGGGTTGAAAGCATAGAAGAGCAAAAACACTTCTAAAAGTGTTTCATTAAGGTGTTTTAAAGCTATACTTCAGAAAGAAAAGAAATTAGCTGTATGAGAGATTCATCTGGTATACTGGAAGCAAACTGCAGGGCTCTCTTGTTTTCTCAGGCTGTGGGATGTTTGGGCTTATAGGTCTATGAAATTTATGATGAAGTGTTAGCTCCCTCTCCTTATGCTGGATGCTGATGATGCAGAAGATGGTACAGCTCCTGCTCTGCAAACCCTTATGCACATCACTTAGCAGTATAATTCCTTCTGAAGGTGAGAATCTCCTATGAGTACACAGAGGGACATCTATAAATGTCTGTGAAAATGGGACCAGGAGCAGTATTGATCTTGGTATTGCTTTGTTCCATTTTCACTTCTTTTCTTTTGGGAAAAAAAAAGAAATTACTTTTAATTTAAATCTGCTGAAGTATTTTGCATAAGTACAGAGTTAAGTTTGCTCAGCTGTGGCAATACTTTCCTTTTTGTAAAAATATTTTTAATCTAAACAGGAACTTTGATTTCAGGTTGTGTGGGGTTTTTTTTTTTCCTTTTTAATACAAGCCAACTAAAAATTGCCAACAATTATACAAAAAATTCTGTTTTCACATTGAATGAGTGATTCACTCCATATTTGCTATGATGGTAGGTATACCTTCCTCCAGGATTGTTAAAGTTACTGACTAGATGAATTCTGAAGCCTTTGCCCACTCCTTATGACTGCTCTTGTAACAGAGCTGCTGATGCATGCTTTAAGCTCATCCCAGTTGCAGAGGGCATCAGCTTCGTTCAGGGCTTGTTCTAACAGCTTAATAACTAAATTTTGGTGAAGGACAGGGTCGTATTGAGTCCATTTGTTCCTCTAACAGCCCAGCTGTGGATATATAAAATCCCCTTTCCCTGTTGCTCCTTGCAACAACAGGTTTAATTGTTACAGGCTCATAGGAACCAATTAGATTAACAGATGTTAAAGGAAACCAGCTTCAGGTCTTGGTGGGAAGCAGTAATTTGAAAAGACTTGTGTAAGGACTTGCTGACACCTAGGTGATGAGTGTCTGGCTTTGAGGATGTGGGTGCCATGAAAATTGTATCACTTTTCTCCCCTGTTTGCTGAGGCCAGATGGGGATGTTTGTAAGAATAGCAGCCAGAGCACAATCTTACTTATTTTACCAAGTAACAGCATACTTCAGAAAGCTCATCCTTAGTTTTATGTTTCCCTTACTGCCTCCAGCTCCAGGAACCCTCAAATTTGTGCTTGCTTGAATGTGGCTTGTGGAGACAGTTTGCTTTAGGGGCTTTTTGGTTTTATTAAATGACAAGTTAGTTAAAATGTGGAACATCATCAAAATTTGATGTGACAGAGGTCTGTTAGTTCACCTACTTCATCCATTGCTGAAGCAGAATTACATTCCGTTGGGTGTGACCTGACAGAAAGTTTTGCTACTTTCTGTGTTGGAGTTTTTCTTTCTTGTGTGTTCCTCTACTGTCTTAAAACGTTGCAGTCATCCCTGGAATAGTGATACATGATTCAGACAGTGGTTTTAGAGCTTTATGTGAACACTGAAAGGTAATCTGTTCGTAGCAATTGCTTTTCAAAAACTTGGTAACAGTTTAGAGCGTACTCAGAGGAGCAGAACTGTAAAATGTGTATGTATCCTCTTCTTGCAGACACTTGCATGTTTTCCCTCTCCTTTTCTGATTTTGGTAATGTTCTTGCCTGACCACTTGGCATCTTGAATAATATTTGAATGGTATTGAAATCAGAATAATGTTTAACAACAGAGGCCAGACTGATGTTATTTACTTACTGATACTAAGTAAAATAATTTGTGTGATAAAGGAAAAAAAAAGTAGAATATTTAGCTTCTTGCAGGTTTCTTGACTTGTTTCAGCTTATCTGTGGGTGGAGTGTCATGCTATTACTATCATAAGTTGTTTAATAAATACTTGTTTTTCTCTGAAAGAAAAAAATGGAAGCTGTCATTACTGAAAGTACACAATTAAGATGACATGTTGGAACTCATGTATATGGGTCTTAGTGCTCTAAGAAATTTTCCTTAACAGATGAAAAGCATTTTTCTAATGATCTCTTGCTTTTTGTGCAGTGAAGTCTGATTGAAACCCAGTAGTCTGGCATGTAATCAGGGGTGTCAACCTGCATGTTTCATATCTGCATGCATAAATGTAAAAAGGCAGATTCCTTTCCCCCTCACCGCAGAAATGAGATTGTAGAGTGTAATTATGGGCACCACTGCTGAGGTTCCTAAATGTATGACTCAAGGAAAACACCAGATATGACTCATGGCATAAAATGGCAAGAGCTGGAAATTGTCTGAGCTCCTTAGTTTCGATTGGTATCTGCTATAGTTGCGCATTTCTTTACAGGATCATGCTTGTACATTCAGCTAGCAGCATATTTTTGTGGTGTTACCCATGCAAATAAAACTGAAACTAATATCACTGGTAACTGTGCAGTGGTATTGTGATGATGGAACTTTGTTTTCTGTGCCAGTTGATGATATTAAGTAATTTAGCCTATCCTTCAGTAAGGGACAATATGAGTTTGATTTCATACTGGTTAAACATAAGATATTAAACATTGTGACCTGGATCTTTACCATTTTTTTCATTGAAGTTAGTGTATTGTAAAATATCATGTATTTAATGAAAGGATCACTTTCCAAAACAGGTCCATAAAACTGGGCTTTCAATATTCATATGATTATTTCTGTTCTTGTCCATGGGCAGTGGGAGTTGGAATAGCAGAGTCTTGGATGAAGAAAGAATGAGGCCATTTTCCACTTGAGTTTAATCTATAAAAAATTCCATATTCTTAGCTTGATGCATGTGTGTGTGTTTGTCCTATTTCCAAGCTGGCAAAGGGTGCAATTATGCAGTGTCTATTGTAAAGGTCCAGCAATTTGCAGCATGCCTACATCAGCAAGAATTTCTGAGGTTACGTCTTGTGTCAGATTTTCCAACTAGGGTGGCCTAATCCACCCAGTTTTTTAGGCATTTTTAAAATGTTGGCTGTGTTCAAACTTGGAATAATCAGCACAACTGTAAGAGTTGTTACATGATCCACCTGGATTTAATGCTTGAAGTGGGAAACAGCTGTGGCTTTTTCAACAGCTATTCAATGACATTTGTGTGTACACAATTAAGTTTGAATGAAGGAAGACTATCTCTGTATCTCTAGTAGAACTGCCAGACCTCTGTCCAGAGTCCACTGAAGGTGGGTCAGAAACTCTGGTTGGCTTCAGTGACCATAGTCTTAACAATAGGGTATGTGTTCAAAAAATCCTTGTTCTAAAAGGGTCTTCTAGAACTCTACAGAATTTGGCATTTGTTTTGGTTGGTTTTGTTTATCTGTTTTTTTTTTAATGTACAGAAAAGTTGTTAGTAGAACACTATTAAGTAGTTCTGTTTCTTTCACCTCATTATATGCGAGGGTTTTTTTTACCTCCATAAATCACAAGGTTAAAAGAGGCCCAGAGAGAAATGTAACAAGCATTGGCCTCAGATGTTTTAGATGTATTGGAGAAGAAGAGAGCAGAGATAGATAGATAGAACATTAGACCTCTTGTTCAAATAATAACTAAGGAACTGATAAAAGCAGTGTTTGCTGGGACATAAGTGTATTTAGGCAGAAAAATCTGGTGAGTTGTGAACTTCTCCAATTGTCTTTCTTAGCAATTTTTAATTAGTTTTGGGTAGTTAATAGCTTACGACTTAATTTGTTTCAATTCTGTGATTTCAGAAAAAAGAAGGAGAACAAGTAAGACTGAAAGCTGTCTCTAAAAGTGATAACAGTCAAATGTTTCTATGGCAACATATATTATTTGATCTAAATACCATAATAGAATAAATGTTTTTGCCATGGAAGATTTATTTAAACAGAGATGGGATGGAATGCAGTTGGTTTAATGTTTGCTGAAGTGTGATGAAGTACATAGTGTAGTAAAGAACATATCTTAATTAAATGGATGCACAAGTCTGTGATCTTATTATACTGATCATCTTTTGATAAAGGTCTAGACTGAGTTTTCCAGTTGCTAAAGCCTTTTGCTGACTTGCACATGATGGCTTACAGTTGCACAATGAGGGTTGATAGCAGCTATGCTGATTGACATACTGCCTTTGTAATTTTAACAAAATAAGAGACATTGTCCCAGCTCATTATCATCATCTTTAATTCTCAAATGTTGGCGTTACTGTTATTTAGTGCCAATGTTAGCTATAGCTGGATAGCATTGCCTGCCTGTTCTTTTTAAAAGGTAAATTGAATTGTGCCCCTTTATTCAAAGTGGAGGCTTGGCTCTTGGTGCGGCGCAAAGTTCAGTAGTTGTCCTTTCTAAAGTATAAAAGACTAAGGGGAAATATGGCTTTGCAGAAGGAAAAAAAGAAAACTATGGACTCCCAAATTGCACACACATTTTGGAAGTTGTGTGGAGTGTATTGAATGCTACTGAATCAAGATCAGATTCCAGCCTTGACTCTGCTGAGTGGAAAGCCTTCCTGCAGTGGTATTCAGAGGAGAGTATGTAGTGTTGCTTAACTTCTGCTTCTTTTCACCCATATTAGGAATATCCTCTGGAGTTTGCAGTATTGCAGAAACTATAAATCATGTATCTTCTGTCAGTTCGGTATTCTAGCACAGTATTATGCTTAGCCATAGCTGCTACCTTTGAAATGCAGAGATGCTTCCTGCAGTACTTTGCTGTTCTAAACTGATACTTACAAAATAATAGGTAGTTAAACATTAATTTTAGCTCTGAGGGACAATAAGTAATTCTTTCTGTAAGGAGAGACTACTGTTGTGACATTAGCAAGAGCAGCAACTTTTATTCTGTGTATTCTGTGGTGGGGTAGGACCGGAGAGGGAGCAGTGAAGCTTGATCCCTAAGTTAAAAGAGGCTCTTCCTGAAAGTGAGTGATGGGTTTGTTGGGTTTTGTTTGTGTTTTTTTCTCATTCAAGGATTATTATGAAAACAGTAATTCTTGTCAGAGTGTGTTATCTTGGGTTTTAAGTCTTACTGCTATCCTCTCTTATTTAGAAATGACTTTTAGCTCAAAACCGGACGGAAGATAGAGAGATGCTGAGCAGATGGGAGGTTGATGGATAAGCTCCTATAGCAACAGTTTGACTGTTTGTCAATAGGAAGCACATGATGCTTGTTTCAGAATGGTTATGGGGACAAGACTGTTTTGAAATATGCTTTCATTGAATCTCTTTCTAACTTGCAAGAAGTATTCTCCAAAGTAGTCTGCAGTTGTTTCAGCTTGCAGACAATGCATGATAGGAAGCAGATGAAAAAATTCCCATTAACTTTCTTATAATCTTAAATATTATAAAATCAATATCTTACATTGGTGTGTAGTACAGACTTTGATAGGAAAGGAACTGCTGGTGCAAACATGAGTCAGATTTGTTTGCTCTGAAAGAGCCAGCAAGGGAATAGCTGATCCCTGTTTCAGCTGAAAGCCCTGAGCTGTGCCCTTGTTCACTGATACTAGGTTAGGATCTCAGATGTCTTGCCTGTGTTTGAAGTGATTATTCATAACTCTTGTGATGCAGGCTCTTGGAGGGAAGTTCAAGTGATTTCTGTTTCCCATATAGACTATGGTGTATGGTTGGGGTTTTGTTTTACCGTACGTTTTTTTGGTGGTTTGTTCTGTTTTTGTGGGTTTTGTTGGGTTTTTATACAAAGCTTAATGAATTATTTTTTTTTCAAGAAGGGGGAATAGCTGTCTGCCAGACAAAAACATATTGTATGCTAGTGCTACACATTGCTAGAAATACTTCCAAAGAAACCTTTTTGCTATGTTGATCAGAAAACTGGGTCATCTGCTTCATTAATGTGGTTTGATTTATATTGCCTAATTGCAGCTAGATTTCCGGAGCTTTGGAAACATTCATTCCATTAGAAAAAACAGTAATTCCTTGTTTAAAGAAGAAGAAAAAGTTCTGGCAGGAGGCAAGGAAGACTGTAAATTCTGCCTGCATGGGACCTGTTTGGTGCTTGTACATGTTCATAAAATTGTCACCAAGAAGTAAATGACTCTGAGTATGCATAGAGGCTGTTGTTGTGGGTGGCTGGCTGGAAGTTATTTGAATCCTTGAATAAAGTACAGTGGTCACTGAAACTGGATTCCTCAGTACAATCTGTTTTGTTTGATTTTGGTTTTCTTAATAAGAATAGAATGGCTGTATTCATTCTTCAATAGAAACCGGAATATATTTGATGACTTTGATAAAGTGATTTGGCAGGGCTTCATTTTACAATAAAATATGATTTGAAAGTTTGATGTGTGAATCACATATTTTAGTTTCTTTGTTTGTCTTCTGTGTTCAATGGACTTCTTTCAAAAACAAAATAGATGCCTTTGCTTGAGGGCTGTATAGGATAGGATGGCCAGAAAAATGTTGGTCAGGTCTGTGTTGGGGTGAATTTTCATTAAATTTTAGCGCATTGAGTTCTGTATCTCAGTTTGTGCTGTCAGACCTTATGGATAATGTTTCCTCTGAGGTAATGGACATTAACGTCAGACCAAGCCTTAGTTCCCTGTTTTGGCATGCTGATAGCATATGAACGGAATGCTTGGCACTAGGAGGAGGCACTGCAACCCTTTGGCTTGACTGTTGCTGGTGAAAATCAAGGGCTGTCTCTGGTATGTGAAAGTGGTTATTTATGATAATGGAGGTCTTTGGCAACCCTCTTTGGGGTTTGCTGCTGCTGTGCATGTTTGTGCTAGGGCAGTAAATCCCTGTTGCTGTGTACAAGTCCTTTGTGGATATCAGAGGTTGCAGGGTAAAAACTCTGAAGAAAGAAATTTTTAGGTTGTCTCACTTCTGTAAACTTCCCTGTTGTTTGTATTAATTTTGGAAGAGACATCTGGAAATCCTGGCTCTAAGAATGGTAAAACTCGGCAGGCAGTTACTAGTAAACGTACAGAGGGAAACATCTGCAGCAACCACAGGACAGCTTTCTGTGCCTCTATTTGAGACCTAGCTTCTCTGACAACTTCACTTACAAGCTATCTGTTAAGACTTTGATGTAGAAGAGAAGCAGATGTAACTTCTGTAATAACTTCTGAGTTATTAGTGGGTATTACAAAGCAACAGAGATACAAGTGGCTTAGCAGCTGTTTCCAGTTAGCCATGACTTCTTGAGTAACTTGGTGGTGCTTTAATCCAGGGAGGGAAGAGTATGGGTTACTCTTCCACTAATACAATGTAAATATTTGTGCTGAAGAAAAACAATTATGCAGAGTGGTATTCCATGAGCTGTAGTTCCCAAATGTAGGATCACACTTATTATCTTAAAAAATTAAAAATTGCTTTTTAAAGGTTAGGTGGTTATGTCTCACATGTACATGAGCTCTGTGTAAGATCTTTTGCAGTCCCATTTATATCTGTATATTTCATTAATTTGGATGCTTTCTGTTTTCACTGTGCTTTTTCCCATCTTCAGATAAAACCATACAGCACTTTCTCAATTTGTCTTGTTTTCCTCATAAGTTTATCATCACTTTCTTTTGTTCTTCCAATGCCAGTCAAGATGGAGACATTTGATTTTTTTACCCATAGCTAAATGTGATTGATCTCAGCTGTGAAGGGAACAGTGAACAGGCTGAGTGACAGGCTGAGCTGCTGTAGTTGCTCCAGCAATTTGTGATGAGTTAACCGCTTGTCTTTTCTTGCTACCACAGTGGTTCAGTGATTCATGTTACGATTATACTGGTACACCAAGGTCAGATACACCCCTACAGAAGCATACAATGACTTGTGTAGTCTGTTTTTTAAGTACCTGCTAACTGGATCTGCATTTTTCTGCTTTTTTTATCTGTTAAAATGTTCTCATACTAGCTATTGAAGGAGGTGAGTTTTGGTGAATGTATCAAAGTTCTTCCTGTTCACAGATCTTTCAGCAACTCACACAACAGCATAAGCAAAACTTAACCATGCATCCTTCCTGCTTAAAAGAGGAGTCTGACTTCAGGCATCAGCTTTCAATGTAAGGAATTATCTTTGACTTGCCAAAAGATAGTCCTAAAAGATAGAAAAAGTTTTCCCTTGCTCTTAGGATAATGTCAACCACATTGACAAATGAATATCCAGACAGTTGCACTTGGGAGAAGTGGGGACAGAAAAAGAAAATCAATTCAACCCACACATAAGGACCTCTTTTTTTTGTTTGTTTTGAAGAGCAACTACCCATAAAGAAGTGAATTAATGTCAGGCTACAAAGGCCATAAGAAGATTTTCACTTTGTGTTATAAGTAACACATCTACTAGTTGAATACAACTTTATACACCAGAGAAGACATATTATTCAACCTCCTATATGTACTTTTCATATGTCACTTTCTTTTAACTCTGTGGGATAAGAGGATATATGTTCTCTATGTGTTCTAGGAAAAGTGTGCAAGCACTGCGGTAACTCTTGACTGAATTGGGTGTTTTGAATATTCTTTTCAAATTTTTTTCGAAAACATTTGTTAGTGCTAGCTAATGGCTGCAGTGGCAGAATAATGGGTTTTTCTCAGCTTTGTGAATGGTGTTTTTCAGAATGCGGATGTTGGAAGCATTGAAATTCAACTTGCAAAGGCTCTTCATAGCAAGAAGAGTTCATTCAAAAGGGGGTTTTGTGGGTTGTTTTTTTGTTTTCTTTTTTTTTTAAGTAGCCCACTATAATGTTTAATCCTGCAAAACAGTTTCATTGCTATAGACACAAACCCCAGGCACATTTGTATGATTATTATGAAGTAATGAGAATTAAAAAAGAAGCATATTTTTATGGGCTGCTACGTGACTGATGTTGGCATTACAAAAGAGAAAGCAAGGAAAGCAGTTGTACTTCCCCTCTTGCTGCTGCCAGAGGCCTCAGTTAGGGTGATTGAGATGGATGACTGAGAAAATATCTTGAAGATACTGTGTAAATCTTCACTTTCACATCGGATTCACTTTCATATAGGATTTTGCTCTCTTTGGGCATGCTAACCTTTTAATCTGGGACTTTAGGCAGCAAATAGTGAGTTAACCGAACCGATAGCACTTCCTGTGCACAAAGATCACTTCTTTCCCATTAGCTCTACCCTATACAAACTCCCATATACATTTCAAGGATTTTTTGAAAATTCAGCCTGGATTACATTGTGAGAGGCCCTGAAGGGCTGACTTCTGTCTTTTACCTGGGTGACTGAAACAAGTTTATTTTTAGAGAACTTCTTGTGCCTTAATTAAGTGAATATTCCATTAATAATTCTGGGGTTTTCTTTTCCAGGTTTGGCATTCTTTCTTTCAGTCTCTGTGGTTAAATCAGTGCTATAAGCTTTTAGAAAATCTGCCTGGCATTATAATTTATTACTTGACCTGGGGGTGAAGGCTAACTCAGCAGTGTGTTTCACATAAAAAGTGCTTAAGAGTTGTGAGTTGGAAAGGCAGCGTCTCTGGCACAGAGGCAGTATGTGACATTTTAAATGGCTACAGAAACTGAGACAGTACAAAAACATATCAAAGGCTGAAATATTTCATGCTCTGGCTTGTAATCTTAATTGTTTTGGGGCTTTTGTTGTTCTCACATGCCAAGCTAGCAGCAAAGCTGCAGCCTTTCTTTTAGCTACCTTTTGAGTTAACTTGATGATCTCTTGTAATGCCTCTAAATACAACTTCCTGAAATGAAACACTTGCTTTTGGACTGTCTGAACTCTTCTAGGAGCAGAAGCAACTTTTGCATCTCAGTGGGATGGTGCAATAAGAGGTTAAGCCCAAATCCATCCCTAATTTTTTATTACAGCTTAGAAATCTAAGATTGTGTTCCTCCCTATAAAGTATTATGGCAAGTGAGTACAACAGATTAAACCCTGCCACTTGCTAGAATTGAGAGCAAACTCTTACACGTCCTTCAAGTCTATATTCAGTATTGTTCGATGAGGGTTGAAACATGTTTTGTCAGTAACTAGTACATTTGTCTGATGGACCTGGGCGGTCTTCTTGAAAAAAATGGACTATAAGGAGTGCTCTACTAAATTTCTATGTCCTTCTGTCTTGACCTCCAATTTCTTTGTTGAAATACATTGTTGGGGGAGGGTGGGGTGATGTGACTGTAATTTCTTAGGATTTGAATTTTAGAATCAACTTTCTGGACGCCTGGCTTAGAAATACAGTAGGGCTTCCAAACTATCCAGGAAATATTTTCATGTTAGAAAAATCTTGTCATGACAAAATGCATGTGCTAATGAGTAATTAGTGCTGAAAATAAATGACAGTTGAGTTGAATAGGTCATTACGTGAACTTGAACCATGCAACAAATACATCTGAACTGTGTACTTTGGCCAAATAGGCAGTGAAATCTCCACTTCAGACTCTTGGACTGAAAAAATTTTGCTTGTCCTTTTATGTACTTAATGTTTGCACTACACTTATTTCCCAGCTCACAGTAAAACAATGGGGTCTTAGGTCAAAAATAATTTGGAAACTGACCCCAGATATTTTACAGACATATTAGTTGGTAATAGCTTTGTTTCAGATAGGCTTTTTTTCCCCTCTGTTTCACAGCTGAGTCCATAAATAAACTTGCACGGTCTGCAATTTAATCAAGCTTAATCTTTCCCCCAGCACCCACAGGAACTGCCAGTGATGCAGACATTTGGGAATTCTAATTGTATATACAGTGTTACCTAAATCCTTTCATCTCTCAGAGAAATTCTTTCCTGTTATCTAAAAACCAAGTTACTTCAGTTAGTATCAGCTCTTCCTGAAGGGAAAAGGGAAAGGATTATTTTTTTTAAATACAAATTTACTAACGCTCTTACTGTTTTCTGAAAGATGACTTGTTGGTTTCTTTATTGTGTATACTTACAGATCTAGGTTGTGGGGTTTTTTCTATATGATACACACTTCCAACATTATTTCTTTTCATTATATATTTACTGCAGTTGGCACTTTGCATTGATTCTTTAAAACTCTGAGAGCATACATTTTGCATTTAGGATTAGTATACCCAACTCACGTGACTGACAGTAAAGGTATTTTCAGCTTTGTATGAATTAATAAAAGGACTCAGCACTTGATGGTCTAGAAGGAGATGGAGGTTCTCAAGTATATTTTACCTTCCAAAAGCTCAGAGAAACCTCCAGGAGAAGCCTTCTCATATTAATCCTATGTCAGAATTCATTGCCTGATGGTCTGATTTCAGAAGTGTTCTGGATATATTGAAGATAAGAACAGGCTGAAACAAAATAGATTGCTAGAACTGGATGACTAAACCAACTGGAAGTTCATTCTCTGAGAACTTGCTTGGACAGTCTGTGCGTATTTAGTGTTCTTTTATGTCCATGTGTAACTGCAGATTCTAACTGTTGAGCTCCCTTGAGGAAATAAACTTTGAGTGGGGACTTACAGGACGGTCATGGTAGATGAGGTCAGGAAAAGAGTTTGGGCCAAAAAGGCCCTGAGTACAGCATAGGAAGAATGTGATGCAAGAATCTTTCATTCCTGCTGTGGACTGCTCAGTGTGTGGTGAGGTTTTTGTTGTTTTTTCTTTCCCCCCAGCACACAAGTCCAATCTGTCGGCTGGTATGATGAATTATGCTAGTCTGTAGCTGGGGAGCGGTGTTGGCAAGTCCTTCCCCACTCCAGGACACTTCATCCTGCAGATCTGTGACATAGTCTCAACTGTGTCCAGGAGTGTTGTGGAGGCTGCATCTGTACATCTGTGAAATAAGTGCTGAATGCAGAGTATGATCTGGGAAATGAAGTGGTGCATGTCTTTCTGTGTGCTACAGTATGGTGTGTCGCTTCGTGTTTGCAATTAGCATCCTTGCACTGGGCCCATGGCCTGGGGGAATCTGCCCTTCGCAGGCTTCTTTGAAACTGGGGGTTTTAGCCAACACTCAGGTTCTACAATGGGTGCCTTGGAGCTGCTGAGAACATGAGATTTCTGGTATGGTACCACCAAAGTCACTGGTTCTGGTCACAGCAGCTCCCCTCCTAAGTTTCAGAACCAAACAAAAAAAAGGCCGGGCTGTTTTGTAATGAGCCAGAAGTGCTACATCTCTGATCACCTTACTGCTGGTATTTTCAAATGCAAGCATTACAACTGGAAGCTGAATCTCTGACCCCTTTTTTTGGAGGCATTTTTGCAAGAACTGCCAGGGTTTGAGGTTGGAGTGGGGTCAGTAAGCTGTTGTTTAGGAAAAAAAAGGTAGAAATAAAACTTCAAAACTTTTCTGGAGTGAAGTGCCTCAGTTGCCATGTGGGTAGAGGAAGAAGAATTTTTAAATTAAAACATTATTTTTCAAGTGCTAATCTTGAAATGGGTGGGGTGCCCACTGAGTACAATTGGACCAGTGTGATTGAACTACAGAAAAATAACAGAGACTAAATAAAACTATATTGTTTTTAAACAGCGTAGATATCAGATAAACAGTAAAGCTGAGTTCTTCATGGGGAACATACTGCTCAGCAGCCTGTGAGTCACTGAAACGAACTAATTTCAGCATGTGACTGTGGAGTTGTGACTACGAATGATGAAATATCAGTTGCATGCTCATGTTTTCTGGAAGAAGCTTCTGGTGGCCCTAATCGGTGGGGGGTTTAAGCAAGTGTTCTGAAACATTGCTTGTCATCAGCAGAGATATTGACTTAACTGTAGGTAAGCCAGCAGCATTTCTGCTACTAAAGCTTTAATATGTCATGATGTAATTTTTGTAACAAATATCCTTTTAACCTGTGGTACTGAAGGCCATGATGTCTTGCTCTCCTCCCCACCCTTCCTGCTGCCAGCTGGGGTCCTTCTTATCTTCATTAGGAGCCAGTTCAATTTACTGAGAAGATGCCTGTGTGGTTACTCCCTGGGTTTTCTTTCCTCCCTTTTTTTTCTGGCTTAACTTTTTGCTGGATTGGTGGATTCAAGCAGCCCATGGAGGGTTCCAGTGGTCACCAGAATGGTTGAGGGAAGTGGAAGGAAAATATATCTGCAAATGGGAAGAAAAAGGTGGTTTAACCTCCAAGGAAACTGTGCTAGGCTGGCTTAGACGTAGCATTTAAATTCACACTTCACAGTAGTTCATCTGGAAATTTTGAAGTAGCATTTTAGATGCAGAACAAAGGGGCTTTAAGAATATTGTCATGCAGAGTATTAGGAGGTAAGGAAATGACAGATTTGTTGTTGCTTATGCAAAATAAATGCTGTACACATCCAGATGCTTTTCAGCTCTTATCATTAACACCCAGTTGCTCTCCATGAGTAAGATGTTTGGGCTGCTCCCTGGAGAGACCCTATCAGTGAGTCCTGATCTAGACTCTCTATCTTCTTCCAGCTCATTTCATTCCTTCAGCCCACCCAGTCTCCAGATGTGGTGTGGTTGTTATTGTTTGTGTGTGTTTATTTGGTGTGTTGGGGGTTGGTTTTGTTTTTTTTAAAAGCTTTTTCACTGTTTCCTTCCAAAGCAGCCCCCACAGCCTGGCCCTCTGCATAGCCTGGTTGCTGGGAGGAAAGCGAAAAGCACGCCCTGTCTTCAGCTGTGATTCCAGCTCTGTCCCATCATGGTGCACAACTGATTAAAATCACATGTTATCTCCCAGGGATGTTCTGCTCAGGAACTCAGAACTCAGTTCTGGTCAGGACTTCAGCTTGAGGGAAAGGTGTGCACTCTGTGGAGAACTGAATCATTAGACAAACTTAGGAAAGGTTTACAAGTGCCAAATCAGATGTATACCCCTCAACACCATGTATATTGACGGAATAGAAGATTTTATCCCTTATTACAAATCTTACTTGTCTATCAAGCTAACAGGCATTTCAAATCTATCAGGAATGTCTTTCCTTCTTGAAGAAAAGGTCACCAGAAGCTTTTAATGCTGAAAAATGTAGCTTCATTTTCTAAAACATTATAACCATTTGACTGAAACTCCTGCAAGAAAATTCAGCCCCAGGCAGACATCTGGTGTGGAAAGTTTCTCCCCAAACTGCTATTTTGGCAAAGCTGTAAGCAATGAAAATGTGTTTTAAAAGTGGGAAGTGTTGAACGATCTCTATACGAAGGCAGAACTTATATTTTGGTGGAGAAAGGGAACCTGTGCTGAAGTTTTGGGCTGAAATGCAAGAAATTTCATTCCCTTTTCCTGAAAGGGGAAGCTCTTACCCAACTTGAAATTCTCCATCTAACAACTTTATCAGTTGGATTTCTTTCTAACTCTGAGCTAGTTACTTTCTGCAGCCTTAGCTATTACCGAGCAAAAGGTGGAGAATTTCTGTGCAAATGTAACTACAGCTTGAGGAAGGGCATCCTTGGGTTGTGATGGCATACGCAGCTTTTCTTGAAGGATCCCACTGCTACTGCCACCAGGAAACCAAACAGCAAACTGTGCTATGGGATTCAGTCTTACATTAGTTCTGGTCCACTTTCAGCAGGTGCATCACCTGGGCTGGAAGTTACTGCAAAACCCATGGGTGTCTTGCATCCACATAACAGAAGAGTTGTTCTGGAAGCACAGTGATTACCCAGCACATCCTGGTTTTCATTTGGCTGATTTATTGTCCTGTAGTTTGTAGACTTGTCATGTGAACGGCGTGAATCTTGAGTTTGACTGTACCATAAAAACCCCATCTTTTCACATCACCCTGAAATTCTCACCACACATCTGTCCAGCCATGCGAGTTTACCCTAGCCCTTACTGCTTTTGTAGCTCGTGCTGAAACTTGAAACAAGAAGAAAGGTAGAGGAAGTCCGTTTACAGATTTTTCAATGTTAACCCCGCACAGGATTTTTTTCTGTTCTATTTTGTTTTCTTATGGCTCTCTTCAGCAGTGCAGTTATTTTGTACAAGTAGCTTGTGTTTCATATTTAATGACAAAGGCATCCATCTATTAAGGGTCTATGCACTGTTTGTGAACCCTGTTTCTAATACCCTAGTTATATTAGTTACCTGAGTTAATACCAGATTATAGATTTCTTCTTTCATATGAATTAAGGTTCCTTGGATATTCCATCATATGTTAACATTTGTAAGATCTTTGGTTGTTCTTGTTGCTGTGCTCTGGTCTCTCCTGTCTACATCAGTTGTAGGACTTGTTAAAGTGTAAAGCAAAAAGCTAGATGCATTGATAGCATGTGGACTCATCTGTTTTCTGTGTTCTGGGAAGAGTACTGACACATCTTTAAATTGGAAGTTTTTAATTTTGCTTTTGTCATCTTGCAACCCATTTTATAGTCGGATCCTTTTCCGTAGTACTGCTAGCTGATACTCTGTATTTATAGACTCGATTTCTCTTTCTTGCTAATTGTTCTCACTGAATGTTGTTGTCTTTTATTTCATGTGAGGAGTAGTCTGTGTTACCATTATGTCCAGATTCCTGGATGCTTCCGTTACTTTTTAAAAATAAAAACAAAGCTTCGTTCATCATCTCCTCCTGATTGAGAGTGGGAGAATGGGACACTTTTGAAATAGGACTTACTCTGTTCCACTTGTTCCACTCCTTCCCCACCCTTCCCCTTAACATAAACATTCCATCTGTCTGTCTGCAGTTTTCTGGACATCTGAGCAAATACATACATTCTTGAGATAGAGCAAAAGATTATCTCCTTCTCATGTACCTTTTCTGGCTGAGAGAACAGAGCTGTTCCAAAATGTATCAGTGTTCTTTTATTGCACTTTTTCTTTCCTCATTTAATCTCATTGGTGTCAGTTAATTCATAGTCCTTGAGAAGTGCCAAGGCTTCAAGTTCATTGTATTTATTGTATGTAATTGCTACAGGCAGGTCCAGTTACTGAATTTTACTGTATTTTTTCATCGTCTTTTCAGATGTTTTTGTTTCTTTGAAATGCAACCTTGGAAAGTCCCTGTGTGTACCTTCTGATAGCTGCTTGGCAGACTTAGTGTACACCACTGTCTTAGCTCACAATTTGCAGCACAGCACAAGAGACTTTTTATATAGGTAGCCTTCTAGCATTACAGCATATATGGACCATATAAATATAATGCAAACTTTGGTTTTAACTGTGAAGAGGAAAACCAAACATCTCTGGGTTTTGGAGAGGGTTGGTGCGCAGTCTTGTATTCAGAACATTAGAAGCAGGATATGACAGACATGCCGTGAAGCATTCACCCTCAACTGAGTATTGCCATTACCTATTTTCTTTAAGAAGCTGTTTCCCAGTGATTTCATGATACATGTTTATTCTTCAGAACTTGAAAATGGTCACTCAGTATTTCAAGGGCTTTCTCAGATGATTAGTAATCAGCTTCACTTCCTGAATACCAGAGACCTAAAAGAACACATAGTAACTGAGTCATTTGTTATTTTGTTTCCAAGATTACAGTTGTAGATTCATGTTAATGCTCAAAAGGAGTTTGTATTCCTGGGATCAAATAGTAGGGCAAGCCTTATGGAAGCAATGAGTTCATAAACTGTTCGTGATGAAGTTAGAATTTTTAAATGATACTGAGCATTTGTAAGCATATCCTATAACATCTTTCTGCTCAGGAAAAAAACCCCAAACAACTCTACGCAAACACGTTTATAGTTTAAAAGGTTCTGCTGAAGTTGCCAAGTCTGGTACCTCTACAGTCTTGACGTTTTATATTAGTTTCTTCTGGGAACCAGACTCAAACAGTGTCACTAACCAAAAGGGCTTGTATCTAATATTCTGGTTGGTACATGAAAGCATTTCACCAGATCAGTGTCATAGTCTGTACTTCTTCTGTGATTTAAGCCACAATTTTGTTTTAACTAGAGCTAAAAAATATATCTAGGGAATCTTTTCGGAAGAAAAGAAAACAGACCATATACTTCCATCACCCTCCCAGTGAATGGGCTTTATTTTTTTGCTTTTGTGGCAGGGGAAAAAAAAGTGGGTGGCATGCATTCTCTGTTTTCTCTCTGTCTCGTCTTACAGCATGCATAACAATTTATCAGTATCAGAATAACACCTCCCTGAGAAACTGTTGTGGAGCGTGACTTTGAATTAATTTAGATATGTGTAGTAGTACTGTCAGTCTTAATCTGGTCTATGCTAATGCTAAATTTTATAAAATTAAATAATTAATTTTGTTTTAAATATAGTGGGTTTTATATTCTACCTTACTTAATCAACTGAGTTCATAGTGTATTTTTAAAACCAGTTTAGGTGCTTTTGAGAGATGCTGTAATGGCAGTATTGTGGTATTCCTTATTTTCCCCTACTGGTGCAATATTCCTTATGTCTACCAAGGCAGAGAGGCAAATAGAGGTTTTCTGTGCTAATCATTTCCATGCCTCATTTGTCTAACAAAGACATTGCTTGTTCTTGAGTGATTAACTACCACTTAAGTACTGTACCTAAACGAATGCTTTTTGTTCCTCTGCTGTCTCAGAAAGCAGAAGAGAAAATGGACAAGTCATCTTTGTTTTCTCACTGTGGTGGTGCTAATCAGGTTCTTTTGAATGGTTTCAAAACCAAGCTTAAGATAATTCCTGCCTTCTAAGCAGTATTTGTATTTGCTTATCGTGAATATCAGGGCATGACTTTGCTGGGTGATGTAAAACATGGATGAATCCTAGCAGCTCTACTGAACTCTTGAATGTTCCCTCGGTTATGAGTTTCAGTGGTACCCTAATCTTAGGAAACTGAGTTGCTTGGATATATTCCTTGGTATAAAGGAATGTAATCCAGTGTTAGCCTAACGCAACTCGTCCTCGGTAGCATTCTTCTATATATGTCTTTCAATATAGTTTAAATTACACAAAGGGCTAACAGCCTCCTTGTACCAAGACCCTTCTTGATCTTTTTCCTCCTAAATAAATAATGGTCTACGCTTCAGATTTTAGCCTGTCCTTCTATAGGAACACACCATGGAAAGGGTAGACTTATTTCCATATTTTTCCTGGGTTTAAGGGAATTGCTTACAACTGTTCATAGGTATCTAGTTTCTTGATCTTAGTTGAGGCTGGGTTTATTCTGCACCTCCTCCCCGACCCCAGCAACAAATACTACAATGTTGAAAGGATACTGCTATGTTTAATAAATTGCAATCTTCTGTATTACATCTTTTTACAAATTCCCCCAGAGCTTTCAAAAGTTAAGCCGTCATTGACCATTCTTTTGTACACATTTCAATTATCTGCCATCTTCTGCAGCTACTTAGAAAATTCCGTATCACTAGGACAGTATTTCCTAGGTCATCATTTAACGTTTGTATTATAAGACTCCTGGTTTTGGGTTTGGGTTTTTTTTGTTTTGGCTTGGGGTTTTTTGTTTGGTTGTTTTGGTTGGTTGGTTGTGTGGGTGTTTTGTTGGGGTTGGGGTTTTTTTGTATCAGTAAGTGATGTAAAGCAACTGCAGCTCAGAGGCACATGGAGCAAGGACACCTTCTTAAGTTAAGCCTGCCCCACATCAGGCACAGCTTGTTTTTCTCCACTGTTGTCAAGAAGCAGTGTTGCTGCTGAACTGACCTGCTGGGTTTATTTGGAGAATGGCACAGGCTTCCGGAGTCCAGCTCTTGGAGCATGTGTGATTGCATCAGTGTCCACATGGGTACAGCTGAATGTCCATCTTTTTTGTTGTTCCTTTTCATATTTTGGTGCACACTTATTTTCTTGGAATGTAATAGTAGTGCACTGACCTTCTCTTAGGTGTGTAGGTTGTTGTAACAGCCTGTGTTTGTGTTCCCATAGCATGCTTTGTTCCACCATGCTCTTCCTGTCACCAGCTGATTCCTACGTCTTTATTTGCTTTTAACCATATTTGCATAAATACATGGATGTTACTTTCCTTCTTCACCACCTCACAACTGCTCCAGATTTATTTTTAGTGTTTCACCTTATCTCTTCCTTGCATTTGTGTGTGGTTTAAGTGCTTTCTGCTTATTGTTTCTTTTTATAGCTTCCTGTAGAGAAAAGAAGAAAAAAAAAAAGCAAAAAACAAACACAAAAACAAAGCACAAAAACCCACCTCGGAAACAAACAAACAAAAAAAACCCAAAACAACCCAACACCAAAAACTTAAACATAAGAATGGATTTGGAAACAAAGGAGAGGATTGTTTTGCTAAGTATAACTGTTACCCGCATGTTAGTTTTACATTTCAGGCACACATGCCTAATCTAACTTGCTGTGTTATGTTGGGGCTTTTTTGTACAAGCCAAACAACTTTCCATATAGAATCTTAGTGTAACAGCTCATAAACCCAGTTCTGGTACAGAAAAGTTTTTCCACATTTGGGAAATGTGGGAATATGCATGACTGCATTCTTGTTCTTGCAGCATTTTCTTAGTTTCAACTGCTTTTAAGCCCTCATGCATACAAGGCAGTGTCTGTGGAAAGAACATCAGGGTTGTGCATGTCTTGCAAGTAGTATTTGGATCCAGCATATGGCACCTGAGTACAGTGTTGCTGGGAGGCTACGTTGTTGCACCGTTCCTTCAGTTTCTTACTTCAAATGGTACTTGGGAGACAAGATACTGGGCGTGTTGTAGGTAAATAGACTCTTCTCAAACTCTTAAAAATGCTTTAGAGTGTTTCTGATCATTTTATGTTAACCCACCTGAAGTGAATGCTGATGTTCTTTTGTTAACTGTGTCTTTTGAGAGAGCATTCAGAGGTTGAGTACTGCTGCTAGGGCTCACAGTAGTCTTACACCACACTGCAGAGTCATGCCCTAATGATCATGATAAGCAAATGAAAAATTGCTTAGAAGGCTAGAATTAACCTGACCTTGGTTTTGAAACTATTCAAAAATAGTTATTTAACAGCACCATACTGAGAAAACCAAAGATGACTTGTCTGTCTAGTATCTTCTGTCTTCTTTATTCCCCTCCCTGAACAGGGTTGACTGTAGTGAAAAAGGAACAAAGTATTTCTTTCCTTTCTGGGGACAAACGTGCAGTAAACAAATGCAAGTGTTCTTGTTGTCAGTGACACACACCTTGAATCATTCATCTCCTGTAGCCATCTGTCATCTTCTCTTCCAGTCCAGAGAAGACAGGCCTAAAAGATAGATCGTGTTTTCTAGTTGCTCTATCTGGTGCTTCTCAGCATCTTAAAATACTGCTGCAAAATGACTCAGTACCAAAGCAGGTATCAACAGTGCTGTAGATCCTACCAGTAGTGAAGCCAGTGGCAGCATGTCTGGTGCCAAAGCCTGGTACGTGGTAAGTTTTTCCAAATGTGTAAGTGAGTAATTGTGGTGGATCTCAGCCTGACAAGGACAGAACCAGTAAGGGTACAGGGCAGGAATTGCAGCAGGGAGAGGACATCCTGCTGCAAAGAGGCTGCTGCAGCAGCACTGCTGACAGATCTGACCTCACTGCACTCCTGTACCAGCTGGCATCCGGGCACATCCCCAGGAGCATCTGCTTTAATAGTATCTCATCTCTGTCTTCCAACAAAGCCCTCTTTCTAGGAGAACTACAGAAGAATCTGGATTTTGCAAGACAAATTATGTCATCTCAAATCACTTGGTATTTTCACAGCTTCAGTGCAGATGAGATCATAATCTGAATGATGAGTCAGTTCAGTTAAATCTTGTGCTGGCTGTACTGCAAATGGACCGAGCTTCAGCAAAAACCTCTGAGAGTTTCTACTTTGTTGTTCTGTGCTATCTTGACAGAGAATATACAGGCAAAAGTGATTCCAGAAGCAAGGACTCAAATGGTCTGTTCAACCTCTTTGTGTTTTGGTTTTTAACTTGGAAAGTTCTCTTCTAACCTAGTGCCGAAGTGTAGTTAGTGTGCACCAACCAGTGTATTTTGTACTGTATACATACAACACAAGATAAAGCTTGGTGTGTCTAATGTCCGACATTGGAGGCTTAGTAATGCTGTTAGTCATCGGAAAGTGATGAATGTATCTTCAAATCTGCAAGCTTGATTTTGATTTATTTGCATTTCCCAAGGGGAAGATGTAATCAAGAACTCTCCATCTTTTGGTAATAGTATAATCAGATGCTTGTTTGTAAGCTGCATTTGCTTTCAAAAGGATTGGTGTCAATGAAAGCTTTAAAAAGAAAACTCACCAACCTAAAACATAAAATGGCTGTCTGTCCCAAAGGATGTCCACTCATTATAACCTTTTGGGACCTGCTGTTGTCCTATAGCTTTGTTCCCTTCAATAAGGTATGCATGTGGGCAGAACCGTCCCCTGTAGGTGTTATGACTGAACTTATGTATGAAGTTAAGGAGAGAAGGCTAGTTGTAAAGATAGCTTTGTTCTTTGCAGGTAGATTTGTATTTCCTGGTATGATGGATAAGCTGTTGTGCCATGTTGCTATGGGAATTATCTAGTTAAATAGTGAATCATGTAGGAAAAATGGCAGTTTAATAACAAAACTCTTTCTTAGTGACCAGGAAAATAAAATTTACTGTTTAGAGGTATGATCAGGTACCACCTTTGCAGGCAGCATGTCAGGGCTGGAGATTCAAAGGGACAGTGGAATGGTGGGATTTGTGTTTGTGGGATAGCAAGAAAAGAGGTTTGGCACAGTGTGTGACACCGAGGAGTGCATGGAACCCCCAAAGTTTTAGGTTTTGTCATGGCAGCACACAGGTTCAGTCCCCAGTGTTGCTATGGAGTTTGTTATGTGCCATTTCATCAGGAAAACTGCAGTGGTTATTAATGCCTTATTTCTTTCATTTTTCCTAGGTATCTAGATGGCAGGAAGGTGTAGTACTTAGTGTTTTACCTATAAATAAAACTAAACCCCACACAGGTCCAGTTTTAATTTGCTCCATTAACTGCTGCTGTGACACCAACTGCAGGACATCAGTGGCAGAGATGACAGAGCATTTTCAGAGAAAATGAAGCTGAGAAAGGTGAAGATGTTTTTTCCCTCTAGCCCTTTTTAGCTTTTAAGTTTTTATTAATTATTCATTTTCACAGTTGTATACATTTTTAGGACAGAAAATTATATTCTCTATCTGTAGAAGTCAAAATGCATAAAACAAGCCAGAATCTTGTATATGACCTAGCTTGTACAAGTATTTCCAACCATGGCTTTAGAATTTAGTCCAGTTACTAAAATAAATCATCTGTTACTTTTTGTTTCTTGCTTTAAAATGGGGTTTCCAGATTTTGAACTGTTAGTCTAGATTTTTACAAGCTCTTTGCAGTGAACATCCATTTTAAAGTTTAGAGATCCCAACTGAAGACAGCATTCCTGTAATTATAAATTAATGAAATATGGAGTATCAGAAACATCTCATTTCAGTTCTGTCTTGGCTGTGATAAAGTGGTTATCTATTCATAACAGTTCACATTCAATAGGTGTTTGCAGAGATAGAGTATGTCTGTGTTTTTCTGAGTATATTGCCTTTTCCCAGACTAGATGAAAGGATTTTAATGCACTTCTTTCAAGTTTACTGTTGTGTGTAGTCCAGTATGGAAACATGTCAGCTCTGATCTAACACAAGCTTTTTCAGTTACCTTGAGCCACTACCGGTTCTCCTCAACTCTAGTATGAGGAAGAGTCAGTGTTTGCTCAATAAAGGTGTTCCTGTCATGTACCCAAATTCGTGCTAAGATGCTCATCTGTATGAATTATTTTTGAAGAATGTTTCAGTTTGAGTTAAGAGGAATGTAAATACGTATATTTTTAAACTTGACAGGTTCTCCATCCTATAGATTACTGGTACTGTAGCCAGGTAGTCTGTGAGAGGTGTATGGCCTGCATCCAAAGTGCATCCTGTTCTGCTGAGACTTTGTCCTTTCTGCACTGTGGGAACATTATGCCTCATGAAGCTGGGGAACAGCCAATACCTCTGAGGTGACTTTCTGAATGCACTGCCATAGTGTTTACAGGCATATGCAGTGAGTAGCAGTGCAAACACCCCTTTCTTCTTCCTGGTCTCAAAGGGCAGTCCTCTGATCTACAGCCTTAGGTCTTGCCTCAGCAGAATGACACACCCTGGACTGTTCAGATGGGCTGGAGATCCACAACCTTTGTCGTTGCTCTGCTAATGCAGCCACAACTGTGAATGGAGACAGGGCAATGGTTTCATAGAATCATAGAATGGCAAGGGTTGGAAGGGACCCCGAGGATCATAAAGCTCCAACCCCCCTGCCACAGGCAGGGCCACCAACCTCAGGCCTGGATCTACACAAGGTTGCCCAGGGCCCCATCCAACCTGGCCTTGAACACTTCCAGGGATGGGGCATCCACCACCTCTCTGGGCAGCCTGTTCCAGGACCTCACCACTCTTTCTGTAAAAAACTTCCCCCTAATATTCAATCTAAACCTTCCCTCCTTTAGCTTTAAACCATTCCCCCTTGTCCTTCCATTATCTGCCCTTTTAAAAAGTTGATTCCCCTCCTGTTTGTATGGTCCCTTCAGGTACTGGAAGGCTGCAATGAGGTCCCCCCGCAGCCTTCTCTTCTCCAGGCTGAATAAGCCCAGCTCCCTCAGCCTCTCTTTGTAGGGCAGGTGCTCCAGCCCTCTAATCATCCTTGTGGCCCTCCTCTGAACCCTCTCCAACAGTTCTACATCTTTCTTGTATTGGGGGCCCCAGATCTGGACACAGTACTCCAGGTGGGGTCTCACGAGGGCAGAGTAGAGAGGGACAATCACCTCCCTGTCCCTGCTGGCCACCCCTCTTCTGATGGAGCCCAGGATACCATTGGCCTTGCGAGCTGCAAGAGCACACTGCTGGCTCATGTTAAGTTTCTCATCCACGGTGACACCCAGGTCCTTCTCAGCAGGGCTACTCTCAAGAAGCTCTTCTCCCAGTCTGTATCTATGTCTGGGATTCTTCCGGCCCAAGTGTAACACCTTACACTTGGCAGTGTTGAACCTCATTAGGTTCACCCGGGCCCATTTTTCCAGCCTGTGACCCATTTTTCCAGCCTGTATGTTTCCTTCAGGGAATTAACTGAAGTGGGGTTTCCTTCATGCATGGAACCAAGGCTTTTTGCAGGGCTGCCTCTCTAAAGGTAAATAAATGAGGGGCTCAAAATGATGTCCTGTGTTGGCCTGACATCAACAGGCACCTCCAGTAGGTGCCTTTTACTACATTTTTGTTTGTCCAAAACAGCTTCTCTTCCCTTCAGTTCCTTCCTAAACAGTCCTTGCGTCTTTGATGTGCTGTGTTTGTGAGGCTTTTCCTGTCTTAGTATTGTCTTTTTAGTAGGCAGTTCCCCAGAGGTTGCTGAGAAGTGGCATAAATGAGTCATTCTTTCCTTTCCTGCCTATTTTTCTCACCAGCTTCATATTAAAACAATAACCAATATGTTAGTATAATAAATATCTTAATACAATATTCATAAATTATTAAGAGCAGTTCCAAATCTGTCACGATGAACTCATGGAAGTGAATTGCTTTTTACAACAAGCACAGATTCCAAGTTTTTTTGGGCTGATGCTCTAGCTCATGCACATACTGTTAACTATTTAAACAGCCAAAGCCTAGCTTCCTTTTAGGGTAAAAATCCTTAGTATAAAAATAGCAAGGATCTGTTTGCTACCAAGAATTAGTAGTTCTTTCCTTCTGACTTCCTATTTTCCTCCTAACCACCCTTTCTCCCCCACCAAAGTCCTTTAGAAGCCGTAGTTAAGCATTGTTTTAACAAGTATTTGCAGCACAATGAGTATTGCAGTCCACTTGACAGATGTGATATTGTAGGTAACCAAGTGTGGGGGCTTCAGATGAGACCTGAAGATTGAGACTTCAGTGAGCTAGTGAAGAATCAAAGTAGGAAAGGAAACTCACGATTCGACTCCCAGTTGGTAAATTCCTGAGCAGTTAGGCTATCCCTAATTGTAGCCAAGATTGCTCCCTTAGTGATGATTTTTGATGTGATGTGTAATTTCTCTCTTTGAGATAGCAACAATAGAAATACTACACATAGGCTTTTCTTAGCCTCATAGGTTTTAATAAATTTTGGAATTGAAAAAGATCTTGAGTAAGTTTTCAAAACACGGTGTAATGGCTGTAGGTTTAAGGAATTTTCTAAGTCAATAAAAATGGAGCAATGGAACAAATCTCCTGCTTGAGAATTTGTGGTTCAGAGGAGATGCTGGAAATCTGAGTTTGCTTGATCTCCTCTTAGTGGGGGGGCAATAAGCAAAGTTTTGTCTGGATGAGGGAAGAGGGAAATGAATCCTGTGTTTAAACCTCCCCTGCAGTTGGTCTGAAAATTTGGAAACTCTCATTCTTCTAGTGATTTTTAAGTGATGTATTGGCCCCATTAAAGTCAGTGGGAGTTTTGCCACAGATTTTAATGAGGTCACAAAGAGAATAGTACATTTCAACTGCCTTTTTTGAAAGTTGGAAATTAGCTTTATATTCATTTCTCTTGCAGTGATGTATCCTAGAAACAAATCCACCTGTAACTAGATGCCATATTCCACAGCACCATAGGAAGGAGCCCACTTACAAGGTGGAATGGAGTAATCATCTCATGCTGCTTCAGGAGAACAGCTGTCACTGTCAGCTTTCCCTTCCTCCCCCCTCTTCCCCCCTCTTCCCCCCCTTATTTATTTATTATCTGTTGTTGTGCATAGGATTTGGGCACAGGAGGGACAGTTTAGTTTAAGATTTTACATCTACAAGCTCTGCCCTTGGTAGGAAAAGGCTGAAGTAAGCAAGGCATGATTCAACTGAAAGGCAAGGATGCAGGGATTTGATTAGGATACTTTCATGAGTTTTAACTATTTTGGAAAATATTTTAGTTATATGTCACATCTTACACTGTGCCAACAAAGAACAAGACATGTTGCATTGTAAGTCTACATTCCTTCTATTACCAGTAAAATGCATCTATGAACAGAGTATGGCATGTTTTCAACAGCCTATCAAAACAGTGCACTCACTAATATGCTTGTGCAGGTTTATAACAGTTAAATATGTATGAGATATGCAAATGTTTGCTCTCCTTTAATTCAAAAGTGATGAATAATCAAAGCTTTGCTTTCTGTGCTTCAAGTAAAAAATTCTGCTCTAGAATGTTGTTTTAGGAGGCACTAATTTGATGAAAATATGAGGGGGATGGAATTCTTATTCTCTGCTGTTTGTCTGAAGCTGTGCAACCATTTCAGCTTTAAAACACCTTCTCCTGTTTTGTTATCTGACCCTGAATACTTTTGATGACTTTCAAACATGTTGCATTTAAAAACAAGGCAAAACAAAGACATACTGAAGTATCCAAGTGTCCTTCCCTCTTCTTGGTCCAGGTGCTTCCTGTGGTGAGTATGCACTGCTTACCAGAAACCAGTGCCAGCAGATCTTCTTGTGGTCTGCAGAGAAAGCTTACTCCAAAGCTTTTGGGACAACTTGTCTTTCCTTAAGTACTAATCCTTGTCCCTGTTCTCTTGTGACAGGGGAATGCGATGAATGTGTCTTTTCTTATATTTACAAGTCACCTGTAAGTGTGTTGGGGTAGAAATGGAGAGGTGCACCTTTAGCAAGGTGTATTGGTGTTCATGGTGGTATCTCCTGAGAAACACTGCTTGGTGCCTGATCCACTGCTTTGAAGACAGAGTGGAAGTCAGCAGGAGCCTGCCCTCTCCTCCTGGGCAGCTGCTCCTGGAAGAATGCAGTCCTGTGAGGGGACCAAATGAGCAGAGAAGTTTATTTACTCAGAAAATGAGTGATTTCTATTGCTCATCCCATATTGTCTATGTGTTGTCCCTCCTATCTCCATGGATTGTTGGATGCCTCACCCAGCCAGGCAGAGTGACCTCACGGTTGACTGGCTTGCTTGTCCAGCACCACCTAAGGATGGAAGCTGCATCAGGTGGGAGATCATGTCAACCTGGGTGGGGGTCAGGTTGAGGTAATTGAGGCTTAGTGTGTGAGCCTCTTTCTGTTTGTTTTAAACAGTGAGTCTGCAAACATCAACATAAATAGGAGCCACTTCTACTCTCATAGTTCAAAGCATTTTCACAGTGTTTATAACTGCTAACAAACCATGTTTCAAAGAGAGCAGAACCCTGGGTTCCAAGATTTGCACGTTTTGGGTTATGAGATGTTCAAGCTTGTGTATTGTAAACAAGCTTTAGAAATTCTTCTGCATAGTTGTGCTTTGGACTGTAGCAAACTTTAGAAGAAAATGTCTAATTGTGCCTGGATTTATTTTATAAATTGGGACTGTTTCAGCAGTATGTGTGGCCTTCCATTCAGCTGTTTGTTTAAGCCAAGCTAAAAGCCACTTATCTAAAGTTGATTTATTCTCACTCTTGAGCTGACAGATTCAGGCTGGGAAGGGCAAAAGCTGAACTGTAGGGTTTAGTCTGAGCCCCTGTCTTTGGTGAAACCATAAGGGGAGCATGAAGGACTGGCAAGAACATTGCTATGGAAGGTACTTGTTGGTCTCTTTCAGGTTGCTTGTAGGACACCTTTCTAAAATAAACACCCATAGTATGTGGTTGACTCAGGTTTGAACTTTGCAGCTGCTTCCTTCTATCTGCCTGGTACGCCAAAGCAAAACCCTGCAGTTCAACATCTCTAAAATCAAAACCTTAATTCAAATATAATTTGGATCAGTTTCTGGCTTTCTGATTTTGGCAGCATAAGCAAAATGGAGGCAAGTGTGTGTTTTTATCTAGTTCAGAAAAATAAATGTTATTTGTTTACTTAGCATATAGCAATGTTGTGTAGTAAAAGGCAACAGCTGAATAGTCTTAGCTGGAGATGTGGAAGTATAACTTGAGGCAAAGTATCTGGCTGTCAAAATTACATCTAAAGAGGAAGTTTTAGTGATAGTTTAAAATGGTATGTTTTGTTAGATTAAACCAGCGAGAAGATAGTTGCATTCAAGAACTTAGTTTTATTCTCCCTGGATGCTGGGAGCTTCTCATGTTCTCACTGATGTCTTTTCACTGTGTTAGACTTCACTTAATGCAGAGCATGGCAAAGAGCATGGTTCAGGCAACAGGGTAAATGAGGCTGAAGGTGTAATTCTGGCTCGTCCAAGAGCTATGCTGTCCAGCCAAGAGCAGTAACTTGTGTGGTGGGGTGGGATGTAGCTGCGAAGACCCTTGCACTGGAGTGCTGCCATAGTGTGAGGCTCATGTGAGTGTTTGGCATGTGGGGCTGTTTCCCTCCAGGGGCATCTGCTTGCCCAGCACAAATCCTCCTCCCATGCCTGTACAGTTGAATGAAATAGTAAAATTAGGGGAGAGCCAAATGACTGAGGGGAGAGCCTACTCATTGTAGTCTTGCTTCCTCAGAAAGAAGTATTTTGAATGAGTTAATAGTAAAGGGGTTAAAGAACCATTGTATGTTTTGAATTTGGGCTGTCAAAGCAAATATTTTGACAGTCAGAAGTGGATATTGAGCGGCATGCTGTGAAGAACTTACAGTTCTGTCATGGAAAAAACTTGTAGAGGGATGGGAAACTGAGAGGAGGAATAAACAGGCCTTTGCGAGGCTGAAAAATTGCTAGCTTGAGTTTCTTGTGAGCAAAAATGGAAGCTAAGGGGTGAGCCGAGTGCTGGAGGGAAGCTTCGTGAAGCGCAGCTGTTCAGCACAGTCTGTGTCTGGAAAGGCTTCAGTGTATGGCACAAACACGCTGTTGGAGCTGCATGAGAATGGGTAGGTTCATTTGAAAACTCACAGTGGGGTGTTGTGAAAGGAAAAGGTTAGTGGCACAAGCATAACTGAACTGTAATTTATCTTCAGTACAGTTCTGCAGTCTTTCCTTGAGAAGCCTTACGAAGCTGAAATGCCCCTGCACCTCCTCTGGTCAATGCGCCATCCTCCTTTATGTCTTTCTGCCTCTGTGTCGGTTCATGAAAAGGAGCTGGAGGAGAGTGGCCCCTGCCCCTCATCTGGTCTCACCACTGTATTTCGTAGGTTTCTGTCCCTCTGTTCACAAGAAGGAGCTGTACGTGAGTGGCGCTCCTATTCATGGGCATTACTAGTGCAAGAATAACTTTATGTACGTGGTTCTCCCATGAATGAGGATATGTTGCTCTGGAAATGGTGTTTTGTACCAGAATAAAGTACTCATTATCTGGGCAAAGCTGAATTATGAAGCTTTAATTGGAAGCCAAAGTAGATTCCGTTGAACTGTAGCTATTGATGACATTTACTACCTTTTGGGTGCAGTGAAGTTTGTCTGTGTTACAAAACAGGAAAGTATATATTCCAGTGAAGTTCTGAGATTTGACACAACCTCCATGTCATCTTTAGACACGTCATTTTGCTTATACAGTGACTTCTCTGGAGCTGCTGTGTTTTGAAATGTTACAGCAGTTAATTCTCGCACTGGTATATCAAATGAAAAAGAACCCCATGGTTTGGTCTTTTCTACCAAGATAGCATCCCACTTCAGTTATCAGTGACATGCTTTTATGGCTGCCAGTGTGCATCTGGAATTTCCACCTACTTAAGTAAATACGAACTTTGTTCTCAGCTGTGTAACTACTTTATGTTCAGCAGATAAAGAGTAAGCAGTAACAACTATTTACAGGTCTGGTGTTCCTTCCACCTCAAGTGGAATCCTGGCATTACAAAGACAAGGACTCCACACAGGTGTAGTCCTTACACAGAAATACAGATTTTAGAATTTTTTTTAACTTTTAAAAAATAAAGACATTTTCTATGAAATTCTCTTCAATTGTGCCAATGACATCAGAAGAATGCAGGTTTTTAGTGGCCTTTCACTACATTCCAGGGGTATTATAAAGTGGAAATACTGGGAGAATTAACTTTTTTTTTTTGTCAGGCTGACACTTCAGCTCTCTGTTATTACAAAGGGTGTCTTTGAGTCATCAGAATGTCAGCTTACTTAAAATTAGCTGGACTGTTATTTCAGCATAGCCAAAAGCACAACTAAATATGTTTTCCCTTTTTTTAAGGCAATTCTGTAATGTCAAATTAAGGAGCCAAAGTCAGGTTTTGTCACAGCAGCTGTGTATCTGCAGATCCAGATGAGAGAGAGTAGTGAAGATTAAGTCGTGTAGTCAATTCACTACGACCCATACAGGCGGAAGTAGAAGTTGCTGGATGAAATTGTGAGTGAAATTGTGGGTGTGTGTTTAATTTTGCATTCAGTGGGTCTAGGATTCAGTCACTGGGTTCAAAACTCTTAAGAAATTAAATACCAATCTCATGACAGAGCTTAAAAAAAATTAGGGTTGTCTCTTTTTCTGGCATCTGCTGAATCTTTGGTGTTTGGCAGTGGTGAGGGCCAAATCTGGTGTTCAACTCTTTTGCCTCCGGTTCAGTGTTGGTATTTTGGTACTTTGTGAGAAAAAAATTGGAAGTACTACATTCTCATCATGGAGAGGGTAATGTCAGGGCATTTCCTGCTACCTCCCCTTGCTTTCAAGCGACAGTTTCAGTTCAGGCGGAGGCGTGCGTGATGACCCGTTTGTTATTTTAAGGCCAATATTTGGATATGAATTGGAAGTACAGTGATCTCTGATTGCCTCTTGTACTAAGATAAGTGTAACTCTGGGAATGTCATCAGCTACTGTTGAAAGGCAGGATAAAGGCTCAGTGGAAGCCCTGGGGATGGTTTTGTAGTAGTCCCAGTGTGTACAGGACTGTGGAAGAGGGGAATTGAGAGGAGTCAGGAAGCTCAAGGCTGACTGGCAACCCCTCTCACTGGGGCTGTTGGGCACTTAGCTGTGACTGAAGCATTTTTCTGCAGAGTCCTGTTTACAGTGGCTTAAGTCAGGGGAAAGTACCAGTGTTGACCTCAGTTTGAGAGGAGGTGTGTGGCATACCTGCAGACAGACAGCTTTCCTGAAACTCTGATGCTCGGCTGGATACAGAACCCGGGGAAGCACTACTCCTGCAAAACCCAGGCTTCAAAGGGATGGGCTGTGTCACAACATCACAGGGTGGGCTGTCCACAGCTACAATCCTGTTTTCTTCCTCTCAAGTCCGGGGCTGGCTCAGCTGCAGTCAGCAGAAGCCTAGAAGGTTGGAACAAGGTTCCTTCATTGCCCTTTGCACCCAGGTGCCTGTGGCACATGGAGCTGTGCCAAGCTTCCTTCCCAAAAGCTTGCTATGCTGCCTCCCCAAACTGAAGGCAGGGTCTGTGCGTCTGTGAAACTGCTTAAAAGTGTATGAACGTTTTGCTGGGTAATTGCCAGCAAACTTGGTTAATTCCGACCAGAGGAAGATGATGGGGGCGTGGTGGTGGAGAGTGGGTGGGACCGCTGGGTGTTACCCAGACCTTTGCTTTCAAAGTGCCTGACACACACCCTCAGTGGGGTGGGTCAGAGTAGGTACCATAAGTACCCCTGGGCAGCGGGGAGCTTAATCACTCCCCTGGGACAAAGCCAAGAGGTTTCCAGCAGGCTCTTTTTCACAGGCCCTTGTTAGAGCTTTTGCATGTTGATGTGGATCTGCACAAGATCTTGGGTTTGTTGTGGGGGTGGAAATGAAGACTTTTTTCTCACAGCTGATGAGTTGTCTTTTTTCTTGTAGGTGTGTGATGTCAAACAGTGGGCAGTCCTTGCGGCCTCCCCCGCCAGCCTGCAGTGTTACTTGCCAGTATGAATATTAAGAAAGAAAAGCGTACTTCAGAGCTCAGCATCCCAGAAAGAAAAAAGGAGGAACTAAACGGAGAGAACAAATGACTGCACTGCTCGCAAAACTTGCGGCTGTTCACTTTTTCTCCTGAGAAATTTCATCTTGGCCTTTGTGAGAGAGCTGGAAGAGCAGGCAGAGCAGCCAGAGTGATTTTTCTGGAGTCTTTTTCCTTCTTTCTTTCTTAATTTAATTTTTTCCAACTTGTGCCTGGATTTTAAGACTGTTGGCTGCACTGATCAGAAGCACTGGACATCAATATGTGTCATGTCATTGTAACATGTCGGTCAATGCTATGGACTCTCCTGAGTATTGTGGTGGCTTTTGCAGAGCTCATTGCTTTCATGAGCGCAGAGTGGCTGATTGGCAAAGCAAAGCCCTCAAGCTCCGAGGATGTGGACAACAGAACAGGGGGGTCGCAGGAGCCGTACCATCCGACGCTGGGCATCTATGGGCGCTGCACCAGAGTCTCCCACATGCAGCTTTCTAGACGAGACACGCTTTGTGGTCCTTATGCTGAAAACTTCAATGAGATTGCCAGTGGATTCTGGCAGGCAACAGCTATTTTTCTAGCCATGGGAATCACGATTCTCTGTGCTGTGGCATTAGTGTCTGTCTTTACTATGTGTGTGCAGAGTATTATGAAGAAAAGCATTTTTAATGTCTGTGGGCTGCTACAAGGGATTGCAGGTACGTACTTTGGGAGCAACTAAGGATGTTAAATTTGGGGGCATTCAGCTGAAGAAATACAGAAATTCTGTCCTGTGTACAGACAGACTGCATTAGGCAGACCCAAGGCAGTTTTATTCAAACACAACTGAAATTTATAGCTACACAGCATGTAATACATTGACATTGGCAGCAGTCACAGCCTGTTGTGTGCCAGAATGAACTGACCAGTGTTGCTTTTGTTTGCTGTTCAGTTTTTTCCCTCTGTTTTAATTTCCTTCAGTAACAAAACCTTCTCCCCTTTGTTACCAGCAGAGAGCAAAGTTAATACTTAAGTTAAGGCAGTCTATCTCCTTCTCGCTCTTTCAGTAATTTTTCCATGGACTGGAGGCAGTTCTCAGTGTCTTAGAGGCTTCATGACTGTGGTGAGAGGAAATACCACCCCAGGGATACGAACAGGGATGCTCAGTTATCCAGCTTTTCATGCTAAGCAGCCTCCTTCAGGGCTGTGAGTTTGACAAGTGATAGCTTATGATAAACCTTGCCTTCAGCCAGCTTACAGTCCAGCTGCAGTTACAGAGCTTGGTGATCTTATCTCTTCACTGTCCCAAGTATCAGCTGTGCTTTGCCTGAAAAGATGAATTGGTTCTAGAGATTTGGTCTTTCTCATTAAACCCATGGATTTTACAGAGATTAAATGACTGTTAGTAAACCGGCACTGGACAGCCTCAGTTAGAGAAGTATTTGGCTTTCTGTACTTGCCAGCAAGTTGTGGGGAGAACCTGTCCCATATGCAGGATTTATCTTTTGTGCTGTGTGCATGTGATCATCTGGAGGAGGAGAACAGTCTTCTGCCCTACCTCTAGCAGCCCCCAGAGATGTGAGGAGGGAGGGAATGAGCAAGTCCATCTCCTCTTTCCCTTTTGGTGGTGCTCTTAAGCAGATGTTTTCAATTCATGGAATGGTTTTGTTACCAAAGCAATTGCAAGTTTTAAGTCGTTTGCTTGAAAAGTGACTCTAGCTTCTCCCCTCTGCACCTTCACTTAGGTGACCAAACACATCTGTGGTGGCTGTACCTAGACAGGAGGTGTAATGGTAGGCAAACTTCCAGGAAGTTGGTTGATTTCATCTGCTTGGTTGAAACCTAAATTAATCTTACTCAAAATGCACATGGGGAAGTAGACAAAAACTGATTTTTTTTGCCTGCTGCAGCCCTCCAGAGCCAGCAGTATGCAGTAGGGACTGGCTCGTGCTGGCTCTGAAGCACTTCCACACTGATTCTCACAATCCTTCACATCATGCATCTTCAGTGTAACAGTGTGCTGTGTATTTCCTGTCACCCACAACATAAGGCTTGTGGTTCTGGGGCAGAATTAGATCCTGAAGTTGGTTCAAGATACTTCTGTTCACATACATGATGGCATACAATTAGCAGATGAATGTACTTTTTATAAAAATTGCGGGTTTTTCTGTAGTCACTCTCGGTTTACAGAATTTGCTAGAACCAGTGTTACAAGGAAGCAGCTCTGCAGCGGAGATTAAGCCAGGGGAAGTTTTTAGCTCCTTGTTTTCTTAACCTATGCTTCAGATACAATCCATGAAACCTGTTTTTCGGGAGATGGTATTACTTTTTTTTCTGTTGGAGGGCTACAAGCACTGGAGAAATTGGTAATCAGCATAAGTAGCTGTCATGTCAGACTTGGGGCTGTAGCTAAGATAACTTCACTTACAACTCGGATACCATCTCAAAATATCTAGACTAACATCAAGATTAGTGGGAAGTAGGTTATTGTATCTTGCAATACTGTTCTGGAGGTCATGTATTTGTGAGAAAATATGTTCAGTTCTATGTTTTATTATGAAACCAGCCGTACCTGTAATGGGACTTGTGGCTTCATGAATTGAACAATACAGTTAACAGCATTTATTATGTGTTAGAGGGCAGATCGGACATTTTTGAGCTGTACTGAGGATAGAAGCACTTTCCTTCTAATAACTCAGATAGATGACACAGCATGAAACTGGGTAATAGAAAAGGTCATGTTACTGAAATTGTTGCTATGAGAAGTACGTCTGCCAGTATTTGCAGCAAGGCGTCTTGTGGCTAGCAACTCGTTTTCTCAAGATTAGTTTTATTGGGTCCCTGCTACTTTTGTGCCAGTAGTATTACAGCATCTGCTTACTTAGTTGAAATTATTTTCTTTATGGATTATCACAGCTGATAATTTAAACTTTCTCAGTTCCTGAGTTTTGGAAAATGCTTAAGCAAGTTGTTCGAGTTGTCTGCATGGTTAATCCATACAGGGATTATCATAGCCGGACTAATGACCTGGCCAGAGAACAATACACAGCCCCGCCACAACCGCTTCAAGTAGAAGACCATTCTTCAAATGTGAACAATTACGTTTTTAATAAGCGTAGGAGAAGAATTCTCAAAATCACTTTGTTTATCAGCCAACGTGGGTCCAATATTTGCAAAGTATGTCAAACATCTCATTTTCAAAGATAAGATGCACCCATGGTAGAGTCATCTACAGGAACTTGGGATCTTGCAGCCTTAATCTCATTTAAAATCTCTATATCTTTGCAGTGGAGATTTAATATAATTAAAAACATACAACTTAATTTATTCCTGGAATTCATAATGAAAAAACAATAACAGACACCGGATATATCTTTTCTGTCTAGCAACATTGGTTGTGACCTGGATGATGCCTACGGTGAAATTACAGAATAGATTGCAATGTCTTTTCTGTTATGACCCTTGACAGATGTGGCCTTATGAATGTGTCTCATTTAGGTCAATGGGAAGGAGCCATGTGCAGATCTGGTTCATAGAGGTTTGGGGGGGGGTTTGTGGCAGAAAATTAGAAATACAAAGCCATAAAGGAGGAAAATACGGTTGTCATTTAAACTGTATTTCCTTTGTTATAGGGCAAGACCTTTCACCACTTATTTTCAGACTGCAGTGCCTTTCATTTTGGGCCTGTAGAGACAGTAATCAGTGGCCCTGTTTTTCAGTCTGTTTGAGGACCATTTCATCTGGAAAAGCAACTTTTCTCTGCAATGCAGAGTGCAAAGAACAGAGCTGTGTAATTAAATTGATAATTACTACCCAGCTGCAAGAAGACTTAGCAGAGTAGTATTTGAATGTCTTTTAAGGAAAAGTGTTCTATTTCTACAGTCTGTGAATCACTTGAAATGCAGAGGCTAGAAGAGGTAACATGCTATCATATGGTAGCTGATAAGAACCAACTCGAAGTACATTTTCACAGTAATCATCTAGTTAAAGGAAGTAAATAATTGCTGATCCCCTGTTGACAGTACCTTGGTATGCACACAGGACACCTTATTTGGGCTTGGGCACTTCACTTTGGTGCTAAGTAATATAATTTAAACATAACTTGACCTCTTAAGGAGATGGGGAGTTTATGACAGAACCTGAACTAGGTTCAGTTTCTGTCTTTGACACAGTTTCCTTTATGAAGCCCATCAACAACTTTTTTTGGCTTTTTTTAACCCCTAAGGGCACAGCTAAGCAGAGCTGGCCCCTGGTGTCATGGCTGGGCCGACTGCCAGACTTGTAGGTGAGCGACAGCTGGCTAGCAACGCTGTGACTGCACACTGGGAGGTGGAAGCTACGTTAGCAGCACATACATGATCACAGCCACAAGGCCTGAGCATGCCCTTGTGCTTCCTGTGGGGAGTGACACCATCGCCTGCCTCAGAAGGCTTTGGGTAGAGCAGAAGAGAAATGGTGTTGTCAGGAAGCAACCTGGGTTTGGGAGTTCAGTTTCTGTTACTCCTACTTTGCTGTGCTGAAGCAGGGCTGCATTGCCAGGCAGGTTTACTGAAAGATCTTCTTTCTGTGAAGTGATGATGGCTTCATTTGTGAGGCCTCTCGTGGGTCACCCCCTTCTCACTACTTCTCACTACTTTCTCTGTTCACAGTCCACTGTCTCCTAGCTCAAAATGGGTGTGACTGAAATGGGTTTCTCACAGAAGCATGGGGCAAGGCATGGAAGGCATGTAAAAATTAGGTTGCATCAGTCAGGAAGCCAGCTGCATGCTGAGGGGCATCTCTGGTTTGGCCAGGTGGATGCATGGCTTAGCAGGCTGAACCACAGGCAGTTAAACCTTTATAGATACACACGCAGTGCGGAGGTTTGTGTCTTGAAAGGCTGATGCAGGTAAGTTGGGAGCATTAGGTTCCCCTGGCCATTTTGTCAGAGTCTGTCTGCTTGGGGCTAGATGCTGCAGGTTTAGGCTCCTGTCCTTCACCCCAGCAATTTCTCCTCCAGCACTGCTGGGGTATGACTAAATTTCCCTTTCCAGGGTCAAACTTGAGTATTGTCTCATCACCCAGCGGTGAGGTTTCCTTAAGACTTCATCTTACTTCATTCCTGCCCAGCATTTCCTCTTGTACCCCTGCTTTCTTCTGGGAGGCTGGTTTGGTTTTTTTTCCTGGCACTTGTCCTGCTCAGTCCCAAGCAGTGAAGTCTCATCCACAGTTCTTTCTCTTTCCAGGTGTCTCAGAAGCTCTCCTGCTTTCATTCTGATTTCCTTTCCATGATTTCTCATGTTTTCCTTTGTATTATTGTTCACATCTTCTCCTGTTCCGTGCTGTGGTATCCTGGGAGGGTCCCTCCATCAGAAACTACTTCAGTACCTGGGCAATAGTTCAGTTCTAGGAGTGCAGGTTTCCCCTCAAATGCAAGAAAACTTACCTGTAATTTTATAAAATGAAGAGGTAAAACACGTTTTGAAGCCAGCAGTGTTTGTAACACGCTGTCTTTGCTGCTGGAGGAGTTTGGTTTACATTTCTTGCACGAAGAAATAGTTCTGTGTGTTACAGTTACTGATCATGGTATCCATTTGGAAGGCTGGGTGATGAGGAAGGTGGCTTGAGCAGAGTGCGCTGGAAGCCATCTGAAGGGTTAGAGGATCTGAAGCTGCTTGTGGCAGTGTATGAAGTAGGATCTGGCTGAGCAGGGTGGGCTTGTGGTGTGTGGGACTATGCGGCTGCACACTCCTGGCTGCTGAAAGGAAAGGTGGCCATTGGGAGCTGTGGAGGAAGAAGCTGAGGAGGAAGCAAGAGCTTGGCCAGGACTTTCCTTGGAGAGGGAAGAAAATGCAGAAGGAGAAGCAAGTTGCTGGGGTGGGGGGCAGGGTGCTGCTAGAGCTTTTTGATGCTCAGAGCGTGACACAGAGGTGATCATAGCTGCAGAGTACTTCAGGATATTCGGTTGTAGGCAGCAGCATGCTGTAAAGAAGCATTGTTTTGTCTGAGAAAGGGCCAAACTGGTGAGCAAGGGAGAAAGCACCTTGTGAGCTCATGTTGCTGCCTGTGGGCGATGGAAGCTGTTGCTTTGCTGGGGAGCCCAGGCAACAGAAGAGCAGAGTGAGCATGGTTTTGCCCTTGAGGGCAAGGAAGCTTCTTGTTTGTCTTTCTAAAATGCAGACCATGCATTTTTCAAAAAGCATATTTCCTCTTGGATTCAGCTCAGAGTTTTTCTTCTCTTACGCCAGAATTCTGAATTCTTGGGGTGGGAAGAAAGAAGAAAAAAGGGGGGGTTGGGGATTTCTAATGGAAATCCTGAAAGTCTGAACTGCTTGTGCTGTCTGCGGTATAGTGCTTCCTGTAACCTATATGGCCAAATGCCAGCATGACATCTAATACACACTTGGCTGCTGAAAGTTCAAGTGAAGGGGACTGCTGGGTTAGAATATGCCTGGGAAGGAAAATTGAGTTCAAGTGCTGAATTGCTATTGAGCCTGAGGGAGAGTATTAGTAACTTGAAAGAAATAAAAGTGAAGATTCAGTGTTTTGTTAGATTTGGTGGTTGGCTTATGTCCTGTGCTATCAAGGTGGGCACGTGGGAGCCACCGAACATCCAGCAGATCATAAACAGAATAGAAAAACAAAGAATTTCAGGGTTTTGGTGATCATGTTTGGCAGCTGATTTTCTCAGCAAGCATAAATCTCTTCCCTCAAATGGAGCTTAGTGCAAGACTCTCACGCAACCCACTGAGAAATATTTTATTGTAGAACATGTGCACACAGAGACCCCTCACCTCTGCCAGTGTAGGTAAGATATCAAGAACTTCCTTACACCCTTACCCTGGCAATGAGGGGTTAAGAGAGTGCTGACTGCCCCCCAAGAGGACAGGGGAATATCTGAGGGTAGGTAGGGCTCCCTTTCCATTGGATTTTTGCTTCCAGGACTCAAAGCCAAGACTGTTGGTGCTGCCTGTATATAGGATGCAAACACTCGAACTCAACAAATGCTGTGTTTTCACTCACACACAAGAAAAAAGATAAAAGTGACTTGTTGAGGACAGGGGGCTAACTTATGCTTAGCTCCTGCCTTTGGCATGCCTGGTGTGGTGAAAGAAATCAGTGGGTTTGAATTTTGCATCCTTCCCCAGTGCAGATTGGCCTGTACTCTGCTGCTGTACCAGCCATGGAGCCACCCGAGATGCCCCTCTTCCTGTGTACTCCTTTGCCTTTTTCTCTCGCTGAGCTTTAGTGCCTCTGCAGCTCCTCCCTCTCCAAAGCCTCCAGAGGCTATTTTGTGCTGCGGGATGAGTATCGAGAAAACGTAATTGAGGAAAAAGGTAGCCTGCAGCCCTTCTACCTCTTTGCTTATGCTGAGGCAGGTTATTCGTTTGCCCTCCCTTATAGAGCTGTGGTTGAGAGGTGGTGATTTTCATTCCCTTTCCCCGATGAGTCAGTATGAGCATGGGATGGGCTTGGAGGGCATGGCACTCACTGGTCAGACAGCAGTGGAAAAAGTTATGGTGAATGGTGTGAGGCATACTGGGCATTCTCATCTGTGTCTTTCATGGACCGGAATATTGACATGGCTTGATATTTCCTGCCTGACTCGGGAACCTTCTGAATTTACCATCCAGAATTGTTTCTCAGTTAGCAGCTTCAAGGCTTTTATCAGTCCATCCTAGGTTAAAAACACTCAGTACTTCATTGGGGTGGGGGTGGGTAACCAGCCCTCGTGGCTGTGCCTACGAGTGGAGAGGTCTCTGGTTACCTCTCTGAGTTGCTGAAAACTTGTGAGCATGTGGCTTTTGCCCTACCAGGTGCTTTATCTTGACTTTACTGCAGGGTTAGCATCTGCCATGCAGGAGCCCCCATAGTGTGGTGACATGACACCACAGGGCTGATGGCCACAAAAGTGCCATTGCTGTCATTTCAGGGCTCGGGGCTGATTTTACATTGAGTCTCTGCATCTTCTTCCCACATATAGAAAAGCTTATTAAAAGCTTTGGTTATGAATGAATATCTTTGCTTTGCTTAATAAATGGGAAAAGTCAAGTGAGCAAACAGTATAGTTAGTTTACGGTTGAAGAGAGATGGGATCTTACCCATCTCTTTCTCAGCTTGGAGAAGACTCTGGCTAGGGAACTGATTTTTCTTCTGCTAACTGCTTACCATTACATGCCCCTGAAACAATTTTAAAGGGGACAAAAAATACCTAGCAGGTTTTGAGCCATCACTTGGTTATAGTCAAAACCAGTTAATTCTCTTGCCTTGTCTTAGGGTACCCCAGTTACACTGAAATCTGTACATGGCTGCAGTCCTCTACAGTGACTGCAGGCATGGAGGCATGGACCTTGCCTTGGGGTCTTGCCCACTAACAGCCCTCCCCACCCTCCACAGCCGTGCCTCCAACTTAGCCCAATTCCCTTCTGCTTGTGTCAACCTGCATTGTGTGGTTTCCATGTAGCTTTTTTAAGTATTGATCCTCTAATTGCTAGTTTTTCTTTTGTTGTACAGCATTTCCAGGTGGACCAGAGGCCATCTCCAAAGCACTAATGGCTTGCAGAGTCTCCCCTTTCTTTTTCAGCAAAGACCTCCTTGCTTATCATTGGTTGCTTGCATTGTATGGGTCTGTCAGTCATCCAGAGGGATGGAGACCAGCTACAAAGTCAGATGGTGTGAGTCCCTGTGCTGTCGGTACCTTAACCAACTCTCCCTTCAGCATCTTGGCAGTAGTCTCACCCTTTTCCTGCAGCCAGTGTGACCACCATGTCAGCTGGCCTGAGCCTGGCTCCTAGCTCTTGTTTGATTAAAATGGGATTACTGAACCATTTCACAGGGCTGAAGGTGTCTGTTACGCAGCTGCTGAGTAGGAGGCTGTCGCTTCAGTTGTCTGTCAGTGGATGAAGCCGTCAAAAGCATGCAAATGGCAACCTGGTAGCGTTCCTGCTGGGTAGGAGTCTGTCAGGGAAAGTCTGCGTAGGCGAAAGCCTCTTTGGGCTAAACTAGCATAGTACGTTTGTACAAGTATTTTACACAACAGTTTGTTTGGGTATCCAGGTAGCCTACTGACACACTTAGAAATGCAAGCAGGGTTGTGTTCCCTGGCTGGTGCAGCGCCCTTGGACTGAGCATTAATCTCCTGTGGTTGCACCGAAGAGAAACATCATCCGGATGGCTGCCACTGAGGAAGCGACCCGTCTGCACTGCCTGCGTGGTGTTGCACAAGGCTAGGCTCTCCCTGCCTTTACCCCTTTCCGCTCTTAAAATGCTGTTGTTTGGTCACGGGGCTCCTTGGGAGCCTGTTCCAGTGCCACCTCATTGATCACAGCTGCTTAATTTCCTGTTTCTTCAGCAGCATTTAAAAGCTTTTTCGCTGTTTTGGTAGGAAATGAGAAGATAGTTGCAGGCTTTACAATGGAAATTGGCTTTGTTAGTACACGCTCTTGTTTAATATGGCACAACAGCAGCTGCACAGGAGACTGTCAGACGTAAGTAGCGTGCCTTCACTTAGCTAAACAAGCATCTGCCTAACGCCTGTCTGGAGGCTTGCTTCCAAGGTGGAATGAAAAAGCTTTTACTCAGGTCTGACCCCAGTACATAAGGTGACTTACGTAACCATAGGCTGGGCTGTTGGTTTTCCATGGTGCTAGCCTGGCAGCCCCACTGCAGTGTATAAAAACTGGGAGGGGCGATTCCTCGCTGTGGTTCCAGGCCCTTAAGAGGCGGAAATGTTCTGGGTGCACAGACACAGAAAGGCTTCTCCTATTAAAGAAAGCCTTCAAAAACAGCCTTCAAAAACACCAAACCGCCTTCAGAAACACCATTGCACAGCAGTACAGTCTGCTCTATTTATGTGGGTAATTCACAGTACACCTGTAGCATTTTGCTATAGTGTGTTAGGAGAAAAGGGTTGCTTTCACATTGTTTGAATATAAAAGGGCTAATGTTTAATAGGTTGTCTGTGTTGTAATCACGATATGCAGTTTAGTCTAACCCAGTAAAACCTAAACCTCATCTGAATTCCCTATTTCTTAAAGTGTCTTTTTTAAAGTAGGTATTTAAGGAATTGATAGTAAAATGTTATGTGGACAAACAGCCTTCAGTGAAAAGTGGGAAAACATTCTCCACTGACAGACTTACACCAAAGAGTTTTAGATGAGGTCTCCAGATAAAGAAGTCAGTTTAATGTTTTTCTACCACCATTCCTAGGCTTCTGGCAGCATCGTGTTAGCATTCTTTCAGACCTCTGTTTTAAGGAATCCTAAGAGGAAAGGTAACTGAGAGCTGGCAACAACTAACCAAAAGGAAAATGGAGTTATGAAAAATTATATACTGATTTAAAGAAGTGGGATAGAGCTGATTAACTAGGGGTGAGTGTATGTGTACAGCAGAAGCTGCACTCAAAGCGGCGTATCTGTGCTTAGAGAGGATGTTAAATCTAGAGCAGGGCAAACCTGAGCTTCCTGAGGCTGAAGAAATGCCCAGTGGAAAACAGCTTGTGATGTTTTCAAAATGAGTTTTTTCCTCTCAGCAGGGGGAAGAAGCAGCAATAATTCCACAGGTAGAATGGCTGTGAATTAAAGCTAATTTACTGCACGTCAGCACAAAGAACTGAAAGGATTCCTTGCATAAAACTTTTCCTCAGACAGAACATTCTGGTTTTGTTCCCTGTTCTTTAAGATTGGCTTCTCTTCAGAGACACTGGGAGGAGAGGAAATACTGATTTATCAAGAAAAAGAAATCTCTATCATTAATATTTACCATCCTCCTGTCTTGTTTCAAGGCAGACTGTTAACAGGAGGTAATTGTTGCTTTATCATGTTATGCTGACTTAAAATTATGCAACAGAGAACTGAGTTTTGTACTTCAATGGCTAATAAAGCTTAAGTGCTTTACTCTTCATTTGCAGCACTAAATGGTTTAGAAAGTCGCACAGTACAGATTAAATGCAGAGGTGATATTTGAACAAGTCAAGTGTAAAAAGTAGCTGAATCAAATTCAAGAAACCTGAGAATTATAATAGTCAATCAATTGACAGAGCGACTTTTATACACAAATCGTAGATTGTATTAGGAGCTGCTCTTGTGTTCCTGTGTGCTGTGAGTGTAAATGAATGCCAGGGATAATGCGATTGGCTCCTGCGTTTCCAGGGCATGCTCTCTGCCAAAGATACTTTGCTCCTGACTCCAGGCAGTCCATCCAGCACCCTCCTCTGCCTTCTCTGTGCTGTCCACAAGCTGCTGAAACCCCTTTTCTCTTGCTTGGACATTTTTCAGAGGCTGTGAAAGGGAAACTGGTTTAGCGTGGATCTCATGAAGCCGCTGCTGGCGTGCTGCAGGAGGTTATCTCACTTGTGCCTTGGGCTCCAGTTCTGTGTGTCTGTCTGAAGCGCAGACTGTCGGCTGTTGGGAGGCAGAAACTGAGCAGAGCTGCCAGGTTCTGTGGTAACGCAAATAAATAACCCGAGCGAGAGAGCTGCAGGCAGGCGAGCCCTGTGGGCTGAGTGTCAGCTGCAAAGAAGGCAGGATTACAGGCAGTTACACCTAAACCTCCATCAGAGCAGCAGAGAGATGTAAGGGGCATGGCCAGGCTCTGCCCTGCGGACACTGGTATGAGAAGTCAGCGCTGAAGGTTCGCCATGTTTTCTCCCTGTGTGCATCATCTCACCACAGACTGGTCTGTAAGTGGTTTTTGCTCAAGCACAGCTGCTTGCACTTGTGTTAGAGATCAAGGCTGCACTGCTGTAGAAACAGCCCTCTGGCTTTTCCATGCTGCATCAAATGGTTGTGCAGTGCTCCTTAGGTCAGAGGTGGAAGAGCACGGAGGCTTCCAAGCTCTTTGTGTTGCTTTGGACTGTTTCACCTGGCTGTGACTTCCCAAGCAGCATCATAACCTCTCCTGCCTCTGCTACCCCTACTGTTATCTTGCCTCTTTCTTTTCACATGGGTGTATTTCCTTCCCTCCCCTCGACATCCGTGTTCAGCGCAGAGGTGGGGGTTTTTTGTTGGTTGGTTTTTGGGGGTTTTTTTAGGTCTGTAAGGCAGTGCTGTGGTTGTTGTGGTGCTGTGCATTGCTGGCTTCTACTTTAGCCCATGGTTTGCCTTACAGGTGGGTAGTAATGCAGCTTCAGTCTATTCCGTAGCCTGTGACCATCTCTTTGTAATTACTGGCAAGCAGGAGGCAAAGCTCCTCTTGGTCTTGTTACTATAGCACCCCTTTTTGGGCAGGTGGGGAGAGTCTGGAGGGGATCTCTGCACCCCATGCCACTCAGCCGTCGCTCTGAGAATTGGAGCTTTGAGCTGAATACATGGTGAGAAGCCTGTGCCTCTCCACATGCTGTTAGTCAGCGTGAAATCCAGGAGCGCTGTTTCTGTGGTGGTTGTGTTGGACTGGCTTACCTGAACTGTCTTCACTCGCTTTTCTTAGCACGTAGGAACCAGGTATTGAAGAAACGAGAAATGATGATAGATACTAGTGATGAAGTGGTGCAGGTCCTGAGACGCGTTCTGGCTGCACTACAATGGAGTAGTGGAAGGCAGGTTCAGTAGTGAAAAGGGTTTTTTCCCTCCTTTTCATATGCTGGGCCAGTACAGGATTCACAGTGTTGGCTGGCTGAAGGAATGGTCAGGAGGGACTGGCTATATTTGAGCCTGTGGTTAAGACTTTTCTCCAAATTCATTTTCATCTGTGTGTAAACAGCTGTAGTTTATCAAATTATGGGTTGTAGTCACTAATTGTCCAGGAATTTTCTGTAGTCTTGTAGTTTTAATTCAGTGAAATCCTGACAGTCACACCTGACATAGGCACTGCAGCCCTTTGGCAGGGGGAGCCAAGTTCTGGGTCACGGCTTTCCAGCCCAGGGCATACCTACCACGAGCCAGTGGCTTTCAGGAGTTGTTCAGTGCTCTAGTTTTAGTAAAGAGAGATGAATGTGGCTCCTTGGTACTGCTTGTGACCCAGCTGTAAGCCAGGTTTGCTCCTAAATGCAGGCTCCCCAGGTCTGTGAGTGATGGAGCAGTAAACTTGTAAGAACTTGTTGGCAGCTGCTGCTACACTGGTGTTTCAGATCCAGATTCTTAATTCCGTGATGGTGGGTTTTAACTACTGTAGGGCTTGTGAACATTAGAGAAACCCGTACCAATGTAGAGTGAGAAAAATGCATACTGTGGTCATGCCGGTTCCACAGAACAGGAAGCCAGTGATGAACAGAGGAGAAGAAACTGCCTGTGTTTAGTCTGAAACGGCTGCGGGGCTCAGCAGGATGAAAGCACAGCTTACCCAGGTCTGTCCAAGATAAAGCTTAGTGTAGTTTGGCCAATCGGCCAGGAAATGCTACGTAAAAATTGTCATTGGTTCTTAAATGTAGAGCAGTGCTGAAATCCCTTCACAGAGAATGGCTATCACCCACTAATGTGTTTTGCCACCCCAAAGAATATTGTCATTTAGTTCATTCATGCCCATGGTGTTTTGTTATCATTAGAAAAACGATGGAGCAAGGACTTCCCTTTGTGAAATGTCTGGCATTCATAGACCTTAATTTTAGACAGTTGGATGATGGTTTCTGCGTGTTGTGTGTATTAACTGCTTACTAGCTAGGACCCAGCTTTTCTTTCTCAGTGAGGAAGCTTTCCTGCTTGTGGATTAATTTCTTTAAGCAAACCATTAAGGAAACCTGAGGCCCTACAGAGCAGGCTGGTCTGACTGCTTTGAAGGAGATGCAGCTGTTCTTTACAATTAGGGTAGAGGAGGAGAGAGGGCTGTTTTCTACTTTATTTACTTGGTAGAAGTTTTGAGATTAGATGAGATCTAATGGGCAAACCAGTGCCCTACATGAAAAGCACAACTTTCAGCCCACTTCTGTTTTCGTCAAGGCACTGGGTTTAACGAAGGGCTTTAAGCTGCAGGACTGATATTGCAGTCCATAAAATTTATGGGATCAGGAAGGTTGTATTCATTTTCTGGACAAACTGTCTAAGCAAAAACTATTTTCCATTATTCTTCCTGTTCTAAGCAAAGTTTTAAGGGAAATGCAAAGCAAAATTTTTATGCCTATGATCTGTCCTGACATTTAGCTCTTCCCTACATGCCTCATAGGAGGGAGATCTGTTTTTAGCTCACCGTGATTCTTTTAGCAGGGCTTGTAAGAGCTCACTGTAGCCACTAGCATATATTAGGCATTTTTATTAAACCGTTTTCGTGCAAAGACACATCGTGTGTACAGGGACTCTAATGGGACTCTTAATTTCCATAATGAAGCCCTTTGCTGCTTAGACTGGTTCTGACAGGAGAGGAAACTTATGAATATGAGAGACTATCACACATGCAGAACATTCAATATGGGCTTTTAACTTCCAGCCCGAGGCACAGCAGGGTGTTCCAACAGCTTAGCAAGCCGGGGAGTTGATGCATTTGCTCCAGCGTGGCTAGAAATACACTTCCCTTCAGCAGCAGCTGCCTGTTTGGAGGATCCCAGTGTTATCTACACACTGGCTATGGGTACTTGGATGCGTTTGTTTGGGTCTGACTTCAGAATTCCTTCATTACAGAAGCATCTGGCTGAACTGGCAGTATTTTTATTACTGTGTCCTAACGTGGTCTAATGAGCAGATGCAGTGTGAGAGTTTGATTTTCTGGCCTGGAAGAAAACCATGAGGAAAATCCAGGTGGAAAAAGGCAAAAGTGTTTATGATGAATGACTAAATAAAGCTGAATGAGGGCTACCTAAAGGCAAACTCACTTCAAGATGCACTTCTATGTGAAAAGTGCTACTATAAACAGTAGGTGGAGTTGCTCAAAGAACCATATAGAATGTGTTAGGTTGGAAGGGACAAAGGTTTTTCAATGTCTATACCTAGCAAAAATGTGTGAAAACAAAGGATGTAGAAGAAATACCAGGATTAAAATTAGGAATATTAGACCATTGTCATATGAAAAAAGCCTTTCAGAAGGAAAACCAGGGGATAGTTCCATGTTTAGATAAAATGCCAGCCAATGGGTTGGGAACAGTCAATAAAGGGAAGTTGGCTAGATGAGTTCTCCCAATCCTGTGATTAGAGACTATGGTAGCTGATACTGCATGTGATGTTGTTAAAATGCTCATGATTAATTCCATCTCTCTCTCTTTTTATTTCTAGGCCTCTTCCTCATCTTAGGCTTGATACTTTACCCTGCGGGTTGGGGATGCCAGAAAGCAATAAGCTATTGTGGACCTTACGCTTCTGCTTACAAACTCGGAGATTGCTCCTTGGGCTGGGCTTTCTACACAGCGATTGGTGGCACTGTGCTGACCTTCATCTGTGCAGTCTTCTCGGCGCAAGCTGAGATAGCCACATCCAGTGACAAAGTGCAAGAAGAAATAGAAGAAGGAAAGAACCTTATCTGCCTCCTTTAACTCCAGTGGGGAAAAATATCAGCACCTGGATCTTAATCTGCTTTCCACTGACGGGACAAGCAGATCTGCTTACCTGTGTCTGCCATCTGTGTGATTGAGCCCCATGTGTTCCAGCTCCGAACTACTGAAACTAAATGGTCTTTCTTCCTTGCTGGGCAATGAGGATCTGAGAGAGGATCCCAAGAAAGCAGAATGTAAATACTTGGGGATTTTTTAAATTTTTTTTTTGTTTGTTTCAGTCTATGATCAGGACACAGTGAAGTATATTACTCTGGCTGGGGAGGTGAGGAATCGTGTATATAGCGGGAATGTTGTTGTTATAACTGACAAATTCTGATAGATCGAATTGCCTTACCCACCCTTGGTATCTTTGAAGAATTTGGATTGAAAATAATAAAAGCCAGCACATTTATTTCCTTACACTAAAGAGAAGCCTGCTTTAATCAGGCTTTGTTTCCAAGGGCTCCCCTCACCTGCATTTCACCACCACCTGGTTTGGTATCATTCTTTCCACTGAGGTGCTTTTTGATACTGAACTGCAAAGTGCAGTGCCTTCTTGGATAGAAAGTACGTATTGGAGAGGGCAAAGCTGACGTGACGTGGTTTACACTAGTCCTTAAGCATTAAAGAGCTGAGTTCCTGCCAGGTTGTTTTATCTTGAAACTATAGTGCAAGGTATGGGCTGCTTGTTAATTAGCAGGCAAATTATTTTTGGTTTCAGTGCCTAGACAGAGGAGCTGTTACTACACTGGCTTTCACCTGAATTTGATAAAATCGTTTGCAGTAACCATTGTTAGAAATATTTCTACAGCCTTTATTAAAACTCCTGAAATCCCATCCCAAGCAGACGCCAACTCCCTGCAGCACAGCTGGGCATGAATGCCATTGGCCTGGCCTGGGATGTAACCTCTCCTGAAAACGGAGATCACACGTTGGACTTCAACAGTGTTCCTCTTTCTCTTGCCAGTGAAACCTCATTCCCCGTCCACAGATCAGTCTTATGACCCAGAGCCACATGAGTCCTTAAGAAATTTAAATTTTTTAGGAAGTCTTGCCAAATTTTACGTGGCTAGGAAAATATTTTCCCTTTTTTTCCTTTTTTTTTTTTTAAACCGCATGTAGTATGGCCCCTTTTCCAACTAAACTCAGCAGAAATAAAGCAGACCTTGCCACAACTGACATTCCTTTCTCAAAGGCAGTTGGTTGTGTTACTTGTGGTGTTGCATCATTTGCTAGAACTACTTCTGAAAACAATAAAGCATTTTAAAAAACAAAGGAAAGATGCAACTGAGCCATAGGAGCATTGGGGATACTTTGTCTGAGAAGTAGTTCTAATTAAATGCTAACTGAATGTTAGACTCCTCACTTGATGTAGTTTAACATCATCCAGTGAGTGTTCTCTCCATCACTTCACTGAATGATATGGAGCAGAGATTGTTGTTCATGCCTGGCCAGTCCCTGACAGCGTGCCGTTAGCTATTTGTCGTCATTACTGTACAGGTAGATAGCTAGTCTCAGTGCGCGGCTTGGCTCACTCGCATCACAAGAGCTGTTCAGCAGTCACAGCCACAAGCCCGGGGCCAGCTTTGAGCAGGGGTGAGCACTAGCCCTTGCAGCTCTGGTGCACCCCTCTGACATGCAGCATGGACATGGCCTTGGCTCTTGGCCCGTCTGTGGAGCCTGCCAGGCCCAGCTCCCAGCCTGCCTGTATCCGATGCACCTTCAAAGCACGTGGCTACAGAGGTGACCTCAGAGCTGCTGGGCAACAACCATTGTTGTAGTCTAGCCTCTCCTTGTCTACTCACCTGCTCCTGCAACCCACGTCCACAGTACTCCAGTTTAAAATGTGTGATTCATATCCCCTTTAAACCATTATCTTAAAAAGCCCCGGAGTCACAGTCTGGAACCATTTCTGCCAACCGCCGTCACAAAGCCCGACTTTAGCAGTCCAGGATTGCTGGCACGAAGTGGCGCCTCTGGACCAGAGTCACAGCCAGCACACCCATGTTTTTCTCTTCCTTCCTGCTGCCAGATGAGCATGCCCTTGGCTTGTCCCCCACGGCAGCCTCACACCCTCCCTCCATCCTGACCTTCTGTCCCTCGGTTGCTCCTCTTGAGCCCTCTGCTGGAGCCCATGGCTCCAGGCTGACCGACCAGCTCTGCTCTGCCCTGGCAGGCTCTGTGGCTGGGAATGGCAAGAATAGCATAATAAATCAGCTAAAGTTTCATTAATTCCAGCACAGATTTACAATTTCAGATTTTTCTTAGGTGGGTAGTAATCTGATGTCTGCATCACCACTGCCAGCAAATCTTGTCACCTGTCAGGATGACAAATGCTCCAGCACCTCCCTCGCCAGAGTAGGGCCAGTTCTTCCAAAAGGTGCAAGGGGCATATATACCGCTTCGGCTGAGAGGGAAACAATGACCGACCTTCATTTACAGCCTTCATTTACCGTTCGAGCTGACCTCTGCAGTGATCTGCGGAATGCATAAGAATTTTAGTAGTGTGGTTTTTAAGTACAAAGGAGGTATTTTCAGTGGCATGTTTTGCTTTTGTTTGCATTTGTAACCACAAGGATTCAGCTTTTCTGCTTGTTGCTGGTCTCGTATCAGTTTGCTCTGCAACAACGTAATCAACTGACTTGCAAGAATATCCATGTTCATCACGCAGCAGGGATAGAAGACAGGCTGGGAAGAAATACAGAAGGCAAAAAAAAAATCAGAATTTCTTTTCTCAGGGTTCTGTTTTTCTAGCAAGTGATAAGATGGTATATATTGCAGATTTTATTTTTTTTTTCTCCTCCTCCTGGATGAGGTTTTCAGATGTAGGGCACGCTCATTAAAGCTGACAGCTATTACAGTTGTTCCTGAAGTTCACCTCTGCAGTTTTCAGAGATATTTTGGAGGGGGAAAAGAAAATACATTTTAAAAATTGAACTTAAAGCTATTTTAATTAATGTCACAAGGGGGTTGCGGAGCGTAACTGCTTAACGTACATGCACTGCGTAGGATCTAGAATAACTTGCTGTGGATTCTTTAAAACCTGTGTGCCAATTACTTCAGTTTAACTTTTTGTGGTATTGAAGAATTCTTCAAACATCTGTGGTTTGATCAACTTTGTAAACTTATATTCTCTAAAGTGCCATAGACATTTTTTTAAAAAACTTTAGCATATTTAAATATATATATATATATATGTATACACAAACTTGTGTGAGATGTGCAATACCAGGAATGGGTTTTGTTCTTTGGGGGATTTTTCTTAGTTTTTGTTTTTAAACAAGGTATTTGAAAAGGGACGTCCCAGGGAAGATGTGGCTGGAGTTTTGGTAGTGTGGACAAACTAAAGCATCGAGTGATGCAATAGAACAGCTGATTTTTGAAGATTCATACAGCAGCAGCTTAGACATTAACAAAAAAATCTTGACTTGCAGTACTCAGACCGCTACAACACAGACAAGGTCCATGTGAAGCTGTGTCCGTCTCCGACAGTGCACAATCTAGAAGCTGAAGAGGCTCAGTGAGGCTTCTTGACGTGCTTTATTTATGATGTGACACTGCAGAAACCATCGCTGTCGAGCTACTTCTGGGTTGTCTGTATCGCTTTTTATGTCTTACACAATAAAGTTCCCAGAATTCTGAGATACTGTTTTTCAGCCAAATCATTTCCATTTTGCATTGTTATCCCACACCAGAGTATCTCGCATCCCGCTAGAAAATGGAGAGGAGCTCAAGGCTTCCTTGAATGCAGTGGGCACTGGTGCCCACCTGAGGAGCCTGACAGAGGTGGAGCGTGGCAGCAATATACACACCACAGCTGCTTTGTGTACGAAAAGTGGCTGTGGGAAACTGTCTAGAATAGATTTTGAGCCATGGTTTATTTGTGGTACTGTTTTTCTGTTCCTGAGTCACCACTATGTACATTTGTTAGCATGAATGATGTACCTGATGTGTTATTTTTAATCTAAATTTCAATTAAAATGTGAGTTTTCAAACTTGTAACAGGAGTGTGACTACCTTAATTCAAACACATTGGACACATTAAGGGTAGCTGGAATGTAGGTGTAGCGGCGTTTGAGATCCCAGCCTGCTGACCTTGTGTTTCAGATGATACCCAGCCCAATTTAGCAATTACCACCATGCTCTCCTCAACAAGGATGTGATTGGAAATCACAGCTATATGCGATACAGTTGCATTAAAGAAACTTTGTAACCAAATATATGCCTTGCTCACATACACACACATTATTGAGTCACAGCGCAGCACCAAGCATACTTAGAGAAGATAATTAAAAGCACTGCTAGTTGGTCTAATCACTATCCATCCAGCAGAACACTCGTTTCAGATGAGTTGAGTTTTACCTGCTCCCGTCAAGCAGCTAGACAACCGATTTATCTTTTTCCTGAACACAACACATGGTGGTGAGCTCCACGCATCATACTTCCCATCAACGACACTTTGCTCTCCTTTACCAGTGTGTGACATGGTATCTACTTTAATCCTAGCAAAACCATTTAGTATTCTGCTGCTAAGTTTTCCTTTGTTAAGTCTGCCTGATTTTTTTTCTACTGACAAGAATAAAAGCTACTTTCAGACATGAAATTAATCTGTAGGGGAAATGTAGTACAAATTAATGCTTACAAACTTTAATGCAGCCAGGTGGAACCTCACACATTTGTTTAAATTATCTGATCCACTGCACGTACTTCTGATTCGTAACCAGACAGCTTTGCATGCGTGCCTTGTCCTTGAAAGAAACACCCTCCCAGATTATCAGTGAGCACTTTCTCTCCCGGTTCTCTTCCCTGTGCGCTGTTGTTTGCGTGTACATGCCTTCCTTCCCTCCGTCGTGCTCACATCTCCCTCAGAAAGGCTCGCATAGCCCCTGCCAGCCAGGGGAAGCATCACTGAAACTGAGCAGCGATTCACATCCTGCCACGTGCCTGGGTGACGTGCACAGCCGTGCCCGAGCTGCTCACAGGAAGTACAACTCCGGTTCCTTTGCCCGCTGTCGCGGATGTCCCAGAGCTGTAAGTGATGAAGAAATGGACCCTGATGACGATGAGTTTCACTACTAAATGATGCCTGCATGGCATCACGGGGACAGAAAAGTGGGAAATTAGGAAAATAAACACTGCCAAAGCAATGCTGTTGTCAGCAACTTCATTTTACTTCCAATAATGTTTCAGGACTAACTTAAGACCTGTAGAGCTTTATCCAGGTATGACAGAACATGTTTAGATTTTAACCCTCCTAAGATTACAGCACAAGGTGGGCTACAAGCGTTCCAGAAGTCTCTGCGTAACAGTTCGGTTGGCTAACTGCCCATGTCCCAGTGTATTATTTTGACAGTGGACATTTTGCTTCCCCATTTCAGCAGAATTACAGCATTTATAGACGTAATTATAAAAACCAACTGAGACTTGTACACAGATCAGCTGCCCTGCAAGTTACCCTGACCATCTGAAGAAAAATCTCTATATTGGTCAAAACTATACAGAACGAACGTCCAGGAAAAAAAGTCTTTTTTTATTCTATGACACCGTGTTAATACAATAAATATACAAAACCGCTGAACTACTCAGACATGCAACAGAGGGACAGAAGTGCATTTGTACACAACCGTGACATTCACCAGGATGGCAGAGCATTGTTAGTAATTTACAAAATATACAAACATCCCTCAGAGAAATAAAACCAACTCCTAAATTACAGATCAATGACTAATGACATTCCAGTGTTTAAACTTTGCACTTGATTTGCCACAATACTACAAAATGACAACTTAAGTGGGCATCATACTCTAATTAATAAGAGACTGTAAAATCTATTTTCGTTAGGTACAAAATACTTTAACAAGTATCATCCTTCTCTTGTCAGAGCTAAACTCAAACTTCTCCCTCCCTTCCGGACCGCAAAGTGTCAGAGATTTCCAGCTCAAACAATTCGCATGTAACCGAACCTTGAATTTCACTTAGGAGGTTTAAATCCATACAGTCAACCCATGACATTACAAATCAATGCTCCCTGTACATAGAACACTAAATATGTTTTCTCAAAGAGCATTTAAACAGTTGGGGGGAAAAAAATTACCCGCCACATTCAGGTTTTATCCCTAATATTATTTTTTTTCCCCATAATATATTCTGGTAATGTGTGTTTCTATGCAATCTTCAACTTAACTTAAATCACAAGGATGATGTCCCTGGGATTCCTATCCAAGAGACACCATGAGAACTGCTAAAATTTAGATTTAAAAGTAATTTGTAATTCGAGTTCCTGGATACAGCCCTGAAGTTATGTTTAAAAGATTATGAAAAGAACAATCTTGATATACAGCTGCTAGATGGGCAATACCGGTTTCAACTAAAAACGGTGGCATTTGTCTGGAAAGCTTTTAACATTCCACACAAATTTAAGTCCAATGCTAGAATGTCCACGAGTATGAAATTTCAGAGCCTCTATTACACAGAATATTTGAATTGCTTTTAACTTTGTGACGCAGAGAACATTTAGAAGCAAGTATACTCATTAATATTAACTTCAGCATAGTTGAAACTACGGCACTCATCCAAATTCAAGTTGGATTTAAATAAATTAGCAAAGAAAGAAGACTAATATGGACTTCATGCTAACAGTACAATACTGACCCCCAGGGATTAAGCTAGGGGCTTTATTTTTCATAATGTTTTTCTGTTATTATGAATATGGTGTAATGAAAAAGAATCTATGAAAGGCAGTCCACGTTCATGGCATAGAGGGGCCTCAGAATTTTATTCTACCTCAACTGCAGGCGACTTATCTTACAGACTGAATTCATTTCAACTACAGCGTATACTTGTACAGGCTGTGTGTGGGATCTGGTCCTTCCCACTTTCATTTTGTGAATTTAGAAGAAAACAGCCCAAGTGTCATGCATAATACTCATGAGGCAACCCAAGAATATAAAGTCTTCCAAGGAGAGGAACATGACATTGTACGAAGAACTGATTACATTCTGGAACATTATGATGGTATGTGCCATTGTGGATTGCTCAGTGCCACAGCACTGATTTAAACTCTTAGGTCTCCAGTTCAAGGAGTTAAAATTAAACTTTGTTAAAGATGAAGACTTATCACTTTTACAACTGAAAACAGTTTAAAAGCTTTTTTATCCCCAGCATAAATCACATCATAGAGATGTCTGAGTTAATGTTAAAATGAGTTCAAGTATCTGTTAAATGTCATTGCTTAAAAAATCTTAGTTTTAGACGATATTCCTGTTAGAAAATTAAATACTGTATATTTAGGTTTTTGGACAAGCAGTAAACAGAGTGACTGACTACACTAGTTTAGTACCACTGTTAAACACAAATCTACACCTAAATAAACCAAACAAACCAAAAATTTTCAAATACAACAAAAATACCACTGCAATTAGAAGAATGGAAGAGGGCAAGACACTAGTGTTCTGAAAGTCAATATTGGTTTCTTTTCCAGCAAAATTATCACCCCAATACATGAATACTGAAATTAAAAATAGCAAATATTTACCTCTGTAACTGAAATAACTGGTTAACCTCCCTTAAACTGTGCACTGCATTACACATTCTGATACAGAGAATGTATGTGCACCACAGTCCTTTCCCAGCAGTAGAGAATCCTCCATGAAAATAAGATACAAACAAATGCTACAAAGTGGAGCAGGTAAATTCGGGACCAAAACGCTATTTAAACAAGATCAGGTAACTCAACAGTATTCATGCAAACTTACAGGTTTATATCAAAAGACTTATCCTAAAAAAAAGACCCAAGACAAGAATTTATAATACCTACCCTACTTGTATTTGTCTTCCAACAGGTGCTCAAATAGCAAAAGCCAAACCTAACTTTCTACATCTCCCAGGCTACCCCACTTCTTACAGTAGAAACAGGGAAAACAGTTCTTACGAATAAAAGTAATTGACCCAAAGTGCTTTCCTGAAGTTAAAAAAATCCACAACAGAGTGAGCCACTAAAGAACCCTTCCAAATACTTATTACACTTACTTTAGCATTATATACCACGATTTATTCTCAGGCCATTTGTTGAAATTACTTATCCCCTATAAAATATTGAAGGCTTTACATTCTAGAATGCAACACCTTAAAGAAGGGCAGCAGATGGTCATCGTTTTAAAATAAATTAAATTTCTAACAAACCAAACATTTTCCATTTTTCCCATGCACAGCTGCAGAAGAGACAAACATGCTGTGTGGATTTTGATCTAGGCTTTTAGGGACTAAAAGAAGTGACTGCAAAACAAAGTAGAACCGAAGGGAACCGCGACGAGCTCCTGCGTTTCCCTACATGCGGCTGCCCTTGAAGGCGTTCTGCGCGGCGCTGGTGGCGGCGGTGGAGGCGGCGTTGGCGGCGGCAGTCTGTACGGTTTTGTTGGACATCACTCCTGTCGCGAACTCCTGCTGCGCCTTCTCGAAACTCGCACCGGTCGTGCGGTACAGCCCATGCACCTGGGTGGGTGGAAGAGCAGTGACAAGGGATGATGAGCCTCCCATTTCTCAGTAAACCAACAGCAAAGTCCCAAACACGAAGCAGGGCTGCATGGTGGGGGCAGTTCAGAGGGGTCTCCCAGGTCTTTACTACTGATGCCTGGCTTCACTGCACACCCGGGCTGCGACCTCAGCCTAACACAGGGCTGACAGCTTGGCTCCCCTCTCAGTCTGTACACAGCCCGTCACTCTCCTTCAGAGAGCTGCTCAGCCTGCGCGGTAAAGAAACCCCACAGGAGACAAAATCACAACGGTAGGTTTGAATCCACTGTGTCAGTAACATTTTGGGCAACTTTTTTCTACATCAGTTCTTAGAAACAGTCTCATTTCTCTGACTGAAATGGTTACAAAAACAACCTAAACTGTGTCTGAATATTAGAAAGTATAAAATATAATAATGGAGATAGGTATCTATAAACTAGCGTGACGACCAACAGGTCTGTATAATAAGCAGAGGTACTAAACAATATGACTTGCAAACACCCCAAAGAACAAGGTGTATGAACTCTAGCACAACAAAAAAATGAAAGCTAAATAGCTTCCAATTACCCAACTATTAAAACTTAAATTTAAATTCTATATCTGACTGATTTTCAATCTGATCACAGTAAAGTTGTCAAATAACACTGCAAAGTGTAGCAGGAAAATTAAAGTTGTTAACATTTTTCATTGTTATAAATGTATTTCTCATTCATAAAGATACATCAGGTCACACCAGAGTGTGAAGGTTTTTGAAAAGCATCCAGATCCATGTGGTAGGAAAAGTGTAAAAAAGAATAACAAATGCTCCACTGTACATTTTCATAGCTCGTTTCCTTATTCTGTATCCAGCTATTTATGCAGAAAAGAAACAAATCAGGACAAGGGACATCTTCAGGCAGTGCTTAAAATTTCTACCTTACTGTGAACAGTCCCTAAGAGTTTGGGTATGTGAAAAGCTTTAAGTCTGACTGCAACTGAGGTTGAAATACTAGAACTGTCAGCAGGTGGTTAGCAGAATTTTCAGTTACATTTTGTCATTTTGAGTTACAATTTGTCCAAGCAACACCAAAAATTTAATAGCACATGAGCATCTGAACTTACTTCTTCTGGATGGAAATGCACAAAAAGGAAGGAAGGTGAAAAAGGTGAAAAAGCATCTTTCTCTGGGCTTTCATGCTACGCAATCATTAGCTGACAACAAAATGTTAAAATAATAGAAGCAGAGAAACCAAACTCCATTTTGGAGGTGCTGGGCATCTCCCCCTTCTATTGATTTTAATGAGGATGATTCAGTAAGAGCTGAAACTTAGCAATCACCTGAATCACACTTCACTCAGCCTGATGAATCACCACAGATTCAAAAATTACCACCTGGCATCTACAGGTTCAACCATGGCATCCCCTGCATTCATCACCTGCCCTTTCACGGTGGTCTGACCTCTCAATTTCTCTTATCCAGAGCCACCTTTCACCATTTTAGGATGCAGAAAGTAAGTGCACTGTACAAACAGCATTTTATAACTTCACAGCAGGATAAGCAAAGAAGTACAGGGGTTAACAGGTAAGGCACAGCCCCAAGAATAGAACTGAATTCCCACTACTTGTGAGAAAGTACCTCTCTCAAGCAGGAAACCAAACTCTAGATCAAATATATCAAACAGAAGATGGCAATAATACGAAACTTACCTTTTTAAACATAACTAATGAGATAACAGCAGATGCTGTGAAGAGTGCAGCTATGATTATCATCATAATGCCAACAGGAATACTCTTATTTAGACCGGTAAGAGATGAAATCCACCCACTGAAGAGAAGGAAAGGACAAGTTTTACTAGCACAGCACATGAACCATTCAAACACAGCTACTACAATCACGCTTTTAAGTTAGTTCAATCTTCTTGTGCATTTTTTCCAAGGACAGTGACTGATTCTCAGTAGCTTTTCCTTGTAAAGCCCAAATATTAGACCTCAAGGACTCAAATAAAATGGATATAAAAGCTGCACATAAAAGGTGATATACTTACCACCATCAAAAAGAAAAGTAAACTCTAACAGAATAAGGAGCTGGCTCAAATAAATGAGGTTTTCAAATAGTACCTGAATACACTGTTGTCACATTCTTCAAATTTTGGCCACAAATTTCCTTAGGATGTAATAAGCATATTACTGTAACTAAAACTAATTAATGATACAAAAATAATATGCAAACAGCATATTATACTGTCCAAATAATTCTAATTTTCTCTACATTTTACTTATGTCTTTATCTTAAATATAGAGCAAATAGCATCTCCAAACACCAGCAAAACAGAGGAAGTAATGTATGAAAGAATAGTTCAAAGTGCTTTACAGAGGATAGAATTTTCATGAGCCAAATGACAAAAAATCTTGGGATACATTTACCCCACTTCTCCTAGTTAAGTCAAAACATGTTTTTTTCTAAATATAAAAACTGCAGTGAAAAGAAGATACTTTTGAGAAAAAAAACTCAGACAGTATTGCAGTTGCTGTATCAAATACCAGTGTTTGTACAGGCAGTACGATGGTACAGCGAACAGAATACTCACCAGTTTCCCCATCTTTGAAATCCTGCAGCTTGAAGTACATGTACAGCGAACTGACAGATATATACAAAGAAGAACACAAAGAACCTGAATGAACTGTCACTCCTGAAAGAGAGGGGGGAAAAGATTAAAGCAGCCAGGAAATCAATGACTTCCTGCAAATACTGTACTATTAATCTAAATGTTTTTATGCATTAACTAGAGGAAAAGTACTTTCAATTATTGACAGTAACTTGAAGTACCAGTAACTCTGTGGCTGTGTAGAGTATTTATTTAGAAGAGCTGCTGCTCGTTCCTTAAATTAATGTTTTTGCCACCTGCACCTCCAGCAGAGGTGAGACTAGCAGGAGGATACAATTCCTTAGCGTTCTGTTCAGCGCATCGCAGGGCCTCTTAGACTGAACACGGAAGTTTTGCTACAATGCACGAAGAACAGAATTCTGCTTCACTTTCAGACTCGAGTTCACAGTGCTGACAGGATGGGAAGAAAGTACTGTACTTGTAAAAGGAAATAAAACCTAATTGGAATTACCATAACACAGTGCAGACCAGAATGCTGAAGCAGCTGTTGCTTAAAGGCAATTTAAATATACAAAATGGACTTGTTGTTCAAATTACTAAAATTCCAGCCTGATGAAGACTGAAAGTGGGGAAAAAAGGAAAAAAACCCAAAAAAAAGTACAGGCAAAATCTCAGCAAAGACCTTAAATCAGCAAAACAAATTATCATATTTATCATATGATATGCTTGCTACCAGAGCTCTAAAGGAAGCAGAAATCACTTAGTTAAGTCAAAGAACCAGATTTTGCCATTAATAGCTCTTCCTGCAGAAGGGAGCTTCTTCGTATCCATTTATTCAACCAATTCAGTTCAATTAAGTATTTCATTTTCATCTGAGCGACTGACTGAAAGCTGAATATGCAAGCAGTACTTTTCCAAACCACCAACATTCACCAAGAAAAGCTATAGATTTACTAAAAAGCAAACCCAAGTTAAACTACATGATTCCTCAAAGATGTGTGGGTACAGCAATACCTCCTTAGTTAGCAAAAGGAAACATCTAATTTAGTCTACTTTATGCTTAACTGCAATTTCAGGGCGGGGAGGGGAAAGTAAAAAAGGAATCCCAAGAAATACCGTAGGAAAACAAGGTTTAGAATCTCTACATGCTGATATGGCACCCAAAAAAAAGCTCATTTTTTCTTGAAAACAACTATTCTGTTTTTAAACACAAAGCTACCCACCTCACGCTTGTGAAGTCTGAAGAGTTTGCTAAAAGCTAGGAAAAATACTACTTTGATTACTATTTACTAGCTCTACACACTTCTAAGAATTTCATTCTACTGTGTAAGTCACTTAACAATGTAAGATTTTTAAGTGTAGAGTTTTATTAAATTCAATCAGGAAGCCAAAAATTTAAGACACACTTAACTAATAACCTACTTATGTTCTTGGTATGAAGGGGTAGAGATTTCCTTAAAATTGTTATCAGCCCAATACAAAGTTAAATATGTACTACAAGTAGTTTTTCAATGGTAGAAGCAACAAATACTTTAAAGGACAGTCCATGATATTCCTAACTATTGCCATCCCTGTTTCGAATACAAAAAAATGAATCAATGTCAAACACACTACTTGTTTCTAATAAAAGCATATCAAAGGATTATCATAATGATAATCAAGCAAATTCTGGAATGTTAATGCATTTTGACAAGTTTTTACATATCCTAAGTCAAGCTGAAGTTGTTACCTGAAAGCTCCATAAAGTGGTCTGTACCAGCAGACAAAAGAACAAGGGGTAAAAAGCAAGAACCAGAGAATACTCAATCCAAAATCAACCCCTCGCGTAGCATCAACGTAAAACCAGGCCAAACATCCAAAGATATTAAGAAACAGTGTCACTGTATGGACTGTAGGAGCAAAAGCAAAATAATCTTAATTAAGTTATGTTTATACAATAAATTATTACAACTGTTAAAGTAATACCCACACTGAGCAATTTTAAACAAATCATCAGCATGCTGACAGTAAAGCAATACCCTCTCAATACCCTCAGCAATAAGCTGATTTTTTTGTTTTCTGATTCTGTATTCACAAGTGGAAATACTGAAAGGAAAAATTCAAATACTATCAGGCATATGGTGAAGGAAAAGAATTCCTATCACAAAAACATGGAAAAAAAAAAGGTTTCTACAGCTGCAGTAATTGGTACTTTTTCTACTATAACTGAATACAGATATGTAACAGACTATTGAGTATTTTTTGAGAGAAAGCATGATATAAAATGCATCATAAATTTAGCACTGTACACATTCCAATTTGAAAATGAAAGTGTGAAAAAATTAATCTTCCAACGAAAAGCTCTTTTTCTCCCATGTAATAAAGCAAAGAAACACTTAGTCAAAACGTATCTGAGTAGAACAAGATCTGCAAGATGCTCTTCTAGATGCTTTAGTACTGCATATTCAAGTATTTCATGTAAGACTGTGCTTTAAATGCACTGGCATTATGACTTCACAGCTTATTTTGAATATATTTAGTTATCAGGAAAAGTTACAGCTCTATTAAGGAACATCACAAGTGGTACCTCCACGCTATCAGGCGCAGCCGTTAGTTCTGCCAGATGTAAAAGATGAACATGAATCTCTGTCTTTGTTCGGTAATAACCAGCGACTCGTGAGTGATTTTGCTGTCTCAGAGGGCAGTTTCTGTCCTTGTGGACCAGGATAAAGTCGAGTATTTGTAACTGAGAGTGCACAGACTGCTCCTTGCAGCAGTGATTTTTTTTTTATTTAAAGAAATATTTTAGTCATTCTACTGGAAGACAGGGTTAATAGAAGAACTGGTAAGATAATAAGGATTCTGTAAAGGAAGTCTCCTAAAACTGTTTGCTAAGGGCTTAATAAGTACTTAGTGTGGAAAAAAATCTTAAAGTAAAATGCTCACATCACTGCATGAAAGGCTGATGAAAATCAAAATGTCTCCCTCAAACAAACCATATTTCCCCCTAAGAGTCACCAGAAACAGAAAACTTGGTACTTTTAAACAAAAAGCCCTTAATGCATCTACGTATCTTTACTAAGTAACTCATTTTAGAATTCGTGTGTGTATGTCTCAGAAAGTACAACAGAGGGTAAAATCCTGCCTGCCTTTGATAAGCATGAGAATGCTTACTAAGTGGTATTTCTTTTTCTAGTCAATACTGGAAATCAGGGAGATGCCCTAGATTACTAGAAACATCCATATTCTGGTGGAGTTTGAACTTTCTGAAATAACCAATTTTTTTTTTTCGTTTTGGTAACTGCAATTACAGTAACAGAACAAGTTTTACAAGAGTGCAGAAGACAGTTGAAACATCACATCCACTACCGAGTACCACAATAAAACCAGTAACAGAGGGGTCTGCTTCACTGCTGTCACAAAGAATCTCAGCTGCGAAAAGACCAAGTATGAGCTAGCCATTAAAACATGGGAGTTCACTGGCAAGTCTCCCTCAGCTCCACTCACCCTTTTCTTTGCCTGCTGCAAACTACAGAAAGGTATAATTTGTTCCCTGAACCAGCACATTCACTAAGTGACCTAGATAAGCTTTGCTGTTCTATGAACAGACAGGTGTTTTTATCTTCAGGGTAACAGTTTTAAGTATCTTGAACCTATTTCCTTCTTCAAATTAAACCACAATCTAAGTTATCAGAAGATAATGACCACCCTGAGGCTGAAATGACCTAAAGCCTTGGCAGCAGCCCATAATATGCAGTGTCTGTATGGCAGTTAATTCCACAGCCACACCAACACAGTACACAATGTGAAATGATCTCAGAAAGCCTTCTCCAAGAAAAAAAAAGCATTCATGCCATAAGAGCACATTGCTAAATTACACTAGTTTAATAGATTCTGAGACTCAACTTTATTAGTGTAAACTTCCTTGTACAAAAAAAATCCTACTTTGATACACATTTCCTGTCTTAATTAACTATATCATCCATTAATGTTTGACAGTGAATTGTAGATAAAGACCTCAAGGGGAATGGGATGCCTACAGAGGAGAGGGTTTTGAATCCACAAGGCACCTGACAAGTGAGGACAAAGCTGGTGTCTGATCACACACAACCCTTGAGCACAGACTGGCTTCAAATGTAGATGAGGCTTTTGTTCCTTGTGTGTTGTCCTTCTATTGGGGAGAGGGAGACATGTGCAAACATGCCCTACAAACCGCAGAAATATTTTCCATAAGAAAAAAATATATTCTAAGAGAGAATTAAATCATCACATAAGCACATGCTACCAAAAATGCGAAGGTTTGGTGGGTTTTTTTCTCTACACATTAGCAGTGCAGATAAAATACTGGATGTAGTCCAACTGACATATTTCAGAATTCTTGATGTTACACACTAAAAAACACCAGAATAAAATGGAGTGGAACAAGCAGCAAATCTGTAAGGCAGCAACCAACCAATTAGACCTCTAGCTAACATAACCTACAAAGAAAGGCTGAGTAACTATGCTAATTTAGTCAAAAGAAGATGGCTAACAGGGATAAATGTGTTCTCCATAACAACACTGAACAGGGAAGATCAATCACAGGAAGGGAGAATTAAATTACACACTTGGAAACATCTTCTAATGATAAAAGACAACAAACTAGAACAGCATCAGAGAGCGTTTATGACAAGTCCATCCTCAGAGGTTCCCAGGAACAGGCAGAACAACATCAACGCAGATTGATATATGTACCATTGATGGTATCCTCAGACAGAAGGATGGATGGATGAGATTAAACTCTCCTGAACATAAAAAAACCAGAGAGGTTGGCACTTTAGGGTATAATTTTTCTACTAGAACCTAGTTTATGTATTGGTCTCTGAAAACCTTTAGAAGTCTTGTTCACAGGAAATTGAAACATTCACAACTGATATAAAGTAACAAACCCAAACACCACAAAAGCCTTCCTTGAGATTAAGCAGCTCTTTGGTTGGTAACTTCAAGTAAGAAATATTCTTTGAAAATCAATCCCGTTTGTTTTTTACACACTATCAGCCCGTGGGCCAAGTAGCCAGAAAACACAGGCTTTTGAGCCAAAATATTTCTGGTGTGAAGATATGGGTCAAGAGACATGGGACATTTCACTCTCAACGAGGCAGAAAGATGTAGAAGGTAGCACTCAAAGCTAAAGAGCCAGTAAAACTGGTGTTCTATCTGCAAGGCTTGTGAACAGCACTAGTCACAAAACCAAGACAGAATAAAGGAGCTCTACTGGCAGCTGACAGAAGCCACTGCTAACTGATTGCTGTGGTTGACAAAAATGATATTGGAACACTCAGTTGAAAGAAAAAAAAGTAGATCTGTTTTCTCATGTACTGAGGAGCATATAGACCTGAAACAGGTAACAATATTTCCTCAGATACATAGGATATAACAAAATGCTACTAACCACAGAAACACACTGGAAACCGAAAGAGAAAGGTTTGTTTTGAGGACTGCTAAAAAGGAAGAGGAAACCTACTTTACAAATTGCTAAGCATGCGGAAATAGATTTATCCAAATGTGATTATGTTCACAGAGCCCCCAGGCTTTACAAGACCCAGGGAGTTCTGGAAGAGGAAATAAAATGTAAGGTAGAGCAGCTAGCAGAAGCTGGATGGTTTGCTATGGTAATAAGTACCTCCACTGAGGGGGAACAGCCACTCTAACAAAAAATGAGCCAAATCATGCAGATACAATTCAACAGTCAACCCTAAGGGACAGAGTTCTGTACTAAATCTCTGGGAGTTTTTTAAGCCTGAAATAGATTTTGTCTTTCTTTTCCTTTATTATAATTATGCTCACTCCTTTTCCCTTCCTCCCCTTTCCCTTCTCTGCCCTTTCCTCCCCCTCCTCTTCCCCTTCCTCTCCTTTCCTCAGTAATCCCTAAATCAGAGTAGTAAGATAAAGAAGAAACAGGCAAAAAAGAGCAAGAGGACTTGGTCTTCTCATTCTACCTAGAGGAAAATTGGCCATGTCAGTATGAAAGTATATGAAATACTGTATCATTGTTTCTTCCTTTACTTATTGCCATAAGAAGGAACAAGAAAAACAGTATTAATATTCCAATTTTCACTGTGCAACTTTACCTTGTGTTTGAAACATACAGCACTTTCAGAATTCACTCCTGCAAATGCCCAGAACTCATAACTATGCTAAGATTATGGAGTACTTGATCTTAGACTTCATATGACTCTTAAATGTCTGTCTTACTTATGAGAGTAACACATTCTACTGTGGATTTAATTGCTTATTTGAAGATTAATAACCTAGCAATGAATGTAGAAAACTGTGGATTATGACGAAGTGGAATTGATTCTATGCTAACTGCTCATTCTATGTATTTCAATTACATGGTTCAATCACAGTAATAAGATTACCAGATTAACTTGTAAAATTACAGAGATTTGCTAACTAAATCACAAAAGAAACAGATATTCTTATATTCACAGTCCTTTTGTATGCCAAAAATATATTAAAGGTATCAAAGAACCTAAATCTTCAGCATTTCCTCAGTCTCAGCTCTCGTCACACTAGAGAAGGCAGAAGAAACAAATGTTCGGGTACTTGTACATTTGGTTCATCCAGCATTTCCCTGGCTGGAAACACAGCACCTGAGAGAGGGCAAAATTAATGCCACAAAGATGTTGCAGAGTAATCTTGGTGTAAAAAGGATCCTTTTAACATGGACTGTTTTTTCTGCTAATTTACAGTACTTTTTAAAATAGAATAAAATGATATTATGTCTCCACTGTAAACTACATTAAGCTACATTAAAGCAAATGGAAAAGTCCTAGACTCAAAAGTCTATTAATACTGATTATGAATTATATTTCTTAATATATAACCCAGCTTTAAAAAAAGTTACATTATTTCTAAGTTAATAAACAGTCAAAGTTCATTTTACAACAGAGACAGTTTATACCAAACTGCCTTAGGGTAATCTTCTTCCTTTTTTTCTGTGAAAGTTTTTATGAAAGATTCAATGCTTTTGAAGCTAACAAGACTTCATTTCAACACTTGGCCTCTGGATTTCTCATTACAGATGATGCAAAAGCCAAAATAGCAGGTATGTATCAAGAATGAATAGGCACTTTGTTTTTTTCTTTAAAAAAATACTTACACATCCACAAATAGTACATAATCTTTACTGTCTTCTGAAATTCTACAGGAATGTCTACAGAAAAGTCCTGGTAGAAACAAGGACCAACTGGAAAATTCTCAGGAAGAGGTGGCCAGTTATTTTTTCTACCTGCAAAAGAGAGAAGGGCAGAGCTTCATAATCTGCAATGTCTGTATACTAGCAAGAAACATGCATTTGGACATGCTCAAATTATTTTATACACGGCTTTCACAAGAGCACGGTTAACTTCGGCTACCAAAATCTGACTTTTTTATCAGTAACACAATGAAGTGCAGACATATCAAGTAAAGTACATAATTTTATCTACAAAAAGACTAAGCAGGCATCTGACTGCTCCTTTAAAGTAATGAGAAAAAAAATATTTTATTTTTCACAAAACAAGCAGATATCAACAGAGAAGTTCCTTGACTTTTCAATGCATGTTCCCCTAAAGTGCCACCTTACTCACATACTTTGTTGAATATGGACTGAGGACTGAAAAGCATTCTTTGTTTGCAGAATCTTGATATTTTTAACACCAGGCTATGTCTAACACTTTGAACTATTTCCCAATATAATTTGCAGTCAAAGTTTTAAGTAAAAGCCCATAAGCCTCAAGAAAGGCAGCTATTGAAATGGTGTAAACTCCTTCTTTTATCTTACCAGAAGATGCCCTACAGCATCATTGCATCATTTTGATACAGTTGTGTGATGGACTGAGGACACCACAAAGCACACAGTAGCAGACACTTTGATTTCCTGTATGCTGATCTGCTCAAAGGCTGGAGTATATACTCTGCCAAACACGACTCATAGCAAGCACAGACTCAAGAGATTCAATTGAGGTAATAACAGCAACAAACATTTACAATTGGCATTTCGAATTCTGAATGTGAGACATGAATCCAGAAGTGGAGATGAACTAAAAACTAACCTGATGGCACCTTTATTTTAAATTCTGAGAAGGTTTTGCTTGCATTTTTTATTTTCAATCTTATTTTTACTAAGCAGTTCATTTGATAAGACTAGAAAACTTGGAAAGCTTACATACTTGCATTAGTTTTTACTTCCACTGAGGACAAGATGGGGCTGTCAGTTCTGCCCAGTTCACAGCACTAAGTATTTGTTAAGTTTACTGACTCTTCCACTGGAACTTTTACTAAGCCTTTTACAGCAGGGGATTGGCAGAGAGAGCCAATGAGAAGGCAATCAAGTAATATTCCCATCCATATTAAGAACTACTTGGGATTTCTTACGTGAAAAAATCAAATAATTTGGATCTTCATTCATATTATATGGCTATTTCTCCCATGACTGAGTTATGGAAGCATTCAGATATCTTACAAGAATTCAAGTTATTCTTTAAGAATTGTATTGCATTTGCTTTCCCACTGCACCTGTTGTGCAGGTTTCAAAATGTTCAATGAAGACTGACAGACAGCTTGCTGAGATGGTTTGAGACAAATAAAAAAACAAGCAGCCTTTTTCTAAATGCACTTTGGATACTTGTATTCCAGGACTGTGTCTTGATAAACAAAGAGCTGCCTCAGAGTTAGTTCACTCACCACAAGTTACCACCTCAAGGCCTATTAGGGTAACAGCAATGGCATGCCCACACTGTGAATGTAAACACCCCCAAACTAGTTTCATGTAAGCATAGAAAGGGATTTTCTGGCATGCCCCAATGAACAAGTTGAAATAGGAAGCACTAAGCTTTAATTAGCTCAAATGCAATGCTGCACAGGACCTGAGGAGAGAAGGCCAAAAGCATCAAGCTGAGCTGACCCACCAGCTTGAAGATCTTTGCACTGTAGTCAGTTGCACGTGCAGCCAGCATCTTAAATTGAATACAAACAGCTAGAGTATTACGAAAGACCCTGTTCCCCAATGAATACAACTCCACACTGATTCCAAAGGAGTGGAAATGAGTGGACAAAAGATTAAATTTTAAAAAATAAAATCTAAAGGACAATACTATTGCTCTTCTCAGTTACGCTACACAATTCCCCATTTACAGCATCTTTTACAGAGTCATTTGGAACAAAACTAGTATCTTCTTTAAAGCTTTAAAAGCTTTTTCCTGTTCAGCTTCCTCAAAGAATCCTTCAGATTCTTCACACATTCTTCCAGGAGTCTGATGTGAAGAACTGCAGCCTAATAACAAATACTCATTTTAGAAATATCCTGAAACATGCATGGGGCATCCGTTACATTCTGTAAGACACGGACAAATAAAACTGTCCCATAAGCCTGGAATAGACAACTAATCAACCCAGACTGCCAACACAAGTTAGTGAAACTAGACAAAGGAAAATACATAGAGAAGGAAATTAATAAACAACCAAAAAATCTTTATCTGGGAAAAGAGGTACAGAGATTTAATACAGATATAAAAGAACAAATACTGAGAAAATAAAAATGGTTTAATGAAGGGACAGGATCTCCATGACTCTTTTCTGTAGAGGAAGAGCAATTCCTCTCTCCCAGATCTAGCACAGGATTGGCATATGACTCTTCTTCCTGCGATCCAGTGATAGGACACGTGGGAATGGCTCAAAGTTGTATCAGGGGGTTTGGACTGGATATTAAGAAGCATTTCTTTACCAAGAAGGTGGTGAAACACTGGGACAGGCTTCCTGGAGAGGTGCTTGATGCCCCAAGCCAACAGTGTTGAAGAGGCATTTGGACAATGTCCATAATAACATTCTTCAACTCCTGGTCAGCCCTGAAGTGCTCAGGCAGTTGAGCTAGAGGTTGTAGGTCCCTTCCAGCTGAAAAGCCTCTACTCTATTCTATTCTACAAAACTCCCTGAGAATTTGAATTAATGAAAAATTATGCAATCCAGATCACTACATCTTAAAAAATAAAAGCCTTTGTGGAAATAAATCAGTGAGAATTCTAGATACAAGTGAAAAGTCTGCAAGCAGTCAACACCATACAGCGTGTTCTTTTGGTCTTTTCCTTAGCTGCAATCCAAAGTTCTTCCTTTTTAAAAGGAATACTGCCACAGATGTACTTCTAGCAAAGTATCTTCGGTTAAGAGGATGTGTATCTTCTCATTTTTGAATTACTGTACATAGACTGATGTTTTGCACAGCACACTTACAGTCTGTGGCAAAATGAGACAATAATCTTGACTATGGGTTTTAAAGTATATGAAAAATTAATAAAAGATTAATAATAGAATAGATCGTTCTGTTATTTGCATAGAATAGTATGTCTGTAAAACACAGCAAAAGATAAGAAAATGTTGCAAAACAAGAAAGTTCTCCTACAGCTATAAATTCTGACACGAGAAATCAAAGAGATATTACTTATGAAGTTACTTTTACTTCTCAAAATGCTCCATTTCTGTTCCATAGTACCACTTAGATATAAACCTAGAATAAAAACAGCTGATAGGAGAAAGAAGCATGTAACAGAGGTCACATTTAAATTTTTCACAGTGAAAATCTGCACAAGATAGGCCAGTTTCTACTCACTGTATGTACTGTCTCAAAGGAGATAAACCTTCCCTTCCTGAAGAGTTTATAAAACTCCCTCTTTGATCTGTTTCACAATGTCACTGTAAAACCTAAACAGTTTCTAAGAAAAACTGAAATTTCTGAAATTTAAGAAGTATTTTTTTCATGCATACCCCCCTGCTGATTGAGACTCTGCATTTCCCTTTCTCTGCGATCTAGTTCAGCTGCTTTTCTTTCCAATTCTTCTTGACGCTTCAGCAGTTCTGCCTGGGCCAAGGCATGCTCCTGAACAAAACAAACATCATTAGGTATTGATAAAAAATAGGAAAACAAAATTAATATTCCAATTGTGTTTTCTACAATGAAGTATCTACAGTTCTGGTTGAAGACTGACCAGATACTGCACAAATTCATGCTTTAACTGCTTAAAGGCAGTTATTAATTTTCGTAATCATTAGGAAAGCTATGCTTATTTATGAAACACATTATTCCAGAAGTAATTTAAATAATTATAATTAAAAGGAATTTATAGAAAAACCTTTGCAATTTGTGTGTAGGCAGGTGGTTCTTCTGTTGGTTTCATTATTGCTGGCTGGGTACTGGGTACATTAGGCATTTTCACATTTCCTGGAGGAGGCTAAGAAAACAAGAGACAATTATAGGGGAGCAGTTTCCTAATAAATATCTTTTTATTAATTCTGTAAGGACCAATCTAGTTGTTTTGGAAGAAGTGCTACTGATAAACTGAAAATCTGATATGCTGTCTGCAATATTTATAACCTTGAGGAAAAAGAAGTTAACTACATTCTGTGGTGTAATGTTCTGTTTATTTGTTTCTATACTGCATTACTTGCCATACACATGGAATTTTAGGGATCAGTAGAAAGCAAATGTAATTTTCATTCTGTTCAGACATGTGAGTAGGACAGGACAGGTATAGTTTAAGAGAACTGCAGGAATTCACAGTGATGTATTCATACTCTGAAACATGACACCATTTATTAGTAATGTCTTCCTGAGCATTTACTTAGCAAAGGCTTCTATCACTTGGCTAACTAAAGAAGCTACATACTGCATTAAACTTTCCAATTCCAGATCCATAATCTACGCTTAACTATTCCACCAGAGTATCTAGGTTTCAAGTGCCATGGACATTTCTTTCACTTGGTTATTACCTATAAGAATATAGCTTAAAAGAACCTTTTAGTAGTTCAGTTATTTTACTTTTTTTTAGTCCTCTCATTGTCCCCATTTGTCATATTCTCAGACTTTGTGGACCTCTCTCTATCATACACAATGTTAACCAGTAGCTATCAAACCAAGAAAAAAAAACAACTACTGCCTAGATTAAGTTATCAACTGAACTTTAACAAAGCAGATCAGTATAGCACCTTTGTGATGTTACATTTGTGGGGAAACTACAATTCTTCCTTTGTGTGGAACTTGCAACATGAAAGATTTCCCTGTTCTGTGATCTTGTCAGACAGAGAACCATTTGTTCCAAGAAAAATGGAAATCAAGAACAAAAATATTTTCAGTACAAAAGCACCTTAAAACAAAGCAGGAGTCAACTAAATACCAATAACTTGGCAAACTATGACTTGGCCCAGTGTCCTGGTTTCAGCTAAGATGGAGTTAATTTACTTTTTAGCAGTGGATGGCATGCCATGTTTGGCAGTTGTTCATATTTCCCTTCTAACGAGAAAGGAGGGGACACAGCCAGGACAGGTGACCTGAACTGGCCAAAGTGGATATTCCATGCCAATTACATCATGCTCAGTATAAAGGGGGGACTGGGAGGAGGAGGAAAAAAACACTCCAGGATGTGCGGTTTTCTTGGGACAGTCGGGTTCCGGGATGGCTCTGGGCTGTACGGCCTAAGTTGTGTGGTTTGGTGAGAGACTGCATTGTGTATCAACAGTTTCGTGTATTTTGTGCTCTAAAGTCCTGTTATTATTGTTGTATTTTTTTTCTCTTTTTCTGCTATTTTAGTAAACTGTCCTTATCCCAACCTGCGGGGTTTTGGTTTTCTAGGTTTTGGTTTGGTTTTTTTTTCCCTCTTTACATTTCCCTTCCCCTGCCCCCGCCCCCAACTTCCCCACCCCCACCCCCCTTCTTTTTGTTAAAAGAACAAGCAACTGTGTGGGGCTCAGATCTCAGATGGAGCTAAACCACCACACCCAGATTACTTGCATCTTTTCTAACTATCTTTTGAAATGCAAAAATGCTATATGCAGAGGAGAAAACATCACGCCTGAGTAAACTACACCTCTGTGTGTGATACTGCAGGCTATATCAGCGACATCACTTGATTCCAGCATTTGGAAGTTATCTTTCCCCATTGCACATCATCTCCTGACTGAATACTGAGATATCACAGAGGTCTCCTTTCTCAGAAATGCTCAGCGATTTAAGCTTTTCATACTAAGAAAGATTACTCAGTGTTGTAGGATGAAGACAACCAAAGCGCAAGTGCTGGGTCCTGCACTTGGTCACAACAGCCCCATGTAACACTAGAGCTTTTTTGGGAAACAGTGGCTGGAAAGCAGCCTGGCAGAAAAGGACCTGGGGTGTTGGTTGACACTGGGATGAACATGAGCCAGCAGTGTGCCCAGGTGGCCAAGGCTGTCAATAGCATCCTGGCTTGTACCAGGAATGGTGTGGCCAGCAGAACTAGTGAAGTGATTGTGCCCCTGTACTCTGCTCTGTTGAGGCTGCATCTTAAGTGCTGTGTTCAGTTTTGTGCCCCTTGTGACAAAATGGCCATTGAGGTGCTGGAGAGAGTCCAGACAAGGGCAACAAAGGTGGTGAAGGGTCTGGAGCACAAGTCTTATGAAAAGTGGCTGAGTGAACTGGGGTTGTTTAGCCTGAAGAAAAGGATGCTGAGGGGAGACCTTATCACTCTCTACAACTATCTGAAAGGATGCTCTAGCCAGTTGCAAGTTAGTTTCTTCTACCAAGTAACAAGTGATAGAGCAGGAGGAAATAGCCTCAAGTTGTACAAGGGGAGGTTTATATTGGATATCAGGAAAAATTTCTTCACTGGAAGGGTTTTCAAGCACTGGAACAGGCTGGCCAGGGAAGTGGTTGAGTCACCATACCAGAAGTATTTAAAAGACATGTAGATGAGGCACTCAGGGACAAGGTTTAGTGGTGGTTTTGGCCACGTTAGGTAAACAGTTGGACTCAATGACCTTAATGGTCCCTTCCAAATGAAATTGTTTGGAAGTTGTTTAAACTCAGTTAATACTGCTATTCCTTATGTTGGAACATTCTTGGATAAGGAAAAAAGCCGGTGTGAGAGCTACAAAAACTAGTCAACCATCAAGAGCCTTCTGCTTCAAACATAGGATAAAACACCTGCATCAAATGAACAAAAAGCTACTGAACAAAAGTTCCTATGTATTATGCATTGTGGTCCAAAGCAATCACACAAAAGCCAGAAAAAAAGATCTGATTATTGTAGCTCTGTGGCTAATGTAACAATAGCTTTGAATGCATAACTGATAAGCAGCTGCCTGCTAGACAAATGAGCAAGATTGTTAACAACCTCCAGCAAGACTCCAGCAGACCTCCTGTAATACTGTAAAAAGTAATAGTAATATTACCTGTAATAATGTTAGAAGTTGGATTGTCAGATCAGAAAATACGGTAACAATTAATTAAAAATATTTAGCCTTTGAAAGATGCTTTGTCCAAACAGCCTGCAGCGTTGCTAATGATTGGAACATGCATATAAGATTATCAATACAGGAGCCAATGAGAAAGCTCACTAGAACTAAATAACTGAAGATGATAGCCAACGGGATATATGAGATACAGCATTAATATGAAGTACTAACTGTACATGTACAAGATTCTTCTAATTCGGATGGTGACATTGTTTAGGTTCCACTATATGCTAGCTGGACATCTATATGGTGTTAGACTTGCTGTTTACTATGTAAATAATGACCACTGGGTGCCACCTTAAGAGCCTGTACTCCCTGTAAGAAATAAGACTAGACCAGTGAACTGTAGTAGGGGCTGCACATCCTGGAATCCTGGGGGACAAAAGCTCTTAAGGGATGCTACAAAGGCTACCACTTCCAGCAGACTTCTCCATTCCAACTGCTGGAGCCCAGCACACCTTGAGATCCTCTGAGGGCTCTCCAGTCCAGGCTGGTAACAGCTATTGCTTTCCTGTTTCCACATTCAGCTAATAGAAAATTGAGTGTGTATTCCAGGGATGCACACAAATACACACACCACACATGCCAAGCTGACACAGGTTTAACACCACCCTCCATGACACTATCAGAACTACACAGAACATATATATCCCATTCCTCCTCTCCAGCCAATCAGTACCAAAGTTCACTATTAAAAGCATGTGTCTCACTCAAGGAATCCAACAGCTGCACATCCTTCAGATACGAGCAGAGCTCTCTTACCTGGTATAGAGGTTTTGTCTTTTTTGCCAGTTAGCCCAGCTTGACACTCACAAAAAGATTCATGCACCCATACACTCGTGTCACAAGGAACCACCATGCTCACAGCTCCCTCAAACATCAGCACCATGCTCTCAGCTTGCCATATATCCAAGCCCAGGCCTCCTTAATCACTTTTTGCTCAGATGTTGAGTATTACCAGAGAGGCTTTTTTTCCTCAAGGTAGTCCAGCTTGAAGTTTGCAACTGAACTACACATATTCACAAAAGGAAAACACACTGGTCCCTTCAGCTGCTGGCACTTCAAACATGGCTCCATGACCCATGGTCCCTGCAGCTGCTGACACCCAGATGCTCAGTTTTTGACACCACAGACATGGATATGCACCACTACTACTTGGGGTCTGACAGCATTGCTGGCACCTGTGACTCAGTCCAGTCTTTCCAGTTGCTGGCACTCAGAACTTGCAGCACTCAGAGGTGCAGTAAGGAGTAAAATGTCACTAAAAGACAGTTAAGAGAGAATTTAACAGTAACTGTAGTGATAAGGCACATCACTGTCAGACAAGCATACTGACTCATAGCAATTTACATGCAACCAGCCACTTTCAATCAATCCTCTTCTGCTTGTCTCATCCTTGCTCCTCCTCAGTCTCCAAATGCTCCACATCTTTCACTATTCCCCTAAATACTCCTTCCTCAATTTTGCATAGTCCCACAGGAACCCCTCAACTATTCACAATATTCATTTTTATCTTGTTTATCTCCTCTTATCAGCTGAGATGCCCCGGCTGACCCTCTTCAAAGCCCATAAGCTAGTGGCTGAAGAGTTTTGGTCTTCTGTTTTGTGTGTTAGCACTTAGCTATTAGGTTTGTGTTTCTGCCTTTGTTCACTGCTTTCCCTTTTACTTATTGCTCCCTTTAGACTGAGAAGAAACTATATAACCTTAGTGAAACAGATGCTCTCACATTCCATACAAGTATGACTGACTTACTAGGACCATCATGGAGGTTTGCAACCAGAAGGCTACCATGACTTTTACAAGGATGGTATGTGATAAAGAATCAGGTATCTCTTTGGATGCTCAGTAATAGTCTGGAATTATGATCTTAAGTCAAGCCTCAGCCCCTCAAGTGATAATACAGCCATTATTACTGCAGTAACATGAAGGATGACACCACAGTGCAAGGAGCAGCTGTCCTGAGTCTCATGTAGTTAGATCTCTGTGCTACAAATAGTCCATTACTCAATGCAGGAATGACCCCAGTAGTCAAGGCAATTTCCATGTCTGTCTGATGGTTAAAAGTCCCTGTCTGTGTCGAGGTCTGCTAAAAACTAACAAACTCAACCCTAAAACCAACAGTACCAGATCAACCAATAAAAAAAATAAAATAGCATTAGTACCCTTTTCTGTGATGCTCAGACAATTGCCCAGTATAGAATTTGTACCTTCTGCCCTCTTAATTTCTTGAATCCCAGAGCTTTTTCTATAGTGAGCCTGACAGCTCACCTTGTTCCTTTCCTTGGCATGAAGCTAGCTGAGGTGCCTTTGAGTTCACGCTTTAGCCATTTTCTATCTTAGTTTTCTTAGTATTTAGCTGACTGCCTACTTCTGGAAAGTTATCACTTCTCTAAAGTCTATTCTACTTAAAATTCAAGTTTAAAGATGCTTTCCCTGTAAAGACACAACTCATTTCACATTTTCCTACATAACAATCTTCTATTAGTACTCTCATAACCTTAAACATAGCAGAAGCTTCCCACTTCCACAAAAGGAAGTTTTCCAAGTTTTCAACAAGTTTTTCCTCAGGGCTGTGGGCTTGCCTTACAGTTTTGCACCTAGCCTGGCAGAGTTTAAGCTTTCATGTCTTCTTTGAAAATAGTTTCCAATTTTCTAAAGGCTGTTTTACTCCTGTAGCACACTTGACAAAGCAGCAAAAAGCCAGCATGAGTAGCATCTTCTTTTAGTGGATCTAAACCAGCTATTTTTGAGCTAAAGTATGTCTACATCGCTGATTAACATTAAAGTGTGTTTAACAGCACTTAAGAGTTATTTAATAATACTTGATGTAATTATTCCATGACACTAGAAAAAGTAGAGCTCATAAGAAAGTTGGAGGTAGTAAAGAAAGGTAAGAAAAAAATCATGTAACTGCTTCAGCATCCACTGCAGGTTTTTTTCTGGGTATGGTTCAACTGTTTTTTCTAGGTTAATGCATATATTAAACACATGCTGAGGTTGGAAGCAGAAGGTGCCAGTGAGGGCCCCAAGCCTGTTGAACCGGAGGTGTCCTGGACAGACCACAGTATGTTTGAAGTCTAATAGAGGTTCCTAAAGTAATAGGACCAAGAGGGAAACACTGGTTACGTACATCAAAAGAATCGCAGCCTACTCCAGCCAATCAGTCACCCTCAACCAGTCAGCCACGTTCAAGAGGCCCGACTGAAATGCTGCTATTCAAATACACACAGCACAGGGAACAAACAAAAAGTCAGATGTAGGCACACCGGTGGTCTTACTGGCATCAGCAGACCAGGCCCTGTTGGGGGGCGCTCCACTGACTGGAGTGCTGGAATGGACAGACACAAGCTCTTCAGTAGGACAGGGAGGGTAGACAGTGGGGGTGCCCCCCTCTGTCCATGACCATCTGCAGTGCATAGAGTTTCACCTGGGGATGTACAAGGAGCCAACAGAGGGATTGCAGGAATAGGGGACATTATAGCAGGGTCTGCTAAAAGTCTCCTGACCAGGGAGACAGAGCAGATGAAGCCCTCAATAGACAGGTGCAGCCTCATTTTCACAAGCCTTCATTCTAATAGGAGATGTAAATAACGCTGATATCTGTTGGATGGAGAACACAGCGGGGCATAAGTGTGGTGGTTTAACTCTGACTGGAGGCCAGATGCCGACCAAAGCCACTCTAGCACTCCCCTTTTCAGCTGGACAGGGGAGAAAAGAATTGTTGGGGAGGCTTAGGAGTTGAGATTAGGACAGAGAGAGATCACTCTACAATTAGTGTCACAGACAAAACAGACTCAACACAGAATTTTAAAAAAGGATCAATTTATTACCACCCCCTATCCCCCCAATAAAGTGCCTAATCAAAACAGAGTAGGACAATGAGAAATAAAACTAAATCATACAGCACCTCCCCCACCTCTCCCTTTTTCCTAGACTAAATTTTATTCCCAATTTCTTTATCTCCTTGCCCCTGAGAAGCACATGTAGATGGAGAAATGGGGGGGTATGGTCAGTTGACCACATATTGTCTCTGCTGCTCTTCTCCTCAGGGGGAGGCCTCCTCACACTCTTTGCCTGCTCCAGCGCAGGGTCCCACCCACAGCAGACAGCCCTCCACAAACTTCTCCCACGTAAGTCATTCCCACAGACTGCAGTTCTTCACAAATAATTCCAGCATGTGTCTCTTCCAAGGGACCCAGACATTCAGGACAGACTGCTCCAGTGTAGGTTCCCCATAGGGTCACAAGTCCAAATGTGCTCCAGCCTGGTTCCTTTCTCCATGGGTACAGGTCCTACCAGAAGCTTTCTGCAGCATGGGCTTCCCACAGGGTCCTTCAGGTGTCCCCACCTGCTCTAGGGTGGGGTCCTCCCCAGGCTGCAGGTGAGATCTCTACTCCCCATAAACTTCCATGAGTTATGAGGGACAGCCTGCCTCACCTTGATCTTCCTCATGGGCTGCAATGGAATCTCTCCTCCAGTGCCTGGAGCACCTCCTCTCCCTCCTTCACTGACCTTGGTATCTGCAAAGTTTCTTACATCATCTCACTCCATTCTCTGGTGGCAAAAAGCTGATGCTTGTGTGGGGTGTTTTTTTTTTCTCCTTCTTCAATATGTTATCACATATGCTCGGCTTTGGCCAGCAGCAGGTTGATCTTGGAACCAACTGGTATTGGCTCTGGTGGACCCAGGGGAAGCTTCCACCAGATTCTCACAGAAGCCACACTTGCAGCCCTCTGCTACCAAAGCTTTGCCATGCGAAGGTGTATCTTCAAGCTTTAGCACTGAGCAGCAGATCTGGAGAACTGCATGAACTTTATTTAAAGTTCAGCCAATGTACAAGATTATCTATTATTGGACTGACGTAGGTAGTAAAGAAAGGGTACAGGGTACAGGACACAAAGAAGAAAAATGTTATTTGTGATAACATTTTGTCAGAAACCACTTAACGTCCCCTTTTGTTCTATAAATATATTTCCCAGTATTCAGCAATCACTGGAAAAACAGAAGTTCAATAAAAATGCATACAAGGCAAACAAACAAGAACCAAGGAAGAATAGATGTTATGCACACTAAGCCTTAACGCAAACAAGGTACTCAAAACAAGTGTTGCTTCATACATGCAATTAAAAAATACTTTAAAAAGTCAAAGAAATAGCAATTTATTGTCTTTGTAGACAAAACAGTACAGCAGACAGTTCTCTGTACATTTATTAAAAAAGCAATTAAGAAGTTAATGTCTCAAACCAATTTTGAAATCTAGAGCAAGCACAGGTTTGCTCTGTCATCTCTGAAGTTAGATCAATTAAAAATTAAGCTAACTTTCTCAAAGGCGGCTGCAAAACAATTCCAGTAAAAACAAGTATTGATATGTTAGCTAGCACACAGCAAGTTCTTTACATTCTAAAACAGAGATGTAGTTGCAAGCTGCTGTATTGAAGAATTGTTTGAAACGCCTTAAGTGCTATTGTACAAGAGGCATGAAGTCTAAAATTGGAGGCATTCTGGAAAGCACTAGCTCACAGATGGCAAGGAACATGCATTTAAAACAGGTAAAAACTGTAAACAGTAAATGTAAACCTTATTGAGGAAATACTATTACCAAGTGGCCAGTCAGGTCTGAGCTACTTACATGAGCAATCGATTGGCTATTTAGACCCAAAGCAAACACCTGCTTCCTAAGGTCACTTCAAATGAAAAATCAGCAAAAACGGTGGAAGTGAGTGACACATACTTGGTCAATAACTACAAAAATCCGGAAGATGTCCAACTAGATATCTGTAGTGACTAGTTTCAAAAATTAATGGACATTTCATAAAAACACTGAGATGTAGAACTATCAAGTAAGCAAAATAGGAATTCTCATCTGTCAGTGACTTTTGTCTGTTATTTCAATCTTACTGACACTGGAGTTCTAGGAATAAAAATTGCTGAGGCATGTTTGAAGGAAACCAGTGAATCTGGCACTTGCCAAATAACTCCTTTAACCTTAACAAGCATTTTGCATAGTTCATACCAGATCATCGCAAAAACCACTGCAGCTTCCTTTGACTCAGACGTAGATGAGTAGACATAAGCTTCTCAGGTGGCTTCAAGGCTACAGTCCAGCTTCTTTCATCCCCTCTCAAATTTAACAGTCCAGTCCCTCTTTGTAGAACCTGGAAGACCTGCCCCCATGTAAGGCATAATAAAAATTTGAAAATGCAGCTTAATGTGTGTCTTACTGTCCTGATTTCTGCAGTGATGGAGTTAATCTTCTTTCTAGCAGCTGATACAGTGCTGTGTTTTGAATTTAGGATGAGAATAACATTGCTAACACACTGATGTTTTAGCTGTTGCCAAGCAGTCAGGGACTTCTCAGCTTCTCATGCTGCCCTGTTAAAGAGAAGGCGGGGGGTGCTGAAGAAGCTAGGAAGGAGCACAGAGAGGACAGCTGACCCGAACTGACCAGAGGGATATTCCATATCCTACAGATCATGTTCCATTTAGAACTGTGGGGTGGACCAGGAAGTGGGCCAGCTCAGGGTCTTGCAGAATATCAACTTCAGGTGGTGAGAAACTATGCTGTTCATTTATGTATATTATTATCTTCTTCTGTTTTGTTCTATTTAATCGTCTTTATCTCAAGCCATGAGTTGTTTTTTTTTTCTCCCTTTCCCCATTTTCAATTCCTTCCCCCATCCCACTGAAAAGAGAGAGTGAGCAAATGGCTGTGTGCTTGTCTTAGATGCCTGAGCAATTAGGCATCCTGAGAAAATTCTTTTGTTTCCCAATTTCATACTTACTGGACCAAAGTCTGGCTAACTCACCTATCAGGATAAAGCTGTAGAACTCTGCTGTAATTAATAATAATAGTTTACGAAGTATAAAAAAAAATAAACCAGATTTTGACTCCCTTGTGGATCAGCATACACTTGGGGTTGTTGAGAAAATATGCTACCGCTTTTCTTACACAGCATGTTACTCATTGGAACACAGCAAAGTAATGGGATATTATGATAGGAAAAACAAAAACATCACTGTAAGGACTGCCAAACACTAAGTCAGGTTGTATAGACTCAAAATTTCCCAGGACAAAATGCTGAGTAATGTGATTTAGGGACCATCTTTGAATAAGAGGGGGGATTGAAAGACATGACCTCTGGAAGTCCTTTACAACCTATGACAGCATTTACTTTGTCATACCTGCCTATTCATGTGTTGTTGGTCGCCTATCCAAGTTCTACAGGGAGCTTAGGGATTTGGGTACAGAGGAAGAGATACCTGACCAACTTACCTGCAAAGGACTGACAAGACATTCATAGCAAGGCAGATGGTTGGCAATTCTGTCACACTAATTACTCAGACTTGTATTGTGAGTACTGCACCAACCTCCATCCATCATTGGATAATATCATATGATGATATGCCACCCACATTTGGACAGGGGAACTATGTTGAAGTTTTTACAGAGACATAACTTCACAGAACCGTGATCTTTGACCCTCAATGACACATAGAGGTTGGTTGAATTTCAAGCTATAATACCTTACCAGACTCCTCAACACCCTTTTGTTCCTACTACCATTTGGCACTTCTGGGATAGATTTTTTATTTCATACATAGCTCTCACAGCCGCACTGGATAAGAATTATTATGACCTCTCTTAAAGAGAAGAGGTTGGCTAGAGATAAGTGCTCAAAATAAGTTATCTTGAACAGATTTCCCCATGTGGGTGAAGCAGATTATTTACTAGAGACAGGGAGAAGACTTCCAAAAGAAGCCAGGTATGGATGATCAATCTGGTTTCCTATATTTCATTGTTTGGATGCACCACAGAAAGAGAGAAGCTGCTGAGGAATTTACTGGGGGAGAAAACAACCAAACAATCTCTGCAGTGCAGAGAGACAGGGAATGGTGGCTGTGGTTGGTTCATCACACATCTCCGCTGCTTGTGCCAGTTTTGTCTGAGACAGAGTTGGTTTTCTTCACAGTAGCTAGTATGAGGCTGTGCTTCAGATTTGTGCTGAAAACAGCATTGGTAATTCAGGGGTGTTTTAGTTACTGCTGTGCAGTGTTTACACAGTCAAGACCTTTTCCGCTTCTCACACAACCCCACCAGCAAGGATGCTGAGGGTGCACAAGAAGCTGGGAGAGGACATCATATTCGATGGTGGAGCCCTGCTTTCCTGGGGATATCTGAACAGCTCCCTGCCAATGGGAAGTGGTGAATTAATTCCTTAGTTTGCTTTGCTTGCATGTGTAGCTTTTGCTTTCCCTACTAAACTGTCTTTGCCTCAAGTCACAAGTTCTCTCACTTCTTCCTACTCTTCCCCTCCATCCTGCTGTGGGGGAAGCGAGTGATTGGCTGTGTGGTGCCTAGCTGCTTGCTGGGGCAGAACCACACCACCACTCTGATCCTCAGGGTTAGGACTCCTCACACTCTTCCCTTGCTCCAGCATGGGAACCTTCCCACAGGAGACAGTCCTCCACGAACTTCCAAGTGTGAGTCCTTCACACATTCTATAGTTTTTCACAAACTGCTCCAGCATGGTTCCCTTCTCTGGGGTGCAGACCAGGAAGACTACTCTAGCATGTGTCCTCCACAGGATCACAAGTTCTGCCAGCAAATCTGCTCCAGCCTGGGCTCTTCTCTCCATGGGGCAACAGGTCCTTCCAGGAGCATGCCCCATCACAGGCTTCCTACAGGCTCACAGCCTCCCTTCAAGCATCCACCTGCTCTGGTGTGGGGTCCTCCACCATCTGCTCCACAGTCAACCTCTATGGGCTGCAGGGAGACAGCCTGCCATTGTCTTCACCAAGGGCTGCAGGGAAATCTCTACTGTGGCACCTGGAGCATCTCCTCCCCCTCCTTCTTCATTCTCTGGGGTGGTCTGCAGTGTTGTTCCTCTCTCATATCTTCACTCCTCTCTTCAGCTGCAGTTGTTAGGTTCCTCTCCCTCTCTCTCCCTCCCTTAAGAATGCTATCACAAAGGTCTTAACACCATGGCTGGCACGCTTAGCCTTGGGCAGAAGTGGCTCCACCCTTGAGCTGGGTGGTATTGGCTCTTCTCACAGAAGCCACCTCTGTAGTCCCTTGCTATAAAAACCTTGCCACAAAAACCCAATACACTTTAAAAAACAAAAAACTTTATTAATGATTTTTTTTCTAAATATTCAATGTAAGAATTTGAAAGTGACTGTTACATGCATTACTGTGTCCATATGTGTTACACATATATACACAGTACTCAGAGGAGTTCAACATTAGCAAAACCAGAATATGCAGGAAGATATTAAAGGTCTTCTTTAACACTAGTTTCATTAAATGATGAAGCAGAAATACTAATTCTCTAATATCATCTGTTCCTTGTTGAATTCAGAAACACGACAAAAGACACAGCCATCTCCATGACAACTCTTGGAGCTAGAGACAAAGCCACTGAAGATACAGGCAATGGTATTTCACCTGACCTTTGTATCATTCACTGAAAATTTTGGTTTATAAAACAGGCTTTGAAATTTGGTAAGAAGAAAAAAAAAAAAAAAAAAGTTGTAGGTTTTTTTTTTAAAGACTCCTGATTTCTCATGTTAGATATCAAGGTGGTGGTGGTAACAGTTGAGACCTAAAACCCACGATGCCTTTTCAAATTCCTCATTATTTCTTACCATTTTCCTATCAAATTTTCTACTACATATGGGGTGGATATAGATTCAGAAAAGGTAACGGCACCAAAATACTAACAATAACAACACAGGAACAACAAAAAGAGAGAAAAAGTATAATTTCCTTTTTTCCCCCTCCTGTCCTATCCTGATAGCCAAAGCATCTCCCTCGGCAAAGGAAGAACATAACAGCTAAGACAGTAAATGCCAGGATTCAGTTTGAAGTCACTTTTTCACAGAAGAAACATCCCTGTTTGGATTTGCAATGTATAAATATTTCTGCAGTCTGGCATGCTTTATTAACTTCAATTAGGAGGGAGGGGAAATAAGGTTAATGCTTTATTAATGCTATAAACTGCAGGATGACATCTTACCACAACCACTAGAAATCTGTATTTCTAAGTAAAGCATACCATTCCCAGCTTCCTTAAAAACTGTAACTCCATACTGTAACTCATAGTGAAAGAAATATTTTAAGTCTTATGGACCAGTGATTCTCAAACTAAAAAGCACAGAAATGTCTAAGACATATTTTGAGACCACCAGCTTGTATCTTTTCTGCTCACTAGCACCATCACGCTTTTCAAATTGTGAAAGTGGAATGACCTGCACAAAACTGCTCAAGATGACTCAGCTTCCCAAAAATCCTAGAACAAGGAACAGCAGGAAATCAAAGCACCCAGAAACTTCATATGTTTCTGCTTTATGCTGCATTTTGTATGCTGCTTAATTTCTATCCCTAACTTGGACAATGAAATCCCACCAAGTCTGAAATTCACAGACCGTAGAGAATGACCTCTGCTCATTCAATCTCTAAAGGCATTCACTTCCAGCATCTCTTCACTTACACCCATCACATACATTTATTTGTACACACATAGCATGCCCTTCTCTTGCATACAAAAATGGTAGGAAAAGAGAGGCGAGCATGTGGAATTATAAACACATATAAGTACATTCCTGCAAATACATTTATTCTGTAATTACATGTATATTCAGCATCCACAAGATAGAGAGGAAGGAGACTATCATCTAAAGGTTACTACTGCAATCTTAGCTGAAAATAAACTTTATTCTTTCAGTCTTGCTTTCTGCAAGAAAACCTATGAAATTTTTCTTCCCTCTTTAGAGAGCTGCTCATTCAACATGTTTTTAATAAACATGGTAACATCCCATGGATTATTATCTGAATCACACTGCAGGAATATAGCACAAATTCAGTAGATCTGAACACTGACTTAAAGATTTCCTCCATCCTTCAATTTTTTCTGTACAAGTGAAATCTGTAATAAACAATTAGAATTCTTTATACATGCACAGCTGACTGTTCAAAGCCAGATGACTTTAGCCATATACTTCAGATTTCCTTTTCCCCACAAAGCTGCATGTTAAAGAAAGTATACAAGTAATAGAAAAAGAGCAACCCTGTGGTTGGGTTTTTTTTTTTTAAAAACAAGACATAGTGTCTTTATAGCTTATGGTTAATACGAAGCAATTTCGAAACCAAGCTTCAGAAAGATAACTGAAGCATGGTTTGTGACACTGTGTGTTAGGAAAAAAAAAACAACCTGGAGACTTATTTAATATTGTTCTAATAAGCTGACCCAAGATATACTCAAAACCAAGCTTCCTCCAGTCTATCGCTGTAGCACTGTGTGAAAACTTACTGTTGCAGCAAGAGACTGAAACATCAACATTCCCTAAAAGCATTACCAGATTTGACATACGAAATAAGTCTACATTTGAAAAGTACAGTATTTTAATGTTTATGAATTATAATTACCAACAGTAATCATCCATACATTTTCCTGATTTTGCAGAAGATCATCATTATCAAATATACTACTGAAAAATGCTTTTACCGTATGAATTTACTACTCCATTCCTTGCATTCCCCCTCCCCCAACAATGGGTGAAGACAATGGCAGTGTAAATTAAAACTATACATATCAGGGGCATATGACAACTCTTTCTGGGGCATAAATTATTCCGTTTTCTACAGCACAACTACTCACAGCCTCTGGACTGCTACTTAAAAGTAATGCTGCTTTTTTTGTGACCTGTTTTCTTCTTCTGAGCAGCATGTCCATTAAGTGAAATGGAAATCCAAAGCAAGACAATGGAGCAATGTGCCAGCTTTAAAGCAAGTAAAATTCAGAAAAGCATAAGGACAGACTACCAGAAGTCTTACTGAACAGAGAGAAACTCAGTTCTGTTTCCACCCACTTCCAGAGAGCCACTCTTAATAGGTCAAAGCTCACTTAAGTCACCCACTGAATTCTCCAAATACTTCATGGGTCCATCTATCCTTAAGCATCTTCCATTACCTCTAGCTAGCCCACCACATTTTACAATGTAAGTCCCAAACTCTGAAAGCACTACCTCACAAATCTCACCTATAAGATTAACAGCATGATTAGGAGATAAAATGTGCTTACTGTTCTTGAATCAGAGAAAGGATTGTACTCATCTAGTCCCGGAGGAACATTTCTTGTCACTTGTGTAACAGAAGGATCCTAGAAAAGAAAACAGTTCTGTAAATCTGTGTACAGGTACATAAGCAACAAGCTAAAACTGGTATCATACAAAACTTAGCTTTTGTTTCAATTTACAAAAGGTCTGTTTTCAAAAAGAAAGCCTGTAAATATCCACCCATTCCACTGTTTCCAAAATGACATTACTTACTTCAGAGTTTCTTATAAACCGTATTAACACAGTCCAAAAGAAACTCTATTTGTCATACATTTGATATATAAAAAAGAAGCTCTCAAAGTAAGAAATATGTATCCTGCTACACCAGCCACCGGACTCCGCAACTATAAACCCAAAACATATAACAGAAGAAAAAAGCTTTCTAAACTCCTGGTTTCCCTACACAGGACAGGAATATGAAAAGCATTTTGAAAAAATGAAGCTGAGCAAACAGTGTCCCATTAGTGCAAAAAAGTACCCCTGGTTCAGCTTCTACCTGAACTAAGTAAAATTAATTTTAAAAGAGTGCAATTTTTTTCTTCCAATGAACTATTACAGTAAGAAATACTGCTTGAGGTTTACTCGAGAAAGCTATTTCACAAATGAAATATTTCTCTGTGCTAGAGACAGGCAGGTTTGGATCTGCAGAAGAGCTGAAGAGTCTCCTAGCATAGACCACATTCATATCACATGAAGAAAAACTGTACTTATTCCATGTGATGCCTGGTCCTACTACATTGTTTCTGTGCTTAAGGCTTTTTTGCATCTTCAGAACACATGAATGGATGAAAAGAAGGCTGCTATTTTAATGGTGACTGAACAAGAATAACCCTTTCTATATATGTACACAAAACAATGCTACATGCAATTCAAAAATCAGCTTCCCTACATTTGACATATACCCCAACTAGTGATTCAATAAAGCCACTTTAAAGACAATCTCCTCCCACAAGCCTGCCATATTTTTAGCTTCTATCCTAGACTTGAATGCCCTGCTCAAGCTAAAATCTCATCAGGTCTTGCATACACCAAGGGATTAACTCATTATAACATTTTTTTTTTGGTCATCAAATGACAGGCACACAGTATCGTGCAGATGAACAGTAAAAGCAAGGGAAAGTGTGTGTGAAGAACGTTTGTTGTCAAAAGTCAATTACAAATTATTTCAAACAATCATAAAAAAGAAGAATTAAATCTGACATTAGAATTAGGCATTACTTTACTAGACTTGGCAGTACAAGATCAAAAAATATGAACATAAAACAAAGCTAATACAAATAGGACAATTTCCTAATTCTATATAGATGGCAGAAAGTTGTATACAGCTGAAAACTTATAACTCACTGTGGCAGTCTACCCAAGCTATCTGCTAAGCCATCTGTCAGTGACCTCCACAGCGGGAGATAATCATAATGGGAAAACTTGGGGGCTTTGAGACAGTTTTCTAAGTGGAAGAGAAGTGGTAGAGAGAAAAAAAAAAAAAGACAAGAAAAAAGCAACAAAAAACCCACAAGTAATGCAAAGGTAATTATTCACAACCTCCTATGAGCAGACAGATGCCCAGCCAGTTACTGAGCAATGGTTACTTTAGAATACGCCCACCACCACTACCAGCACCACCAGTGTTACTGCCAACCACAATGCTATATGGTATGGGGATCTTTGATCAGTTGGAGTTTTTATGATCTTAGTGGTCTTTTCCAACCTTAAAGATTCTATGATCCTAAGCTGTTTTGCCTGTCCCCTCACTACCTTATGCCCATCCCTAGTCTACTCAAAGGGGGAACAGTGTGAAACAGAGAAGGCCATGATACTGTGCAAGCACTGTTCTGTAACAGCTGAAAACACTGGTGCCTTATCCAGCACTGTTGTGGGTCAGGAATCTGAAATAGAGTGCCTTATGATCTGATTAAAAATTAACATCGCCCTACACACACAGAGTACACTTATTCTAGCCTTTATATATTAACATGAGTTAGCAAATCATGAAAAACTTTTTTCCCCTAGTATCCAATCAATACCTTCCTGGTACAAGTTGAGACCATTTCCTCTTCTCCTACCACTTGTTACTTGGGAGAAGAGACCAACACACCCATCACTACAACATCCTGCCAGGCAGTTCTAGAGAAGGGTGAAGTCTCTCCTCAGCCTCTTCTCCAAGCTAAAGAACCCCAGTCCCTTCAGCCACTTCTCATAACACTTGTGTTAGAAGACCTTTCACCAGCTTTGTTGCCAGTGTTTGGACCCGCTCCAGCACCTCAATGGCCTTTTCGTAGTGGGTTCCCAATCTGAACACAGCACTCAGGGTGCAGCCTCAACAGAGCCAAGTACATGGGCACAATCACTCCCTAGTCCTGCTGCCCACACCACTGCTGATACAACCCAGGATTGCTGTAGGTCTTCTTGGCCACCTGAGGACACTGGTCTCATGTTCAGCCCAATGCCAACTAACACCCCCAGGTCCTTTTCTGCCAGGCTGCCTTCCAGCCACTCTGCCCCAAAGCTGTAGCACTGCATGGGGTTGTTGTGACCCAAGTGCAGGACCTGGCACTCAGCCTTGTTGAACTTCATACAATTGGCCTCAGCCCATTGATCCAGCCTGTCCAGGTTCCCTCTGTAGAGCCTTCCTCCCTCCAGCACATCAACACCCCTGCTCAGCTTGGTGCTGTCTGCAAACATACTGAAGGCACACTCAAGCCCCTCATCCAGATCAACGATAAAGATAGTAAACAAGACCAAGCCCTGGAGAACGCCACTTGGGACCAGCCACCAACCGGATCCATTCACCACAGCTCTCTGGATCCAGCCTTCCAGACAGGTTTCACCCAAAGGAGAGTGCACCTGTCCAAGCCAAGAGCCACCAGCTTCTCCAGGAGAATGCTGTGGCAGACAGTATACAAGGCTTTGCTCAAATCCAGGCAGGTAACATCTACAGCCTTTCCCTCACCCACTAAGCAGGTCACCTGGTCATAAAAGCAAATCAGGTTGCTCAAGCAGGACCTGCTTTTCATGAACCCATGCTGGCTGGGCCTGATCCCCTGGTTATCCTGCACATGCCATGTGAGCACACTCAAGATGAATGGCTCCACAACCTTCCCTGGCACTGAGGTCAGGATGAAAGGCCTGTAGTTCCCTGGATCTTCCTTCCAGCTGAGGCGTCACTTTGACAAGCCTCCAAGTCATTTTGTATCTTCCCTGCTAACCATGACTGTTCTTAAATGATGGAGAGTGGCTTGGCAAGCTCCTCCACCAGCTCCCTTAGTACTTACTACATCGAAAGTCTTAGCTGTTAAATGAAGTTGTATGCTTAAGTACACACAGTGAGTAGAGCAAGAAGCCCTCCAATATTGTTACTACTTGCAAAAGTGGCAGCAGCTCTGGAAACAAACTCAGTGACTCAGAGGACATTTAATATCAGCTGTTTAGAAGAAAAGTTCCATTTATCTACTTTAAAGAAAGAAATATTGTATTGAAATGCACAAGTTGAACCCCAATGTGGCAAGCAGCATTCAAATTCTGCTCTCAGAAAACCTCAATTACAGAATCTGGGCTTGAACAGATGTTAAGGCCCCCCTGATTTCTTTCACAAGCAGAAAGACTCAAGAAGTAAATCAGAGATCACCAGAAGAATAACCTCATAGCTGAAGGAGGCAAGTACTAGCCTGGAGAACCATCTCTCCCATATTTCTTCACTGCAATCTTCTCTAATGCTACAACTATCCTCAGCATGGAAAGAAACTAAGCTCTTCATAGTCTGGGTGCCCAGGTGTATGCTGCTAGACTTCAAATTGTTCTGAACACCTACAGTGCACAGAAAAACTGATGCCAACAGGAGCTGCACTTCACATTTCAAAACACTACTTAGAATATTTCTGAAAAGATTAGACCTGACATCTCAAGGAACATGAAGAATGACTTTGAATCATTTACCTTACACTCACTGCATCTCATTTTAAAAAGAGCAAATGCCAACTCATCTAAATACAGCAAGAAAAAACATGAAGCACTCACACTTACTGCTGCAGAATAATAAAGCACTGAATTTAGGAGTTCATCTGGGTCTGAATAATGAGCACAAATAAATGCTGTGCAGGACCATATACTCAAAGAAAAGTGGCACTTAAATGAACCCTATCAAATTTCTATGTTGCATGACATGTATACTCTATAAACTCAAATATTCTCCTGGAATAACTAAATCTATGCTGCCATAATTTATTTTTCCATATTTGATATTCTACCCAGATAATAAAAATAAAATGTGCTATTTTTCTAATATTAAGAAACAGAAAAAAGCCACAAGGTGAAACAGTATATCTACCGTTACAATGTGTGATAACACACAGACACTAACACAAAAAGCGGCAACATGGTTGGAACCATGAAATATCCAGAAATCTCAACCTGCTGCCTGCTTTAACTGAAATTGGGTTAACTTCTGCAGATACAGGAAATTTCTGGGACAGACTTTAAATATCTGATGTCAGCCAATGAACGCAATAACTGTAAAATGCTGGTCTCATCTCAGACTGAAAAAACTGTCCTCATGGGCCAGTGTTTCTTCCAGAACTGGACCTGCCCTTGCACTAAGTCACTGTCACTTGCCCTAACTCCTTGAACACAACTTGACTTTCCTTGGCCACCCAGACAGCCCCAGTCCCTGGTTCTTTAAGTGCTGATCCCCATAATTCTAGTCTTGCACAACTCGTTGCTTCCTCTTCCAAATTCACACTTCCTCCTCCAGCCTTAGCTCACCCCAAATCCTGCTAGGTCAGCCCCCTGAGTTTTTGACGTCTATATTTAAGAATTAGCAATATCAAACACTGAACAGAATCTAAGAACAGGCCATTTTTCACACAAAGCTACTGGAGGTATTGGTGCACTCAAGTCACACACTCTCATTTCAGATGACATTTTCAAGTTTCACAAAATCAGCACAATCTATTTCCCATCTAATATTTCATTTGACTTGTTTTTTACAATCTCTCTCTTATAATGTCAACCTCAGAAATAAGTATTAGCATCACACTGTGAATTATTATGAGTCAGGTACAATAAGCACATTATTTACATCAAGAATGGATATGTCAGAAAAAATTCAAAACCAACACAAAGAGAAAACATGATACACTGAGTATCTAGGGAGTATATAGAACTATTACATGTTTTATGGTCACATCACTCAGCGATAAATTGAAAAAAACCCACCCTGAATACCCAGTTAACAGAGAGAATGTAGCAACTCAGCTAATTACAAGTGAGATAATCCAGACTATACAAGTTTTTACAGCTTTTTAAAAATTACATCAAAAGGAACATAGACCTCCATTGTCTGGGAGACTAAAACTAGTCATCAACTACCATGTTTCATTAACACAGAAGAGATTAGCAAATTAAAGACCGAAGAAGTAGATACATCTGTAATGATTCTCTGTATTACTGTTCACTGGGAATGGGTCCAGCATTGTTTCACCATGAGTAAGATGCTTTGACAGCACACAAAACTCAATAATACTCTGAAATATACCATCAGCTAAGCTTACCTCTTCCAAGACCAATACCAGCAGTATGCAGATGAAAAGAATGGAACAATAATATTGCCTGGAAAAAACAGAAAACTGTAATGCTGCACGAAGAATTGACAGATTTTACCTTCATTTCTGACCTTAGTTTTACATTAAGTTCAAGCATGATCACTTAATGACTGGAGCAGTTTCAACACAAGCCAAGAAAACAGTCCGTCTCATCACAAATCTCTTAGAAGTAGTACCTTTATAATATTCATAATTCATAGTATCGATCCTATCACCTCTTTCATCAGCCACCAGATAACACTCACTGGCTACCCTTTGGCTCTGCCACAATAGTTTTTGTCTTTTACTTTAAGACCCCAACAAATAACTTGAACAAACCTAAATGCTCTACCAGTAACTGACATCTATCAGCCTTCATTCTGCTGACTTGTTCAGCATTTACCATTTCTCTCCTGTTGCTCTTTGTGCTTGGAAGTAAGTTCTCAGAAAGCCAGAGAGGCACAGCCCCCATTTTATCCTACATACTACTCAACATGCTCAGCAAAGGAATTAGACCTTCAAAAAACCTTAGGCATATACAGAACAGAAGCAAGAGTCCTATCAGGTCTGAATCCAAACCAGTGACTCCACCCTGGGGAAATCATAAAATAAGATTCACAAATCTAGCATCGTCAGTCTTGATCAATTAGGATTTACCATCCCTGCCACCCCTACTGAAAGGCTTTGTTTTGCTACACAAAAAGGGTAAGCTCTTCATTTCAAGATAAGCTCTCAACTGATTACCACAAGTTACTCCTTATACCCACCTCATATTACCCCTTTCTAAATATGAGTAACACTAATTGCACGCTTTTCAGTGAGAATTCATCCTGAGTTTTGGGAGTTGTTTTATACTAGCAGTTGTACTTCCAGCTCTGTTGCATACTCACTAAAATCATACTGTCCACTTAGAAAATTAAGCAAAAATGCAACGAAGCATGCCTAAAACTATGTTTATTGGGTTTTTTTGATTTCTTTATCAAAAAGATCATCCCACTTTTCTTACATGAGTTCTGGAGAGCACAGCTATTACTGGATTAGTTGAAATTGTCCATGTGATACACTTTGCTTTCAGTATGGCCTCATGAGCATTTCTGGCAGGGATTTCTGACAAAGCTTAGCTCTTAAGGGCAAAATTAAGAGGAAAAAATTATTTAGCCAGCAACAGATATCAAAGCTTTTTTCCTCCTGTGCTAACTAGTGGGTTTCAGCTTTTAAATTGGGCCCTGACACTTTAAAAAGAAGGCTTGCACACGAAGAATGGTTTTTTTCATCCCATAACACTCTACATTCAGCCAGATCAGGCCTCTGAAATAGCAATTTGCATGCACTTGGTAAACATTTGGTATAAATCAGACATCTAAACTCCTCAAAGACTTCATGTTGATGCCATAAGCAGCTGCACATGGAAAATAAGTTTTTAAAAGTTATTAATGTTTGATTCCATGTCAAATGTTGCTGTTTCTTCATATTTTCTTCCTCCATCATTCTACACTCAAGAACAAGTAAGGTTACGGAAACAGTAACTTGATACTTCATGTTTCACTATTCTAACAAAGCATCAGCAGTATGAAAAGTTTCCATCTAACAGTACTAAGGAAGTCTTAGTGTCTTGCACCTACAATAGTATATTTTAACCTGTGATTAAAATCCACTTAGTACAAGGGCTGTCCTCAAAGGTTACACCTGTAACACCTGGTACAATTAATGACTTTGCAACAACATAGGCTATTCCTGTACTTCCAATAAAAAAATAATTAAAAAAAAAAACCTTAGTAACCACTACAACGGTGCTTTCACAACATCAAGTTAAACATCTCACTCCCCACTCACCTCACAGAATGATATTCAAAAGATTTTCATTCAAGCACTGCCACAACAGAATTATTAAATAGGATAACACAAAAGTAGCCAACTGAAGTTTCTTACGCTTGGCTCTTAAGCAGTGACCATTATTCACCACATTATCTGATGAAGCCATAAGAGGTTCTGAGCTACTAAGCAAGATGAATTTCCCACCTCTGAAACCAAACAGAACTTCACAGGCTCACAAGGCCAAATTCATTCTAAAGCCCACACTGGTCCCATTTTGCCATGGAGTATCAGATGCCTAACAAAGCATAATCTCCATCTCACAGCGGTTCTTAAATTGCCCTCCTCCCTCAGCTCTGAGAGGTTTGTTGGGTCCCACTATGTAATATTAAACCTCAACATATAATAATAATAATGCAGTATGTAGTAACAATTCACTGAAAACCTGGGAGAAAATGCAGCTGTAACTGATAGAAAGTATCTACTAAAACACTTCACAGTTTTATGAGATTACAGTGCCGTTAGGGAACCGATGAAGTGTACTCTTGAGAGCTAACTACCATGTAGAACTGCTAAAGGACTTCCAATACCATGATGCTCAGCATTAAATTATGCAAGATTATGAAGAATTGATATACCTTGAAGTCATGAAGGGAAATCAGGTAATTAAGTCAGAAAAAACTTTTTACATCATTTATTAATTCAATGGCAGACAACTTAATTTGCCATATTTAAGGGTCATACAAAATTAAAACCTCCATTATGCACATACGAAAATACAAAACTTTTGTGTCCTAAAAAACAAAAACACTATACCAACACTTCAGCTAGTTAGGGTCTTGATGCTTCAAATATAATTAAGACTACCCTTTCTTCCTGCCAGTTTCTGTCACTTTAGCATCACTTAAGCAACCTATGTGTAAACTGCATAGCCTCTTCCAACATAGAAGGCAGCAGAGTTATCTGCACTACTGGCTTCTGCACCAAATCTCCAGCTTGTACATCCTGCCAAACCAGATATAAAATTAATCTGTGCTCACATGAGACAGATTAAGTATAGTATCCAAACTATACGCTGGAATTACCTCTGCAGTAAATTTAAGATCTAGCTTTACTTAGCCCTAGTCACTCAAATAATCCTGCGACCTTTGTGGAAGCAATTCAGATGCCTAATGCCATTTTTAGGTATTTCAGAGCACCTCATCCATCCATGCAAGAATGACAATCATGAAAAATCTGTAAGAAATCCATGTCTTTCTGAAGCAACAACTCACTGCTAACCACAGCTTAATCACCTAAAGAAACTACTCTTGTAATTAGCACTACATACATTTGAAGGCTTTCATGACACTCTAACTGAACAAGATACTGGGTTTTCTGTTCAAATCCTCATTATCATTTACTGATTTGGCTTTTACATGGTTAGCACTCACATTTAAGTGGAAATCTATGTTAGTTTTCAATCCTACCACCATTTCTATAGTGTAGTACCTGCACCAGCTTTAAACACATCAGATGAACTGACTCATCAGAATGCATAACAGAAGCCAGTTTTTAAACTCGGAAGTAACCATTTCATGTGTTTGGATGACTCTAAAAGCCACCTCTCAAACCTTCTACAGTTTGACAGCCAAGCCACAGAGGCCTGCGAAATTCAAAGATCTTGTTTAAAAGAAAAAAAACCCCAAACAAATCACAACACATTGTTACTGTGGATGAATTATTTCACAGTAAATTAAACTGTACATTGGATTTCAAGATGCTGTAGTCAGAACCTTTGTAAACATAAGTTGTTAGTTTACATAGCAAGGTTTGGCAGGGCGGACCAGATCTGCAGAGACAGCTTCTACAAGAAGCAGCTTAGAAGCTTCCCCTAGGTCTGACAGAGCAAACACCAGCCATGTCCAGGACAGATTTGCCACTGATCAAGGCTGAGCCATCAGTGGCAGTCACAGTGCCACCATGAATCATATTTAAGAGGGGAGAAAAAAACAGAAGCAGACACTTTTGCTGCCAGAGAATGGAGTAAGAAGACGTAAGAAACTTGGCAGACACCAAGGTCAGTGAAGGAGGGGGAGGAGGTGCTCCAGGTGCCAGAGGAGAGATCCCCCTACAACCTGTGGAAAAGACCATGGTGGCACAGGTAGACCCCTGCAGCCCATGGAAGATGACAGGGAGCAGAAACCCCACCTGCAGCCCATGGAGGACCCCACACTGGAGCAGATGGAGAGACATAAAGGACTCTGACCTGGTGGCAAGCTAGCACTAGAACAAGCTTGTGGCAGGACTTGCAGCACACAGAGGAGCATGCCAGAGCAGGTTTGCTAGGGGGGATTTGTGACTCTGGGGGAGAACAGGTTGGAGCTGTCTGGGCCTGAGGGACTGCGCCCCATAGAAAGGGCCCATGCAGGGGCAGTTGGTGAAGAGCTGAACCCTTGTGGAAAAGGACTCACATTGGAGAAGTTTGTGGAGAACTGTGTCCTGTGGGTGGGACCCCCATGCAGGGGAAGAGTGTGAGGAATACTCCCCCTAAGAAGGAAGGGCCAGCAGTGTCAACTTGTGATGAACTGACAGAAACCCCCATTCTCTATCTCCCCTTGTGACACCTGCAGGGGAGGAAAGGAGAGAAATCAGGAATAAAGTTGATCCTGGGAAGAAGGGAGGTGTTTTAAGATTTGGTTTTATTTATCATTATCCTACCCCATTTTCATGGGGTACTTTCTTGGCGGGGGTGGTGGTAGTAAATTAGATGCATTTCTTTTATTCCATCTTGAGTCTGTTTTGCCTGTGACACTAGTTGCAGAATGATCTCTCCCTGTCCTTATCTTGGCTCCTCAGCCTCTCAATATGTATTTTCTCTCCTATCCAGCTGAGAAGGGGAGTAATAGAGCAACTTTCGGTGGACATCTGGCTTCCAGCCATGGTCAAGCCACCACACTATATAATCTCTCAATATAGAAGACTACAAGGTTCCCCTATCCTATGGCACTAAAAAAAAAAACAAACCCCAACCAAAACCACACACCACATATGCACTAGAAATTTGCCATTATTTAGTCACGTAAAATTTATTTCATGCTGTTCTGATCTACTCAAGAATAAACTGTCAAGGCCTGGAGGATGCCCAAACCTGCCTTCATCACTAAGATTTGCTTAGTCATCACCAGACTGCTGGCCAGCCCTGATTACTTTTGCTAGACCTGGTCCTGACCCCAACCTGACTTTCTAACTTGGCCCCAGATTTGCCTTCCTTCCATGCACTTGCCTAGCAGTCCAGTCACTTGGCTGAACGCAGTTACCATCACTGGACCTGCTCTGCTCATCCTCTTTGGCTGCTGTGGGACTGCAACATTTGTCAATGAGAACTCTACCAAGTGTAAACTCATACTCACAGGCTGTGAAAAGGATTTCTCAGTGAAAGGCATTAAATAGCTTTCACCAACACTCTGATTTCACTTACAATACCTGAGACTCTACCAAATGCATATTTCTTCACAATGCTGCTACACCAAATTCCAGCAGGATTATCACATAGTCAGTCATATGGTACATGGATGCTTTTTCTTCTGCACAACTTTAACTGATCTAAAGCTTTTTAACATTACTGTTATGTATCTGTTTTATTACCTCTTGTCTTTCAAATCAAAACATCACTTGGGTTTGTTGGTACAGCATCCAGAGGACTAATATTTACAGAGGAATACTACTGCTTTAAAAGTGTGCCTGTACCAGCCTTTCAATTTTTTTTCCTCTTCAAAAGAATACCCAAAAAACCCCCAGAGATCAAGCAGCCAGTGTCTCAAAGTCAACAACATTTTCCCTGCTAGCTAATAAGTGAAACAAGATATTCCCTTTTACAATCTAAATTTCATTACTTCCAGAAGATACCAAATCAGAAATGCAATTTAAAGTTTCTGAAATAATTAACCATCCCAAATATTACACAAACCAGATGTTTCTGCCATACCTTTATCACTCCAGAGAACCTATTTATTTGATTCAACTTCAAGTAAGAATCTGTGCTGAAATTCTCTTATTAAAAGGAAGGAAAATATTTATAGGAAGCCTCACAAGTATACCACAGACAAGTGATAAACCCAAAATATTTAAGAAAAAGTATCTAGCTTTGGACTTTGACATGAACACTTCCACATGATGCTGCCCTACTTTTCTTTGCAATCCTACTTTGTGATTTTACACAAGCACAGCAAGTGGCTTCAAAAGTAAGTAAAACAACTAATCTAATCATCATACATAAAATTATCAAGCAAAAACAAATTAAAATGAATACATATGAATAAGGTATTCAATCAACTTGAGTTAGGTTGTTAGGGTCTATCTGGAAATACTGGTTCTATGTGCAAAGTATTTTAAAACCCATAGACAAAACTTGAATGCAGACATGCATTAATACCTACTAATTTAAAAGTTGTTTTGTCACAGAGATGGCAATCAAGGTTTGGCTTATCATGAGGCCTTCTGCCCCTTCGACTTGAAGTATGGATGAGTAAAGTTATGCAAAATTACCTTTTGTGGGTACTGGAATGTGATGGAAGTCAGCAAAGACTGAAAGAATTGGAAAAAGCCTCTGAAAAAGTAAAAGTATACAGCTTTCCTAAAACACTTCCGCAAGTAGAAGAAACCCAGAAGCACATTTAACAGTGTGCTTCAAGTAGCAGGTTTTACAAAGTCCTTTTATCATGATCCACACAGAGGAGACGTAGAGCATGGATTCTACCTGGCAGCTGTCCTTCTTTGAAGAGAAACTGTTATGAACTATTGCACTTAACGCAGTCCCCAAACTGTAAGTGTGACTGAGGTAGATCCCTAGCTAATGTCTCAGATACACTACGTTAGACAAATTACCTGGACTCATGAGAAATGCAGGGGCAACTGTAATGTTTTCAATATCCCTAACCACTCAGGGTATCACTATACACTAAATTTTGCTAGTTATTATTTTTGCAACTATGAGAAAGGTCGAGGAAAAGCATTACATGTTTTTGTTGCTGAAGGCATATTCTAGAACAATGCCAATTTCTCAGTGCATGGTGCCAAAAGGTATTTAAAAAAAACCTCTTTGTTACCATTGGTGTCAGTCCAGACTATTGTTGGCGGCAACTTCAATGGCAGAGCTGCGAAGGTCACTGTGTAAAACATTAAGTAAAAACACAGTGTCTTGCCTAAGGAATTCTATCAACTAAATTTTATGGCCATAAAAACCAAACTAATGATTCAGACTCCAATGAATAAATGTCTCTAACACTATCCTTCCAGCAGCTACCTGTACTGAAATATGCTTGAGATCATAGAATCACAGAATGTGAGATGTGACAGCTCAATTTTGAATTATTCCAGCTGGTATTCAAAACTCACAGCCACATATATACTATGCGTGTGTTTTAAAATGTCAGCATGAAATAAAAGTGAGGCCCAAAAAAAAAAAGTTCTGTAAGATTATTAAACTAAGTAGCACACGAAATTAGTTTAAGTGCCCTCGAATGGTGAAGAAAGAAAAGGAGGAGCAGCAGCCAAGGAGGTCAATTGATCCTGACAGTTTAAGCCGGAACAGCAGTTAAAGAAACAGTTCTCAGCTGTGTGACAAGTCAACAGCACCAAAGATAAAAAGCTTTAGAATGCATTGTGAGACGCAGGGCATAACTGATGCCTAGACATCAGTATATCCTGCGTGCTTCAGAAATAGCATGGAGTAGGTACCCTGGTGGGGGCTGGGAGGAGGCTATGGAGAAAAAGAAGAGGGTAAATTAACTAACCTTACATATCTGTGTCAAACGGAAGGGGGAAAAAAAGACTGTAGAAGTATTACACACACACTAAATTGCCGCCAAAATCAACAATTCTGTCCCTCTTGAAAATAACGCACGAGAAAGGCTATTTGTGTTATTTTAGCAGCAGAAGGAAACACGGAAACCTGAACTTGGGAACCAGCAGCGCCCGTTTCTCGGGCTTCCGAACACGCCACTTATCGTACGAGACACCCCCGAGCCGTCATAACCCCAGCCGTGCCAAGGGCAGGCCCCTCCGGCGCTACCGGTCAGCGTCTCCGGCCCGCCAGCCCCCGCCGAGGCCGGCGCTGCCCCGAAGCGCCGGCCCTTCCCCGCCCCCCGCGGCGGGGGGCGGCTCCCATAGTCGACAGCGAAAGAAGGTACTGGGCCGCTCCCTCCCTCCCCCCGGCTGCACGCAGCCTGCTCTGCCCCCACCGCCACACCGAGGAAGGCTGACGGACGCCCGCCGCCCCTAGCCTCACCTTGAAGGGGTTGTTGAGGTCCGGGTCGGCAAAGGGGTTGCTGTCGAAGTCTGACATGGCTGGGGCAGGTGGGCACTGCGATCAGCGGCTTACAGCTGCTCCCCTGCGGCGGCCCCGACGCTCGCCGGTTCGCGGGCTGCCCGCCCCTCTCCCCGCCGCCGCGCTACACAAGCAGATGCGGCCCGGGCCCGAGCCCGCCCCCTCCACCACCGTCCAGCCACGGAGCGCCGACCTCCCAAAATGGCCGCCCCGGAAGTGAGGTTCTGGGGTGTGTCGGCCCTGGAAAGAAGGGGGAGCGTCCATTCCTGGGGCGGGCAAGCAGGCAGGGCGGGAGTAGGGCATGGGAGAGCCCATTCGTAGGGCGGGGAGGGAGGAGGGCTGGGAGAGCCGTTTCACGGGGCGGCTGAGGGTTGATATGCGCCCGTCGCCCTCGTACCTCCGCTGTGGCTGATGGGGGTGGTCTGTCCCACCGCCCTCTCTTACCAGCACCAGCTGGGAGCTGCGAGGAAGGAGGCGTGTGGTTCTCTGCCCTTGGCAGGGCTGGCGCGGCAGGTGGAAAGGGCGTGCAAACGGTGCCAGCAGCCATGGCGGAAGCAGGGTGCGTCCCCTGGGAGACGGGCTCCCGGCCCAGCACCTCCGAGACAGCGGCTCGGACAAGGGTCGTCTCCGTTTGGTAACCGTGTGCTGGGGCTACTCCGTACCCTGAGGAGGTGGTGCCTGGCCTCTCGTCTCTTAGCCGCTGCCCCAGCTCAGTCTGTCTTGTCTGGAACGTGAAATGTGTATGTGAAGGTAACAAAGCCTTCAAATTTGGGGCCTATTTGAATAATAGATCCTTAGCTCACGTGCATGTCAGTTCCCTAAATTCAGAGTGTTAGATTGGCTTCTGTTGGAAAAGTCCTTGAAATCACCAAGTTCCAAGCCCCTGCCATGGGCAGGGACACCCTCCACTAGACCAGGTTGCCCAAAGCCCCATCGAACCTGGGCTTGAGCGCTGCCAGGGAGGGGGCAGGCACAGCCAGGCTGGGCCCAGCCCAGAGAAAACACAACTTTACTCTCTTAACTCCCTTCACATGTTGGCAAGATCCATCACTTGCCAAGTGTATGGCTTCTCAGGTATCTTGCATAAAAGGTTAACGAGGGCTGTATGTGGGATGTGGCTATAAACCATGGTTACAAAACCCTGCTTCCATGGGTGAACACAATTAAAAGGGCATCCTGAAAGTTTTCAACCATTCTGAACTGTTGAAAAGACTTTTCAAATACTTCCTCAGAAATGCTGACACTTCAGTTTGAAGAACCCAATACAAATTATCCAGATAAATGGGAGTAGCTGTTTGAAGAACCTTTGTTGCAGAGGCATGGTTGAACCCTGAAATCCCATATGCAGATATCAGTCTGTGTTGATGCAACACTTTTAAAAGCATTGAATCCTGAACTTCTTTATATGCTTTCAAAATAAATTATGCTTTCAATTAAATTAATCAAAAGAAAAAAGGGGGAAAAAAAAGGTTGAGGCAGGTCATATTAAAAGAAGTTGCTATGAGAATAAAGCCGACCATTCAACTTCTTGGTATTCAAATGTGATCTTTTTTTCCCCATGAGTATTCATATACTGAGTGTGGGGCATACTGTCCAGAGTTTTATTTGAAGGCTGAGTTAGAATGCTAACACTTTTATGTATTTTAATGGCTCTACACATACCCTTATAACAACACTGGCAGTCATTACAATGGCGATATTCTGTCAACAAGTCAGGAAAAATCCTGTGTGTATACAAGAATTGATTTTGCATGGATCAGTAAAGAAAGCAATAATTGCTTCAAGGTTTGCTCTAATTCATGCAGAAGTTTCTCAATTATTTGTGAAGGACTGTCAGATATGATGGTATGCAAATGGGACAAATCATAAAAGCATGGCTTCTAAACAAAACACTTTCAACTTTTTTTGTTGCTATGAAGTGTAAAATACTTCATACTTCAAAAAACCACAAAGGCAGCTGTTGTGTGATCAACAAAAGTACATTACAGTATTAGTCATGATCATTCATACAGATCACTTATGGTGACAGCAAACTAAATCATGTTGTTTTCCAATATTCATCCATGGTTCAATATATCATAGCTCAATGATAATGTGTTGATAGTTCAAAAGCTGTGTGCATTGGCAACTGCATATTTGTACCTCTTTGAACTGGACATGAATGAATGAATGCATGCATGAATGAAGATTTGGCTGAAAATAATATCTTTTCGTATGTATTTGCTGATTCTTCGTGGACATTGTGACACTTCTCTGGAAATAATTTCTGCACAGTTAAAGGGAATAATCTGTGTTCTTGTATGAGTTTCAAGGCAATAACAAAACTGCATTAAGTCCTATCTGCACAGTGCTTTACAAAAAATAGAATTTAATTTTTTTTGTTAGAATTTCCTACTTGCAATTAACTGTTTCTAATACTGGTCCAAGATGTAGCTCATAAATGCATTGACCTGATTTTTAATTTGAAAAATAAGTTCTAGTAGAGAATGATTGACATTATTTAGGTAAGAATATCTGTCAACAAAAAATTCCTAGTCTTCTGGAACTGGTTTCATTCAGTGGTTTTCAATAATTCTGAAATAGAAATTATCTCAATCTGAATTGGCCATTTTCTTAGAAAGAAAAGTTTAAACTTCAGAAACATATATTTGTACTGTGTGTGTATACTGTACTTGTATATTGTGTTTAAGAAATCTCGTGTAAGGAACTGACTTGATATTATTCCTTCAAGTCCTGGTTCTCTCAATTTTATATCACTTGTGGAATTTACAGTGTTTATGCAGACGTCAGGTGGTGATGTCCTGTGCTCAGAAAATCCATCAGGTTTTTTTCAATCCAAAGTATTTGAATGCTAAGTAGACAAGTGATATTTATTGATCCCAATAAAATAGATCACAGTTTCATGAAGGATGGACCCTCAAAAAATAAAACCGAGCTGTGACAAATAAGCCCTAGTCACACTTGCTAATAAGTGTTTCCTTTCATAAAATGGAGTGGTCTGTGCATGATCAAATACAAGTGTAACTGTTAGAAGAAAGCAAGGATGGAGAATGTCAGTGTGCCACATGAGCACACAGCTAAAGAAGCTGCACAAAATCACCAGCACAGAAGACTGAAGAAATGCTAGAAACTCATGTGGTAGTAACAAGCAAGAGAACTCTGTGGAAGGGTAAGTGCAAGTTGCAAATTAGATCCTATAACAATTTTGAAGTCTTGATGAAAGCTTGCAGAAGACATCTAGTCTGTTTGGTAAACTTTGCCCTAAGAGTTACTCAACATCACCTCTTGGAACAACTTAAAATAGGACGAACTTTTTTCTAGATTATACAGCAGAGACTTTTACTTACAAAATGTAGGATAAGTTTTAACTTAGGAGAAAGGGAAGTGTGATAAACAGGCCTTTCAGTATAAGACCGTGAGCTGCAATGTTCCCCACAATCAGTGCAGCCCCAATTCCACAAGATAATAAATCCCGTTTAAATATGTTAATTGCTGAATCAGAGTCTTTGTGTTTCCATCATGCAAAGTGTTGAGCTAATATATACTTGTTTTAAATAGTCTGAACAGGAAGCTTTAGTCTTTTCCTGTGAGTGGGGAAGCTTTGCCAGTTCTTCTGTCAGCAGGTATACTTGTACCCTTTTCTGAGCAGAACCAGCTTAGTCAGCTTACAGGAGATGCTGTGTGAGCAAGCCAAATTTTAGGGATCACCTAAAATGTGCAACAATGAATGCTCATAGGTTGGTGAGCATCTTGCCTTTTTTATGAGAACCATGACTACTTTCCAAAGCCCCACATTATGATTTTCCCATTGTATTCTAGAACTATAGCAGGATATTTGAAATTCTTCCCTGTGGACAGCTCACCTCTTTGGAGGTAGAAGGATTCCCAGGGCAATAGCTGAATTGCAGCAGGGAGCAGGTTACTGGAGGATATCCGGGTTATGGTGGTTTTGCCAAAGGTCAGCATAGTACTACCAGTGATCCTCTGCCTGCGTACCCATGCTCTACCCAACCCTTTTGCTGTGACTGACCCTGCAGTCTGTGCTCTACCTCAGGCCCACACTGGTGAAAGGACGTGTGCATCCAGCCACTTCGTGTTCCTCATGCCTTTCAGGGGAATTAGAACTGAACTTGAGCTCACAACAGAGAATCAACATTGCATATTTGCTACTTGGACTACTGATTTCATTAATGGCCAGGTCCTCTAAGGACGTGATGTGTAAAACCAAAACGGGTCATTCTTGGCTTGAGCAAAGAATGTTTTTCTGACCTAGAATGACATTGCTCAATGTCATGTCATTCAAAACAAAGATTAGATATTAAAAATAAAAGCTGTCCCCAGTGGACCTATTAGTCCCTGCTGCTCTTCATAATCCCCATAGTCCTATTCTGCTCCATCTGTCCTGGGAGTCTACAAAGAGTAGGTCATCAGAAAACCATCCTTCTCTCTGATTCTTTTCCCTGTGGAACAGTTACTGGTCTTCATCCAAGGAGTAGAGCCCTGATCCCACAGCCAGGGCTGCCTGTATTTTTGGAGCATGCAGGCACAGCATAGCTATCAGCAGCAAGTTGTCTTCATTTTTTCCCCAGATACAACTTGTCTGCCTGTCTCCCATCAAACAGGCAGCAAGGGTAAATATAAGCATGCATATAGAGCCTAGCAATCATTAGCACTGGCCAAGACAGTACCATGTGATCATATAAGGAAAGTTATTCCTGGTAGAAGAAGGCCTCTGTATACATTCAGCTGGGAACAGAACAGTAGCAATTTCCCCCCTCTTGACTGAAGGGTCATGACACTTGTGGATGAGTGCACACACTGCCACAACACTACCTTTAAGAGGATGGCTAAACCATCATAGAAGCCAGCACGTGGGAGTAATGAATAGTAAGATACAGTCATGCGGGAAGGTACAGCAAAGCAAACACATGCTATTTGGGAGTGGGGAGATCATTCCAGGCAGCTCTGGAGTGAAACCAAGCAGCACTGGCAGTCTGTGCTGCTTGTGTGTAGCAACTGAAGTGTGGGAGGAAGAGCAGAAGCTAAGGCAGGTAATAAAAGAGCTGGTTCAGACAGTGAGGAGACCTCTGCATTACCTCTCTCCTCCCCCCACAATACTATCTCTTCCTGTATTATACTGCAGATGCCTGGTTTCTGCAGCCCTTTTCTTATACCTCCCCAACCACTTCTCATATCTGTACCACTCAAGAAGAGGTGCACTGGTGAAATCCAGTGCGAATGGTCCAGACAGTAGCAGGACTCATGCTATGATCCCTTCCAGCCAAATGATTCTGGCAAATATCTTTTCAATTTCCAATTGTATGTAAATAGCTGAACATAAATAGTTGTCTGCAATTTGATTATGTTTTGCATTACTTTTTAGTCTACTGTTTTCTTCATTGAGTCATTAAGTAGTGATTACTAATGAATTACATTCCAATTAGAAAGAAATTGAGTTGCGACTCCAGATCTGGAAAACAATTCAGGGAGGAATCTCTACATGTAAGGAATGAGCAATCCAAAACTGTGGTCCTGAAATGTCAGGAATTGTGTTCTGCAATAAACAGACAAGGTCTGAGAACAAAAGGTATGGGGAATGATGGTTTCTTGGTTTCAATATAACTATATACAGTTTTGTGGCAGAAATGTGGGATTTTGCATAAAACAGCTCAGAGGGCATCCTTCATGGTTTGACACACTAACTTCTAATGTGCAAGTGCTAGCTACTAATCTTCACACAAAGTCTGACAACTGAGAATGTTTAGGCTTGGGACAGCCTGGCCTGGTGTCGTTCCATCTCTACAAGCAGTGAAGCAGAGCTTTAAGGGCAGTTGTTTCCAGCCAGCAATGTAGGGGAAGTCTGATATAAACAGATGGCCAGCTCTTCCAGAGAGTTCAGTCCACAGAGAGTGAGCCCCACAGGGACAGAGGATGGACACATGAATGGTTGCACACTCAGAAGTCAGAATATCAGGCTTCTTGCCATTCAAGAATCTCTACCATTAGCTCTTGGTAAGTGAGCCGTGGTGATGAAAAAGTGCCCTTGTAACTGAGCTGACTCAGACCTGTACTCCAAGGTAGTATGACAGTGCACAACCACAAACATGTTACCACAGCTTTAGACGAGGAGGGAACTTAAGGCAGTCATCTGCTGTCTGAAGCTAAATCTTGGATATAAAAAAATAGTTCCAAGATCACCTGGTGAAATTAGCTTTGCAGATTTCCACACTGCTGGGGAGATAATGTGTGGTGGAGATAGGCTGCAATAGCAGACATGAAGTGAAACTGACAGGAAGAGTCATATCTGTATGATTTAAACACTAAATAGAAAGGTACAGTGTTGAAGGAGAATAAGGCAGATTTTTATCTAATTTGCATAGGCATGATTCTGATGTGTTGATGTCTGCTTTTTATATAAAGAAGAGAATGGAGTGATTCCCAGAAATTTCAGCAACTGGAAGGAGCAGAGATGACAGTAAAGTGTAAGTTAGGTAACATTTTGGGTAGAATTATTTTTTTAATTGCACGTCAGGTTTTTCCTTTTTCCTCTTCCCCAACTTTATTCCTAAGAATTTTTTCAGTGAATAGCAGAAGCAGAAACAGTGGCTTATTATATGTAGTGGATACCTGAAGTAAAGAAGAGGATATATGTTCAATTACATAGCATCTTTTTATAAAGTAATCCATAGGAATAACAGCTTTCAGGAATCTCTGCAAACTTTCCTTTCGTAAACAAAAGCAACAGAAAGGCCAGATGGTGTTCTGTGGCTGACAGCCTGTATCATGTAGAGTTTGTGTTCTCCTTTTCAGGAGTTTATGTTCTCATGGGAGTTGCATGTAGGGTTTAGGCAAGCACACCCATTTAAGAGCTGACTCTTGAAAAATCTTTGCTTAAAAAAGTGTGTAGGAAAGGGGAGGGAATGGAGGAAGCAGTGGGGATGGGCACAGAAAAGAGAGAGGTCTGGGAAGTTTCTGATCGCTACTCATGCACGTAGCTGTAGAGACATTGAAATGAGTCTTACTGTGAGAGACATTTTGAGGGTTCATATTAAATATTTTCAGGTTCTTAAATAACTCTTGCCCTTCAACATTCATAACAGGTTATTAATAAGATCCTTAAAAGGAAAATCATCTTGGCAGAACTAAAAAAACCACCCACTCATGATTTTGAAAGGTTTGTTTTCAGAATGGGAAAATTATGGATATGAAAAATGACAGATTTCAGAGTGCAGATTAAGCTTCCTCTGAAGAAGAAAAAACATAAAGTGTTTGTTAACTTGTGCCTCTTCAGATTCAAAGTCAATTAGGAAAGAATGATATTCTGTCTTAAAAATGTAGTAATTGCTCTCTCTTTTCTAATAGTAGCTCAGTGTATGCTTTCAAGACAAAAAGTATTGTTTCTTTAAAGCACTGCAGATCTCTGGAGGAAAAGATCTCAACACTGATTCCATTTTGTAATGATTCCTTATTAGGACAGATTTGTTTTAAAAAAGGGTAAAAAAAGAAAACAAAGCAGGCATATCACTGAATCTAACTGCTGTCAAGAAACACAGCAAGGGAACCAGATTAGTCATTTTATTGTGAACCTGATCTGCTGTTTACAAAGTGTTGTAATTATATACTTTAAAATGTTAGCAGTTGCCAAAAGTTAGTTCATTCAGCATTTGAATCAAACCTCACTGAAAACATATAAAAAGTGGTGGGAAAACCACATACCTTGCTGCCTTTGAAAAAAAATCTGCATAATTTATTAGCTCAAAAGTTTCAAGTTATTCAGGAGTTTATATTCTAAGAAAGTCTGCAATTCTAAGCAAAAAAGTATTTATTTGGATGAGTCCCTTGCCCCCATTTAAAAATGGCAATCACTTTTTCTATAGTTTCAAAAGTAGCTCTTAAAATTAATTTGCAGAATTATTCAAGAATGTCCATTAATCTCCATTCCAACACATTGCCATTCTTGAACATGTGGCCTTTTTTAAGGATGATAATTAAAACACATCACAAATTGTTTTTGTATGCTGATAAAATTTGCTATGGGGCAATGGCTGTAAGTTAGTGCACAGGAAGTTCCGCACCAATATGCAGAGGAACTTTTTCACAGTGAGGGTAACAGAGCTGCCCAGGGGCAACAGGCTGGGACAGGCTGCCCAGGGGGGTTGTGGAGTCTCCATCTCTGGAGACATTCAAGACTCATCTGGATGCCTACCTGTGCGATCTGTCCTAAGCAACCTGCTTTGGCAGGGGGGGTGGACTCAATCTCTGGAGGTCCCTTCCAACCCCTACAATTCTGTGTTTCTGAGACCCTGGATTTGATAAAAACACTTGATATTAAAGGCAATGATGCCAACTCTGAACTGCTAGCAGTAAGCATGCTAAAGTCAAATCAATATTCCCTTTGAAATACTTGAGTACAAGTGTGCAGCAAGCCCTGTGTGGTACTTGACAAATCAAAGCTCAGAATAGCCTAGAAGTTGTAAATGTCAAATCATCTCAGTAAATGGAGATCTGAAGTGTTTGGGAGAGAACATGCAGGTCCTTGGTGAAGGAGAATGGCCACTGACAACGTTAAATGTTTTGCCAAGGATATTCTTGTTTCTGTCATTCCCATAGCATTGTAGATCAGGCACAGAATACTGTTAACAATTACAAGGAATGAAGAGTGATGGATAGAGTATATACTTGGTGTGAATATATTAAACTGCATTGCCAAAATGTTTCAAATATCATGTGGTATCATTATTACTGCATGGTACAGCTGAAGTGCATGTAGGGTTCTCTGCTGGAGCCAAATATTAGGGCCTCATCTAAAGGAAAAAAACATAGGGGTATGTGCATACCATTAGAATCAATGCAAATCAAGCTTTTCCCCTTAGAAAGTTGAGCCGATCCCTTCATAAAGACTAATTTATGAATCTGTAATAGAACCCTGAAATAAATGTCAACCTTCTCAGCCACAGAAAGCACTCATGGCCAGGGATTAGGAAGTGCTAGGTATTACCTTTTGATTAGTCTCATGGCATTTTTACAAGAAATCAGACTTGTGCTCTAGACCCTTCACCAGCTTCATTGCCCTCATTTGGACATGAATTGACACCTCAGTGTCTTCCTTGTAGTGAGGAGTCCAAAACACATTGTTCCTAATACAACCCAGGATGCTGAGTGCAGGACCTGGCACTCAGCCTTGTTGAACTTCATACAATTGGCCTCAGCCCATTGATCCAGCCTGTCCAGGTTCCCTCTGTAGAGCCTTCCTCCCTCCAGCACATCAACACCCCTGCTCAGCTTGGTGCTGTCTGCAAACATACTGAAGGCACACTCAAGCCCCTCATCCAGATCAACAATAAAGATAGTAAACAAGACCAAGCCCTGGAGAACGCCACTTGGGACCAGCCACCAACCGGATTTCACTCCATTCACCACAGCTCTCTGGATCCAGCCTTCCAGACAGGTTTCACCCAAAGGAGAGTGCACCTGTCCAAGCCAAGAGCCACCAGCTTCTCCAGGAGAATGCTGTGGCAGACAGTATACAAGGCTTTGCTCAAGTCCAGGCAGATAACATCTGCAGCCTTTCCCTCACCCACTAAGCAGGTCACCTGGTCATAAAAGCAAATCAGGTTGCTCAAGCAGGACCTGCTTTTCATGAACCCATGCTGGCTGGGCCTGATCCCCTGGTTATCCTGCACATGCCATGTGAGCACACTCAAGATGAATGGCTCCACAACCTTCCCTGGCACTGAGGTCAGGATGAAAGGCCTGTAGTTCCCTGGATCTTCCTTCCAGCTGAGGCGTCACTTTGACAAGCCTCCAAGTCATTTTGTATCTTCCCTGCTAACCATGACTGTTCTTAAATGATGGAGAGTGGCTTGGCAAGCTCCTCCACCAGCTCCCTTAGTAGTCTTGGATTATGGGAGGTTTATTCTGCTCTTCATCTCTGTCTCCCAGCTCATGCAAATGTGTGTGAGGTCTTTTCCACAAAAAGACTAATTTTCCTGGGTTTTATGGTACAGTAAGTCTGTAGACAAGCAAGAAAGGAGACAAATGTTAGTCAACATTCAGCAAATACTCTTGGGAAAAATTATGGATGTGGGACCTAAGTCTGTTAGCAGCAAACCCCACCAGGTACATAAAATGCCTGAGAGGAAATGCAGTTTAAAAAATACCCAGGGAGAGCTGTCTTCCTAGCAGTGTGACTTCAAGGAAAAAGTAAGGTTATATGCTGGACACTAATTTAACAATATAGATAAGACTCATTACATAAGCAAGAGTTCCTGAAAGTAGTTGCTCGTTTTCAGTGAGAATGACCCTTGAATTTGTAAGTTAAAGAAGAACTAGTTAATAACTTGCTTCACACATGGAGTAGTTTTGTGAGGTTTTTTTGTAAATAACAACTTTCTTCCACTTTTTGTCCAAGTAGTCATTCCAACATGGTTGTCAAATACAACTTGTCCTCAGAAATCTGTCTTCAATGCCTTTCTCAATATTTATTCCCTTTCTTCCTTCAAATTCCACCCACAAAAATCAACAGAAAAGGAAAAAATTAATGTTTTTACTAATGTTTGTGGGTATGCATCTACATTCCTTCAGAAAGACTTCCATTCCCACCATACAAATGTACCATCAAACAGGAAGTTTAAAACATCTGGCAGTGGCACTGTGAAGTCTCGGTCTGCTGTGAAATGTGACATCACAAGAATAGTAATAAAAGGGTTCCATATCTATTGGTTTTCTATTTTCCAACCTTTTAGACCAGTTTGCAAAGAACAGAGTATTATGCTGTTTGTTGCTTTCAGAAAATGTTGAGAGAAGTATAATATTAGACTCAAAGGAATTTCTATTTCTTGATACAAATTGCAGCTGTAACTCAAAATTTCTTAGCTTTTCATGCTTTCCAAATCAGAAAAAAAAAATCTGTATTTAGAGTCAGTGAAAATCTGAAGAATATAGAACCCAAATGTGACAGAGAACACAACAAATTTTCAAAACACGAACATTGATTTTGCAAAATTTTTATTCAAAAGTGTAAAAGAGTTCTTCCATTTTCAATATTCTTAGTGACAGAATAAAGAAGCTGTATGTTTTCTGTTTCATGCCCATGTTCTTGCTCTGAGATGCGCTTAACATTTGAGAAATAACTTAGGAACTAAGCAGTGCTGTTCCTCTTTTTGTGACATCTATTGGACCGCTGCAGAAATGCTGAGAAAATGAAGGTAGCAAAATAACATATTTGGTATTTAATGCAGAGGAACATTTATGTGAAAAGTGCACCACAGGAGTAAATATTCTATCCACTTAGTAAAGCAGCTGATTAACAAGCAATGCCGTTTCACCTAGGTGTCCCACCCAAGAGATAAGCTTAGTCAGGGGTTCTGCCATACAATGGAACATAAATTAAAGTGAAAATGTTAGCAATATGCAACCATAGTGGCTCCCTTTCTTATCCATCCCAACAGCTAAAAACCCTCAACAACGCTTTCATCATCTCATATCTCGTTTATTTTAACAACCTTTCCCCAACAAAGTCATTTTTCATCGCTCCTATCTTCCCAGAATTCTGTTGCAAAATTGATTTCCACATCACTTTTGCAGCTCCACATAAGCTCTGTCTTCTCCATCGTGTCCTGTATGAAGTAGTGTAATTTTTCATCTCACACTGAAATCTGTGACAACAGTACTATCTAATTTATAGAAAGATTAAAGTGTTCCATGAAGCAGATAGCACTGAACTTGTGCTGTCTGGTTAATTTTGAGATAACTGTTGTGATCTGCTTTAGCTCATTCTAATCTTTTGCTGCTGGTTTGTATTTGCAATCCACACTTAGTAAATTTACATTTTGAATTTTGTCTTTTAAAACCATAGCCTTGCAATAATAAGTTACAAAACAGTTTTCACAACCCTTGCATGTTTCAGTTTTCCATATGAAATTTCATACAGTAAGTAGCTTTATCAGCTTGTTTTCTATGATTCTTGTATAAAGGACTGCTTTTAAAAATTCCTTTCACAGACGGTTGTCTTTAAATACATTTATTATAAACATAATGTTATCTAGGGTTGTATGCCATGAATAAATACTTCCTTTGCTTAAAGACTTTTAAGTCTGAGTGGAAGCATCTCTCTCCTCTCCCCTTCTCTGTAGGATATGTAAAGCTTTCGATACTGTCTCCCATGGCATCCTGATAGAAAAGCTGAGAGAGCATGCATGGGACAGATGAGAGGACAGTGAGGTGGGTTGAGAACTGGCTGTCGGACCGAGCTCAGAGAGTCGTGCTCGGTGGAGCAGAATCTGACTGGAGGCCTGTGACTAGCGGTGTTCCCCAGGGCTCGGTGTTGGGTTCAGTCCTGTTTAATATCTTCATTGACGACCTTGATAAGGGAATAGCATCCACCCTCAGCAAGTACCCGATGATACAAAGCTGGGAGGGGTGGCTGACACGCAGGAACACTGCGCTGCCGTCCAGCAAGTCCTGGACAGGCTGGAGAGCTGGGCAGGGAGAAACCAGATGAAATTCAACAAAAGCAAGTGTAAAGTCTTGCACCTGGGGAGGAACAACTGCATGTATCAGTACAGGCTGGGGGACGACCTGCTGGAGTGGAGGTCTGCAGAGAAGGACCTGGGGGTCCTGGTTGATGACAGGTTGGCTATGAGCCAGCAGTGTGCCCTGGTGGCTAAGAGAGCCAATGGGATCCTGGGGGGCATCAGGAGGAGTGTGGCCAGCAGGTCTAAGGAGGTGATCCTCCCCCTTTACTCTGCCCTGGTCAGGCCCCAGCTGGAGTGTTGTGTCCAGTTCTGGGCTCCCTGGTATAAAAAGGACAGGCATCTCCTGGAGAGAGTCCAGAGAAGGGCTACGAAGATGATTAAGGGCCTGGAACGTCTCCCATATGAGGAAAGGCTGAGAGAGCTGGGGCTGTTCAGTCTAGAGAAAAGAAGAATAAGGGGGGGACCTAATTAATGTTTATAAATATCTTAAGTATGGGATACCAGGGGAACTGGCCAGCCCCTTTTCAGTGGTCTGTGGAGACAGGACAAGGGGCAATGGCTGCAAGTTGGAGCACAGGAAGTTCCGCACCAACATGCGGAAGAACTTTTTCACAGTGAGGGTGAGGGAGCCCTGGGACAGGCTGCCCAGGGAGGTGGTGGAGTCTCCTTCTCTGGGGATATTCAAGACCCATCTGGATGCCTATTTGTGCAGTATGAACTAGGGAGCCTGCTTTGGCAGAGGGTTGGACCCGATGATCTCTTGAGGTCCCTTCCAAACCCTACGATTCTGTGATTCTGTGTGTATGTATATATTATAATTATATTGCCTAATTCCATATTGCCCAAAGTGCCGTATACTGCCACTTGTGATTTTAAATTCTGGAGTGTGTTTCACACTTGCCAGAAATTTTGTATGGAAGGTTTTGCAGGATTGAGGTCAGTGTTTTTAAAGAAGTGTTTCCTCCAGGAATTCTTTGGCTGCACTGTCCTGGTTTGTCTTGACACAGCATTGTTGCAGTTGCTCTATTTTGCATATTAACTTTCAGTTTAATCTTTAGGTCATGTTTAATTATTTTTATAGAGTTCTTTCAGATTCTTCTGTGGATTGTGAGAGATTAGGGGGAAAAAAGAGATACTGAAGTCCAAATAGTCACAAAAACTCCTGGAATTTACCAGGTTAAATAATAAAATTTTTGCATTTGCATCAGAGTAAATAATGGCCATTCTATATTTCATTGAAAGAGGTCATTCTTCTGAACATTAGTGCCAAAATACCTAAAGTTCTAATCTGTATATTTTAGATATCATCTGTCATTCTTTACTGTTTCAAGCCACAATTCTGTATCTCTGACTTGCAGTATTTTAGTTCATATCCTTTTTCCTGAAAAAGCTAAATTGCCATTAATTCTTCCCAATTCTGTATTGTATGAAGAACATAAAGATATAAGCATGTAATAAAAACTTAATTTCTGCTTCCAGTAGGTAAATCCCTCCAGTTTCTTCTGTGTCCCCACTCAGCTGTCCTAAATAGCTTTGTAATTAAAATGAGGAGCAAATATGATAAGTAATGTTCCTGCTTTTTTCTTCTGCATAATGTTATGTTTCTGGGTTTTGCTACTATTTTCGAAACAGCTGAAGAGTCATTATTTTCTTTTCATTTCTGAAAGGGTTCTCCAAAACAGCTTTCTTCTATGTTCTGAACAAAAGAGGATATCCTAGCAACTTCAAATACTTAATTATTCTTCTTTAAGTTAAAGTCATAGATCTCTATATTAACAGTTCTAGAATTCTCTCATGCAAATGTTTTATTTTGCATGTAGTCCTTTTCTATAGCTAGTTAACTTTTAGTAAACCTTATTTATAGTAATTTTTATGTGTATACCAGCATTTTGATGAAATTATTTATTTTCACAAAATGATTCTATTTTATTTAATGTAAATATTTATATCTAAAAATATTCCTTGAAGTATTAAGGCTTACAGTTTGTTGAAGAATAAGAAGTCTTCACCTGATTTGCATATCGAAGTGATGTTTCATGGAAGAACCCCCAATAAGCACGTTGTTGCATTTCAACACCAGAGTACATGTATTTACTTATACAAAAAGACAGTATCTGAAGATGCAATCATGGGATTAAGGATACTCTTCTGTTTCATGATAATGATTTTCTTCTACCCTCTTTTATTTCATATCAAAACAAGCATTTCCAGACCCTGAGGTGTGCTGGCTTCCAGGCCTCTAGTCTCTGCAGGGGCATGTTTAAAAAATGCCATTAAACTGTGTTACTTCCTATGTCTCTTGGGGCAAAGGCTTAAGGCTTGGGAAGGGCTGACGGGTCAGGGAAGGTCTTGCTCTGAATAAAGTGCTAGAATATTGAAGATGTTTGAATGCTGGGCAGAAGTTTGGTACATTGTGACATTCTAAGTGAATTGCAATTAAAATATATGTACAATGTATAATGTATAAGACATCAAATTACTTTATAATAACAAACGATGAACATTATGCAATACTACTATAAAACATTCTTATATACATTTAAAATGTATATAATAAAAATATACAAATTATTATTGTAAATGTAATATGCAATATATACTGTCCATATAGAAAACCCTAGCATGAGTTATAAAATTAAAACCAGCTGATCTGAGAGAGAAATAAGTAATAGTTAAAATCTTGTATGATTTTATGCCAATTTTCAGTTTCCAAAGTATAGTTACACTTTTCATTTACAGCAATAAGAGCTGTTTGGTTAATGCTGGTAGAAGCTGGAAAATAATTTGAAAGAGTTTTCAAATACATTTACACAACAGAATACAGCAAGAGAATTATCTCCTCACTATTTCCTAGATGCCTATTTTCATCCTTTCTTCAAAGCAGAGTGCAAGTATCATCTATTGGAAATATTAAAACCTTTAGACACCAAACTTGGGAAAAAAAACCCAACACTACAGAAACCTTGGCGTTCTTCATTGATGTAATTTATTAAATGTAGTATGTGTAATTGCTTGTATCAGCTAATCTGGTTGTCACTTCCATCATACTGATCAACAGAAACAAAATGCTGCTGAATGAAGAACAACTGAAAAGATGGCCTTGTCATATATATTTTTGTGACTTGTAACAGCATTCAATAAATCCTCCAAGTATATAAGAGAGGATCTGTGTTGCAGGTAAGTATATACTGAATACCAGTGAATTTGAAAAGCCTTTCTACTCAGCTGGCACCACCTTGGTCTGCCATTCTCGAAATATGGTATCAGAACATTAACTTTTCCAGGAATGTTCCTCTGCAAGTTTAAAGGGTTTTATTTGTAAAATAAAGGCACAGTGGGACTTTCTAGAAGACATAAAAGACTTCAGAGTGCTCAAATCATTAGAGATCACTGTGAGAATTGATGCCAGAGCTCATGGCTCTCCCTATTGTACTTCTGTTCCTTAACTAGGGGTAAATTACAGCATTTGTGGGTGTTGACCAGTAAGAACTCTGATTCTGGATAACTGTAGAACAAAGATGACCTTAGGAAGAGGTGAGCTAGTGAGTATAGAAGAAAGCTCTGTGGATTCCTGAGGAGCCTGACTTCTCAGCAGATTGATTCTCACAAGCAAGTTCTATTGATTCTCACGAGTTCCCACAAGACTTGCTTTGGAAAGTTGTCCCATTTTCAGAATGTTTTAAAATGTTGACAGATGTGGTGGGTTGACCCTGGCTGAAGGCCAAGTGCCTACCAAAGCTGCTCTATTACTTTGCTCTGGTGCCCAGAGTGCGTACATGCACATATGCGCACCCATCCCCAATTCCCACTCTCCCCATCCCCCCTCACACACACTCCCTGCTCTCAATATCTAGCCACTCAAATTCAATACAATAGAATCTTGTGTCAGGAAAAAGAGGTCACACCAATGCAGGTTAATAAGAAACCCATTTTCTAAATCTAATGAGTAAGGCAATATTAATTAGAAAGTAGTTCTGTCTCACTGTTTAAGTCCAAGACCATACGTATTTCAAAACAGCCAACTGAGAAAGTTACTAACACTATCCAAATATGAATGGGACCTTATTAATAAATAAAACTGATACAGTTAAATGAAGCTTTCAAAGATGCCATAAATACTGGGAAGAGATAAAGAATTACTGAACCTTTCTCCACTGTATCAGGTGATGCCTTGTGTAAGTGAAACCATATGTTGCCTGCAACTTACTCTTGAGTTACTATTTTTGAAGCAGGATTTATTATATGGAGTACTTACTTTGGGATCTGAGTAATCAAGTCTTTTTCTTACTTGCCAGGGAGGAAGAAAGGCACTCAATGTAATAGTAATAAAAAGGCAATTAATGTAGAAACAGACAGATGAGAGCAATTCATTAAAGGACCTCTTTTCTGAGGAACATGCCTAACTTTGTGTAGAGTAAACATCTATTGCAGTTCTCATATAGCTCATTCCACAACATCTGGCATCCTTTAGAGGTCAGACCTGCGTAAACAAAACTTTCTTTGTCTTCAGTGACAGATTGGAATAATTAAACTTGACTTTTTAACAATTTCCTTTAATACTGCACTAAAATTATGCAACATTAAGCTATATGTTAAGCAACATTGCCTCCAGGACTCTTGAAAAAAGAATAGAAGCTACAGCTTCTGAAACTGATCAGAGGCAAAAAGAAAATATTAAAATATGAATATTCATAAGTGAAAATGAAAACAATTCAAACATAAGAGATTAAAGCCAAATCACATACCTTATAGTTATCTGAAACATCCCTTATTTGTATGAATACTCAGCTAAGACAGGAGAACCACAAGTCAGATCTTTAGCCTGAACCTTTAGCCATCTAGTTGAAAAAAGGGAAATCACAAAGTAGGTCACTTTTCTGTATTTTAAGAAAGACAGATTAGGCAACAAAAGACATTAAAATCCATTGTAAAACCACAATGTGATCCATGATTAAATAAGCATCTTCTATTCTTTATCCAGTCTTTGATGGTGGAGAAAGCAAGGTTTTTCAATGCCAAATCTTAATCAACTGAATGAAAAAAGATGCGTATCAGTAGTCATTATATTTTAAATAGTACTATTGCTAAATAATACTTCACAATGCTAAAAGGATTAATATTTTTAGAGTCTAAATGCACTAGTCAATTTAAAAGGCTAATGTTACACATGAAAAATAACCTTTGAATCACTTTACAAATTCTAACATTGAAAGAAAATGTGTAAATGCAGAACACAGTCAAAACAACTTGCTTATACATCAGTGGTCTTTTTTTGTTGTAGATAAGTTATTGCAGCACTGTGATGTACCTTGATAACCATGGAAGGAAAAGAGATGAATACATTAATGTAAAAGACAATTGTCTGGCTGAATTAAATTGCAAGAACAAAACTAATATAAAATATTTATTATGTATTGAAGTAATAATAAAAAATTTTAATTTTCCCATTTCACCTGTTCTAAACATAAAACAAAGTATTTCAAGATTATCAGGAAAACGGACTTGTGCTGGCTGTTTGGGGAAGTTAACTTTGTCCTTACCAGAACGAGGACAGTATCCCTTTATGAAATTTGAAGATTCTGTTTTGAGATTGCATCCTTATCTATTTTAGCACAGAATAACTTCTGAGAACAGAATTGTAATGCTACCCCATATATCGATCCCTTGATATAATCAACATGAAAGCAGAAACGAGTTCCAGTTTTGTATTAAGTGTGAGACAAGGAAAATGGCCAGCCCCTTTTCAGTGGTCAGTGGAGACAGGACAAGGGGCAATGGCTGTAAGCTGGAGCACAGGAAGTTCCATACCAACATGCAGAGGAACTTTTTCACAGTGAGGGTGACAGAGCCCTGGGACAGGCTGCCCAGGGAGGTGGTGGAGTCTCCTTCCCTGGAGATATTCAAGACCCGTCTGGACGCCTATCTGAGTGATATGTCCTAGGGAGCTGCTTTGGTGGGGGGGTTGGACCCGATGATCTTTGGAGGTCACTTCCAGCCTCTAACATTCTGGGAATCTGTGATTCTGTGATTACCATCCAAGTATCACAGAAATGTGGGTACAATTTGTGGTTGGCTTCTTCTGCTGATTTGCAGTAAAAAGCCCTTGGAATAATAAAATTGTATTGGTATTTTATGAGGTGCTAAAAATATGAAGATAAAAAGATGCACAAGAGTGCCTTAGAGAAATTGCCTCACCTCTGAACATCTTTGGTCCATGTTTTTAAGGCTGTGAGTGGATTAGATATTGTTTTGATACAAGTTTAGTAAACAAGATCTGTAATACTGTGGACCGTATGTATGTATGTATGTATGTATGTATGTTAATATTAAACTTCTTTCTCCGCTCCAGAACAAAGGCTTGCCATAAACCCAATCAGATTTAAATAATAGCAAGAGGGGTTTTTTAATACCTATTCTATTTCTATATCTTGCAGGTAAGACTTTTATTACATTTTAAAATTTCTGTGTTGCAAACATGAGACAGTGAAAATTTAGGCTTGATATTCTCACATGCCAGTTTTCACCTAGTAGCTGAGGTTATTTTAGTTCATATTAAATACTAGTTTCTGTTGCTCCATATCTCATGTCATTTTCATATAGCTTCTTCAGCTAAGTAACTGTTTAATTTTTTTTTTAAAATCTGTATTACTTGACATTACTTAGAACAACAAAAATAGAAATCAGGTGGCTCTAAACTTGAAATGACAAATGAAGCAATGAAAGATGTAACATCCAATAATAATTACAATAAATGAGTGAACTGAAATTTGCTAAAATAAGTATATCATCACTCATATTTACTTCTATGGCTTGTTTAGATTGAGATGTCTCACAGCTTTTCTGTAATTTAGCTTTAATAACATCTCTATTAAGTGGATGCCTGTTGAACAGATAAGCATTACTTAAATAATGACACTTCAGTAGTGAATTAACTTTCTCCTGTGTAATTAAGTAGCTGTCCATCATATTCATCAGCTTTCTAAATTGTTTTTCAATATCTTCATTGTTACATATTAGCCACCCACATTAATTGCTTGGGCAGACCATACAGTGACTGCTTTCCAAGACTAGGGATGAATCCTTTACATACGGTAGCTGATGGTACTGGAAAGGAGAGACAGGATAGTGATAACTACTCAAAAAACCAAAGATAGGTAACTTTTAATGTTGTGAAGGACAAAAGTATTTACTTGGCTGGTACAGTAATAAAATGTTAGGTTATCATAATAGTGATGGACAAAGGAAGGATGACAGACATCATCTTCCTGGACTTGTGTAAGGCCTGGAACACTGCCCACCATTACATCCTTGTCTCTAAATTGGAGAGACGTGGATTCAACTGAGGGACCACTTGGTGGATAAGGAACGGGCTGGATGGTTGCACTCAAAGACTTGTGGTCAATGGCTCAATGTCCACGTGGACTTGTCACGTCTGCGACAAATGTTCCTCAGGGATCAGTAGTGTTCAACATCTTTGTCGGTGACATGGACAGTGGGAGTGAGTGCACCCTTAGCAAGTTTGCCAGTGACACCAGTCTGAGTGGTGAGGTCAACATGCTGGAGGGACAGGATGCCATCCAGAGGAACCTTGACAGGCTTGAGAGATGGGCATGAAGTTCAACAAGGTCAAGTGCAAGGTCCTGCACATAGGTAGGTGCAATCTCAAACACAATACAGGCTGGGTGGAGAATGGACTGAGAGCAGCCCTGAGGAGAAGGACTTGGGAGTGCTGATTGATGTAAACCTCAACATGAGCTGTCAGTGTGTGCTAGCAGCTCAGAAGGACAACCATGTCCTGGGCTACATCAAGAACAGCGTCATTAGCAGGTCGAAGGAGCAGATTCTGCTCCTCTACTCTGCTCTTGTGAGATGCCACCTGGAGTACTGTTTCCAGCTCTGGGGTCCCTAGTATAGGAAGGACATAGACCATGCTAGAGTGACTCTAGAAGTGGTGACGATCCACGAAGATGGTCAGGGGACTGAAGCACCTCTCCTTTGAAGACAGGCTGAGAAAATTTTGCTTGTTCAGCCTGGAGAAGAGAAGGCGCCAGGGAAACCTTATTGCAGCCTTCCAGTACCTAAAAGGGGTCTACTGGAAAGCTTGAGAGGACTGTTTATCAGGGCATGGAGTGACAGGGCAAGGCGTCATGGCTTTAAACTAAAAGAGGGTAGGTTTGGATTAGACATTAGGAAGAAATTCTTCCCTGTGAGGGTGGTGAGGCCCTGGCACAGGCTGCCCAGAGAGGCCAAGGCTGTCCCCTCCCTGGCAGTGTTCAAGGCCAGGTTGGATGGGACTTTGGGCAACCTGGTCTGGTGGAAGGTGTCCTTGCCCATGGCAGGGGCTTGGAACTAGATGCTCTTTGAGATCCTTTCCATCCCAACCCATTCCATATGACTCTAAAAATGCTTTTTCTTGAGGATATTTTCAAATTATGTCGTATATTTCCAATAGTTTAGCCAGGCTGAGAAAAGAATATCTGTTTAGCCCCTTTCTATCCAAATACAAATATTAAAATTATGTTCATACAGGCTAATCAGTGAAAGCATGAACTAATTTTTAATTCCTGCCTACTGTTTTTCAGGGTTTGCAATAGGGAGATACTATGTTAGGGTGGGAGAAATAGCAATATTCTGTTTATTAAATAGAAATATATTTTTCCAAAGTTAGCTTTTGTTCATAAAGGGATTAGTTATTGTTATTACATGCATTTATATAGAACAAATTACTACAGTATCTCTGGTAATTTTAAGGTAAATTAAAAGAAGAAGCAAAGAAACAATTTACCACTAGATCTGAACAACCGAATTAATAACTAAGAAGAGCAAAATGTCCTCCTATTTCTGCTTTCAGGCAACAGCATAAAAAGGATCCTGCTCTTACTGAACCGTGTATAATTAACTGCAAAAGCTTGGACAATGGGATTTAACTTACAGCTTTTTTTAAATAGGAGAAAATTGTGCTTAAGCATAATTTGGCAGAAGTGAATTGTGGAAAGGCAGTCTTTGAAGAGCAGCACTGAGATTCATCCTCCAGGAAAGACATCTGAAAATTTTAGATAGTGCAAATTAAATAGTAGGATGGAAGAGACAAATTTAAATATGTGGCACATGGGTTGCTTAAGTTCTTGCAAAACATAACCAGATCCTTGAATTTCCCATTTTGTGACAATTAAGAGAGCGCAATGTTCATTTAATTCATATATGTGGAGGGTGTGCATTAAAGTTAATAACCAAAACTTATGAGTGATTTTTTGTCTCCCAGATAAAGCTGTTAAAATTATTTACCTAGCTTATCCCAGCATTTTGTAATCATGTTTCTGGGATAATCCAAATTTGTGCTATTAACTGAGAGAAGAGATTTCTTTTCACTGCAGATGTTTTTAGTTCTAACCTCAATCTAGTTATCATTTTAATATAGAAATGTCCAATAATATACAAGAAATTTCTAGAAACTTTTAATCCTACACAGAATTACCAACACTATGAGCAGTTGGGGCTGTTGACCAAAAATCTTCAAAAGCCCCATTTTGACAACAGTTTGGTTCTCCGTGTGCAAAACAGCCTAAGTTATTCTTTTGGTATTTTCCCCATACCCAAATATCCATCACCCTCCCTCAAATCAAAGCTGCAGTTTAATGAATCCTCTCCAGTTGTATAAAAAAAGCCTTGACCACTTCCCAGTTGGATCTCATGAGCACAAAACAGGAGCCTCTGCCTCTCAGTGAGGTAGACCATCTCATTACTAGTATTTCCCTTAAAGTCTCAGAGGAAAGTGAAAAATCCAAATGAAGATGTACACATCCAGGCACATCTAGGAGACATCAGATAGTACTTGTTTCACGCTGTCTGCATAGGCCTCTTTAATGACAAACTCTAGTCCTAAACCTATGCTTAATAATGTATGCACAGTGAACACATGATTGCTATGTCTAGCAAATAAAGGTAGAAAAATGGAGGCTAAGGCTGAATGATATGAATTCAGGTTCAAATGCACTAAATTTTAATGAATAATCAGATACTGTGTCAAATTAATGGACTGTTTGCCAACATAGTTCTCCTAAGTGGCAGTCACAGTACAGAATACTTTCCATTTGAAATAGGAGCCAATGTATATTCTATAAGTTGGCATATGAAGGGGTCATGTGAGGAAACGCAGGTTCTTTCTGAAATGAACTCATTCTATAGATGTCTAAATCGTGTATATGGCACTATATGCCATACTGGTAGGACTAGGTTGTCAAACAGTGACTGTGATACCTGTGAGAAAGTTACAGTAGAGGGCAGGAAGGACAATACCTGAAATGGGGCCAACAATGAAAACAAAACAAAACAAAAATTATTTACGGCTGAGCTTAATTAAACCAATAAGTAGGTCATGTCAAATCTCCGTTTCATGATAAAAAGACTAAGTGGAGCCATGTAAGTAATTATTTTAATTAAACATCTTAGTCTACATGGTGCTAAAATAACAATGTATACGAGGAGTTACTGTTTTATTAAGTTTTCACAGCTGTCTAAGTGGTCACTGGAGAGCTACTGCTAGCTGTGCTCCACTATAAAATTATATTTTCACTTTTGATATCCTATTTTAAACTTTTACTTAATGAGATCAAATTTCTGAAAAATAGAAAGAATATAGTTCAAAAGTTTGCAAAACATTCAAATTTTACTAATGGTTGGAATTATTTCTCAAGGTTAACACTGTTCCATAATATTTCTCAAACAATGTCCTATGTCTCAACTAAGTTCTGCTGTGTGTAGCTTCTTTCCATACCCTGTTACTCTAAAATACTAAAAACTGTGAAGTGCATAGCATTAAATATCACACACCTTATTTTAAGGTAGCAGTTATTGAGTTTGAAGTAGCAACCACAATTCATCATTCCATCATTTCCCACTGCAAGCTTCATTTACCTTCTTGTCTGGTACATTTTAGGTCCTCCAACAGGAAATTCAGTCCAGCTCAGAAGTCCAAACTCGCTTTGTAACTTTATTATGCTTCAGTTTCCTGGTGGAACTAATGATTTTGCATTTATCACCTAAATATATTACAGAACATTGTGAATATTTGCTTCACAAAAACTTTTAACATAACAGGCAATAGCTAGTCTGCATATTAATAAACTGTAGTGTATGAATTGCTCTATGTGCTACTATGCTACGGCGTTCTCTCTCAGCCTTGCAGGAGACTGCTCTTGCTCTATGTAGCAAAGAACCGGGATGCAAAGAGCTGCTCTGCACCTCGCTGCTAAAAGCGTGTCAAGTGGGTCAGTCAGAATGTGAAACAAAAAAATAGAGGAACCACTGCAAAACAGTTTTCTGGCAGCTGATCCGTGCCCACAGGAGCAGCCTGTGACCTGGAATAAATATTGCTGCAACGCTGCAGATGCATGGCTTCTGGCTGCCTGGGTGACAGGATAGGGTTTGTCTGTGGTTTCTGCAGGAAATACCCGTTTTGGGAGGGTAAGAAAGGCAGTTGATTTAAAGTGGCATTCAGCTCCTGCAGCCTGGACTGGTTTCGCTTAGTATGGACTCTTCAGCTACCAAGTCTGTTACCAGCGTGTGCTGGCAGAGGTTTCTAGAAACAAGGCGATCAGTGATAGCACTTCACCGCTCACGCCTGCCTCATTCTCCTCAGATCCCTGGATTATTAACGTTGTGTTAATAGAATCTGTTTGTATTGCTCCTCTCAAAGGTTTCTTAAGAAAGAAGTGAATTGGGAAGTACAAAACTGCATTAGCTGGAGTTTTCTTCAGTTATTGTTCCACAACTGATTTTGTATTTATGAGGGTGTCAATCTTTGACATGGAAAATGCTGTATGTGCATGAAGAAAGTTATTAAATTAACACAACCTAAAACCATAGTTTTATAATGTATATACTGAAAAATTTCTAGCAAAAAATCCTGAAGAAACGCTGTCTTCCTCGTGTAGAATTTGCACTTTTATTGCACACTATCTTCATGCTCTTCCTGGTATAAAATGATAAGATAGATTTCCGAGAGTATTGTTAAATACACCATTTCAATTCTTCTTCATTTTCAACTCTAGCAATGTGATCACTTGTTGGAACACAGTGGGTGTCTGAGAAGCCAATGAACAGTACAAGGACCAACAAAAGGCTAATTTTATGTTGTTTGGTATTTCACGGTGTGTGAGATTGCAATTACAGATAATCTGCTATGGCAGGGATTACAGGCTTACAGCATCAAACCTTTGAGCAAAATTGAACTGATACAATTCAGTGTGAAGTCACCTGAAGAAAGTGAGTAGAGTGGGTACAGAGATCTGTATTGGTCAGTTTTCACTGTGAGCACAGACTATCCCCAAAATAACTGCATAAACTAATGCTCTAAATATTGGAAGGCTCAATCACAGAAAAGTTACGTTTCACAGAAATGAAACCGAAAGAAGAAACTTTTCCATAGGACTTGAGAAAATGAACAGCAAGTAATTACTTAAAATCTCAAATTCCTTTGAAGTATTATTCTCCATATAATAATCTTACTGATAACACAGATTAAACCTTCAGAAAATATGCAGAAATGGTGATTTGAAAAAAATGTGAAGTCTGTAATTGACTGAAGTTCCTGCAAAAGTCTTCCAGCCACAATGTATGATGAAGGAAGTTACCCTCTTGAAAATTTTATTTGTGCAAGCAATACTCAGTCACTTATTGAAGCTGATGAGTCTACTAATGAACATACATGCAAAGCCAGACCCCACTACACTGGTCATCTCAGATGATAAAAAGAGATCTAGAATGAAAAGATTAGTTTTTGCATTGGGTACTGCAAGTCTGTGTAACACACAGGTCTCAAAAAAATTATGCTTAAAGCCTATGCTGGTGCCTTTTAAAATGTTAAAAATCATGCTTAGGTAACTACTGAAAAATTAAAATACAAATAATATGTTGAATATAAGCACCTGATTCAGGCCCATATGTGAAACAATGCTCATACTTGCATTAATATAAAAACCTTTCACAGTCCCCTTTACAAAAATTGTCATTGATAATCCTTCTGCTAGGTAGCAGTTAACCAGGAAAAGTGTATACGTGTGCCTGTGGAAAATAAATACAGGTCATGTGTCCCTTTTCCCCCATGATATTTAGGAATGGAAAAAATTATCACAAAAAAAAAAATTTCGAAAATTTTAAATTTGAAAAATTCAAATATTTAAATAGACTCAAGTATCTCTTCCCTATGACTTATTAAAAGAAATAATCAACAACAATGTAAAAATAACACTTTAAAACTGAATACTGTCTGAGTGTACAGCTACTCTTGGCTTTTGTTCATGGGTTGCTTAGCTTGCAGAGAGCTAGGAATAACTCACAAAGCAGTTCCAATCCACAAGAAAACAATTAGGTTCAGCGCAGGGTGGGTGAATGTCAGTGACACGTGCTCTGATGTCATAAGTGCATGGACATGCATATAGTAATATTTTGTCTGGAGAACAATATATTAACAAGACACTACATCCTTTCCAAAGTCCTGAGATCCTCTGGGCACACCTACAACCCACAGTAGCCCATTTTAAGTCGATTCATGGCTGCCCCCGTTCTCGCCTTTGCATCTTTACAAGTAACCTCACTTCTTGTGAGTGTATTCCTACGTAAGTCATAGAAGAGGGAGCTAACAGCTCCTGATCATTACTTCCCTTGGTGTAACGGGGAGTTGCTCAAGGACGTTGAGCGTTTGCTCTTACATTTCATGGGAAAACATCTCCCTCTTGTGTCCTACGTTGGAACTGTCACAGAAAAGGCTAATTTTCGTTAACCGATATACCAGAATAGAAATGATTTCCCTTCAACACTGAATAAAACCAGTAATCATCATCATCATCATCATCACTGTCTTCCTTTTATACTGTAAGGAGAATGTGGATCTACGGACATTCCTTTTCTCTCTATGGATTTGAAAATCACAATGCAGCGAGGGCCAGGGGCTGAAAGCAATGATTTGTAATGCAACCCAGTTAAATTAGATGCTGAAGCTAAGTCTACTTAAAAAATACCAAATAAACTTGAAGTTTTAAAAAGAGGAAGTGCCCGATGAATGCAATTTTTTATTTTACTACTTGGAGGCTTCAATACATTTAATTTATATTGATAGAAATGAATAAACAATATAAAAGTATTTAGAGAATCAGATTTGGTGCCTTTAACCTACACGTTGTAGAGAGAATTGAAAGATTTTATATTAAGTATTCCTCGAAACTTTCTTCAAAACAGTGTTTTCTAGGTAATTTTATTTCTGACTTCCTATTCTCTGTTCCATGAAGTTTTTCTCCTTACTGCTGTAGAAGAGATCTTCATGTACTACTTTCATGTCACAATCTCAATCACAAAAAAGTAAGAAGGGCCTTTGTGTGTCAGAACAAGAGGTCATCTCCTAGTCTACTTTCTCCAGGGGAAAGTAAGAGCAGGGCAAAAATGTGTAAGACTTTTGAGAGCTCCCTCAGATTTTCTTACTGCTTAATATAAATTTTTTTCTGCATTTCAGCCATATGGGAAGTTGGGTGCTACTCAGAGAGACTATAAAAGAGCAAACAATTTACAGAAAGACATTGAGGGCAGTATTGATGGATGCCTGAAGTATGGGAGAAGGGATGTCCTTAGGCTGCTGAAATAATCTGTTCCTGTGTAGCTTAAAGCTTAAATCTGTTGCTGTTTCAGGAAGCCTAAAAGTTTGCCTCCATTTTGAAGTGTTGTGCCAGTGAACTCTGTTCCATTCAAATGAGAGTGCCTGAATTTAGACATTTTTAGGAAGAGCTTGGGTAAAAGTAACCTGCTTTTAAAGTAACTCATTCTTCTTAAATTAACCTTTGCTGTAAAAAAATGTAAGTCCTCATCTTCTTTGAAAATCAAGCACTTAAGCAACTAGATTGGTAAAATGCAGATAAGAGGCAGAAAATTGTCAGCCATCAGAAGAGATAAGTGTGAATAGGCCCAAGTAAGTAAGCCTGAAAAAGTGGCTTGGAAACTGTGCAGAAGGAAACTGTTACTTGGCCTTTGTCTCTCAGTTTTCAGGGAATGGGACACTGTATACATAACTGCATGAAAGAAATGCTTTTCTCAAAGCAGAGTGTAGGCTGTTTGGTCTCAAGGGTGAAATCTCTGGCGCTTTCATCCTCCCTAGTTCCCCCAACCTCACATCTAAGTGAACATGTGCATGGGTGGGGCAGTTCTCTCCCATGATCAGTGTTATCTTCTGAACCACAAGCAAAGCACCATAGATAAAGCTCTGTTGAGGAAAAACAGATGCAGACCACCCTGGCCATTGCGTAGGTGTGGTATTCCCTGTTGTCCCAACATTCCTCATCCCACTCCCATACTCCTACTATCCGGACTAGCGTGCCTGGTTCCTCTATGCTGCTTGCTCAGTTTTGCCCTTTCAGAATAGCTAACGCTCCTTTTGAAGTGTTCCAGCAGAGCTGCTCCTTTTCTATAACTCTGGCCATTACTTTGACTTTGCTTATCCCATCAACTTATTTTAACAAAATAAGCATAAAAAGCTTTGATTACTGGGTAGCGACTTGATAGTAATGAGCAACTATCTTTCCCTGGTGAACAGTTAGTAAAAGGGAGTAATGGAAAGGCAGCTGTCTTCTTTCACTAGCATTTCATGACTTAGTCACTATGATAAAAAGAAGAGAAAATGCAGATGTCAAAGGCCATAGAAGCAGAATTTTCTGATGAGAATGGTGTCATGGAATTTGCATGACAGTTTGGCAAATCTTTAAACATTTAATCAAGGTCTGAAAGAAAGTACATTATGCCTGGGACCTCTGCTCTTTTTTAGTTGCTACTTTCTCGTTTGATGTTTGAGTAATACAAAGGTACTATTTCATTTCCAATTAACTTTTGTAAGAAAGCTTTTCTTTTTTCAGTTCAGTTACGGAACAAAGATGTATAGAAGGCAAAATAGGATTTTGCCTCTTCATTATCATCATCGTAGAATCATAGATTTGTCTTAGTTGGAAGGGACCCTTTAGATCATCAAGTCCAACCATCACCCTAACCTGCCATCTACTACTAAACCATGTCCCTCAGCACTACATCTAAATGTCTTTTAAATACATGCAGGGATGGAGATTTCACCATCTCCCAGGGCAGCCTGTTCCAATGCTTAACAACCTTTTCTGTGAAGAAGTTTTTCCTAATATCCAGTCTAAACCTCCCCTGGCGTAACTTGATGCCAGTTCTTCTTGTCTTATCACTTGTCACTAGGGAGAAAAACTCAGCCTCCACCTCTCCACAACCTCCTTTCAGGTAGTTGTACAGACCAATTAGATCTCCCCTCAACCTTCTTTTCTCCAGATGAAACAACCCCAGTTCCCTCAGCCGCTCCTCGTAACATTTTTCCAGTCTCCCCTCACAAACCTTGTTGCCCTTCTCTGGACACGCTCCAGCACTTAAATGTCTTTTCTCTAGTGAGGGGGCCAAAACTGAACACACTACTCAAGGTGGGGCCTCATCAGTGCTGAGTACAGGGGGACAATCACTTTCCTAGTCCTACTCACCACACTATCCTTAATACAGGCCAGGATGCTGTTGGTCTTCTTGGCCACCTGGACACACTTTTGGCTTATATTCAGTGGGCTGTCAACCAACATCTCCAGGTCTTTCTCTGCCAGGCAGCTCTCCAGTCACTCTTCCCCAAGCTTGTAGTGCTGTTTGGGGTTATTATAACACAAATACAAGACTTAGATTTGTTGAACCTCATGCCATTGGTCTTGGCCCATTGATCCAGCCTGTCTAGATCCCTCTGTAGGGACTTCCTACCCTCAAGCAGATCAATACTCCTGCCTAACTTAGTGTCATCTGCGAACTTACTTGAGGGTGCACTCGATCCCCTCCTCCAGGTCATTAATGAAGATACTAGAGAACTGGCCCCATCTCAGAGTCCTGAGAAACACCACTGGTGACCAGCTGCTAACTGGATTTAACTCAGTGATGAGTACACCAGTCCAAGTCAAGAGCAGCCAGTTTCTCTAGGGGAATGCTGTGGGAAATGGTGTCAAAAATTTTACTAAAATCCAGATAGACAGCATCCACAGCTTTACTCTCATCCTCTAAGTGGGTCATCTTGTCATAGAGGAGATTGGGTTGGTTAAGCAGGACCTGTCTTTCATGAACCTGTGCTGACTGGGCCTGATCACTTGATTTTCAGGCATGTGCCTCATAATGACACTCAAGATAATTTGCTCCGTAATCTTCCCAGGCACTGAGGTCAGACTGACAGACCTGTAATTCCCTGGGTTCTCCTACTGGCCCTTCTTGTGGATGGGTGATTATTTAGTATTTTCTTTGTATGAAAATGGATAGCAAAAGTAGCTTGCAATCTACAATCAAGATATTGGATCACAGTTTACTGCCACAGAGAAAAAAGTATTTCTGTGTATGTCACATTGGCCATTTTGACTGAAGTCATTAGGATTCAGCTGGTTTGCAGAGCATCAAAGTATCACAACTAAAGAACCAGACAACCAGCAAGCTAGGCCTTGGTGTCCTTGAGAGCAGAACAGATGTGCCATCTTAGATATAACATCTCAGTACCTTCTAAAGGTAGCCACAATAGCATTTTTAAAGACTTATCACAGTAGTCTGGCAGGAGTAAACTCAAATTTTCTTTCATAACTTCAAAGGCAGAAATGGCAAACAAATAACATTGAAAACAAAGGATGTTTCTGGTTTTCCCTCAATTAAAACAGGAAGCCTAACTGAAGTTTCAGCTTTTGTGATTAGAATGGGACATGTAGCCTGACTTGCCTCATATGTGGAATTATTTAACTAAAGAGGGGATGAAGTAGAGTGTTCCATTTTCTTAGCAGAGGAAACAGAACAGTAGCATGACTTTAATTTCCTTTCTGCTGAACTACAAGTTGAACGATGCCATTAGATAATGTGGGTGCTCATTTTCTTTCATTATTCTTATTATTTCTTTCATGCTGCATTGAAATTCCTAGTTACAGTGTTACAGGCTGTTGGTGCTCCAGAGAGCAATTCTGAGTGCTTTGTACAAACTTTGCTTATCACTTTTAGTTTCTAATTTTTCAGCTGCTGAACTGTGTTATAAGGCAGCAGGATACCCACATATTTCCACAGCTTTAATAGGAATAGTGAACTGAAATACATCACATAAGACCAGATGCACCTTCAAAGATCCATCCAGTCCCACATAGTCACATTTAAGTATGAATAGTACCAGATTCTTGTGGAAGATTATCAGAACAAGGAGAGTATGTAATGATACTTTGTCTGTTATAAACTTGTGGTTCAGGAACTTCCTGAGCCAGAGATGTTATCTTTGTATTTAATAACCCTTTCTTCTATTATTTTGATGTCTTGTTCTTTGAAATTATGAAAACTTCTGTCATCAACAATATCCTATGGCAGCTATTAAAATCCATATTTTAGTTGTGCTGTAGTCAAAAAAAAACAAACCAACAATACCAAAACCCTTTATTTTGGACCTACAATCTATGGGTTTAATTTGATACCTTTGAGCAGATGAGAAAAAGACTCATGTTCTCTTTATGAATCATGACTTTACAGATCTCTATCATAAAACAGATAGATCTGTATCAAATCTCTTTTTGATAGGGTTTTTTTATTGTATGCAAATAATTCTTTGTCTTAATGTCTCTGTATCATTTCAAGTTTTGTTAAGTGCATCATGAGATGCGCTGACCAGGACTGACTACAGATATTTTGTATTTAAATGCAGCACACATTATAAAAAAAGGATTGTGCGTTCTCATGCAAAATACCTTTAACAATAAGAGTTTATAAATCTGCACTACATTTCCTTTATTTTACTCTTTAAAATAATAAATTAAAGAAATCCACTTTTATTCACATAACTTGAAGGAAGTTCCTTCCTAGAAATATGTAAAAATGACATATTTTACAGTCATTTAGTGGATAAGTGGGATAAGTAGAATAAGGTGCCGAATCAGTAAAAAAGAATAAATATCAGAGACAGAATCTGACATTTTCACCAAAAAAAGTAAATACATTTTTTATTTTCTAAATCTCTATTTTTAATGTAATATAATTATATGAACATACCTATAAATAGCATTACATCATATAGGACAATGAAGCCAGTGGTTTGGAGCACAAGTCCTGTGAGGATAGTCTGAGACAGCTGAGGCTTGTTAGTCGGCTGAGGGGAGACTTTATCATTGTCTACAACTACCTGCAAGGAGGGTGTAGAGTGGTGGGGGTTGGTCCCTTCTCACAGTTAACCAAAGATAGGATGAGAGAAAATTAAACTGCACCAGGGGAGATTTAGGTTAGAAAGAGTACTTATGTACTAGAACAGGCTCCCCAGGGAAGTGGTGGAGTCGCCATCCCAGGAGGTATTTAAAAGGCATGTAGATGTTGTGTTTGAGGACATGGTCTAGAGGTGGACCAGGTAGGGTTAGGCTGTAGTTGGACTGGATGATCTTGAAGGTCTCTTCCAACCCAAGTGATTGCATGATTCTATGATTTTAAGATAAAACACATAACTGAAATTAAAATAAACATACTTATAATAGTAATTTGATATGTGTAAAATTTATTAAAAGATACTTGTTTTAAAGGAGAGTTTTCACATAAATACTCTTTACTAAGGTTTCCACACTTCTTTTAAGAAACAGGACATAGATCTTGTCTGAGAGATAGTAATTTTAGGAATAAAACCTTCAGATTTAATTAAAATAGAATTCCAGTGGCAGGGTGCAAAGAAACCCTTATCTCATTCCAAGATACTGTTCAACAAGAGATAATGTTGAACAGATATTGTTGCCAATGATACTATTCAAGAAGAATCATAGACTCATGGAATAGGTTGGGTTGGAAAGGACACGCTCCACCAGACCAGGTTGCCCAAAGCCCCATCCAACCTGGCCTTGAACACTGGTACGGAGGGGGCATCCACAGCTTCTCTGTGCAACCTGTTCTAGTTCCTCACTACCCTCACAGGAAGAATTTCTTTCTAATACCTAATCCAAATCTACTCTAGTAGATTTCTACTAGTTTAAAGCAGATACCCTTTGTCCTGTGACTACATTGCCTGATAAACAGTCCCTCTTCAGCTTTCCTGTAGGCCCCTTTTAGGTACTGGAGCTCTCTCTTCTCCGGGCTCAGCAAGCACAATTCCCTCAACCTGTCTTCAAAGGGCCTCTCATCATCTTCATGGCCCTCCTTTGGACTATCTCCAACAGCTTTGTGTCTGTCTTTTACTGGGGACTCCAGAACTGGACTGTGTACTCCAAGTGGGTCTCCCAAGAGTGGAGTAGAGGGGCAGAATCCTCTCCCTTGACCTGCTGGACATGCTGGTTTTGGTGCAGCTCAGAATATGATTGGCTTTCTGGGCTAAAAACATACATTGCTGGCTCATGTTGAGCTTGTCATCAATCAAAATCCTCAAATCCCTCTGCTCAGGGCTGCTTCCAATCCATTCCTCATCCAATCTGTATTGTCCTTGGAACTGCCCTGATCTATGTGCAGGACCTTGCACTTGGCCCTGTTGAACTTCTTGAGGTTCACACAGGCCCACTTCTCCAGCCTGTCAAGGTCCCTCTGGGTGGCATCCCTTCCCTCATGGTGACCTCACCACTCAGCTTGGTGTCATCAGCAAACTTGCTGAGGGTACGTACACTTGATCCCACTGTCCATATTGCTGACAAAGATGTTAATAGTTCTGGTCCCAGTACTGGCCCCTGAGGAAAACCACTCATCACTAATCTCCGCTTGGACACTGCGTCACTGACCACAAGTCTTTGAGTACAACCATCCAGCCGGTTCCTTAGCCACCAAGAGGTCCACCTGTTAAATCCACGTCTCTCCAATTTAGAGACAAGGATGTCATGGTGGGCAGTGTCAGGTGTCAAAGACCAGGTATTTCCATGGCCTCTGGAGTTCTAGGTTAGGAACGGTCACTATTCAGATGTGATGGCCAGAGGAGTTTCTGACAAAAAAAAGGCTGGTGAGTTTTTTGACTTGCCTGAAATTATCTTCTGTGTATCCAGTGTTATTTCTAAGATAAATCTTTCAACTTCCTCATTCTTGATCTGCCAGGAAAATAATTTATTGGCCTTTTCACCCCTTTCATATACAAGTGCACTTGAGTGTAGCAATTGCTTACAGACCTGATTCTCAGCCAGTTCATTATGTTCTTTCCAGAAACCATTTATAAATTATCATACATTAAAAAAAATTCCAGTAGGATAAGAAATGTAAGTGTTTCACCCTTAGGAAAATGTGAGGAGTAACCGTTTCTTGGCATCATGCTTTTATTTTCTCACTTTGTTAGTGCTCCACGAAAAGACTTCCTGATGTTTCTCCCCCAAATCCTATTACATTCTCATGAAGAATTTTATCTTCTGTGATCACTACCCCTTGAAAGAGCCATTGTGTTTTTCTGAGCCTTCATTTCTCATTTTAGCTTGTTCTCATTTCTCTTTTCCTCTGTTATTTAATTCCACTTCATATTTTATTTTTTAAATTATTGGTCTGCTTCTATTACAGTCTGCTAAGTTTGTGCCCTCAAATTGCACAAAAATGCTAGAAAAGACAGGGGCTTTTTTATTGTATGCTCTTTTCTCACATGATGAGACAGGATACATGCTGGTTGCTGCAGAAGTACAAAGGTGGTATGTTCAAAGGACATTGTGTATGTACACAATACACAGGCGTGTATTTCAAAGGCAGCCTAACTCTGGCATTTCTCAATAATGGCTAGGAGACAGCACAATAAATGAGAAGTTATAATAAACACATGAAGCATGTACCTCCTTCTTAAAGCCTTTAATCCTAGAGTTTAGTCCTAAAACTAAAATAGTTGTTCAATGTGATATCTTGCAAACTTTAACAAGCAAATTGTGAAGGCAGAAAACCTTCTGTTTTAGTCTGGCAATTGAGACACATACCCAAAAAAGTCTGGAGCTGCTCTCAGTCCAGTAACCTTTCCCAGCCAAATAGTTACAGTATATGTGTGTATATATATATATATGTACACACACACATATATATATTAAAAAGGGACAAGGTTTATGAAGTTATTTAAACTGCATTAATTAAAAATAGTTAAATAGTTTATTCAAACTTCGCCATACCCTATGCTTATCACAGTTAAGAAAAGCAGATGGTAAGTTGGCAAACCCATGCCTCTAAGTTGGTGTGCTGGTAGATCTAGGAGGAAAACTAGAATTGACATGAGCAAGGTAGATCAAGAGTAAATCTCTAATGTGTGACAGTGTTAGAAAGTAGTTTTTGAGAGAATGCAACCAGTATATTTGAGAGAATGCAACACACCCTGAATTTCTTCTCCTAGCTAAGATAAATCTTCCAAGAAACAAGGTACATTCTTGTTCTATAGCAGTATATGCATATATATATATATATATATATATATATATATATATACACGCACACATATATACACAGTGCGGTAAACATTTGAAAATTGTTTTGAAATTTTTAAACTCATTACTTCAGTTTAAAAGCATTATGTATGACTAGAAATTTATGGCATTTAAGTTTCCTACTTTTATACGGTTATTTGATAGTATGGTTTTTAAATATCTGGGAAAATTAAATAATGAAGAATTAATAAATAGTATTTTCAATTATAGTGAAAGTTTTGACAATTAATTCACCTTGGATCTTTCATGGATTTTAATTATCATTAAACAACCCAGGAATTATATCAGTACAAGTGTGTTCCATTGGTTTTATTTATATTTGGAGTTTTTTCTATTTCTGAATAGTTTTGAATACAATAAGATTTTTAATTCCAATATGTTCTCTATCTAAAAGTAAAATCTAATCATACATATATATTGAAGTTACAGCCTAGTAATACTTATTTTGCATGTTTTTGCTTAAAGACATTATAAAGCACTCCTATAACTAGAAAAAATGTTTTATTTTTCAACTATTTCCTCTTTTATGTTCTACTTTTTTACTTTTTTGCTTTCTGTTTCTTCTAGTCATCATAAAACACCTTCATAACCATTCAAAGAAATATGAATTGATGAAGCCAGAAGACATGTACTGTGTAATTTTAGAGTTTATGGAAGAGCTGTAGGAACAAGAGTATTTGGAATCTCCTGGTGTGGTTTCAACAGTCTGCATGTGAGCCGTTCCTGTGTATAATATGGAAACCAGTGCTGCCAAGAAGGAACAGAGAATAGAGGTACCTTTGAAAGAACACATCTCTGCCTTTATTACGACCCCACATCTAGATTCAACTGGAGAGAGGGAGATCAAAGTTTTTTCAGACCCCCTTAGATTCCTCATTTGTGCCCGTTTTCCTGAACTACTCATGAATGCTAGGAGTTGAGTTCAAGCCTCATACTGAAAACCTCTTATTCTGAGTTAGAGAATGAGTTCTCAATGCTTAATTTGAAAGTAACTGATTATGCATCAGGTTTCTAAATCATAATATTCAGGAGGTTGTACTGTATCATTACTTACCTTTCATCAATGACATTTACTAAAAAAAAAAAGAATTTGTCAAAAATCTTACACATTTGTGTATGATCTGCAATACCAGCACATTTTAGGTATATCAGAAACAATCTGCAATACAGAAAATATGAGCAGAGCATTTAATATATTGACATTTCTGTTATACAGAGCCTGAATGCCATGGAAAAATAGTTTCTTTCCAATGCATCTCCAAACTTTCTCCATGGCAAACAGCGTATCACTAATGGGAGCCACGAGAGGGCACCAAATAGACATACGACAGCCGAACTTTAAAAAAACAAACCAAACCACCAACAAAATGGACGTAACTTCGTAAAATACATCGAAAAATATCTTCTGCGAATGCTTCAGAAAGCCACACAAAGTTAGTGTTTATTTGAATTACAATATCACAATTTGTTGAGTAACATGAATGTTTTTCCCCTTAAATTCATAGGTGTGTGCAAATTTTGAAAATGTGCATTTATCCATATAAATACATCTTCTCTAACATAGACCCTTTACGTTACTGCCTAGTGCAATTAATTTTTAGAAGCTATGTCAACGCATCAAGTATCATATAGTTGTTTACATCTATGAATGGGAGAGTAAGAAACTGCAATTTACTAGATACAAGTAGCAGTGGTAAGGATGGAATGAATCCTGGAGGTGAAATGATTTTGTAAAGAAACATGATGAATGTAAACACTGAGAAGAAAAAGCCTTCTGTGTTCCTTTTTTTTTAAAGCCTAGTCTGTTACTTAAGCTGCAGAAAACCCTGAAATACAAATTACAGTAATCAGTGCATCTTCAGTGGAGAATTTAGATTTGGTAGTGTTTCGTGTTGCAGAATTCAGTAACTTTGACCTAATTCTGGATAGGTATAAATTCAGCATGCAAATACATTATCACTGCATGGTGATTTTTAAGTTAATGTAGCCAGGAAAAGACCATTCATCGAACAGTTGTGGCCAAAACTAGAGAGCAAGGATTGATAGCAACAGCTTATGGCTAATCTTCCTGATTGGACGGTTTACCTTTATACAGTATTTGCTTTGTGCTGTCAGCTTTAAGGCCTTTCCAAGCTCTGAATCACTGTTATGATTTGCTCCTCATATTACAGTCCCATGATCATCCAACCTCAATAGTCCATTTGTCTGCTTTTCCCCATGTTTGTACTTACACAAATTTCTCTGGAAGTCTACTCTTTTTCTTAGTCCTTCGTCTAAGTGATATATGTAATAGTGAAAGGATGAGTTTGTTGTGTTTAAGATGTTTCTTATCGCTAAAAATAAATGGTTATTTTATTGATTTATACCCAGACACAAGCAGTGCAACCTCTTGCTTCAGAGACATTCAGGCAGTCTTAAAAGAAACTAGAACAGATCTACCTGACAAACTGTGGACTTGGCCTAGTACGGGTTACCCCTTCCTACACTCTGTTGCCTTATGTGCAAAAAAAAAGATGTAAGCTGGGGGCCCTTTCAGGTAAGCATAGCCATGTTTGGGATCACAGTTTGAGTGCTCTTGCTGTTACATTTTGCAACTAATGTGTGGTTTAATAAACAGAAGGACAATTTCTGAGCACCGCTGATAGGAATTCTCACATCTCTGCAGATCAGAGCAACAACTTAAAATTTTAGGAGACAATTAAGTGTCCACTTTTGTCTGTCTCAGAGCAAATTCTCCAGCAGTCCACTCTGGTATTTGATTCTTTACTCATGATATTATGATTGAGAGATGTCTGCCTCAAGTCACATTTCTGTAAGAGTATTGACAGTTACTGTGACCATCTATGGCAGTTTTAACGAGATTATGTCCATCTACTGGGAAGGAAAACTATGATGGTTGTTACTGTGAGCAATGCGAAGGGCAGGACAAAAGTGGAAATCTAAAGAACCAACAGGTAAAATGGTGATGGTCAAGAATATTTACACTGGGATTCTTATACTATAAACCATATCTTTCAAGAGACTACCACTAAGAAGAAAAGCTGCAAGAAACCACAAACCAAAACCAAAGTGCTGGCATCCATATAAGGTAACTGCTAAAGAAAACTGCCCTTCCAACAGCCCCACAATCTTAATAAATCCTGTATTGGAAACTCCTGATGTCAGGTTTATTTGCTCGGCAATAACACAGTTTCAGTCAGATAGAACAAGCTGCTGAAAAGCAAGTCAAAAAGCTGCCTCTGCACACGACGATCCATTTTTTTAACCTTTTTTTTTTTCCTCTGCAGGATAAAAAGTATTGATTGTGAACTGTAACCTTTTGGAAATGAGTTCAGATCTCAGGATGGAAAGGTTGGACTTTGCTAATGCACCAGGAGATGGATAGAAGGGCGTTCTAATGAACTCAGATGATTCCTCAGGCACTGGGCGGGGCGGGGCGGTGGGGTGTGTGTGTGTGTGTGTGTGTGCGTGAAGATGCACATGGAAAATAAAGCTGTGAAAAGAAATTACGAGAAACTTTAGCGATGTCCCATTGACAGCCTCCCAACGCCAACCTACTGCTGCCCACTCTGCTGCTGTGGTGGCGAGACGGGAGGTCAGCGTGAGGCTCAGCGAGTTTCCCAGCACGCTGCGAGTGCTGGTAAACACGGGATTCTGTAACGCGGGTCACTAGACGCAACAGAGAAGCTGCTGCGGCAGCCTGCGCCGCGCGTTTCACAGCGCCCCGCCGAAGGCACGCGGCAGGGCTCGGCTGCAGGGCCTCGCCAGGGAGGCAGAGAGGGGCCGGTAAGGGACCAAGCTGCAAGCCGCAGGCGCGCCGAAGCAGCTGTCTGCCTCTTGCGGCCAAGCCCGCTGCGCACCGTAACGGGGCTGAGCCCCGCGGGAGACTGCCGGCAAGCGGCAGCAGCGCCGCCCTGCAGCGCCCGCCGGCTGCCCCCCTCCCTGCAGCGCCGCCGCCAGGCCGCCTTCCCGTGGTGCGTAGGGGCCGGGCGAGTTCCGCCCCGGCGGGTTGGCACCGCCTCCCGCCACGTGACCCGCCCGCCGTGCTGGCGCGTGCCCGCTGCTTCCGGGGGGGGAAGCTGAGTGGGGTGTGTCGTTCGCGCCGCGCCGGTAAGTTTGCCGGAGCGGGCGGGGAGCGGAGGCACCATGTCCGGCAACGGCCTCAGCTACACCGAGCAGGGGGGAGACGCGGTGCTCGATCTGGGCCAGGAGACGACTCCCTCCACGACTCCTTCGACTCCCGCGGCCTTCGGGCTCTTCAGCAGCGACACCAAGAAGTAAGGGGGCCGGGCGGCCGGGCCGGGCTGGGCGGTGGGGGGCCCCGTCCCGTCCCGTTCCGTCCCGCAGCGTCCGGGCGGGCCCCGCGCCGGGTTGTTGGGGGTGTGAGCGGTTCCCGTGGGCCATAGGGCGGCGCTGGGCTGGCGGGACCCTGCCCTCAGGCGCAGGGGGAGGAGCACGGCCTCTGGGCTTCTCCCTGGCCGGGGCAGCTCAGGGGGCCCGCGGCGAGGAAGCGGTGCATCGGCTGACCGCCTTTACCCCCCGCAGTTCGGGGCAGAGTCCCCGTGCTTCCCCTTGAAGTGTTCAGCGCGGAGCGGGTGATCTGTAAAGTTCTTTCGTTGGTTTGTTTGGAAAATTTCTTACCACTTTCCCTTTGATTTGATGGCTAACCGTGCAGACAGCAGCCCAGTTTTGCCCTCAGGTGTTTCCTTGAGGTTTTGTATCTGTTCGTTGGCTTTGCGTTGTGTTTTTGTTTGGGCTTTTTTTCCTTTAAAGTACTTAGAAGTGTTTGTAGGGCTTGTAACTGGAAGTGTAGTTGATCATGTGGAGGTGGCCAGCTTGACGTGGGTGTTATGTCTTGGTCAGAAATCAAAAGGAGGAAACGAAGGAGGAGGAAAACAAAAACCCGCCGAGCTGTAGCGCAGCGGCACAGAAAGCCTCCAGCGCCTTACAGCAGAAGTGAATTGATGAGGAAAAAAATGTGTCTAAATGGAAGGATCAAGAGGTTTGCTAAGCTGGAATTGTATCCTACAACAAATTGGAAATCTATTCTGAGAGCAACCAATAAAAAGCACCATAAACTAAGGTCTCCTGTACATTAGAAAATCAATCACTTCTTCAGTTTGATTGTTCTGCACAAAGAGAACATCCATGCTCTAGAAACCTCAACTGATGTGTTTATTTTTATGCCACACCAAAGTAAATCACAACAACATGAAGCTGCTGTCACTCTGATTCTTAGCTCTGTGAGACAGCAGCTGATAGGCCTCCTCAGTTTGCCAGACAAGTCACATTACTCTTCTGCTGCTATTCAACTAAATACTTTATTTTTCATTCTGTTCCAGTTGAAATTTTCACTGCTGTGGTGCGGGTGCCCCTTTGCTGACTTGTATGTTGCAGCTGATTTGTTTGCATCCTTCTTTTCCTGTCCCCTTCCACAGAAACAACTTTGCACCGTAGTTCTTAACTGTTGATATGCTGCTGCTTTTCCATGGTGGGTGGAGCATGTACCTTGATCATTGGTGATAGCTGTAATTCCTGTTATAACTCATTTAATCATAGACTTCCGACTGTCTTCCAGATAAAATGTAGGGAGTTGTATACTTCCATCAGCTACTGAAGTTGAAGGGACTAATTCTACCTGATGCTTTCCAACAACCAGGGGGAAATACAGCTCTGGGGCCCTGAGATGTTTTGTACATGTGTAGGTATATGATTGTTTTTGAGTATGGAAGATCCAGAATGGTGTGTGATACGCATGTATGTCTTATTAATTAGTTGCTCCTCCAGGCTTTCTCTACAGGAGGGGAGAGAAGATCCATCCTCTAAGGGAATGCCTTGAGGGGAAAGCAGACATTGATCTCTCTGGCTTTCTGTAGCTGAGAAGCAAGTTGTTGTTGAAATAGGAAGTTATCCATGGTTCAGACCTGCGTGGGTAAGCTCTGAGTAAGAATTGGACAGTTGAGGATCAGACGCTGTGCAGGGAAGACTATGAAACTTCTGTAGTGTGAAAAAACCACTGGACTGCAAGTGAGGGTTGTTGTTAGAAAACCAGACTGCACTGCGGTCTGTTTGGAAAATACGGTAATTGTGGGTCAGGTATGTAGCATGTGTTTCATATAGTCCACACTTGTCACAGCCCAAAAACAGACATTTCCTTTCCTTAGAGCTGAAATGGAAGTTTTCTTAGAACAGGAACTACAGCCCAGATGGAGGACTGGTGCTTTGGTTTTGCATTCATTAAACTAGACAGACCTGATCCCTCCCTATTGAGCATACACAAAACTTCAAGATGTGTCTGCATCTTGAATATTAAAGTGTGGGCATATTGGAGTATTCCACAGGTGAAAATAAAATTACAGCTTTTCAGAGTTGCTTTGCTGATCTCTCTTGATTGCCATTCAACACAGCTGAATGTGACCTTTGATATGCTTATGCCATTGTGATGTTTCAGTACTTGGCAAACCTCTTGTGTTGCTGAGGAAGAGGGATTCTTCCTTAGACCTACTGATGATGCAGTAAGTATTGTCTCTCAGTAGAGTGACATCTGCAACCCAGAACATTGCTGCAGTAACTGTTGGACCAGAGGCCTACGCTGGCTTCTTGCCAGTTCATCTGAATGACACCGTGTGGTTAAAGCATAAATATCAAGATACTGCTATAAAATTCCTTAAAAAAAAAATCCCAGTTTCTTTTTTCTTTGTATTGTCTCTCTTGTCCTGATTGCCATGAAGAATGTCAGAAGAATTACCTGAAATAAACTGCTTATTAGGATAAAACTGTCTTCAGTCTTGCAGCAGTTATTATATAAAATGGCCTATGATGAGTTGTACAGAGGCACAAATGAGTAACAGTAGGCTTAGTCCTGAAGTCTAAATTTGACCTAATATAAGTTTTTGTCCTAGCTGTTTTGCTATTAGTATTTCGTTAGAGATACTCAGCTAAATTACTTACCATCTAAAGGTTCTGAGCATCCCTTCATGTCAAAAGCCCATGAGTCTTATTCTCCTGGTAAAGCTGCCTATTTTTACCTTTAGCAAGTCGATTAATACATTTTTCATTAACTTTCAATTACAAATAGTATATGCAATTCAGTTAATGAGCCATAGTATTTTCTTGACATGTTAGTTTTGGGATTTGGTTGAGACACATGCTTCAAAACTTCTTTCATGATGACATCTTTAAACCTAAGTGGAGAGACTGTTAGAAGAACAACAATGATGAAATAATCACTGAAATAAACAGTTATCTAGATATAAACAAGATGCAATAGGTTGCAGGTACCATGTGTAAATAGTATGTCTCTTATTAATTAGTATATGTATCCAGTGCAGGGGGTAAGAACTGAAAAAATACAGCTTTGATCTGCTTCTCCTGAGTAACTGTGTAAATGTTCAGGACAAAAGAAATGAGAAAAGTAGGAGGTTTTTCTAGACTATTACACAAATTAAATACAACATGTACATAAGAAACAGTTTTCTTGCCATTTCTTTAGGTAAACTGAAGCTGTTCTTGAATAAGAGATTTCACAATACATAGATGAGACTGGGGCTAACTTTTTCTGTGAGTATTAAATTCTGACTGAGGACTCAAAACGTAACTTGCCTATTTGGTACCTGTTTAGTTAGTTAGATCACTTCAAGTAGGTCAAAGGCATGTTCAGAGGATGGTAACTCTCTGTTCATTCTCTTCACTGTCTCAGTAATTGAATAAATGAGATATCTTACCAATGTGGAATGAGTTTAAACCTTGTGTAGGATGGGTCCCATTGTATGCCTGGAGGTGTCTGCTGTTCCCCTCTTCCATGCTTGCCTTATGAGCAGACATGGTATTCCTTGACACAACTTTTATAATCACATTTTAGGAGTTTATTTGTGTGTCCAGGTAGGTAGTCTGACACTTGCAAGTGAACTGGTTGTATTCTAGACACAGGTCACTCTAGGTGCTCCAGATGTTCAACATTTGCCTGCCCCACATGTTTGAAAAAGAAGAAAAAAGGTCAGGTTGTGACCCACCAGAATAATGGAAATGGTCTGCAGACAAGTCTTTGCCCCTAACTGGAGTTTTCAGCAGAAAACCGGTGAGAACCAAAGGTCACATAAATGTTATGGACAAGCTGAACCCAGTGTGTGGACCTCTGCTGGTCTTCCACGGCTTTGATTGATGCAGTCCATGAAATAAGCATTACCTTCTTGGGAGACTGTCAAAATGATCTGTATAGTGTAGAGAGGTACTGTTTGATACAGATCACCTAAGTTAATGAGGTATGTTTGTAGTTAAGCTGTTTGTGCTGTTGTGCTGTGTATCTCTCCAACTTTTCTTAAAACTTGGAGAGGTAATTAGTAACACAGAATCCAACTTAGTTGCATACATTAGGGTGAGACTATTACTGGATATAGTTGGTTGCAGGTAGACAAGAAGATTTTAATCTATATTGCATTTTAAACAAAATTTATCTGATGTAATATTTAAATATGATTTTCAAGAACCAGAGTTATACAATTTCAGTAATAAAATTACCTATTGCTGTATCTAAAATCTAGAAGCTTAAAAGGTGAACCACATGAGTAATGTCAGCTGATATCAGTTGATAAGTACAGTGTTGAAGAAGATGGCAAAATTTATAACATGCGTTTTGAACTTTACTGATTTGCATCTTTAAACTGTATTCCTGCCAAGCAAAATACATTTGTAATTTATTAGACTTTTTCCTGCAGATCTGGCTTATGCATTCTGTGAGCTATTCATCAGAAAACTCATCAGGGCTGCAAACTTTTTTTTTTTTTTTTTTTTTTTTTTGCTGAGACTTGCAAGCCTGTTTTGCAGAGGGCTGATATAAGGTGGTGATTTCATTAAGATACTCATTCCCCAATTCTCTGTGCAGAAGACTCTTCCAAATTCATCAGAGCTAAAAACTTGTTTTCAACAGCTGCCAGAGATCTTCTTGGAGTCTTAAATTGATCTAGTTTTGCCTTGGCATATCCTGTTCAACCAGTCATGGAAAGCTTGTGCATAGACTGCAATTTGTGAAATTCTTGGAGGAGGCTCCAGCCCTCATATTCAAACTTGATGCATCTGCTAGCACATTGGCCTGTCTACTCTCTGTCCCCATCTGTTCTAATGGCACTGTGCCCACTAATATGGTGATAATGACAGTGTCGGTTGGATGTACGGTCCAGCAAAGATTGAGGGTTTGGATGAACTGGTGACTCTACAGTATAAAATCTGAAACCTGTAGTCAGTACCAGGATAGGGACTAGGTGCAGAATGTGAACATGGGCAGAGCATTTCTCCACCTGATGTTGGCCAGATCTGATGGGAAGGGACGTGCAGTGAATATATTCTTACTGCTGTGTACTTGGCACATAGGAGAATGCAAGCAATGAACTTGCTGTGGTCGTAATGTGGTTATTAAAATTTTTTGAGGCTTTAAAAATTTCCTCGGAAATGCAAGTTTTATAGTTTAAGGTCTTCACTGTGGTTTCTGCACATTTATTATGTTGTGATATATTTGCCTTAGAAATTTTGCTATGATATGCATCCCAAAAGTATGTTTTTGTAACACTTTTATATAACATAAAGTTGACACAAGCATGGTGGTTCAGCCCCACGCAGTGGCTGAGCACCACAAGTCACTTGCTCCCAGAGGAGAAACAGAGCCCCTGTGGGTTGGGATAAGGACAGTTTACTGACAAAATCACCATGAAGGGGATCAATAACAGCAAATTACTCTCACACCCTGTAATAACACAGAGTACCTTATTGACCCAGTGATAACACACACTACTGCACCAACAAGAGGATCAAGAGTACCCCAGCTGAACTTGGACTGCCCTGGAGGCACCCAGGTGCACCTCTTCCCAACCCCTTTTATGAGGGAATGATGTCAGGTGGTGTGCAAAACAGCAGGAGTTAACTCAGCTCACCTGTGCTAACTCAGCTCACTTGGGCTGGCTGCTTGGTGAGGTTATCTCTTGCCAGGCCAGAACCAGAACAACAAGAAAATCCAGATTTTCTTAGTTCTGCTTTTCTGAAGACTCTCTTCAGCTGTGCCATCCTGAAGTAATTTTCTTGCTTTGAGAAGACAGGAATTCTTCTGGTGGGTGAAGGTCCTGCCTGGATAATAAACAGCATTTTAAAGCTCTTTATCAGTGTTTCTAATACATTATGGCCATACCTGTAAATATACTAACACTGTTGTAGGTTCTGGCAGTGATGGCACCACCTCTGTGGTGGTATCTTAAAGAGAAGCCATTCACAGGACTTCCAGGAAAGCTGGAAATCCTTCCTGCTTCTCACGCTACTGTAATCTCTTCACTACTATCAAATGCTGCAAAGTGATCAGTGAGTTCTGACCAGTGGCCTCAAGACAGGCTGTAAATTGACCCAACCCCTTATGTGGCAGCACCACCTCAAATACCAGTTTTCTCTGCAGATCAGAGATCTGTAGCAGCAATGTACAGGTGTGTTCATACATGTCAGTTTCTCAGGCATTGTAGTTTCATGACAGGGAACTGAGAAGATGCTTTACTAAGTTCAAAGTCACACTTGTCTGTAGGCTTCCTCACTGAGAAGGATGAGACTGTGTCTAAATCATACAGAGGGAAAGTGCTTTGAGAAAACAAGTGGCAAAGCAATCATTAAATGAGTTAAATTATGTTTCTGGTCACACTGTAACCAGTGTTGTTGTTCTCTAAGGCTCCAAGCTGTGCAGGATACTATTGTTATGCTGGTTTTCCCTCACATCTCTGCTGTGTGCTCGTTTGGGATTTGGGGTAATATCTTTGGTTTTCAGATTACGTCTTAACTCAGTTTCTCTTTAAACCACAGTATAGTTACACTCCTAGCTAAATGATTTGAGCCTTTTTTGAAATAATAATTGAATTCTATGTTGGTGTTGTGAATTGGCAATAAATATAATTTGTTATAATAGAAGAGAATGGCAATGCTGATCAGCCACCGCAAGGTGTCATTGAAGTAGTTTGTGGTGTCGTGTGAAACAGAAAACTCAGGTTTCTTCATTTCCTGCTGGAGGAACATCCCAAATCAACTCAAATTGCAGCATGTATTAATTGCCATTTTACTTTCTGTTTTTCATGGCTCAAAAAATGTAAAAAAGAGTTCCTCTTTAACTGATAAATTCAAACTTGTTTGAAGTTTGCACAATAGCCTGAGCTAGGATAGGTCAGTTTATTTTAAGGATTTTGCAGTGCTGGTAAAATGTGGGGAAAAAAATTATTTATTTATTTAAATTATTATATGTTTATTTTCTAGGGGATATGGGATGTCCTGTACTACTAGGTTACTGCTCAGGTGCTTAGACCAAAGGTTAAGCTGCTCTGGCAGTGTGGATTTTCTGCTTCAAACCTGGTAACATGCACAGTATTTTGCACTTCATGTTATCCAGATTGGAGTATCCTAAACACTTTGAACACAAGAACAATGCATTTGATAGAGAACCTAAAACAAAAAGTGCATTATTACAAGTCTCTTGAATGGTTCTTTGTAACTTTTGTTCTTGCTTGATAATGGGTGGTTCCATAATATCAGAACTGGTGAAGCTTGCTTCCTCCCCTGCAGTGAATTTTTTTCCCATTTCTTATACCTTGCAGTAGCAACGCATGGCCGTCCCTGCTGTGAAGAGCCTGTGTCACACCATAAGTTTATTTAAAATACCCTTCTGTTTCATAGAAGTGATTGAAACTGTTCCCAGCTTTTGGGGCATACAGATGGCATGGGGAATCATAATTGGTCCTATATGCAAAACACCAGGCTGATCAACTTCCAGGAGTAACAATTTTGTAGCTGAAGAATTATTTTTGCAGTCCCAGATGGGCTTCAGTTGCAGTTTGGATATTTCGGAAACTTCTCTTTTTACAAAGAACATTTGGGTACCCATTTAAGGTTAGTGGGCAACTTCATTCAGTGACTGGGTACATTAGAACTGTGGCAAATGTTGACAATTTATGTGTTTCATCTTACAGTGCTGCTAAAAAGAACAGCAGATGTAATAAAAGTATATCTTATCAGGGTGGAGTAAGTGTTCTCATAAGTTTTTTCAGAGTATGTAGGTGTACTGGCAAATGATATGCCACAGATTATGTACTAGTATTTTAGCACAATTTAAAAGTTTTTGATATTTCCTGTGAGAAGGCAGAGTAACTAAGAAGCACAGATTTGACACTGACATAGCTGGTTTAAACTCCAGTTGTGCCTACCCTGTATTGGTTTTTGTAGAGGTGGGTAATATTCAACAGAATCTGAAATCCAAGTCTTAATCTGAGCAAGATGCCAATTTCAGTGACCAAGTGTGCACTGACAAGAATAGGGAGTATTCATAGTTGTTCTTTGGTTGCTGTTTGCAGTAATTAGCTAACAGTCAGGGTGCTTTCTGGCATAAGACTCCAAGCTGTTAAAATAGACATACAGTATACTCTCTTGGCTGTCAAGCCCTGGTTTGTTGTGTGGTTTTATTCTTATTTTGGGGTGTTGGGGTAGAGTTTCTCTAAGGTTTGTTTGGTTGGGTTATTCTGGGTTTGTTTTAATGACAGGAGTAGGTGGAACATGAAGAAGAAAGAACTAGAAAAATCTACTTGGTGATTTTTTTGTTTACTTTCTTACAGTAACATTTATCAGATTAATTCTTACTGGTAAGCCTATCATAGTCATACCCCTATTGTATCCCATAATGGTACAGAGAGAGAGGCATATGAAGAAAGCAGTGCTTTGGGGTAGAAAGACAAAAGTGATATCCATCTTAACAGCTACAATCATAAAATATAAAATGTAAAGGAATGTTAGGAATCTTATTCCTTCACTTAATATTTGACCAGTGATTTAAAGAGACTGTATTATTCTGGATGTGCTTTTTGATGTCTAACCTATTGTATCATCACAGATTTGTCCTGTGTCATGCTTGCTATGAGAGAAAGTTAGGCGATGAATTTGATTTTCTAGTTTACACTCCCTTAGCTTTCAAATTCTAGTACTGAGGAATACAAACCTGTGATGATAGACCTTGTAAAAGCAGCTGAGTACTGATTCCTTGATCTATTGATAATTGGTTCGTTGCCTTTTTTGGTTGATGCTGTGCAAGTAATAATAATTGTTTTCGTGGCCTGTTCATGTTGTTTCTGGGTATATTTCCAGTTACAGTCCTACCAGTGCTTACAACTGGCAGGTTTTTAGGACAGTGGTGCTGTATTACGTAGAGGATATGACACTGGACTACAACTTGGGAACTCAGGGAAATCTTCATTCTTAGATGTAGCAGTGTGCAGGTGGGAGTCTTTTTGGTTTTCCTTATTCCTTCTAAGAAAGTAATTCCATGTCTTTTTATGGTTAGGGAAGGTGGTTTCAGAGACAATACATATTTACTCGTTGTGATGGGTTGACCCTAATTGGAGGCCAGATGCTGACCAAAGATGCTCTGTCACTCTCCTCCTCAGCTGGACCGGGGAGAGAAGATAAAATGAAAGGCTCATGGCCAAGATAAGGACAGGGAGAGATCACTCAACAATTGCTTTCATGGGCAAAACAGACTCAGCTTAGAAAAAACACCCTACTTATTACCAAGCAAGACAGAGTAATGAGAAGTAAAACGAAATTTTAAAATACCTCCCCTAACCCCCGCTTCTTGCCAGGCTTAACTTCACTCTTGATCTCTTTACCTCCCTCCCCTCAGCAGCACAGGAGGACAGGGAATGGGGGTTGTTGTCAGGTCATCACATGTTGTCTCTGCTGCTTCTTCCTCCTCACACCTTTCCCTGCTCCTGCATGGGAACTTTCCCATGGAAGACAGTCTTCCACCAACTTCTCCACAGGCTGCAGTGCTTCACCAACTGCTCCAGCGTGGATTGCCTCCATGGGTTGCAGTCCTTCAGGAACAGACTGTTCCAGCTTGGGTTCCCCACTGGGTCACAAGTCCTGCCAGCAAACCTGTTGTAGCCTGGACTCCTCTTGCCAGAGCTATCAGTCCTGCCAGGATACTGCTACTGCACAGGGTCTCCATGGGGTCACAGCCTCCTTTGGGCATCCACCTGCTCCAGCATGGGGCCCTCCACAGGCTACAGGTGGAATCACTGCTTCTCCATCAACCTGCATCAGCTGCAGGGGGACAGCTTGCCCCTCACCATTGTCTTCACCATGCTTCCCAGACTACAGAGGAATCAGTGCCCTGGTGCCTGGTTCACCTCCTCCCCCTTCATTGCTGGCCTTTAGGTCAGCAGTGTTGTTGAGTTCTTCCTCTCATATCTTCCTGCTCCTCTTTCTGACTGCAGTAGACTGCTGCTGCTTCGTCACTTAACTATGTTATACCCAAGGCTCTACCACTTGGGACCGTTACTGTCCTGCTTCTTATAGCTCCATGTTATTCCCAACCTATCAGATTAGGCTTCTTTAAACCTGGTTTTGCTGCTGAAATAATAAAGCTTATATTTCACTCTTCTGTAATATGTAGGCAAGTCTCTAGGGATAGAATTCTTCTCAAAGTTTTATTAGGGAATGACAAAGGTTTTGATGCAGCTGGGGGGTTGCTTGCCTTTTCCCAAGCTCCTGGCAGGTTGACAGAAGTGATAAAGAAATAACTTTTTTAACATTGTGTACTGAAGGACTGTCACTTCAGAATAACTAATGAGCATAGAAACATGAACAGCAGTGTGAGACTTGCATTTATGTTTTATGTTTTGAGGGGTTTTACTTAAGGTTTGAAATTGCCTTAAATCTTTTTAATCCCTTCAGAATCTTAATGCTATTTTTGTGCTGTACAATAAACTATATTATCAAATGCTGAAATGCATTTGCTTTTCTCATTGTTCACTGAGACGGCTGATAAGAGTTGTTTTTGGAGGGAAATGACCTTTGAAATCTGTGTAGGATATTTGTTTCTAGAAGTTGAAACAGAGAGGGAGTGGGCATCCTGTTAGTAAGGTTTTCTTCTTTGGAGTAGACCTTAGCCTTGGCAGACAAGCTTAGTTGACTGCAGTAATTTTTAAAATTTATTTTAAAAATATTTTACGTAAAAGAATGGAAAGAAGTTCAACAATGCTGGGTAAAATAAGTGAGGTGTCTTGTACTATTAAATCTGCTCTTAAAGGGCAAAACTTTGAGGTTACACTGAAACCATATCTAACTGTAGAAGAAAAAAGGCTTGCTGCTGCTGATCCATACGAACATATGGAGCAATATTTTACTCTGTAAGTATCTAAGGCTTGCTAATCCTGGATGATAATTTGTTAGAAAATAGTTTTTAAATTACATCACTCTGTGTAGCAATTAATTACCAAATAGGTTTATCAAGAAGTTGTGGTATTTCTTTTTCCTTTTCCCCCCATTGCTGTTTTTTTGTTAGGAAAGCAAGGCTAGTTTTAAGCAGGTGTTCAAATTTGTCTGGTTTGTATCTTTCCTGTCACTATTTCAAAATATTTTAAATGTGTAAGAGAATATTTTCTGTGAGCAGTTAGAAGTTTGTATTTTTTCTTAGTATTTTCCTACTGGTAACTCATATTCATCCTGTGATTCACTGTCTTGTTTTCTTTCATTCCCAACTTCTGGGAGGTAGTCTTCAGCTTGTACTTGAAAGCTGTGCTGTGTAACTTCCTCCATTTTTGCTACTTGATCCTCAAGTTCAGATTATTATTTCCACATTATCTACCTTTTTACTTGGAAATTTTGTTGACATTTTTTCATGCTAACTTCTTTGTTAATTTTTTAATGTAGTAAATATATTCCCCGACTTTATCTGAAGTAGTTGCTGCAACATCTTATTCATGCAATACTTTTTTATTCTTTAGTCAGATACTACCTTTTATTGAAAAATTGTGGCTTTGTTGGATATGCCAAGGAACCAACTCATCCTCCTACCTATTATGAGAACTATGCGATCACAATTTAGTAATATAATCATGTACTTTAGCTTTTACTGATGTCTTTACCTCAATTTGTGTCTGATTATGTGGAGTAACAGTAGGAACCCGAAAGCAGGAGCATAGAACTAGAAGTAACTTTCTAAAACAAGTCCAGTCTTCTGCTGTGTAACTTCAGTAACTGTCACACGGGTTCTTTCACAAGCTAAGCTTAAAAGATAAGAATTAAAACTTCAGCAGAAGGAGTTGCAAGTCTGAAACTTCTGTATTTAGCTGGAGTTAAGTCTTAAGCAAGGTGATTTGTGCTGGTCTAAAAGAACTGAGACTTAGTTGGTATCCTGTGAGGAGTGGGTGGTCTAGAATGAGCATAATAAACTATGTCTCTGGCTAAGAATGGTAGGAATAAAGAGAGCTTCCAAAAGTTAAATCAAGCTAGTTTTCCTGAATGGTTAATTACAAATGAAACTGCGCAGAGTGATTAAAAGGTTAAACCAGCCGAATATTAAAAGCATTCTAGGTATAACCCTAAATCACCAAATACTTGATTTGAAAAATCATGATGTAGTGCTGAGGGAAAAGTACGGGGTGGCTGATACAAGTGTGAGGATATAGAGTTGAATGAACATAAGCATGCTTGAAGTGAAATCTGAAAACCAGAGAGCTAATGCAGAGGAAGGTGTGCCTTTAACCCAGGGAGCTAGGAGGAGGGCAACAGGAAAAGGTCAGTGAAATCAGAGCATTATTTAAACAGATCTGTCAACTTCGGGTGGTGTTACAAGAAGAAAGGTACACTGGGTGTTATCAATTGTCAGGAAGGCAGGCAACTTGTAGGCATACAACCTGATCTCAACAGTATGCAAAACTGCAGAACAAAGTTGAATGGGAGGTATAGTTTAAAGGACTGATGCAAACAGCTAAATAAAAATATCAGGATAAGACTTGCCATGCAGTTCTTTGAACAATTCCAGGAGTAACTAAAACCAGTAAAAAACCTTGTGTCATGCAGACAAAATAGGAGGTTCCAAGTGATATTTGGGAAATTGTGCAGGCAAGGAAAATGGAATGCTTCTACTTCTTTATTTTAAAGATAATATGTAAATATTAAGCAGTCAAGTGAAACCAGTATTTACAACAGGCTGTGCTAGTATCTCATGAAACACTTGGTTTTGAAAAAGCAGTTAGACTCCTGTTGAAAGATGCGTTTTGGTATCTGCATCCAGAATTTTGCTTTTTTTTTCTTATGGTTTATTAGGGGAAAAAATGTGGTTTAGTTTGGTGTCCCCCCCTTCATCTGATTATGGTTCTTAATTTTGTGGATATACATAGAAGTGTGTGGGCAATCTGGATTCCTCATGGAAGGGCACAGAATATGTGCAGTACTTGATGTGAAAATACAAGGAAAATCCTCTAGAGTGGCACTATCCCTTGCAAGTAGGAGAAAATGCTATTTATAGCTTTATGAAGTAAAGCATGAGAACATTTTTGTCTCCTTAGAACTCATTTTGGCTTTGCCTTAAACTTCTTCTGCCTCCCTATCTGAAATTCAGGAAGCAGTGATAAATCAGAATGTATTGAAAAGCTAGAGAGGGACTGTTTACAAGGGCATGGAGTGGTAGGACAAGGGGTAAGGGCTTTAAGATGAAAGAAGAAGGGTTTAGATTAGGTAAGATTAGATTAGAGGATGAGGGTGATGAGGCACTGGATCGGGTTGCCCAGAGAGAAGTGGTGTCTGCTCCCTCTCTGGCAGTGTTCAAGGCCAGGTTGGATGGGGCTTTGGCCAGCCTGGTCAAGTGAAGGGTGTGTGACCCTGCCCATGACAGGGGTTTGGGAGTAGGTGGTCTTTGAGATCCTTTCCAGTCCAAACTGTTCAGGAAAGCCAAGGCGCAGATGGATCTGAACTTGGCAAGGGATGTTAAAAACAACAAGAAGGGATTTTACAGGTACATTGGCCAGAAGAGACAGGTCAAAGAGAACGTACCTCCCTTGGTAAATGAGAAAGGAGAACTGGCTGCAACTGATGAGGAGAAGGCTGAGGTACTGAATGAGTACCAGGATTCTCATAATTCTCAAATCCCAGAATTTTGCATCCCTGGACCTCTAGGTGGGAACTGGGGGAGTAAATCCCCCCCCACTGTAAGAGCAGAGCAAGTCCAAGACCGCCTCATGAGACTGAATGTCTACAAGTCTGTGGGGCCGGACGACATGCATCCCAGGGGCCTGAAGGAGCTGGCTGATGTGGTTGCTGAGCCGCTCTCCATCATATTTGAAAAGTCATGGCTGTCAGGAGAGGTCCCTGGGGACTGGAAAAAGTTCATGTCACTCCCATTTATAAGAAAGGGAGCAAGGAAGACGCAGGGAATTACAGGCCGGTGAGCCTCACCTCTGTGCCTGGGAAGATCATGGAACAGATCCTCCTGGATGACATGCTGGAGCACATGAGGGAAGAGCATGTGATCCGGGACAGCCAGCACGGCTTCACCAAGGGAAGGTCGTGCCTCACCAATCTGGTGACTTTCTATGATGGAGTAACAGCATCAGTAGATAAAGGGAAGGCAACCGATGTCATCTACCTGGACTTGTGCAAGGCCTTTGACACAGTCCCCCACCACATCCTTATCTCTAAACTGGAGAGATGTGGATTTGATGGGTGGACCATCCAGTGGATAAGAAACTGGTTAACAGACCGTAGCCAAAGGGTGGTGGTCAATGGGTCTATGTCCAGGTGGAGGCCGGTGACAAGCGGTGTCCCCCAGGGGTCTGTCTTGGGACCAGTTCTCTTTAACATCTTTATCAATGACATCGATGATGGAATTGAGTGCACCCTCAGCAAGTTTGCAGATGACACCAAGCTGAGTGGTGTGGTTGACACCCTTGAAGGAAAGGAAGCCATCCAGAGGGATCTTGACAGGCTGGAAAAATGGGCCCAGGTGAACCTAATGAGGTTCAACACTGCCAAGTGTAAGGTGTTGCACTTGGGCCGGAAGAATCCCAGACATAGATACAGACTGGGAGAAGAGCTCCTTGAGAGTAGCCCTGCTGAGAAGGACCTGGGTGTCACTGTGGATGATAAACTTAACATGAGCCAGCAGTGTGCTCTTGCAGCTCGCAAGGCCAATGGTATCCTGGGCTCCATCAGAAGAGGGGTGGCCAGCAGGGACAGGGAGGTGATTGTCCCTCTCTACTCTGCCCTCGTGAGGCCCCACCTGGAGTACTGTGTCCAGATCTGGGGCCCCCAATACAAGAAGGATGTAGAACTGTTGGAGAGAGTTCAGAGGAGGGCCACAAAGATGATTAGAGGGCTGGAGCACCTGCCTTACAAGGAGAGGCTGAGGGAGCTGGGCTTGTTCAGCCTGGAGAAGAGAAGGCTGCGGGGGGACCTCATTGCAGCCTTCCAGTACCTGAAGGGACCATACAAACAGGAGGGGAATCAACTTTTTAAAAGGGCAGATAATGGCAGGACAAGGGGGAATGGTTTAAAGCTGAAGGAGGGAAGGTTTAGACTGGGTATTAGGGGGAAGTTTTTTACGGAAAGAGTGGTGAGGTCCTGGAACAGGCTGCCCAGAGAGGTGGTGGGTACCCCGTCCCTGGAAGTGTTCAAGGCCAGGTTGGATGGGGCCCTGGGCAACCTTGTGTAGATCCAGGCCTGAGGTTGGTGGCCCTGCCTGTGGCAGGGGGGTTGGAGCTCTATGATCCTTGGGGTCCCTTCCAACCCTTGCCATTCTATGATTCATTCTATGATTCTATGATAGATAGGATTTACATTCACTTTTGAAGTCCTCTCTGGATTTCTGTGTTGCCCTTCACCATGTGAAAGCTTGGAAGGTTTGTTAACTTGGAAAGTTTTTGGAGTTCTTTGGAATATTGCAACTATGTCTTCTTGAGTCCTTGTTTCTATCCCAGTTGTAGTACTTGACCATTCTAGGCTTTTGTGGTGGTTTTGGCCCTAGCCAGAGGCCAAATACCCACCAAGCCGCTCGCTCACTCCCCCCTTCAGCCGAAGAGGGGAGAAAATACATATTAGGAGGCTTAGGACCTGAAATAAGGACAGAGGGACCGCTCTCCAATTAGTGCAATGGGTAAAACAGACTCAGCACAGAATAAAGGAAAGTGATTTATTACTACTACAACTAATACACCCAGTGAACCAGAACGAGATAAGAAGCCGCCAGGTCTTAAAGCACCTTCTCCCCACCCTTCCCTTCTTAGCATACTTAAAACTCATTATGATTTTACTCCCTTCTTCCCCCACAACGTGGCATGGGGAGGGGCAGGGAATGGGCAGTGGGGTTCTGGTGATTCCTCACAAGCTGCTTTTCCTCCCAAGATCTTAACACTTCTACTTCCCCCCACCCCTCGCCTCTTCGCACTCTTGACTTTAATCATAGATCTGCTCCCTTCATCCCGCCTCTCACAGCACAGGGAGGGGCAGGGAATGGGGAGTGGGGGTTTCAGTCCATTCCTCCAGTTGTCTTCTGTCTCTGCTGGTGGGGAGGGAGGGCATTCCACACACACGCATACTTCCCTGGCGGCGCCATGGGGTCCCACCCACGCGAGAGTCATATCAAGAACTTCTGTAGCGTGAGTCCTATTGGGGAGCCATCTCCTCACCACAGGCCTCTCAGCAGGGCTCCTCTCCATGAGGTGCTGACATTCGGGTCCAGACCCCCCGACCTGGTCCCCCGCAAAGTCACAAGTTGTCCGGCAAACCTGCTGAGGCGTGGATCAATCTTCACAGCGCATAAGTGTCTCTGCTCCCCGTCCTCATCCATGGGCTTCGAGAGTTTCCCCATGGTCTCACCATGAGCTGCCAGGGAAACTTTCTTTTTCGCATTCTTCACCCTCCCCACCTCTCCTGCAGGCCTGGCCTTGGTGTCTGTGCAGCTTGTTACATCTTCTCCCTCGGTTCCGGTGGCAAAGTGCACGTGCCAGCAGTTTTGTTTTCTCCTATATGTGATTCACAGAGGCGCTATGACCAGCTCTGATAGGCCCAGTCTCGAATTTGGCCTTGAATTGACAGTGTTTTCAAAATATGGGGCTTGGAGAAAACTAACTGTGGCTTACAAAAGCCTCCGAAGCAGCACAGCTACACAAAACTGCAACAGCTTTATGAAAAGCTATTTCTTCAAATAATCTTTCTTTGTAAACTTTCAGAGTCTTTAAATGCAGTTAGACTGCATTTGACAAGCCAAGCAGGGTGAAGTTTCTTATTAGTGTTGAATAATGAGAAGCTGTATCTGCAAGAGAACAAGCTTATTCACTTAATATTTTCATGTGAGAATTTTTTAAGCTGGTCAGGCTTTCGTATAGCATGTAGAATAGATGTGCTTATAGATCTGAGGCTTTTATTCTTGAGTGTCCCACTACTGCAACGTGTGGGACTCTCTGAAAGGGGAGAGACAGGTGTCCTTGCTGGCCATAACTGTGTCAGCTGTTTAGGTGTCACTGATGATGCTGTGGCTGTAGCCATAGGGTCTTAGAACAGTTTTCTCAGAATCTGGAATTAACTGGGAGTCAAAAATGTACATTCTTCATTTGAGATCTGGAGAGATCAATGCTGCAACCTATACCTATGAAATAATGTTTCTACCTTGTATTTGCAGGTGAAGTTTTTCTATTCACTGATTATTACACAAAAAGGCTTTCTTTTTGTTAGAGGGGATAGCAAATTGCCATCCAAAATGGTAGATGAAAACATAGGGTTATATGCTTGATTCTTGTTGACATTCAGACCATACTCAAGTCTGCTATTGGGCTTCTCTCTGACACTTTATTACATCTCGCCCTCACTGGGCAAAAAGGGAGGACTGAATGAGGAGTTGATTCAAATGGAGTTCTTCTCTTGCCTCAAGACTTCAGCGTTCCAGCCAAGGTTCAGCTAACAGCAGATTAAAGTTGTATGGGCTTGCATTATTGTCGGAATCTGATACATTCTTTTACTACACACTTAATCATGTTCAAAAATTTAAAAATAGGTAATGAGGAGCAGTACTTTACCTTAAGTTGCTGAATTTAGGCAAGAATATAAATACAGTATTTTGTTTTAATTTTTACTTTGTCTATTGATGTTTTACTGTGTTTCTACCATAGAAATGAAGACCTGAAACAGATGTTAGAAAGCAGTAAGGATTCTGCGAAGCTGGATGCTATGAAACGAATTGTTGGGGTATGTGACTTTTTTTTTAATGACTACTCTTATTTGTTAGTGTATCTTTTTAATTACTGTTTTTATTTCTGGAGATGAGTACTAGTTTTGTTTAACAGATCCTGTACGAAGTCAGCATTTGAATCTCTAAATGGTGTTTAAAAACTACTGTAAAGTCCTTAATTTGGAATTTTGTGTAGAAATTACTATATCAAAATATATGCAGTCCTACACTTTAAAAATATTTATGTAACAGTAATACTTTCAGTAGGGAGGTGAGATCTTAAATGGTGCCTTTAAAGATACTTCAATTGCTGCTTTGATTCAGCAGGCAGGAAACCACAGAACTTTGTGGGAGTAAAATGATAAATTGCCTTTAAAATTTTTACCTTTTTTTGGTTCTGTAAGGACTTGTTTCTAAATGAGTGCGTTGCCTGTATATTTGACTCTGTACCCATAGAGCTCACTAGTGTTTAGTACCGCTATATTGTTAAATCCTATAAACTAAGTATCATGAAGTTGATAAAGTCTCTATATTTCTTCTTCAGAGTTTTCGAAGAATGTGCTATGGAAAGCTGTGCACTGTCCATGTGACCTTTTTGAGGGGGAATTTCTGCACTTGCTTTCTCTCATTGTTCCTTCAGTCTCCTCAGGATATGCTTTTTTTTTCTTTGCTTGTTTTTTACGTGAGTTAATCTTATCCAAGTATGTACCAACGTGAGAAGGTACAGGTTGTATCATGCAATTATGTTCTTTCCTCTGACTCCAGAGCTAGTGATTTCTCCATTATACTCTAGTAATGAACATTTTACTTAAGCTGTTTGTCCTCTGCTTTTGTCTTTGATCTTAGTCCTGCCACAGACATCAATTACATATTAGATCTCTGTGACCTATCAATTACTGCATCATAACTTTTTCTATGTGTGGAAGGTTTCTTGGTTCATCTTCTCTAATATGATAGGTGATAACAGTCTGGAATATTGAGGTCCTGTTGCAATATATCATAGCTTTTAGAAGTGCCATGGTTTCAGCATTTAGGAACATACATTCTTCTGCTTCCCTCAGAAAAGATTTTTCTTCTGGTTGGTACTGTGGGCAGGAGGGCTAGGAAGAGTTGCCTGTTGCTCCTTTGTTTTTGTTTTTTGTTTGCTTGTTTTCAAAAAGGTGGCCAGATCTTTATCTGTATTTGGAAACAGTTGAAACTGAATGTGTGTGTATGTCTATGGGGGAATTAAAAACTGTTAAATTGGGTCAGCTTTATATTTTAAACCAAGTCTTTACTAGATTGTTGGGTTTTTTCTTTTTTTTCCCCCACAAACAATGCTCTCAGAAATGTGTGTGCAGTGAGGAAATGCACTCATAAATACCTGCTGTTACATATTCAGAGTAGTTCTTAACAACTGTTTATTTAATTTTCTAGAAACGTATGATGCTTTCAAGCTGGAGGTGTGTAGTGAGCACTGATACGTCCTTGATGGTCTTGGGCTGAGCTGATCAGGTTCAACAGCTTTTTAGCAGGGGATGGCAGAACTGCATGGAGGAAGTTCTTCTGCTCCCCTTTGTTGCAGCTCCAGATTTCTGTCTTTAAAATTTCCCAGAATTTTGTTTCTTTCCCTGTGTTAAGCACTGTGATGCTGGAAGAGCACTACTTTCCTACATGGCAAGCAGGCACCTTCTATTTACTGATTTTTTTTTTTTTCCTTGCTCAGTTGCCACTGCTTTTTTTAAAGCAGAAAAGAGCCTTCTAGCTCACAAGGTTAACCATTCCATGACTGCACGTGAGTTGTTTGAATTACTGGATCCTCTGTGTTCAGTCTCTTCCGTACTTTCAACGTATTTGCTGTTATTCTGTGCTTAAGCTCTGTTTAGTAACAGAAACCTGTTAACCAGCCTCTCTTTCATAGAGCAAGCTGAAACAAGGAGCTTTACAGACCAGGACTGGGACCTAGCACAATTAGCATAAGGTTCTTGCTGGTCACAAAGATGCTTGTGTGTTACCAGTTGTGTGCTTACACTAAGAGAGATCTCAGAGATGGGATGTGCTTTCCAGAGATGAAAGCCTTCCTCTAGCCTTGTTATTAGAGGAAAAAGGAATTCCATTTGCAGATATTGTTTAACATATTTCACTGGAATGCATATTTTCCCTAATTTTAGGTAGGAGAAAAAACTGTGCATACCAGTAGTTTTCTTAGTGTTTTAGCAGACTTCATAGAATTTAGAGCCTAAACTTTTATTTGTCTGTATAGGTGTGATGGAAGAGTACCAGAATGGTTATGGCTACTTTTGCTACTGCTTTCTTCTTTAAGGAGGCTTGCGAACTCTCGTCTGGGAAGAATGAGATTCATTACAAAGAGTAACATATCTGTCTTGCAGAAAATTACCTTTAATAACGCAATTTCAAGTAGAGGAGTAATCCAGTTTTGATTTTTCCACCACCCCTCTTGCTTTAAGGTTTCTAAGTCTATATTCTGCTAAAATGTGTATGTGTGACTATAAGCATGTGACATCTTTTTTCTTTTTTCCGTCAGTATGTTTTTTTGGGGGTTTCTTCCTTACATGAATATCACAAAATAATTGCAATCTTTGGAAAACTATGAACAGTGCTGTTGGTTTAGAAATTTATTGGAAGAGTATATAGAAGCTTATTCTACTATATGCATAGCGCATATGGACCACCACAACCCTTTTTGGTGCCCAACGTGGGGCTCAAGGAATTTGAGATAAGGACAATAATTGGATGAGGGAATGGGCAGAACAGACTGAACATAGATGGGTAGTATAATAATTGTAGAGAATTTCTGTTGGGATGAAGATTTCAATGACAATTCTCAAATATGTGATTCTAGAGTCACAATCCTTCCCTCACAAAAGGACTGTGGTGGTTTGACCCTGGCTGAAGGCCACCCAAAGTCTCTCTATCACTCCCCTTCTCAGCTGGACAGGGGAGAAGAGAGAGGCTTAGTAGTCGAGATGAGGACAGGGAGAGATGATTCCACAATCAGCATCACAGGCAAAACAGACTTGACACAGAATAAAGGAAAGAAAACTTTGTAATTTATTTCACTACATCACCCCCACCCCACCCCCCTCAGTGACACCAGAGTCGGATAATGAGAAGCACGACCAGATCTTAAAGCACCTCTCCCCACCCCTCCCTTCTCCGCAGGCTTAACTTTAGTCATGACTTTGCTCCCTTCTTCCTCCCTGTTGTGGCATGGGGAGGGGCAGGGAATGAGGGAGTGGGGGTTTCAGGCAGTTCCTCATGAGATGTTTTCCTCCTTAGTCAGAGGGGGCCATTCCTCACACTCTGCCTCTGCTGCACTGTGGTGTCCCACCCAGGGCAGTCAGTCCATTGTGAACTTCTTCAATGTTCCCTTTCCCACAGGGCTTCAGCTTTTCACCAGCTGCCCCAGCTTGTGTCACTGCTATGGGGTGCAGTCATAAATCATAGAATGTCTCTCAGTCTCTCAGGCCCAGACTGCTCCAGCCTGGTCCTCTACAGAGTCACAAGCTTTCCCACCCAGCAAACCTGCTCCAGTGTGGGTCTCTCTCATCTCTTTTATCTCTGTCTCTCCACGGGCTGCAAGTGCTGGCAGAGGCTTGCTCCAACGTGGGTCACAGCATCTTCTGCATGTCTCCACCTGCTTCAGCATGGGGCCTCTCCATGGGCTGCAGGTGGGGTCTCAGAGGGTATCAGAGCCCTGGGACAGGCTGCCCAGGGAGGTGGTGGAGTCTCCTTCTCTGGAGATATTCAAGACTCGTCTGGACGCCTATCTGTGCAATATGAGCTGGGGAGCTGCTTTGGCAGGGGGGTTGGACCTGATGATCTCTCGAGGTCCCTTCCAACCCCTGTGATTCTGTGATCTTCAGTAAGATCCCTCAGCCTTTTCCATGAGCTGCAGGAAACCCGCTTCACCATGGGTTTCTCCAGGGGCTGCAGGGGCATCTTTCTCTGTGGCCCTTCCTTCCCCCTCGCCCCCTCTTCACTTACATTGGTGTCTGCACTGTTTCTTACATGTTCTCACTCCTATCTCTGGTAGCAAAAAGCAGCTGCTTGTGGGTTTTTTTTCTTCTGAATGTTATTCCCAGAGGCGCTGTGACCATTGCTGATGGACTTGGCCTTGGTCAGCAGTGACTCTGACCTTGAGCCGGCTGGTGTTTATCCTCTGAGGCCTGCAGAGAGCTTTTAGCTGATTCTTGGAGATGCCATCCTGCAGTGCCCCTTCTCCACCAAACCCAGACACACAAAGCTACAACAAAATGCAAAAGCTGATACTTCTGTTAAAACATATTGCAACAACCAAGATATTTTTGTCACCAGGTCTTGAAATCTGTCTGAATTTCTCAAATGGGGAGGAAAAATCTGAGTGGAATTTTGGTCCTTTAGGTTACAGACCTTAAATGTATGGGGGAAAAAAATCACGTGCGTGAATTTCGTTCATGTCTGTATGTACGTCTTACCAAAAACCCCATGTTTGGTACACTCTGACATTATATAGAACTTACTCAAGAATGCAAGTTTCTGTCTGTATGTGAACTCCAGGTATGTAAGACAATTCAAGAATGGCTTGGCACAGCAACATGAATGACATGATAGACCTCAATCTTGGGAAGAACCGTTATGTTCTTTCAGGTTAATGATCCATGGGTAAAGGAGGATTTACACTAATCGTTATGACTTAATGAGTCAAAATACACTCTTTTAAAAGACCCTAAATACATATTTACATGGTACACTGGAGTTACTATGGTTGATCAGTTAAATAATGCAAGTAATGCATAGAGTCATACTGTTACAGCTTAAGTCTAAGGATCATCCCTGTTTTTGAATAACATAACTGCTGCTGCATCAATCATCTTATCTTGATAATATTTTATTCTGTAATGCTTCTCTGCAATACACCTTGCTACTAAGTTCTGCTTGACTCTGGTCATTCTGAATCTGGCATTTATTACAAGGACTCTCCAGTTATGACACAAGTGGGTTAATTTAGATACTTAGTTAAAACCCCTTGAAACCTCTGTGATGTGCTTGCTTCTTAGTTTGTCACTTGTGCTTTAATACAGCCACAATAAATATTTTAAGTTGGTTAAATTGAAATGTCAGGCTGGACAGCTACTCTTCAAGCCTTTTGAAAGGCTTGCTCAGTAATAGCTTGAACTACATCTACCTTCTTCTAACCTCATAGAAACCTATGCAATGCTTCAACAAATTGTGTGTTTGTATCTCTTGCTTTTGTTGTGTGACATCCTTGTTCTTTAAGTCCTTGTTGTGTTCTATCAATGAAATGTGTAGTAGTCTGACATTTAATCAGCTGTATGGTGTTGAGTAATAGTGGAACTGTGAGGTGGTTATGAACAGCAGTAACTAGTTGCAAAACTTGTGTACTTGTTTTAGATCCCTGCATATTTGCTTGTTTTAGTGAGCTCTGATTCTTTCTGATTAGCTTGCTATTTGGCTGACTAGATCCTGCCTGTCACCATACCTGAGGGTTCTCTGAAGCTCTTTCAGCAGCGCTGTGACTTGATATAACAAGTTCATGAAGTTTCAGGGTTTGCAGGTTGGACATGAAGTACTTGCAGACGTTTTGCAGGAATTAGATCTAACATATAAGAGAGTTGTGCAGCTGTAATATATAGTGAAGTATTTAATTCCTTATAATGTACTTTGTTTCTTTGAAGTAACTTCTTCCTTAAGCTGTACATACAAGGGCTGAAGCTGAACAGGGGTTTTGTTATTTGTGATCTTTACTGAGTTTGGTTGTTCACTACATGCCCTAGCTTCAGATTTCTCTAAGATCAAGTATGAAAATTCTTCCTTTTAGAAAAAAATCAGTGGATTGACTGATCTTGCTTTTACCTTGTGAATTTTTTTTTCTTCTCTATAAACACTTTGAGGCCTTTGTGTTTAACTTGCTGTGGAAAACAACCTTGCTTTGTTTTTAAAGTGTGATTTCGTTGACTTGTGTTTTTTCCCCCCTTAGTTCTGTTTCACACAAAGATTGTTCCAGGAACAGGATTTGAACTTGTGTAATTTTGGCCTTTTTTTTTTTTTTTTTTAGTTGCTGTTGTTGTGTTTGGCTTCTTTGGATAGCAGCTCCCAAAAGCAAATTTTGTAAAACAACAAAAAATTAATAATAATTGTTTTAAGTAATTTTAAAGCATTAAAAATTACTTGCAGTCTGATATGATAAAGTCCAATTCATTGGTTCCATCCCCCAAACTCATAACCATCCAGCACTCTGGGGTTTTGTTGTATGGATAGTATCTTTTAAAGTCAAAGTCTAATAGTTAATAATAAAACCGAGATTTATCTTCCATGTCATAGAAATCAGGTTTGAAATACAGATCTGGAATAAATGCCTGTCTCTTAAAAAACAAAAAAAACCCCACCCCCAAAACCAACCCCCGACCAAAATGAAACCATTGCTTTAACTGTATTATTAAATTACTAAGATTTGTTCCTTTTTTTTCTTTTTAGATGATTGCAAAGGGAAAAAATGCTTCTGAGCTGTTTCCTGCTGTTGTGAAGAATGTTGCCAGTAAAAATATTGAGGTATTCCTATAGTTCATTAGGCATAATGTTATGGAAGTTTCATGTGACTGTATCTGACTTTAAACCATAAAATCTCTAGGGTTTTTAACATAGAATTTCTGAGGGTTTAATTTTCAGTGACAGTTTAACATAGAAATAAAGGAAACCTACTGGGTGATTTGGAGGCAGGAGGAAAAGTTATTTACATTTTTTAAATAAATTGATTTGCATAAGTTTGTGGAAGTGTGTGGTGGTAGTTCTGAGGAAAACTTCTCTTGTTTGAGGTGTGGTGCTGCACACAAAGTTTGAATAGGGCTTGTGCTGCATTTTATTTAAAATGTCTTGCAGATCAAGGCTGAGAGATAAGGGTTGGATAAAAATGTTTCTGCTCTTGTAATTCTGTAGTGTATTTATAAGAGGGGTGTCTCTGCATTCGGGTTGCAGAGTGAGATCACGTTTAACTTGGTTAAACAAGTTTATATGAATTCATGGTTAGACAAAATAGTGTTTCTCAACACTTAACACTACTTAGGATAATTTAGTTTAGAGAATTTGTTTAATCCTTGATTAATGTGAATTCCTGTGATTCTAGAAGATTACAGAGAAGTAGATTTCAAATATCAGAAACTTTTGGAGAGGTGTGACTATTTAGGGTGTTAAGAAGATTGGTTCCATCTTGAGAAGTGTTTTGCTGTTATGCAGTGTAATCTCAAGTCTTTGGGTTACTTTTACATTTTGCAAGATACAGACACTTTAAAGCAAACTCATGTGTGCATCTTGGAGATGTGGTCTTAGTTGGTATTTAGAATTTTGAAGGAAATATATGAAGAAGAAAAATTTAAACTTCCTATAAAAGCAGCTGATGAAGAATGTGAGTCAATCACCTGTGATAGGAGTTAGGAGTTAATTTCTTGAGGTAAATTCTATTCAAGTTGCACTAAATTCTGTGACTTATAAGAAGACATGTTTAGTAATTGTGTCTGTTCTTGCTCCCATATCAGGTGTTAGACATGCAAAATAGCTTGGTCTTGTATCTTTTTTTTCTTGTAAAGCAAGAAAAAATATCTTGGACTAATGAAAATTCAAATTTCAAGGAAGTTAAAGTGTTGAGGTTGCATTCAACTATGATGTGTTTAAATTCATATGCTTACTATGTGACTTGATAAAATCTACATTAGAAAGTTGTACTACCAGAGGTTTTTATGAAGGAAATGTAGTGGGCATCAGAGTAACAAGTACTAGGCATATATTGTCAGCTTCAGTACAGAGGTGTCAAGAGTTAGTTGGCTTGACAAATGACATTTGGGTGAAGGGAGTGTTTTAAAGTTTCTAGTTCCAGACTGCATAGTGACCAGCAAACATCAGTTTGAGGAAAGCAGAGTAAGCATGCAATGGTACTAGTTAATCCTGACTGCCCAGGATCATAAATTTGGAAAAATGCAGGAAATAGTGCTTTGAAGCACTGGGTTTTAAAATAAAAATAAATTGAATGCATGCATCAATTCTTCCATCCTCTCCTGGAAACATTTCCTTCAGCCTGTCTTGGCTTTTTTCTTGGCTTATGGCACTGCAATAATCACTTCAGCAAACTTCTCTCTCTAATGTGCTGTGATATAGCAGGTCACAGACAAGTTTGGTTTTTTCTTCCTTATTTTATGTGGATGGATAGCAATAGTGAATTTTGAGTAATTGTAGCTTTAAAGAAGTTATACCTGTTTAGTTACTACTCTAAAACTTTATGGTTTTCATTCTTTGAAAGAATGCATCTATTTGTCTGAGGCCATGTACTGAACTCTGGTAAGTCAAGGAGGCATGTGTGCACAAAATTACAATTCAGAGTTTATCAGAACTTACAGTATTAAAATAGTTTTAGAAATTATAATTGCACTGTTGATAATATGTGATAAAGAGAAATGTGACAAGGAATCATGCTTAGACTAGTTAAGTATTCTCTTATTTAACTTGGGTTTGTATGTTATGAGTACTGTAAGTCCATTTTGAAATGAGACACCTTACACGAAGGATGAGTGCCTGATAGAGTTACTCACCTTTTAATGCTTTTAACTGTTAGGGATGGACCAGACATCCCCATAGAGGCAAGACTGCCCCAACTCCAGGCTTCCAACCCAAACAGTAGAGTGGCTGGGTGTCTGTTTCTGCTATGTGTATATACACAAATGTGTGTATGTGTGTGTGTGTTTATATATACACACATATGTACAGAGGCAGCCACATAAGCTGATACAGGGCACTCAAATGAGCACCACCAGCTTTGCAGTTCAAAATGAAGGTCTGCTAGTGGGAATGTATGTAAGTCCACTCGCTCTAATCTGTTTAGTTTCAAGGGCTCTCCAGCTGGAGGCCTAACTGTAGTTGCTGGCACATACAGCACCTTCATGCTGAATAGAGTACCTCACCAAGGAGAATGTTTGAAAATAGAATTTAATGAGAAAATACAACAGACTCTGCTGTTCAGATGCAGGGCACAGAAGGACAGATATACCAACCAGCAAACTGTTTAGAGATGCCCAGCCATTTTTATCTGCTTATACTCTTTTTTTTTTTTTTTTCTCCCCCTCTCCAGATCACATAGATTCCCACTCCTTCACTTTTCTTCCCTAAAATATCCAATATGTCTTGTGCAATCCTAAAATACTCTTTATCTGCATCCCATACCTGTCTATGGAAAAGCCTCTCAGGTGCTCTGGTGCTGACTCTTGATGGGTTCAACACCTGGACATGAGAACTGAAGCTCTCCTGAGGTGGTCCTGGGAGGCATCTGACACGGTGTACTTTTCTCTGAGTCCTAAATTTGAGTTCCTTCACACACTGTGTCGCTTTGCACATCTAGGCTGATGATTCCTGTCACAGGCTTGGGAGAAGCTATGGCAGGATATTACTTTCAAACACCCCTCCACCACCCTTGTCTCTGTACTCCTTTGTGGGTGTGCAGACAAGGTTTAATCACATAACCTAACATTAATTAGCAGAAGCCTTTCACTGTTTGTATTTTGTGGGCCTCCTCTTATATTTTAAAACAAATTATGGGAATTCACGTGTCTTCCTCTATGCTGTAGACAAAATTCCTTCATTACTTTTTGTTCCACCATTTAGTGGTAACATATGTGCAGAGGAGTAGACTGAAACTGTAAAGAGAGAAAGTCATTCAATAAAGTCAGCGACTAATTTCTTCTTCAAGGTTAGTCAGATGACAGGTTCAGGTCATAATAAAGCTTTACTTAGAACCATCAAGTTAGCACTTCTGTACCTTCTTTAAGTCCAGTTTTAAGATGCTTTGCCAAATTTTTGGCCAATTTTTTCCCTGTCCTTAAGAATTAGAAAACTCTGTTGGTACAAATTGCTACAATGCAGCAGCCTAAAATACATCACTTTTCTAGAGAGACTTTGTATACAATGGACTTTCCTGCCCAGAAATGGCTGCTGGGTGGTTTGGTTTTGTTTTTTTTTTCTATCAGGGCTGAATGCTCTGATACAGGGAAATGGAGGTGAAGAAACAGTAGAACACGTTCATTTGTTTTAAGAGAAGCAAAGGGCATCTTATTGTTTACAGAAGTGCCTTGTGAGTTTTATTTTTATAAGTACACTGACCTCAACTTGATTATGTGCATTATGTCATGGATGGTAAGGATACAAAAAGTGACCTAATAAACAATTGGTGGTATAGAACAAAAATAAGTCTTGGTCAATAACTCATGGAGTTTGATGTGCTTATATTGATAAACTAATTAAACAAATCTGCCTGTGTTCCTCAAGCCTAATGTGCCCCTGTTATGATTAGTTTTATAGAAAGGAGCATTTTAACATTGAATGAAGGTAAATGGTAAAAGAATAGTGTAGTCACGAAGCTCTAAGTGCTTCCATTTCTAGTCACAGAGTGGTTTCAAGGAAAGGAGGCTTTCTTTGCACACCTGCAGTCATTCAGTGCATAGGCCTCTTGTGGTCAATGTTGATTGCTGCTTGTCTGTAGCTGAACAACAAATAATTTAGTATGGTGTAACCTTCTGTGACTTAATATTATGCTTTTTGCCAGAATTCGCACAAAGATACATCTTCTGATAGTGACAGTAATTATAGCACAGCTGTAGTTGAGGGTCTTTCAGAATTTTCCATTATAAACCCTAATAGTTGGTTTACAACTCAAATGTAAAAAATGTTTTCACTGCTTCCTGGGCATACAGTGGCTATGAGGGGGTAAAGTGAACTAAATTAAATACCCTCCTCCCCAAAATCATACTGAGGTTTTCTTAATCTTTGAACATTGCATCCTTTGTAGTATGCTTATACTGGCTACATCTTTTGAATGCTTGTAGTCAGGCAAAGGTGTATCTAATACCCTTTGCTTTTGTCCAAGACATAGTCAGAAGTGCTCTTTTAATCAGATTTAAATAGTCTAAGTTACCACACTTCGGATGGCAGTTATGTTCTCTTTCAGATGTGTTGAAGTAATTGATTTCGAGTTTCAAGGTAAAGTAAAACGAGCTTGTTGAAATACTTGGGAATTGCAGTTTAACCTATTTTCCATAAGAAAAAAATGAGGAGTGCTCAGGTCATCAGTTGCCACATGTCAACTTCTTATTCAAGTCTCGTATTTACTAGTTGATCATATAAAGCAGTATTTTGTGTTATTAGCTTTAATCTGACCGTATCGTTAACTAGATAATGCTGTGGCACTGCAGGGAGTTTCTGTGAAAAAAGTTACAGTACATTATAAGATATGAGAGGTATGTGAGTGCATATAGTAATATACAGTTATATATTAACTCTTCCTTCAAAGAAGAAAATGCTGATGAAAAAAAGCAATCAAAGGCTTAGTTCTATAGAATTCTAAAACTTTCTGATAATGATTTTCATTTTGTTTTTTCTTTTCAGATAAAAAAGCTTGTGTACGTCTATCTGATGCGTTACGCAGAGGAGCAGCAAGATCTAGCATTATTGTCCATCAGTACTTTCCAGCGTGCTTTAAAAGTGAGTGACTACTAAACAGTTCATAAAGAATTCTCAGCCGGTACCACAAAAATAAAAGTATCTGTGTAAACTAAAGCATCTGATACAGTAGTTTCAAGATGTGTCATTGCCAAAGTTTTTCGTGCTACCTCACACCTCATTAAGCAGCTAAGCCTGCATGAAGTAAAATTACTTCACTGAAGAAAAAGCAGCAGATTGGTGCTCTCTAATTCACATTCCTGTCATTTAGTTTCTGGAGTGCCTTTTGTCTTATGTGTGTAGAAGGAAGACCCTGTTATTACCATGAACCTTCTATACTCCTTTTAGATTATGTAAAAGATCTTTGTGTACAGCATTTGAATATAAGAATAGTAGTACCTAGATTAAAATATTCAGTGTGTTGCACATGCTACTTTTTCATTAGAAGCACTGAAAAAACAGCATTTTTTACTGTTCCATTTCAAATTTGGATCACAGTAGGGAATTGGATTAGAGAAAAAAGACTAGGATTGCCTTTGAAGTGTGACCATGGTGAAAAGAAAGATTTAAGAGTCTGTTCTTAAATTTGCCCAGTTTTTGTATTAAGAGAAGGTTGGATTTCTGTTTTCCTTATATTCCTCTTGTAAGGCTACTCTAGGTTCATAATTTATTTCTGTCATGTCACTGACCCAAGATGACCTTGTGTCTTGTTGGAAGACGCTGCACTCAGAGCATCAGCTGTGCAAGTGTAGGAGCATCCCACAACTGACTGGAGAGCTTTCTGCCCCTTACAGTTTTTGCCTCAATTTCCTGTGTACTGCCTTCAGTGTCAGTGACTGACAGGAACAGCTAAAATTCAAATTACTTTATATTCGATGTTATGTATAAGGTGAACACTTCTGATGATGTGACTTTTTAAAAAGCTGTATATAGTGGAAACAGAGGAATGGAGATAAATGTTGTGGTTGTGTAGGTAATTAAAAATAAAAATGGTGGTGTGGCAAGTGAGGTGGCAAGGACTCTCAATTTTTTTCTAACAGTTTTTCCTGGTTCTAATGATAAAATTTATAATCTGGTTGGATGTGTGAAGGTTTTTTTTCCTGTGTTTAGAATAAACTTGTTAGGGCCTTTTAAACTTGTGTGGTTGGAGGTGAGCTTTGCAAACTCTAAGAACAACTTGTTTTTCCAAAAACTGACAAGTTAAGTGCTTTCACCAAGCAGAAACTGACTACTCAGAAGCTGCTAAGATGTAGGAATTTTGAGAGCTTAAATGAACTGATGGCTAAGTATTATCTATCTGAAACCCCCTGTTGCCTGCTTTCAGTCCTTATGAGGAGTGTTCTTTGGGAAGTGCTCTTCCAGCAGGCAGTACCCTGAATTAATGCTGCTGCAATTTCAGTTTGCTAGCTGATCTTAAAGGAATTAGTACCTGATTAAGTAACACTTTTCTGTGTGTCCCAAGCCCTTGATTAACGGATGAGGTTTACATAACAGTTCTTTCAAATGTGGGTGTTTTCTGCTAATGTTGGACCTCCAAAGTAACCCTAGCATTACAAAAGGAGAGCATGTACTGGAAAAAAGGGAGAGTAGGAAATAGAAGAAAGTATCAAAATAGTTATTTTAATATTTTTACATGTTCTTAAGAAAATTAATTTCATGACTGGCTTCTGTAACAATATCTTGTGGTAAAGCATAAAACAATGTGTTAAGAATTTGAGCAGGAGTGTCATAACTGAGAACCACATTTTCATTTGAAAGTTCTTATATTTAAGTAATAAAACCAAGGTAGGTGTGTTTTTCAGAATATCTGAATTCCACTGGGATTGCAGAAGGTATTTCAGATCATTAAAAAGAATATTAGTTGCCTTTACCCATCATTCCTATATTTTGCTTGAATTACGTTAATGTTTTCCTTTGACAGATTTCCAGATTTTCATGATGTTTTGATGCTTTCTTTTTTTTTTTTTTTTTTGATGCTGAAAGTTTCTGGTGTGAAATTTGGCATATTTTCTTCTTAGTATGGCCTTGGCTTGAAGTGTGACAGTTTAACTATATGTTTCTTATTTCTTCCCTTCTCTCACTCACATTCTTTAGGATCCTAACCAGTTAATCCGTGCAAGTGCTCTAAGAGTTTTGTCCAGTATTCGTGTCCCAATTATTGTTCCTATTATGATGCTTGCTATTAAAGAAGCCTCTTCTGATTTATCCCCTTATGTGAGGAAGAATGCAGCCCATGCAATCCAAAAACTGTACAGGTAAGTGATTCTCACATACTGAACAGTCATTTCAAGATAGTTGTGGGCTATGTTTATTAAGACTGCTGGGCTGGGGGGGGTGTTGGTGTGTCTCAGATACATCCTATCAGCTTCTTAAAAAGTGTGAAGTGTGTGTAGGAATTCTATCACACAACTGCTTTGGTTGAAATTCAGGCAAGTCTCTTGCTTTCTAAAGTAACAGAATAACTATAAAGAAATGCACAAAGAAGCTGATATTGGCTTTAATCTACCAATTATTATAATCTCTATAGTAACTACTTTTATAAGTATTCCCAGAATAGAAGATTTCTCTTTAGTTCTTGTATCTTTCCATCCTGAAAGTGTTCACTGTACAGGTACAGTGCAGTACAGGTGCTAAGTGAATATGAACATGCAGAAATTCTATTTAAGCAAATCCAAATCTTCCTCTTTTCTCTTCAGAAGTTCTTGTTGGATACTGGTTTATGCATGTGGGTGCAAACAAATGCAGGCATTCATTTTACTACTTATTTCCTTTTTACTTTGTCTGTGCCTAAAAGAGGAAGGTGAGAGCAGTTAGGGGGGTCCAAATCAGGTAGTCTGACCCTGCTGCAGTTCCATGCTCCCTCTGACCAACCAGTAGCATGGCTGAGCATGTATTCTTAATGGATACAGGCACAGATATATACTACACACATGCATGCAGCCAGCATTGCAGATCAGCATTGATATAAGACAGTCATTCATGGAGATAAAACCATCACGAATGGCCATAGCCTGCTGCACCCTCTAATTGGGATGCAGGCCAATTAGTGGACCTATATATGTGCAATATTAAACCCCCAATAATGATCCTGGATGCTCAGAATTTCCAATAACTGGTCTTGGATCTCCAGTCTCTTTAGTCCCTGGCACATGCAAGCATGAAATGCTTGCAGCCCCATGGCAAGTGCTATTACAGATTCCATTAGACACACTCATCCCTTCACTCAAACACTGTGAATCACACATTCGGTAAATTTAGATACACAGGCCAAATAGTAACTAGCCTTTATATTCCCTCATCTCCACTTGTCTGCCACTGGGTGGGAAGAAAGAGGGGATAGAAATGGAGAGATTGAGCCACATAAATGGGGTATCTCAGTCAACCTTCAGGCCTTTCAGTCTCTTCAGTAATTGGCCTGGATGCCCTGGTCCCTCTGGTAGCCAAAATGTCCAGTTGTCTCACTTAGACACACACATGTTCACCCCAATACCTGGCTTTCCAAGCCACCTAGTCTGGCTTGATGGTCTGTAGGAATCACACACTGACAAACATGCTTGGTCTGGTTGCTGGTACTGCTGGTCCCTATAACCTATGGCCTGACTCCAGTTGCTGCACCTTAGACTTCCACACGTGCACACAGAATGGAGAAAGCATGTAGATACCTTTCCCTACCTTTTGTTTCTACCATAAACATCCCATAGTAAGTACAGCCCCAAAATACTCTTTTTGACATTGCACAGTGCCCTGTAAGCTAGCAATATCCCAAAGTCTGAAAGGTGCTCTGGAGACCCTCTCAATTTTAATACATTTATTTCAGAACCATAAGGCTGATGGCTTTTCTGTGGAAGGTCTCTGAAGAACCTGGGCAGGGGCTTCTTCATTCTGGCGATTTATTTTTTTTCCTCCTTCCTTCCTGAATGCTCCCATCTGAGGGCCCTGGAGTAGCTGGGCCAGGATGTTATTTGAGTTTCCTGCATCTTTGTGCTCCTCTGTGTGCAGACAAGCCTTTTATCACATTATGGAACAAGAGGGAGCAGATTTTAAGTCCCTTACTTCTCTTTGAGGTTTGGTTTTGGTTTTTTTTTAGGATGTGGTTCCAGCACACAAAAGACTTTTTGGCCTGAATTATTTTCCATATACAGAATGTCCTGTGATTTTCTGATTGTATCAGAACTATTCAGAGGGGTTTGGCAGTGATGGTCTGTTAGTACCAGCAAGGCACATGAGTACATGGACAGTCATGTGTTCCATGGAATTTTAATTTAAATTGAGGCTTCTGTTGTTTCCCTTCATGACAGGCAAAGTTTATTTTACTAGCCCAGATTAAATAGCTTATTGGTGGTTGGTGGAAGAAAAGAAGGTGCTGAAATCTGACTTGATTACTAAAAGTTCTTTCACCCAATTTCGAGATATGATTGCATCTTCAAGTATAACTTGTTTTTCTTATTCCTGACTCATTTGGTACCCTATGCTTATATGATGTTAGTGGCAAGCTTTTGAAATTGCCCTTGCAAATACCATAAAGAGGTATTTTTGGTGATAAATAATGGAGCAGCACAATCTGGAGAAAGTTGCCTCACTCCCTTCTAGTTTCCACGAATTCCTGACATGATAAAATGGGTGTCTAGGTCATATAGAAAAGGAAAAACTAGTGAAACTAACATTCTGTGAAGGTGTCCTTAATGGTTAAGAGGGCCTGTACATCCCTCTCAAGTTTTTCACTTCATGCAAACACCCTAGACATCATAATGATTATGGAATAGTAATAGTTGGGTCCTTGGCGTAGGATTTGGGAACTGTGTATAGAAACACGAACTTGTATTGTCACATTTTCAAAATTTGCTTGTATAAATGCTGTATAGCACTGATTTACCACAGGACCAAGGGAGGGAATTCATTCTGGTTCATTTGAAGCAGCAATATTGGAAATTGATGAAGAGGCCATCAAGTCAAACTGTCCAGAGTCAGGCTTGCCTGCAAATAAGTGTCTTTAACAGGTAGTGTCAGCAAATGTTTCAACAAGAATCATAGAATTATACAATGGCATGGGTTGGAAGGGACCCCAAGGATCATAGAGCTCCAACCCCCCTGCCACAGGCAGGGCCACCAACCTCAGGCCTGGATCTACACAAGGTTGCCCAGGGCCCCACCCAACCTGGCTTTGAACACTTCCAGGGACGGGGTACCCACCACCTCTCTGGGCAGCCTGTTCCAGGACCTCACCACTCTCTCTGTAAAGGACTTCCCCCTAATATCTAATCTAAACCTTCCCTCCTTCAGCTTTAAACCATTCCCCCTTGTCCTGCCATTATCTGCCCTTTTAAAAAGTTGATTCCCCTCCTGTTTGTATGCTCCCTTCAGGTACTGGAAGGCTGCAATGAGGTCCCCCCGCAGCCTTCTCTTCTCCAGGCTGAACAAGCCCAGCTCCCTCAGCCTCTCTTCATAGCGGAGGTGCTCCAGCCCTCTAATCATCCTTGTGGTCCTCCTCTGAACCCTCTCCAACAGTTCCACATCTTTCTTGTATTGGGGGCCCCAGATCTGGACACAGTACTCCAGGTGGAGCCTCACAAGGGCAGAGTAGAGAGGGACGATCACCTCCCTGTCCCTGCTGCCACCCCTCTTCTGATGGAGCCCAGGATACCATTGGCCTTGCGAGCTGCAAGAGCACACTGCTGGCTCATGTTAAGTTTCTCATCCACCAGAATTCCCAAGTCCTTCTCAGCAGAGCTACTCTCCAGGAGCTCTTCTCCCAGTCTGTATCTATGTCTGGGATTCTTCCGGCCTAAGTGCAGACCTTACACTTGGCAGTGTTGAACCTTATTAGGTTCACCCAGGCCCATTTTTCCAGCCTGTCAAGATCCCTCAGGATGGCTCCTTTCCTTCTGTTGTGTCAGCCACACCACTCAGTTTGGTGTCATCCGCAAACTTGCTGAGGGTGCACTCAATTCCATAAGGATCATGACTGGTAATTTCACAGTTCATTGATACAGATCTTACAGTGGTGGTAAGACTGCCTTTCAACCTATTTGCAATGAGGAAGCAATTTGATAAGACTCACTCTGGAGTTGGTCAAAATCAGAATTCTGGAAGGGGATGAAGATCAGACAACAGTTTATATACTCTCCTACATCTTATTACTCCCATGCTTGCAAAGGATGGAATACAAGAAGTGAAAATTTATTGCAATAGTGCTCGTATAATCCATTTACTTTCTGGTTTCCATGACTTCTCTACCTGTTTGATAGTTCTGTAGTTCAGTTAAAGCTCTAGTCAGACATCTGGATACAGGTTCGATACTCCAATCTTCCTTGCATTCAGTGTCATGGTGTTTGGATAAATGTCTGACCTAGAAGAGCTTGTTCATTAGTAGTTCAATCAATCTAAACAGCAGGAAGCTTACATATCAAACAGAAAAGATTTCAGGCATAGTGTGAACAGCAACATTTGTGCCCAATGCAGTCAACATCACCAGATACATAGGAGTAATTTTGTCATTGAAAGCATCAGACCTGTTGCTTATTTCACTTAGTGTATTTCAAAGCTGTGAATATCTTCTATCAATAGAACGCTATGTATTTGCACATACTTGCAGTGAGATTTGGAAAATGATCTCTCAAAATCTTTCTTTTTAAAATAAAAGATCACTAATCAACATCACTACTGTTAATAGATTCCATGCTATTACTAGTAGATACCGTAAGGGGAACAGATCACTCTGAGCTCTTGAGCCACGCAGCCTTTCTTATTTGAAGCATCAGGAAAGAGGATAGGGGGAAATGTGAATTAAGTTAACAGAGCTCATATTGAAGATTTTCTTGATTGCATAACAGAATTTAGTTTCTTAGCAATAACTATGTACTTTCATTAATAACTATTCACTTTATACCAATTTTGAAAATTTAGATAGGGCCAATTAGAAAGACTTTTGGTTTGTTTTTTTTACTTTTTTTTTCTATTTTGCTACCATATCCTAGGGTGGATCAAGCTTGGCATTGCCAGCTAGTCCAGGGGGATGATTGTCCTGTTCTATACTGTGCTGGTGTGGCCTCACCTCAAGTGCTGTGTGCAGTTTTGGGTGCCATAGTACAAGAGGGACTTGGAGAGTGCCCAGAGGAGGGCAACAAGGATGGTGAAGGGCCTGGAGGGGAAGTCTTATGAGGGGAGGCTGAAATCCCTTGGCTTGTTTAGTCTGGAGAAGAGGAGACCAAGGGGAGACCTCATTGTGGTCTGTGGCTTCCTTAAGAGGGGGAGCAAAGGGGTGGATGCTGATCTCCTTACTGGTGACTAGTGGTAGAACCCAAGGGAATGATGTGAAACTGCAACAGAGGAGGTTTAGGTGGGATATTAGGAAGAGGTTCTTTATTGAGAGGGTGCTCAGGCACTGGAACAGGCTCCCCAGGGAAGGGGTCACAGCACCCAGCTTGGCTGAATTCAAAAAGTGTCTGGTCAGTGCTCTCAGTCCCATACTCTGACTTGTCCAGCACTGTGTGGAGCCAGGAATTGGACTCGATGATCCTTATGGGTCCCTTCCAACTCAGGGTATTCTGTGATTCCTCTGAAGTTTTTGTTTCTTGGCAGATGATCGGTAAACCATTTTGGACAAAAACAGGAATTAGAACAAAAGGTGCTTATAAAAGTGTTTAAGGAACAGTACTTATGCAACAGTGTGCTGTTGCTTTACTTATGCTGATGGTGCCTTCTAACAGTTAGCATGTTCTAGTATTTCTAGGTATCAGAGGCTTAGTGAAGTACTGTAGACCTAGGTACTCTGTGAATCTGTAACTGGAAAGGATGTACTGTGCATCACTCAGCATTAAAAGTGAAGTGTACAATAAGGACCAAATACTTCCTTCTTATCTGTAATTTTATCTCTGTTGAAATTACTTTTCATAAGCATAGAACTACACATCAGTATGGCTCTTTGTACCTACCTTGTCTTTGAATTTTCTTCTTCCTTTGTTTTGAATTCTTCCATGTTCTCTGGAGTCATGAAGAATCAGCTGGAGTAAAATAGTGATCTTTACCTACCTAAGAAGCAAGTTGGACAATCATGGATGTTTCTGGCAAATTTTTCTCTGCTATTTCAGTATGGAAAGGACAGTAAAAAGATTTTTCTTAACAACTTTCAGTTTTGCTTTGGTTACTATTTATATAGGACTTAAGTCAGTCTGTTTTTCATCAGCTTGCACACCAACTTTTTATAGATACATTTGAATACAATGTATTTTTGTATTGATACACTTGAATACAAACAAATTTTTGAGTTCCAATTCTGCCTAAAATTATTGAAGGTAACAAAGTGTCTTATGTGAAGCATTGTATTGATAATTAGGGAATAAAGGTATAATTCTGTGTTATTGGGATGTTCATTTACTACTGAATTCATTCATGCTCAAATTCCCTTCTACAAAAACAGTGAGATTCCTGTGACTTAACATCTGAAGTTCACTCAAGTTCCCCCTTACGGGTGGTTCTGTGTTTTCTTAAATCCTAAAATTTTTATCAGTTTAAGAATTAAAGATTCTGTCCTGGTTTCAGCTGGGATAGAGTTAATTTTCTTTCTGTCAGCTGGTGGGATGCTGTGTTTGGGAGTTAGGATGAGAGCAGTGCTGATTAACTCTCCTAGCTGAAACGAGGACAGATTCTTATAGAACACATGTAAGTGCTGTAACATAATCTTTATAATTAATTTTTATACTTATTCAGCTATGTATTCCATGATTAACTGTTTGCAGTCAAGTTCTTTTACAGTCAATCAGTCTTCTGGAATACTTGATTTTTCTGAACGTGTTTTCTTCAGTGCTCCTGGTTTCCAGTTTGTGTATATGGTCAAAAAACCTAATCTGTTTTAATTATGTATGTATTGATCAAATAAGTGAAGAGGATTTTTGTTTTTCCTTCTAGTCTTGATCCCGAGCAAAAGGAAATGTTAATTGAAGTGATAGAAAAGCTTTTGAAGGATAGAAGTACGGTAAGAGGCTGTGCTATTATATATGTATATATTTTTAAAGAGTTTGCTCTTGAGGTTGTCAGTCAGCAGTATGTAATACAGTTTCCTAACTTCTGCTGCCATGGTTTTATATGTTTTTAGATAGAAATATCACTGTGTATTGTGCATTATGCTATGATTGTAATAGTGGCCATCTTTAATATGGCTGGTATCTTTACTTGCCTCATGGGTATTCTTAATCTGTTGTTGTTAGTATGTTTTATATGTGCACTTCTTTAAACTTAACTTTGAAAATGAAAGTTACATGAGTCAGTGTACAAGTGTTTATGTATAAACACTTACTGGGAAATTAGCTAGGGCATTTAAATTTCTTTGTGATACTGTAAGAATAAATTATTTCTGTATGTTCCACAGTATGCCTGTTGATGTCAGTCTGTCTTTAGTACATACAACTCTTAAACTATGATGCTTGCTGTGCACTTGTTTGTTCTTGCAAGTATCCCTGCTTCCAGTCTGTTAAGACTGATGTCCTGGGATAATGTCTGTAAACTTAACACTCCAGTTATTTTGCTTGCCCTATAAAGGAATAGGCTTTCTGTAGGAACTCCTGGACGTTTCTTTACACACAGGAGGAATATATCATCTGTTGTTCTAGCACAGTCTAGGTATTCAGGACATTAATGGTACTGTTCTCTAAAAGAGATCTTGCAACTTCCACTGAAGGGTTACTGAAGGAGAGTGTCAGAGTTTAATGACTCAGCAGACAGTAAATCAGTTAGTTAGTTCTCCTGACTGCATCTATGCTTGACCTGTACTCATTTGTCAGAGGCCTTTGCACATCTGTGGAGTTGCCCCCCCAGTGATTCTTTTTGTATTTTCTTTTGTGGTTCATGCTCTTGGTGTGCATGCAATCTGTGAATGTGATATTACATTCTTTATACCTGTGGAGGTATAAAGGGGCGAGGAGCCATCTTTGTTTCTTTTCATTGTTGATGTCAGAAAATAAAATCCTTGAGTTTTCACTGTTTTCTATCCAACAACTAATAATTTTCACATTTTTTTTAACATTTTAGAGGAAAAAAATGTAGAGTAGGTTTGGATCTACTTATTTAGGTAGTACACTTGAAATTACTTATACGGGGATTAATATTCATTGCTGAGTATGTGTCACAGTTCTGGTGATTCTGTGACACTGAATAATGGACACTGCATTTGTAAAGATACCAGCTGAGGCAGTAATCAAAGGCTGTTTAGTCAGCACACCAGAAGTAAGAATGACGGTCTAGAATTGGGTCTTCTGGACTTGTTTAGAGATACAATATGGTTCACTGCTGCAATTTTTTCCTCCCTCCAATTTCTCTTGATCTGTTTCCTAGCAAGACCTGATTCCAGACTAAGCAGAGATATTTCAGCTTCAAAAGTTTTACTTTTCCAGGAAGTAGTATGAAGGAATAAAAATATTTCTATTGGACTATCTGAATCAAAACCATGTATTAATATGTAGCCTTTCATCCCTGACTCTACAGCCTGTCATGATCTGAAGTAGATTGGTCTCTTTTTAATACTTGATAGTACAGAAAAGCTTCCCCTTAAGTAGTTTTTTCATGTTCCACTAATTGTTTCTAGAGATCCTCTACCTTTACACTGAAGGTGCATAGTGTGTAATTGTTTTTATTAGCAGTAACTCCAATCTAAATAAACTTATACTTTGCCTTTAATTGGAGAACATGGCAATTTTCTCACAGTGGAGGAAACAGCCTCTTGTAGCTACTTTTAGATTTTAAAATTGGAGGAGACGGTAGCTGCCTTGGGTGGTTGTCCTTATGTACATGTGTGTACATATGTAGCCTCTATAGCCTTAGATTGGTTACTTTTTAAGTCTTATTTAAGCTCCTCTTGGAAAATATGTATTAATTTGAATTACCTTTTTGTATACTCTAAGGAAAGCTGAATTTCATACCCTTCATGTAAAAGAAAAAGAGCCTTCTACATCCATAAAGACAAAAGCCTTTAGAAAATACTGTATGGTCTTTGTGAAGAAAGTTAAGTTGGGTTTGTTGACACAGGAATTCTGGAAGCGTGTATGAGCTGTAGAAAAGCATTTTGTCATATCCTTACAAAGTACATCTGTTCAATTTATGGTATTTCTCATATTTTGTAGCTACAATCAAATGGTCTTAAAGTTGTAGGATCTTGGACCCCAAGCGTTATTTGACGCCAGTCTTTGCATCCCTTCAGTTTAAATGCACAGAACCTGTTCTATTATGTTAACATTAGTTGTCCTCTCCTGATAGTTTTAATCTCATGTCAGCAGATTGATTTTTTTTTTTTTTTTTTTTTGGAAATGAATGGTGGTTTTGTTGAAATGTTTCATTTACTACAGTAGGAGAATCTTAGTGACTTCAGGAACTGTTGAACATAAGTTGTTCTCCACTTTTTTTTTCTCCCTTGATGAAAATGTCAGGTTACTTTTGACACATCTGTGTACTTAAGGGCTGATAATACAGACAAGTTATAATGAATTGTATATAACAACTGGATGTGTGAAAATTTACCTTATGTGTTTTGGGTTGGTTTTTTTTTTGTTGTTGATGGAGGTGGTTAGTTTTTTAAAATTCTTACTCCATTTGTTGGAGCAAGAGTGTAATTATTAACATTAATGATGTATATAACAGTTGAATGTTGTTCAAGGGATGTCTGATACTTCGTTTTAATAAAAAGAAAATTTTTACTCACAACTTGTTTGTTTTCTAATACCTTTTCACTTCAAGCAGGGTTTTTGATGCTTTCTGACATAATTTCTACATTAAAGTGAGCTCGAATAGCTACTAAGCAGAGATGCCTTTATGTAAAACAGAATTTTATTTTTTTTCAGAGAGAACATGCTATTGTGGATTATTAATGCAGTTTATGTTGCACAGAAAAGGCACAATGTATTTAAATTAGTCAGAGTCATTTTGCATTTGAAATAGCAAGAAACTAGCTAGATGGGAATTTTACTACAGTAAAATTAAGCCATTTTATCAGACTGTACAAAATGTGTTCATTTTTTTAGGTCTCAATCAGTAGTAAATTTTAATATAAGCTGAGGTAAGCAAAACTTAAAATGAGATCTAACCTTAACCCAGCACTTCATTAAAATTTCTGGTGAGATAAATGAAAGATCACTCTATTCCTTAAGTGACTTAACATGAAGATTCAATTAAAAGCCAAGCTCTTGGTTAATCTGAGATGCAAAATTATTAAGTGCATACCCTCAAGGGTAGCTAACTGGGAATTAGAGTGTATCAACAAAGCTGTGATTTTGTGCCAGCATATTTTATTTTTAAACAGATGCTTACAAGTATATTTATTTATAAAGATTTAAGAAACTCCTAGTTATGTTTTTGCCCCTGCTTTACAGAAAAAAGTACCTTGGATATTGATATGCAGATGCAAGAGCATGAACATCTGCTACTTTTATTTCTCTGGCAATTCTAGATAGTTCATCAGCTGACGTCATTTTTGTGGAAAGGAAGATAAAAGCATGTATACATTCTATGCTGATTTTTTTTTCCCAGAAATTAATATAGCTAGTCATGTATTCATGTATGAAGGTATAATTGAGTATTTTAGAGGGAGCTCATTCCCTGTTTAGTTGATTCTGTATCACTTCACTCTAGTTCTGCTTTTTCTGTTCACTTAACAGGCCTGATGATCTATGTTTGAGGCATAGAGTTCAAGGCAGAATTTGTTACTTAAGTTGCTTTTGGCACACTTAACAGTTGTACAACATCATTTTGTTTGTAACGTGTAGTTTACAACTCAGAAATTCATGTTGATATTGTAAAGGAGTCATATTTGTTGTCCAAATCTGTAAAGCAAAAAGAACTTACGACTTACATTCCTCAGTCCAAGCTAAAGCATCCCAAAGTATATCTAAAGCTCTATCTAAAAGAAAAGGCAGAATGTAGATCTGTGTCATCTGTGCAAGTACAGCATATCTGGATGTATCAAAAAAGGTCCAAATTTATTGCAGTTTTCTGTCTAACTTTGATCTGATTTTACGTTACTTGGATAGATATTTCTAATACAATGAAGTTTTATGTTTATGTGAAAATATAAATGCATGTGCTCTACGCTAAAATATTTTATTTCAACCCCATCCAGAAACTGGGTTAGTATGTTTGCATTATATCATCGCTGTGGCTATTATAACTCCTGTTCTGGGACGAGGCAGTATAGAGAGTGCAGCACTGCATTTGAATTCTTCTAAAACAAGAGTGTTAGAGAGAAATTTCAGAACACATTGGCCAGACTTGCAGATGCTCACTGATTCCCAAGTATGTACTCCTGATGTTATGTCACCAGAAGCCTCTGTGGTGAAGTAATACAGCATGGGAAGGGATAGAGGCAGATTTTGGGTGAAGACTTGCAGCAAATTTGTTCATTGCATGAAATCTGTTTATTGCTAGTTAAGATTTACAGTCTTTTCTAAAGGCTGAATTTTTCTTTAGCCCCTACTTAAATATTTTATTCCTTTAATTAAAATATTTTAGTGATGGTAGATTACTCGTAATTTTTTTAAAAATTATTATCTGTTCTGGTGTGATAATACGCTTCTAAACAGAACAAATGACAGTAGGAGTTCTATTTTAGGGGTAGAAAGGCTTCATATGAACATGTGAGTACTGAGGTATTTTCTTTTGTAGATCGCATAGCTACTAGATTGAAGTGCAGATTCTTATGACGTGAGACACTTGAGACACGTGAGATGAAAAAGTGATTCTGGGAATTCGTAATGGCTTTGCAATGAACAGCTTCAGCTTTTAAACTAAAGCCGTATATTTGGCTATAATGGGGAAAGAAAGCTGGGCTCCCAGCTTTTCAACAGTAGGTTTCTGTTAATGAGTTAATGTTTTAGTTGAGGAACTAAAAGTGTGGGTAAGGCAATGTTTTCTTACTGATTTAATGTTGGTAAAAGCTTCACTGTTGTGGAAAAAAATTACTGAGTTTGTGCAGATGTTTTATTGTGATAGATCTATTATCCAGCTATTAGAAGATAAATGACTGATGTTGTCCAGTTTCCTTGCCTCCAGAAAATTGAAATAAGAAGGGGAATATCATTTGGGCTGTATGATTAGGGCAGGTGGGGTAGCCATTAATTTAGGAGAGAGGAATCTTGGCAGCACAGGCCAAGTTACACTGTATTATCAATCAAACCTCAATGCACTTCTTGTGATGACCCAGCACTCTCAGGTTTTTGCAGCGTTAATTAGAATTCATGACAAAATAGATGCAAGGAAACGTTTTGTACCCTTCATAATTTTATAGAAAATTTATTGTTATTAGAGGAACCATTTGCTTAGTGTGATTTTTTTCATTACCAGCTTGTCAACTAGCATAGATAATCTGGAGAAAATATGAACTCCATAGATTGGGTGTCACTTTTGTTGATGGTTCATGTAGTTTACCTTGGAGCACAGCTAATGGCTGAAGTTCATAGCAACAGCACAGAAAAACGTGGCAACCAGTGGAAGACAAATGAACCATGTTTATTGCTTTAATATAAAAAATACATAAATGGAAAGCAGCATTTGAATTTGATGAGCTCATTGCTAGTTTTGTTGGAGTGATTTATATTTTCTCCTTATACAAAAAGCTACTATTGACACAATGAGATGGAAATTAACTGACTGTTTTTTGGAAACAGATATTTTTTTGTTTTATGTTCTGATTGGATCATTTTGTTTTAATTCTAAATATTTTTATGGAATGTTGAGCATTTAATAAACAAAGATTATTAGCTGTTCGATTGATGTTTAGATATATAGTAGGATCATACTATAGGGGAAACAGTGTCAACTAGAAAATAATCTCTTATTAAGAAAGCATTGGGAAATTTTCTCAGATAAATCCTCTTGTTACCAGTGCATTTTCACTCTGTCTTAGATTCTCACCTTTTCCCCCCCCTCCCCAACTTTCAAATGCAAAACCTAGTTGTGGAAAATGTGATAATGGGGAGAGAGGCATGATCTTAAATAATGTCATGATGTATGGCAATTCCTATATTACCTTGTAAATCTAGGGACTCACTATAGGAGTAAAATGGTTGTTCATCCAGTGCACCTCTTGTATTTCATAGTGTATGTTCATATATTTTATTAGTGTCTTTTAAGTGTTCAAAAGTGACACTGTTCTCATTGTGAACTTCAGTAGAGGACTTTATGAATTGACATAAGTAATTATTCAGAATTCCTGTATTTCAGTGTGGTTATTTCTTTGTATCAGATTGTTGTATATTATTCACAGTACCTGAGCTTGTAAAGCCAACACTGTTTGTAGGGTATGTGCTCAGTTTTAAAAGATCAAAACTAGCACAAGATGTATTATTTTATGTCAGCTTTCAAACTGTATCATATCCAAATAAAGGGAAATACAGCAAAATGTATGTGTAGCACTAGTATTAGTAAAAGGCAAGGGTGTCCACGCCAGAACTACAGTTAGAAGCCAGCATCTGTGTTGTCCTTCACCTGTGAATGTAAAAGGATATCTTTAAATATTAGACTGTGACTGTTCTTATAGTCATAAATCGATCTGTGTCAGTCTCCCTCTCTCCCTCCTCCTCCTATCCTCCCTCCCTTTCTCCCCTTGTATGTCAAATCTGTCAAGACACCCAATACTGTATTGTAGCACAGAGGAGTAGGCTATCCACAATAAAGTCTGTGGGACAGTGACCTCTAAAAAAGTCTTCATGCTTTAAAAATGTCATATCTTTATTCTAAAAGTTAAGGTCCATCACGCAAGCTGGCCTTAAGCACTTTGAACTAATGTTTTTGCATCCCGATAAAATTGCTTTCCTGCAAGTGAGATCTAACATATAACTCTTCCATCCTCACCGTATCCAGTCCAAGTGAACACCTGCTCACAACTGAGAGCGATTTGCCTCGAGTTAACCATTGTCTTCTGCTGAGCTTTGAACCCACACCTAAGCAGCAACTTGCATCAGGTTTTAATTATGGAGTAGCACACACTAAGTTATTAAGAAAATAGTTTAGTACAGCAATGTAAAAGAAAAAGAGCTATTGCTTTTGTGATACAGCAAAAAATAGCAAATTATTTTAGCGGTAAAGTGTGCTTTATGTAGCTCTATCAAATAATCAAATTTTGCTCCCTCGAATGAGTTGTATACTTGCTGGGACCAGCAGGTACCAGTATGTGGATGGGGCTGGAGACAATAAATGCGACTTCACGTTTATTCTTATTGGTAATTCATAAAATCCCCACAGAGCCTGAAACTTGTTTAGCATAATAGCAAGACTATATTCGGAGCTGTTTTCTTTCAATTGTAATGTTGGGCGCATACTAATAAACCAAATGTCAGCCAAATACTGGGAGAAAAATGTAACATATGAATATCATTGTATTTAATATTTCTCAAAAAGTACCATTTCAATAAACTGTACTTCTATTTAATTGCTTACTTTAAGTCATTGGGGAAATTTTAGAGGTTGAAATGCAGATCCCCAGTGCTCAGATAGAATATGACATTAATTTGCTGCCAGAAGGCTATACTGCATGCATGCTAACTGCATACATATCAGCTGGTTCATATAAAGTCTCATCATTTTAGTTATTTGACTTAACATGTACTCTGACACAAAACAAATCTTAATTAAAGCAATTAGGCGAGAAAGAAGTGTAATTCCAGGCACGTAATGACATGTCCTTATAGTGCATGGTCAGCTTTTGAGGCTTTCCCACAGAGTAACCTGCTGCTGAAATTTTAACAGGATGCCCCAAATATGTTTCCTTTAATTTTAAAAGAAAATATGCTATCAGGAGGTTTTGATAAGCCTCGAGGTGTTAAAATGTTGAGAATCTATTTAATTTTCTCATGAGAGCAAAGCTGTTCTTGTAATTATGGTAATATGAGGCCATAAAGATGTATAAAGATTTATTTCTTATGGAGACAAAAAAAGGCGTGTGAGGACATAGCAGGGAATAAATGATCCATTTCTGCAGTTTTGGAACTGGTTGGGAAGTGCTAAACAGCATGCAGAAATTCTGCTAGCGCTCTTTGAGGAAAAGTAGTAATATATTTTTGTATCTTGTTGCTGATTTTCATGGTTTTTTATGCAGAGGGTATTAATGAAATTCTAAATATAAAATTTCGTGACAGCTAATTTGGCCCTATCAAGAGAAAATTTTGGATCCCAGTAGTGCTGGGAATCTTACCCCAGCTCCTCTTTCATTTGATCACACCAATGTTGATGAGAGAATTCCAACAACCCTTGTTGGGCCCATTGCTCTGTTACACATCTTGTTTTCTGTTCTTTCTGAGTTAATTGCAAGTTCTCTGATAATTTATTTGGAAACTATAACTGTAAGAAAAAAAATTATGCTTACATTGCACTGTGTCTTCAGGTCTGGGAGCTAAGATTTATGTGTGTATTAAAACCAGCAAATGTTTTCTCCATTCTAATAAAGTTACCCTCATTCTCTTTTAAATAAGATACCGTTTCTGTGGGCTTTTGGCTTTTTTGTTGTTTTGTTGTTTCTTTTCACTGAATAGAAACAATTGAAATTGCTGAGAATTGCTAGTATTAATTCTGATTCTCACTTGTGTATGAATTGCAGAAGGATCACTGACCTCCTTGTTTGTATTTTGCCTTCTAGCTGGTAGCTGGGAGCGTTGTGATGGCATTTGAGGAAGTGTGTCCAGAAAGAATAGATCTGATTCATAAGAACTACCGAAAGCTCTGTAACTTGTTGGTTGACGTGGAAGAGTGGGGTCAAGTTGTTATAATCCACATGTTAACTCGATACGCACGTACACAGTTTGTAAGTCCATGGAAGGTAAGTTTGCAACTCTTTAAATTACTATTGTTTGCTTGCATTCTAAATTATATCTGTTGTTGGTTATACTTAGTCTTTTAAGATGCACTTTTATGCAGGTGTAAATAGAAATCAAATGCGTAAGTCTTAGCTCTCTAAGCCTTCATTAACACAAAGTATCCACCCTACTTCGGGGCATGAGAATTCTCCTTCCACACTATAGAACCTCTTCTCATTTATCCTGGGCACATCCCATGGGCAGCAGAGAGCATCCTTTTCCTGTGGTTTTTTGGGCAACGTGGCTCATTGGCATAGGAACTTTTATGTGAGTCAGAGCTAGAAAGGTTTGCCATTCTGTCCTGAAACTGGATTAGACTCTGTTTGCTTTATAGGTATGAATACCCAGTATCACAGTATGGTAAACATTGCGTTACTTGTCTAGGCTTTGTTCATGTGCTGAGGAAATGAGTGGAGACTTGAATAGGTGTTTTTGAAATGTGCAATGTAAAAAAACAAAAAAAGTATTTTCATTTATATTATGTAAATATGAGAATATTTATTTATAAAACTTACAATAAGGGAAATTTAAAATGGAAATCCTATCACTTCTGACAAGAAAAATGTAGACAGCTGAGGAAATCGATGCTGTTTAAAATGGTTTCAGTAGAGCTTTAACTCTGAATAACAGTTTTGATTAAACGGCAAAGTACTTATCAAAGAATTGTATAAAATTGTTCCATAGCTATGGTTGTTTGTGTCTATCACAGGCTTGGGGGTGCTACTATAGCTAAGTTTTACCATTCAATTTGAAACCGAATCATGTTTAAAAATGTATTTGTTCATTGTTATATATACTGTTTAAGAGCCGTAGTTGGAGATGAACTTTGTACAGTAGCATAAAAGGATGCCTGGGGTACCTACTTGTAATGAGTATGAGGTGATCCCAGAACCTTAGAGATAAGTTTCATGGTTTGGTTTTTAATATTTTTTTTCCCATTTATTTCACTGTATTCCTTTAGACTGAAGTAGTTCTGCCATAGTTCAGCTAATGTGTTGTAACACTTCAGTTCTGGCATTGTTGTTTCAATGCTGTGTATTAACAATTAATTTAAAGGGGTTTTTTTTTCAGCTTTGAAATACAGAATGACACCAGCCATCACTGACATCTTTCAAACTCTTGTCTTCTAATACCTTTTGCCTGGGAATTAGGCTAAAATGCAGTGACATTCCATGTTAATACATGTATAATTTATTATTTGAAAATAATTAGAAGCAGATGTATTTGGAGAAACAGCTAATTTCAGCCTAATTTATTTACAGTTATATTCACTTCTTAAATTAGCAGAGACTCCAATGACTTTTAGAAAACTAAAAACATAGCAAAAATGTCTGAAGTAGAATCAAGTTTTTGCAGTACCAATTGGGTTGTGGGATTCCCTTTTTCTTTTCAGGGGAAAATTAAATTGTTTGTAAGGACATGTCTTTCCAGAAAAATTGCTTAAAATAAGGAAAGTGCTTTTAGATAAGGAGATACTTAAGTGATATCTCTTCCTAATGCCCTTGAGGAAGAGTGTATCATGAAGAAAGTAACTTGCATTTCTGGCTTTTATAAAGCATCAAAGTTGGTAATTTGTTTTGCCTAAAGCCACAGTTCTGCAATTTTTTTCAGGCCAGTTTTAGTCTGTGATTGGACAAAGGAATGGTAGAAGAGGAGCATGACCTCGTATCTTGAATTTAAAGGCTGATGGTCTTGATAGGATTTAGTTTCCTTCAGATTCTAATGTGATTTTCTTCACTGAAGCCAGATGGATGACAGTTGTTACTGCATCTTCTGCTCTAGGAATGTAGAAGGTCTGTGTAACAATACTGCCTGTGTCAACCTAAAATTGGTCATGAGTGGTATAGTATTAATAACACTTTGTTTCCACTTTCATGAGCTTCAGTGCAAAATTTAGTTTGTCTACCTACTCAGCAATTAAATTAGCAGAATTTTTTTCTGAGGCTATTTGAAATGCATGCCTTTGTCAATAGGTTCTTAAATGAACTCATCATACAACAGGGCATCTTGTGCAGTAGAAGAGATTTTTAATTTAGTTTATTTGCATCATTATGGATCAGTATTTAGGCTGTTTATATGTAAATGTATGATTTGAGGAACAATTAAGTGTTGACAAAGTAGATTGCAGTCATATCAATTGCAGTGCATTTTCCATAATTTTTCTAACTGACATCTTTGATGATAAATAGTGGATGCCAAGTCAAAGCCGATTATACAGTGCACTAGGAATTCATGGCGCTGTCAGGGAGAAGACCGATTGACTTTAAATTTACATATTAATGAGAAGATTTGTTAAGAGGGTGCTTGACTATAGAAAATAACAGCATATTTATAGGGCACGACACTTTATAAATAAAGCTGATGCAGGAAAATGGAAATTAAACCTATCAGATTAATAAATTCAAGACTGCTAAAATGCATATTTGCATGTTTTACTAAAATTTACTTTACTTTTTTGAGAAACAGATGCTTTTGTTTAAGTTTAGCTCATTCCCAACATGTAATGGTGTAACATTTTGTGTACCATTTTGAACTGATTCCTTGTGACTTTAGAAGCTTGAAGAAAAAATTTTAATATGGAGAAAAATCCTTTTTTGAGTAATATGCTTAAAATTGTTGCAGATTAATAAAATTTTCCATTAACTCTGAATACTTACTTTTACATTCCTACTTTATGTGTAGGGTAGAATTTTTAATTCTCATTATGAATGCTGTGAGGAGGAATGTCCTTGGTTTATCCTATTTGTCTTGAAATACTTAGAGGGGGATTTTGAAGTAATTACATGTGAACCTTTTGGAATAGCCTTTTATCTATATGAAATGTGTTCAGTTTTAATGTGTTAACTGGAATGAGAGCAAGACACTTGGACTCTGGAGTGAAAATACCTGCAGAGGACTAACTGAGAAGAATAATTTCAACAGTTTTCTGGGAAGCAACATGTGTAATAGCAGATAACACTGTAATGCATCCCAATTTAAAAGATGTTACAGGAGTTTGTTGTGACTGCTGGGTAATGTTTGCAAAAGCTCCTGAACCATTACAGCTTGTGTTCTAATACATGAGGATGTGTAAAATAAAAGTTGCTGTTGGTTTCCATGAATGCATTGAGTTGTAGTCTAGCAGTTCTGATTTTCAAGCTATTCAGACTTCCCTGTTTCTGCAAGGAGATGAGGATCACAGGAGGTAGTGACTGCTTCAGCTGTCCTGGTATCTAGATCCACCACTGAATGTATATGCCACCTGGGAGGTTCTCTTCTACAAACAGCTGACTTGGCCAAAAATTTCAACAATCATTGTAGAGAGCAAAGTGCAGTCTTGCAAAAAAGCCAGTGACTCTTGGGGCTGTTCAGCTTTTGTTTCAGACAATTGTAGGTTACAGAAATAAATTTTGTTGGCATTCAGTAAAACTGGAAAAAAGTGAATTCAGATCAATCATGGGCTTTAGTCATTACAAAGTTACTTATAAATGAGTATTTACTAGGAGCATGCCTCAAGCTTACATTTTTAGAATTAATTATTCAACTATTAGTCAATTTAAAGTGCGCAGAATTTGATACAACTAATGGGGAGGACCAGATGTTAAGCCTGAAGAATATGATCTAAAAGAGTAAGGACTTTTTGTACAAAAATATGAAGTCTTTAAATGTATATACCTAAAACTGTGAAACATGGAAAGTAGCCTGGCTCTCAAGGAATTGTGGGAAGAAACACACTGAAAATACTTAGTTTGATTGCTAGCTCTGATAAAATATAGAGGTCCTTTCTGATCTCAGTTGCTCTGTGATCTCTAGTCTGTTGTTAAATGCTTTAAAATTTCATATCTTCTTGCAGTATTTTCTTAGTATATTATAGTTATGAATTCATAGTTGTTCCATAAAAGTTGTGGTTATGTGTGATTAAGTGCAGGGTCTAGTGGTTACTAAAGATGGCTCAACAGTGCCTGGTACGCCTCTACATACTTACTTTTAGTTCCCTGTGATGGAGTGCACATTGAGTGAAGTGTAGTTTCAGATTACAAAGCTTCAAGCACAGCATGCAGGGAATGCTGGTTATCCTTAACTTTTGTGGAACTTGTTAACTCTCTATAGAGTATTCTGAAACAGTTCCACTAGTTTATTGCAAGATTGCATAATAAAACTTCTGAAGCCATACTGAGAGGCTGAGAACAGAAGAAGGAAGAGGTGTATTCAGGTTGATAGCTTCCTGTGAACTAGGTGAATTATCTAGACAAAATGATAAAAATGAAACAAGCTAAAGTACTTGAAAAATATTCTGTATGTAAGTCATTCATTTAATAATGAATCAAGCTGACTACACCTTGCCTGTTCTCAGCCTCTCAGTAGAGGATTTAGAAGTTTTATCATGTTGTTATGCAATAAGAAGAGTAATGTGTCATAAATAGTTGAACACATATAAGAAATAATGAGAATAGCATTTAATCTTTTAGGATAAAATTAATCAGGATATGTTATGTATTAGAACATTGCAGACCTTACTGAAGTGTCATTCTAGGTATTTGTGCTGTGTGGCTGTACCAGGTGATAGTTTTGCTGATGTTTAAATATTTTTTTTAATTACTATTTTTATTTTTCTTCTGCCCTAAAAGACTATGGAGCCAATGAATTTTCTTCCCCAGAGATCAAAAGGAGTTTTCTCACTTTCAGCTTCCATTAAGCTGTTCTCTTTAGATAAAAGTGTGAAACTACATAGATCAGTAGGTTTACTTGAGCTTGATTTGGCTGATAATATCAAAAGATTAAATTTAGAAGAACTAATAAACAGTGAAGTTATGTGTTATACTACTACTTCCATTCGTAGTGTACCTGTTGGAATCCTCAGTCTGAATTGGAGCATTCTGGATTCAGTTACTGTTGCCCTTTTTTATGAGGGTAGTACTCTCTGGCCAGGTTCTTTTAGGTATACATGAGGAGGGCTTGATGTTTTATTCCAGATTCAAGTACTGGAAGCTATTTGGTGAAGCATTTGGTCCATAAAATGGTCTGGGTTCTATTTTACTGTATTACCAGCTTTATATTTCCTTACCAGCTGTATTGACTTAATAAGATCAGGATAATTTTGAGCACAGATTTGTAACAAAATGTCCAGGTTGATTTTGGAAAGTTGATGCTTACTTAAAATTCTAAAGAAAGCTTTCTTGTCATTGTGGATGTAATCAGAGGCTATTTTCATGATCTCTGTACGATCATCTCTTCTGTGATTGAATTTACTGTCTTTCTACCTTCACTCTATCTTCTCCCTTCGTTTCCTTGTGTTAGGGATAGTGTTTCTAAGGAGATGTGGATAAAAGAATCGATGCAGCAGAAGAATTAGTGAAAGGATAGGGAGAGTTAAATTTCAGCCACATGAATTTCCTGATTTGGTTTGCTTTGTGACTGCCAAGCACTTGCTGATGGCAAAAGAGAAGTACAGTCTGTAGATAAAAATACCGTTTATCTTTGCAGCAAAGTGTATTGCAGTGGTTTCTGCTGATCCCTTGACAGACTTGCAGTAGAATAGCAGCAGTGGGTAGAATCTGTTTAGGCAAGTTCTCCAGGACATGTGTATCAACTCAGATTAAGAAAACAGCCCCTGCTTTTCCCATAAATTCAACCAGAAATGCTGTATTCTTATCTTCTTGACTCAGGATGAGGGGGAATTTATTATTTATACATAGAATAAGAGGTATTCTACCCATCTGTTACAAGTAACTTGTTAAAATTGTTTTTATCTCTGTCTAGATCATTGACTTGGAAATCAAAATTAATTGGAGGGAAACACTGAAATATTTTTATAGAAGTCTAAATATCCACTGTCTTAATGGCTAATCATTTTTAATTTAAATATCAGATGTACTAGAGCTCCATCAGCCAATGTGCTAGCAAAGTTTCTGTCTTGAATTTTGGCTGCTTCAGTGATAGTTAAACATAAAAAGTTGTGTGAGCAATATGAAATTAATGTTGTCTTAGAATACTTTGGGGCCTTCATTGATGCCAAAATATTCATAAATTCTGGTTTAGGCATCCATCTGCCAGATACTATTTCTTTTCACTAACTTATGTGGCCCTTTCATTATTATACCATGATTTTATCTGGAAAATTTAGAAGAGTTGCAAAATAAGCTTCTTTAGTTCCTCTTGGCAGACGGAAAGGTTCAGTTAATTTTTCCTTGTGGGGAGACCTATGTGAGGTCAGATCTCTGCTCTGAGGAATCTTTAGTCTCCCCAGCATGAGCCCGTGCATATCTTCTGTTTGTACTATCAGGTAGAATTCTTGACTGGTTATATGGCGTATTTCTAAAGGACCAAGGGGAAGAGTAAATATGACAAAAATTATCTTATCTTGGGTCATTTGTCTCTTTGACGGTGTATTCATAAGTTTGTTCCAGTTTATGGTTGAAAAAATGCCAGACAAGAAGACTGGGGGTAACTTAGGCCTGAATGGTGGCAGCACATTTCCGTCATGGTTTTTACCATCAGAATAAATATACCACCAGTTGGTGGTATAAGAGTATCACTGAAGCAAATCAGCAGACTTTTTTTAAGATTCATTCAGCACCTTTGCCTACTTGTGCGTTAGGATGAAGAAGCATAATCCTGTACTACAGTATTTAACTTCTGTCGATGATGCTTACATTAATAAGACACATATTCTGGTGAGCATAGCAGGCTTCCATCTTTCAGACAGCCTATCTTAAGTACAGGTACAGTTAGAATTCTTGTAAGATCTCAGGTCATTTTGTGTCTTTAAAATTCAGTTCCTTAACTAAAATCTGTGTTCCAAATATGGTTTAAAGGTTGAATAAACATTTAGTAACTGTAAAGAATCCTAAAGTCACATAAACAGGAATTTAATAATCATAATAAGAGTGTGTTTGCATGTGTGGGAAATGGGGGAAGATCCCTTTGTTCTTTTTGACTTTCCAGAAAAAACTTAGATCATTTTATAAGTAGAGACAGGAATTGAATGGTGTTAACACGTGTGTATGATTTGATATAACTAAGGGGTATATTAGAAACACTAGAAAGGGGGGAATATTGTGAACCAGTACAGTTCTGCACAGGCTGAAGATCTGTGAGATCCTCCATTTCTCGTTCAGACTTTCCTTGTCTGCAGCCACAAAGTCACAATTACCCAATTTTCTTCATGGTTCCCTTACTTTGCAGCCCTATGGAAGAATCCTTCCCTGCTAGTTAAGTGCTTGCTGTCTTGATGGGACAGCTTATACAACACCTTGAGATACTTAAACTGGTATCAAACTTTAAACATCTTAAAAACTGTTCAAGCACCAAACTTCTGAATGCGAGTTCCAAACTCTACTTCAATTTTTGGACTGGAGGGGAAAAAAAGGGGGAATGTTTAGCCAGAAGCAGATGGTACATTTTCCCTTCAATTTATCCCCTTCACCTTTGTTCCCTCTCCATTTTATTTTTGCAATGTTTATTTTTATCCCTTCTTGTATTTTGTTCTTGCCCTCTTCTTATGCTCTGAACACTTTCTCTATTATTGTTTGCTTTGCAAATCTATCTGTCTGTGCACTCTCATTATTGTACCTTCTCCACACACTATTGAAGTGAGGGTGGCTTTGTGGTAAGAGCTATTTTATGCCTCATTTCCATTTTGAGGAGAATGAAACTCTCTGGAATAAATGAAAGTGATCTAAAAATCATAATGGATTGTTTTAATTCTACCTGCAAGTATCGTGAGACTTTGTTACATCAGTAATTGGGAATTTGGGGTTGTTGCAGAAAGATGTTAATTACTGCAGCATATTTAACTCTTAGCCTCTGTTTTTGCACAACAGTCCTAGGCATAGTTGTTGCTACTTACAGAAATGAGAATGAGCTTTTGAACACTTCTTGAGTTTTCACATTAGTTCAGTAAGAAGTTACTTAGCACAGATGTTCCTGTAATTGTGATATATTGGGAAAGATTTAATGTTCAGTGGTCCTCAAACCTGTACTTCCACTTGTGCAATGCTCTTGTCTCAGAGCAGTAGTATAAAACTTTTATGAGAACAGGCTTTACGAAGAATGTTCTGGGATTCTGTTTTTTTTCTTTTTTTTTTTTTTTGGGGGGGTAGGGTAGGGTTTTTTAAAAAGTTTTGCTCTAAGTCTTCTAACTCATTACACTTTTGTGTTTGAATTCAAATCTGTATTGAAGAGCTTTTGAAGAGTTTCATATAACAAATGAGCTTGCGTAGTTATATGAGGTGGTTATGGATTTTTTTTTAAATAATGAAGTATCTGCACTGGGATTATAGTGGGTATTGTATAAATTAAAAAATGCATGGATATAATCTTAAAACATTTATGAGAGAAAAAGATGCAGCAAACTGCAAATGAAACTTTATTTATTGCTTAACATGTAACTTATATATGCTGGAAGTTAAGCTAACAATAGTGTGACTGCAAATGCCTCAGTGTTCAGTTTTACATGCTAGTCTGAATCTCAAGCCTGAGTAGGTTATCTTTTGCCCTGGTGGCCAAGATGGCCAGTGGGATCCTGAGGTGCATTAAAAGGAGCGTTGCCAGCAGGTCAAAGGAGGTGATCCTCCCCCTCTACTCTGCCCTGATCGGGCCTCACCTGGAGTACTGTGACCTGTTCTGGGCTCCCTGGTATAAAAAAGACAGGGATCTCCTGGAAAGCATCTCGGGCCTGGAGCAACTCCCCTACAAGGAAAGGCTGAAAGAACTGCGGCCGTTCAGCTTTGAGAAAAGAAGGCTAAGAGGGGATGAGATTAATGTTTATAAATATCTGAAGTGTGGGTCACAGAGGAAAATGGCCAGCCCCTTTCAGGGGTCTGTGGAGACAGGACAAGGGGCAATGGCTGCAAATTGGAGCACGGTAAGTTCCGCACCAACATGCGGAGGTACTTTTTCACAGTGAGGGTGACAGAGCACTGGAATAGGCTGCCCAGGGAGGTGGTGGAGTCTCCTTCTCTGGAGATATTCAAGACCCATCTGGACGCCTATCTATGCAGTATGAGCTAGGGAGCTGCTTTGGCAGGGGGGTTGGACCTGATGATCTCTTGAGGTCCCTTCCAACCCCTACAATTCTGTGAATCTTAGTACCCTTGTATCAAGCTCACTATATTTACAAATTGGAAGATTTTTATAGAGAGTACCTTTTTGAATTCTGTGTAAAATCTTCCCAAGCTAGCAGAATTTTGTTTTGGGTTCCTTAGACACATTAAAATTTAGCTTTTCTAATATGGGAAAGTGTTTTGATGAGTATACAACATGCAACTCCAGAGGCTTTTGGTACCACAAGGTAAACTGGCTTGGAAGATCAATCATTTTACAAAATAATGTTTCAAATTTGCCCTAGGATAGCTGTTCACAGGGATTTTAAAACATCATAGTCAGTAAACTGCTCAGTACCAAGAAGATATTGAAGGATTTTGTGCAGTAGTAGTCTTGTTTGTTGGAACTGAACTGAGACTAAAACCAGTGTTTTAAAGTCAAAGAATTGATACTGTTGATAATCTCACCTAATTTGAATCTTGTTTCTTCCAGCTGTTGTCACTCTAATGCAGTCCTTTCTTACTGGTAATGCGTAATTGTCATGAGATCTACTGGGTTTGAATTGATGATGATTTAAGTCATGGAACCATGCCACTGATCTTTAGACCATAACACCAATCTTGAGCTCTTACAAAATACTTACAATTTGTACTCCTTTCTTCTGTGAATGTTGAACCTCTCTGAAACAGTGTGGTGATAAAAGAAAATTCAGAGCCTTTTAAGTGAAGGAATGTGTCCCAGTGAGATAAAATCTGTGGGAAAACAATTATTCCCAAGTCCTATACTGCTTTTGGTCAGTGCTCTGAAAACAGGAAAGAGTTGCTACTTCTGGGAACTTGCCTTATGGCAAGAAGGAAGGAGTTTTCTTCTTTGAAAACTTCTTAATCCATTCTTTTCCTGCATTTTGAGATGATGAATTCTCAACTTGCCTTTCATCTGTCTCTTGGCTTTTTTGTATTAATAGATGGTTGAGACTGTATTGACCATTGACTTTATAGAAAACGTGGTAAGAAATTTCAGTGGCACTCACATTGTAAACCTTTTCCCAGGTTGTATCATTTCCTGACAGATGTTTGCATTTGAAAAAACAGATTGGCTTTCAACATCATGTGGCTGTTAGCCCAATATGAGTGTTACAGAGTGTGAGTTAAAATCAGAAAATACAATTCATGGTGTGACCCAAATATTTCTTAAGTTTCTCACAACTACTGTTTCCATTAATACTCACTTCAATTTCTATTAGCTGAAAGCATGTTTATCTCTTTAGAGAAATAAACTTAAAAGACCCAAAATACAATTGTGTGCAAGGAACCATGAAATCTCATTTCACCCGAACATGATAGCTTTAGTCTAAAACCTATAACTAAAGTACCAGTGTATAATTTATTGCAATTATATGATATCTTTTATATAGCTATTAATATATTACATTTTCTGTATAATTCCAGCAGAGTTATTTGAATAGAGTTGTAATCTGAAAAATGATCCTCAGAAGTGGGGCACTGTAGGACGTCCAGATGGGTTTCAGTGGCTTCATATTTGCATAGTTCTACAAACCCAACCAACGCATCAGGTTTTCTTACTGACCTCTCTGTCCCAGTGGTAATGAATAGACTATGGTTATAATTGAAGTAAGAATTAGAATACTCAAAAATACCAGAGTAATATCATGATGATCTTGCAGTCTTTATTGGTTCTTCATTCCGTCATGGTTCACTTAATTGAAAATGTGTGTCTCCTTCTTGATATGTGTAGGAACATCATGTTTGGTCCCTAGTGGGGTGATAGAATGCAATGTTTGTTACTATGGTTATTTTATATGAGTATTTTATATAACTAATGGAGGTTATATATTACAATTTATATATCACACTACCTAATCAATGTATTCTGTATTTGCTGAATTTGGGCTGAAAGCGTTTAGTCTAAATTGACTTAATTTAGAGGGGCTAATGGACATATACCTTCTAGTCTTATCACTTTCTTCAGGAAGCCTCCTTACAGATTCTGTACTGGTAGAATCCAGGTAATATTCCAGATCCTTGCCAGAATCTTTTTATATTGTGTGAAACAAAGGAGAAATTAAGTTTCTAAAATCTCCCATGAGCTACATACCTGGATCTGCCCGACCCATGCAGATATTTCTCAAACTCAAGGGACTGTAAAATGGCACTAGATACTTAGGCACCGGAAATACTGCCTTACTTTTACATGTCTATCAGAGCATCTCATTGCTAGGTCCCATTTATTCATAGCGGTCTAAGTCCTTATCAAACAACAGGTTATAATGGCAGCCTACCTAAGAAAGTGTGAATATACTTTGAGAGCAGATTAGTATTTGAAAGGAAGCCATGATTTATGGAGTGGATGATCTGGTTGCTTTTTCCCTTTGACTTTTCAATTCCATTTGGCTTATTAAGGCAAAAGTTATAACTTGTGCTCATTCAGTTAGTACCTGAAGATCTCTGTGGCAGACTTGAGTTTTGTGCCTTCTAAGGCCTTTCTCCAGTCAGACTGCATCTTACGTTGGTTACACTTCACTTTCTCACTTACCATGTGAGATTGTGCCTTTTTTTCAGACCACTGGCAGTTTTTATGTCAAGCTTTACCTATACTGATATGTCTGTATCTTATTCAAGAACTTCCTGTTGTGGGGAGGATAGTTACTTCTGCCAGCATGTGGTTAATAACAAATGAAATTGGAAGAGGTCTGCTTGGATGTCAGAAGCTCATCACAGCTCATCTCCTTGGCTTTTTGAGTAGTCTTGAGAATATGGGGTTTTTTGTTTCCATGATAGACCAAAGGTCTGTTGTAACATTCTAAAACTCACCTGTGATGGGCATGGAAGGATTTAGGTAGGCATCTTTACACACATTGTTAGAGACATGACCAATTTGTTGAGTAGGAAAATGTTTTATACATTTTCTACCATTTTGCTTTTCAAGGATACTGTTCATGATACTGCAAGTGGACTGCTGATCTTGGTTTACTTACTGCAGTCAGATTCAATAACTAGTGAATAGTCCCAGTCCCAAAACTCTTCTTTACCTTCAAAATATAGCTTATCAAAAACTCTGAGAGCAGTTTCTAGAAATATTAGGGTTCTGGAAGATAGCTAAAATTTTATATGCTAATGATTCTGCTGCAGGAATCAAAAAACAGCTGTATTTCCTAATGAATCCCAGGAGAGAAACTGAAGTCTGTAGGTTTAAAATCAGTAAATATCGAACCTAAGAAAACAAGTATTTCAATCACTTTTGAATAGAAGATGGAGTTAAGGCTGGTAGAGAGCGCAAATAGGATGTGTTCATGCTTCAGGTTCAGTGAAATTTTACTTTGAGTTTGTGGATGTGAGAAGCTCTGTTTGGAGGAAGTTGTAGCATTCACATAATGTGGTTTACCCTAAATGGAAGGAACATTCTCAACTTTAATGCCATATTAAATGTAATTTCAAGCAAAATCTCAGTTAAATGTTAGTTCATTTACTTAGTGACTTTAAAAACAGGCTAATGCAACTTATCTGGCAGTTTCTTCATTTAAGCTGTTAATACTTTATGAAGATGTCCCTAAACTGTATGCCTGGAATAAAGTAAAAAAGAATTATGTGTGTTCTTTCACGCTGAAATACTCACTTCTCTACTGGATTTAATAAATCACAGATGGGGAATGCACGGAGTCCATTTGCAATTCCTAGCCTGGAATGCCAGTGGTCTTTCTCAGTTTTTAATCACTTCATTCTCCCAAGGTTCTGAACTTTTTAGTGATTTTTGCAATTTAGAAAAGCTATTAACTGCACAATTAAATCATGTGCTACTACAAACTGTTAAGTGTACTTAATGCAGTTTAACTAAAGACTGCCACTGAAACGGAATGGCTCTGTTCTGTCCTCTCCCTTTACCACCTACTGTTTTCTAGTGATCCTGTGATCATGAAATGAGACAGATCATTTTACTGATCCTGGTGAAAATAAAACATGCTCTTTAAAAAAAACTATTTTTAATGGCATGATTAGTCTTAAATCAACTATGGAACTGCATCTAAAGTGGTTGAAAGGGCAGGAGAAAGCTTGGGAACATTTGAATCTGCTCTGTGAACTCTCATGCTGCCTCTCCTCTGTCAAAAAGGTTTAGAGTATTGGGTTTTTTTTCTGATAGAGCTGCTAATATATACTGCTAATATCATCAGTTTAAAGATACATGACGAAGTATGTCCTACAGCTTAGTGCAGGTGCAATATAGATACTGAGGACTGAAAAATAAATGCGGGAAGTTATCTGTGAAAGCTGGTAGTTGTAGATTCAACATTAATAGTTAAAACAGGAAGACTTTCATCTCCCAAAGGTAAGCGTCTGGCAATAAGAATGGTAGAATGTTAGCTATGCTGTTTTTTCCATTGTACCCCTTTCATATTTTATTTAATATTTGGAGTCCAAGTTGTAGAACTAACATAAGGGGCATACCGTTCATACTTTAACAACAAAAGGTGGGCTAAGGAGAATCTTCTTGCAACCTTTACTGGTTGCAGGAAGAAACAGTGACAAAGGATGAGCAAAAGGCTGAGGTACTTAAGGCCTTCTTTGCCTCTGACTTCAATAATAAGACCAGTTGTTCTCTGGGTACACAGTCCCCTGAGCTGGAAGACAAGGAGCAGAATGAAGCCCCCTGAATGCAAGGGGAAATAACTTGCTACACCAGTTAGGCAGATGTAAGTCTTTGGGACCAGATGGGATTGACCCAAGGGTACCGAGGGAGCTGGCAGAAGTGCTCACCAAGCCACTTTAAACGTTCAGCAGCAGCCCTGGCTATCCCGAGAGGTCCAAGTTGACTGGAGCTTGTTAAATGTGATGCCTATCTACAGTAACAAGCAGAAGGAGAATCCAGGGACCTATAGACCTGTCAGTCTGACCTTGGTGCTGGGGAAGGTTATGGAGCAGATTATCTTGAGTGCCATCAGACATCATATACAGGACAGCATGGGCTTATAAAAGGCAGGATCTGCATGACCTTATCTCCTATGACAAGGTGTCATAGTGGATGAGAGAAAGGCTGTGGATGTTTTCTACCTGGACATTGGTAAAGTCTTTGATACCGTTCACCATAGCATTCTCTTGCTTGTGGTTTGGATGGGAATACATTTCTCTGAGTGAAAAATTGGCCGGATAGCTGGTCAAAAGAGTTGTGAATGGGGATGCATCCAGCTGGTCACAAGTGGTGTTCCCTGGGGGGTCAGTACTCTTTAATCTTTACCAGTGATCTGGACAAGGACATCGAGTGCACACTCAGTAAGTCTGCAGACAACACCAAATTGTGTGGGAGTGTTTACCTGCTGGAGAGCAAGAAAGCACTACAGAGGGATCTGGGCAGGTTTGATCAATGGTCTGCAGCCACTTGTAGGAGGCTCAGTGAGGATCAGTGCCGGAACCTGCACTTGGGTCACAGCAACCCCATGTAATGTTACAGGCTTGGGGAAGATTACTGGGAAAGCTGCCCAGCAGAAAAGTGCCCTGGGCATGTAAATCTATAGCTGTCTGAATACGAGCCAGCAGTGTGCCCTCATTGCCAAGAAGACCAACAGCATCTTGTTTGTATCAGAAATGGATTGGCCAGCAGCAATAGGGAAGTGATCATTCCCCTGACTTTGGCACTGGTGACACCGTACTTCAAGTATGGTGTTCAGTTTGGGTCCCTCATGACATGAAAGACACTGATGTGCTGGAGTGTGTCCAAGGAAGAGCTGTGAAGCTGGTGAAAGGTCTGGAACACAAGTCTTGTGAGGGGCAGCTGAGGGAACAGGGGTTGTTTAGCCTGGAGAAGTGGAAGCTGGGGGGTAGTCTTACTGCTCTCTACAACTACCTGACAGGAGATTGTAGTGTGAGGGGTGTTGATTTCTTCTCCCAGGTAACAGGTGATGGAACAAGAGGAAATGGCCTAAGTTTGTGCTGGGAAGCTTAGATTGTATATTAAGAAAAACTTCTTCACCAGAAGGGTCATCAAGCACTGGACCAGGCGATACAGGGAAGTGGTTGAGTCACTGTTCCTGGAGGTATTTATAAGATATGTAGACACAGCACTTAGGGACATAGTTTAGTGATGGCTTTGGCAGCATTATGTAAAGGTTGGACTTGACAATCTTAAGACAAATCTCTTTGTCTTAGTAAGGTCCTTGTGAGTACAAATTCAGACTAATTTGGACTTTATCAACTTCATTTTAATGAATATCATTTCATTAAACTTATTTCCATGTGTATCATCATCATGACACCATTCACTGGAACATAATTATTGGAGATCAGATCTCAACAGATTTGAAAAAAAGAGTCCTACTTAGCGATTACAATAAAATACATGACTTTGAGAAAAGACCACATTCCTCCTTCTGGTGCAGGAGTATGAAGAAAGTGAGTCAATATACAGAGCGCAATGGGAATCAAATTCAAAATGTTTTTGTAAGACATGTAAGTTGCTTTATAATTATTTAGAACTATGCTCCAAGTATTTTTCTAACCAACAGCTCTTTAAAATAAGAAGTCAGAAATGTCAGAGCTGTTTCTTTACATCAGTCATTAATGAGTTAAATACAATTTCCAACTCTGTATTCCTTTACAGTTCAATAGTACTGATGTGCATGCCTTTTAACAGTCAAGGCAGGGATACCAAGGACTGAATCAATGAATATTGAATTATCCCCCTGTTAGAGGAAGGTTCTTCATTGCAGGGTTGAGATGCACAAGGATCAGGAAGTTGTGTGTCCTGTAGGCAAGGGGAGGAAGTTGGTTACCGGTAGCCTTGATTTAGCATCCTGCAATTTTAGTTGAGAAGGGCGACTGCCATGGGGATGTAGAGGCAGAGAAGTTAGTAAGTTACTTCAGTTGCTTGTTGTATAAGAAATGTAAGAACTTGTTAGGGATTCTGTAATGTGACAGTACTGTTGGAATCAAGTAGTAAAAATAAGAAATCTGAAGGGAAATCTTGTTTCAGTGTCCTTTCAAATTGTAATAAAACCCACAATAAGATGACAACTTTAATTGTTGCTTCTTCCCTAACTTACCTTCCTCCCCCCTTTTCCTTCCCCAAAGTCACTTTTATGGGCTCTTTCACTGCACAAGAGTTTTGACCAAGGCATGCAACAAAGGTTTGAAGTTACCCTTGCCTAGTTTTCTGAAAACCTATTAAATAAGGCTTTGTTTTCATTTCTGTCTATTCTTTCATTCACTTTTGATTGCTTTGCTACAGCTGACTAGAATTAAAAAGACGCATTTGTCTCAAGAGTAATTAGGTCTTTTTAAAAAATCAGCCATTGGGTATATGACCATTCTGTACAGTTGAATGTTCCTTAAAATCATTGAACAGAAACTTGAAAGACAAGGAGAGCTATTGGTACAGTTGGTGTTTGGTACCAGACAGCCCACCACAATGTCAATAGCTCCAGCTAGCCACAGTAATGCTCTTTTGTTTTAGTTGGGTGACAAACTGTATGAATCTTGCATGCAATTACAGTGTTCTATGATACTTCCTTAATGAAGAAAACCAGTTGACAAATATTCTATGTATGTTTTTGTCATTTTTTCTTTTGTTAGGAAGATGAGGTGGTGGAAGAATACAGTGAAAATAATTTCTATGAATCTGAAGAAGAGGAGAAAGAAAAGGATCACAAAGTGAAGAACACCTATACTATGGACCCAGATCACAGGCTGCTGTTACGAAATACAAAACCCTTGCTTCAAAGCCGAAATGCTGCTGTATGACAAATTCCTTTTTAAAGTACTAAACATCTTATGCTTTCAGAAAGTCTAATGTTTGAAAACTAAAACCTACACTTTTTAAAAAGTGGCAGTACTACTCTGTAGTAACTGGGTGGAGAAGTATGGTGATTCTTTTCTTTTTTTTTAAATTAACATAGCTTCTAAGTTAAACACCTGAACTCTGTGATGCATGCTCTGAATATTAAGGACAAACAAAATATTAGAGAAAATACAAGAACATTTTAATCCAACTGTTACAGCATGTAATGACTATACCATAACTAGCTTTTAATGCTTAAGTTCTGAGCAACTAGGATGGCACAAACTGTCAGTCCTACAGATTAAGAAAGAAAATCATATCTTTTATTGATTCATTAAGTTGTGCTTTCCTTTGAGTCTCAAGTTTTTAAAGTAGACATATATGCTTAAAATCTTTGTCAGTCCAACCAAATTCTTAGTGTTGGTAGCTTGGAAAGGTTCCAGGATAAGTATAACATCATGAGTATAGTATACTCTGCAATATTTCCTTGAGATTTTAAGATGCAGGTAAACTCTCAGAGCCAGCACCAGCCATGCTGATGGTCAATCATTGTGATGCTACTCAGATCACAGAACTTTAATTCTGATCTCTCTTTGTCCTGTTAATCGTGACTAAATGTCTTAGGGAAATGACTTCTAGTAATAATGAATATTCATCTAATTGCAAAAACAATTAATACACCATCATTAATTTACCACCCAACCTGTTCTTGATAAGCTAAGCAGATCAGGTTTAGTTTCCCCCCCTGGAACATATTGGTAGATTCTCAGTAATGTCCAAGTCTTCTCAAAACTACTTACAATATGCTACCAGACTTTGGAAATGAATACAGTTTTACAATAGGAGCTCTGTTAGAGCACAGCATTTTGCTCAAATCACTGTTCAATGACTGTATATTTCCTCATCTCATACAAAGAACAAGTATATTAGATACATTAGATTTCACACTGCACTGAGGACAGGTGCAGTTGCTTATCTTCCTCATTCTGTAAATCATTTTCTTTAGGTCTGTTAACTGGTATTTTTTTTCTCACATTCATGATCTTTAACTTTCTAATATTAGAATTATCTGAGATGCTCAAGTGTTTTGTCAAGAGAAATCATGCTGCATTGAACTGCTGTTACACTGGTTTTTGTATCATTCACAGGATTTAACAGCAACTAAATTAATTGCTTTCTCTTAGTTTTTTGTCAGCAATAAAAGATGCCTGTAGTATATTGCTAAAAGTCTTCCAGTTATTTCCTCTTTTCAGATGTTTTTTATCACTTTTTACTGCTTAATAATAATAATTTTTCTTTCACTGCTTTAAGATAACAAATCAAGTGTCATCATGATGGCTTTACTTGGTGTCTTCTTTCTGTGGCTTGTTTTGAACAGAAGCTTGACCATAATAGTATTGTAGGAAAGGTTGTAACATGACATATCATTAGCATAAAATTAATAATTTGTCTTTTAGTTCAGAGAAGACTTGAAACTATGGATTTTAAGTTGATTTATCACATTCTGCTTTTTGCTAGCCAGGGTATTGGTCTTAAAACCTTTTAGGTTTTGCTTTCTGCTGGATTTGAGACTTTAGATGTTGCCAGCAAACAGTTGCAGCTATCATTTTATAAATTCCATAATAGAAAAAGGGCATGAAATATTGGAAACCAAATAATCACTAATATTGAATCTCTAAGAAAAACAGCAGCATTATATTTTCTGAAGTTGTGAATGGTATTTCCTCATTCACTTATGCAGCTGATGATATCAGTAATTATTTAAGGATGATATCAGTATGTTTACAATTTGAATTACCTGCTGCTTTTCTCTGTCTGTTTTCCACTGTCTTTCTGTATATTTCTGTATACAATGAATATTAGGTATGAGAGGTACTTTTATTTCTAAAATCAAAGATAATTATCTCTTTTTGTTATTTTTTCCCCCATCTGCTTTGTTGATTTCAGAGAACATGGGAATGTACTTTGCTTTCTGAAGAAGAGTGAGTTGATAGTTCTAATGGTCTGAAGCAAATGTGATAGATATGCATGGCAATTTGAAATTAACATGCTGTTCTGAATGTTATTCTTTTAGGTGGTAATGGCAGTTGCACAGCTTTACTGGCATTTGGCACCGAAATCTGAAGCTGGTATTGTTTCTAAGTCACTGGTGCGTTTACTCCGTAGTAATCGGTAGGTCAAGTTCATCCTTTACATTGCTGTGTCTACTTTTTCATGAGAGTGGCCTCTACGTACATCTTCAGCCATGGTTATAAGAATATAATTATTGCACTGCTAGGGCTTCATTTTAGAAATGACCAGTAATTTTAACTCTTACTCAAGAAATAAGGATCATTAAAACTAACTCCCATCATTTTCAGTCTCACATCCAGTATTGTGTTTCATTCTTAATGATGACTTTGATTCTGAGAAAAATCATGGCTGCCTAGTTAGCATAGAAACACACAGTACTAACTAGTTTGCTTAGTTTCTTGACTATTTTTAAATTATTATTGAAATGAAATTATATTGGAGTTTCTTCTATCTTGCTAGGCAATAAAGATCTGTATTTTCTTTTCCCGCACTTCATATTGAAGACTTCTTGTTGACAGATAAACTAACACATTGTTAAAATACCATTTCACAGAATCACAGAATCACAAGGTTGGAAAAGACCTTGGAAGATCATCAGGTCCAACCAATCCCATCCTAAGCTAAATCATATCCCTAAGTACCTCATCTACCCTTTTTTTTAACACATCCAGGCAAGGTGACTCAGCCCCCTCCCTGGGCAGCGTGTTCCAGGCCCTAACAACTCTTTCAGTAAATTTTTTTTTTCTAATATCTAATCTAAACCTGCCCTGGCACAGCTTTGTGCCGTTTCTCCTTGTCCTATCTCCTGTTACCTGGCTGAAGAGACCATCACCCACCTCTCCACAACCTCTCTTCAGGTAGTTATAGGCAGTGATAAGGTCTCTCCTCGACCTCCTCTTCTTCAATCTAAACAGCCCCAGCTCCCTCAGCCGTTCCTCATAGGATTTGCCCTCCAGCCCCTTCCCCATCCTGGTTCCCCTTCTCTGGACTCGCTCAAGGACCTCAGTGTCCTTATGATAAGGGGCCCAGTACTGGACGCAGTACTGGAGGTGTGGCCTCACCAATGCCGAGTACAGGGGCACAATTACTTCCCTAGACCTACTGGCCACACTGTTTTTGATACAAGCCAGGACGCCATTGGCCTTCTTGGCTGCCTGGGCACACTGCTGGCTCACATTCAGCCTGTGGTCAACCAACACTCCCAGGTCCTTCTCTGCCTGACAGCTCCCCAGCCCGTCTCCCTCAAGCCTGTAGCGCTGCATGGGGTTTTTATGTCTCATGTGCAGCACTTTGCACTTGGCCTGTTAAACCTCGCCCCATTGGTCTCAGCCCATCGGTCCAGCCTGTTCAGATCTCTCTGAAGACCATCCCTACCCTCAGGCAAATCAACACTTCCTTCCAGTTTAGTGTCATCTGCAAACTTCTGAGGGAGCATTCAATCCCTTCATCAAGGTCAGTGATAAAGATGTTGAACAGAACTGGACCCAAGACTGAGCCCTGAGGGACACCACTCATGACCGATCTCCAGCTGGATTTTGTTCCATTTACCACCACCCTTTGGGCCTGGCCATCCAGCCAGTTTTTAACCCAGCTGAGGTTCCACCTGTCCAGACCAGTGGCAGCCAGTTTCTCAATCAGAATGCTGTGAGAAACTGTGTCAAAGGCTTTCCTGAAATCCAGGTAGACCACAGCCTTCCCTTCGTCCATGAAGCAGATCACCTTGTCATAAAAGGTGATCAGTTTAGTTTGACAGGATTTACCTCTTGTAAACCCATGTTGACTGGGCCTGATCCCCTGGCCCTGGCCCTGGGCCTGATCCCATCTGGCCCCGTTGACTTGTGGGTATCTTAACTGGCCAAGTAGATTGCTAATTATTTCCTCCTGAACTATGGGAACTTTGTTATTCTTCCCCTCCTTGTCAGCCAGTTCCTGAGGATGAGTACTCAGGGAATATCCATCTTTACTATTAATGACTGAGGTAAAGAAGGAATTAAGGACCTCAGCCTTATCCTCATCCCTTGTCACTAATGTTCCCCCCTGCATCCAGTAAGGGCTGGAGATTCTCCTTGACTCTCCTTTTGCTGTTAACGTACCTACAGAAAGACTTTTTATTATCTTTTACAGAACTGGCCAGTCTGAGTTCCAGTTCAGCTTTAGCTCTTCTGACTTTCTACCTATGTGATTTCACTAAATTCCTATAGTTGTCCCAAGACACCTACCCCTTCTTCCAAAGAAGAATTCATACTGCTGAATCCCCTGTTTCCTTAATCCTTGGGCTGTTTTTAACCAAGTTTATATTTCATTCAGGACAACGAATTGTAGCTTTTATCATTTTCACTGTGACCTTGTCTGCTTTCCTACACAGGCTGTTACTTGCCACATATTTCCTAAGATTGCTAATACTCTGCTTTGCATTGTATTTGATAGTTTTGGCATATTTTGCCAGTATCTGCTGCATAACAGTGGGGTCTCTTTCCCCTTGGTTTTTAGATTCTGAGCTTCCATATAGCTGTTCAAAAAGCTGTGAAAGATATTAACAAATATTAAGATGTTTTCTGGATAGCTTTCTAACCAAACATAGTATTCTTGGCTAGAATTTTGCTGTAAACATTATTTATTTTTTAAAGTGAGTCACATCAAACAGACAAAAGCTGCTGTACGGCCAGTCATCATAGAGCTCTTTGCTTGTAAACTTCTGCAGTTCACCCATGGCTAATGTCTCTTCTCATTTAAAAGATAGACTGGTGAAGTAAAATTTGGCTTGGTAGGGAAGCCATGCTTTTATTTCTGATTAAAAAGAATCATAGTGTACTTTGTGTTTGGTTTTATAGTATGGTATACTTCCCATTCTCTGTACAAAGATAAGTAAATTGGGTAAAAGGGCTTGACAAACGTACAGGAAATACATAGAACTAAACTCATACTCACAGATTGAAAAGATTATTTTTGCATTTTGTTTATTGCTCATTTATGCTCAGATTTCATCAGAGGAGTAGTGACATCTTTCCTGTACCTCAACTAGTGCCTAAAATGGTACTAGTCTTCAGATTTTCCCATTTTGAATGGCTTGTCTCTCCTCTGTTACCAGTCTGTGTGAAACACTTTTGCTATTAGAGCCACTTTGAAATACGCTTTTGCGTTTGCCCTTGAAGTTATGTGTCTATGGCCTTTAAATGAATGTCAAATACGCTATAATCTAGTTAGGGTGAGAGTGCCTGGAAGAGCATTTCATAGCAATTTCCAGTCTTGATTCATCATGTGCAGCTGACTATTTCCATGTACCTATGTAAGAGTTACATAAAAATAGGTGTAAAAAAATACTGCATACTTCTCCTTTGTTACTTTTCTTTGTATGCAACAGATGTAATTACCACAAAGCTATTAGACAGTTTTGAATAAGAGGACATATTCAGTGTGATTTGCATTATGAAAGAATTTGAACACTCGTGATTCAGAAAAATTATGCATAAATTATTACTTAGTTTTTAAGCAATTGGTGGCGGAAACTCTGTTGGTTAAAAGCTTTATACTAGTACCAAGATACCTTTTTGCTGAGTCCTGCTAAGGCTTTTAAACTAATATGTTAGTGATGAGAATATCCTCCAAGCATGTTTATGTTTTTCCGGTTAGAATACAGCATAATTCTGTTGTCTGTATCCTGGCAAAGTCTGTCATATTATAGTTCTGCTTTTTGATAGATCCATAAGCTTGCCAGTGTCACGGGAGACCCTGTCCCTTTTTAAGAACTCTTATGAAAGGAAATCTTTTAAGACCAAAGAAGTCATGGCAGTTCTTGTGCCAAGGATTAGTTGTTCCTGTAACTAATGCAGTCATTTCCATGCTACAGATAAAGCTCATGTGTTTTTATTCTCAGCTGTGCCATCCTGAAATACTGTTTCAAGATGAATAAAATGTAAGGGTTTTGCACGCTACTTCTGGAGGTAGGAGAATGGGGGTGCTTTAAACAAAATTTTAGTTTAAACGAAGTGTCGTGGATTCAGCTAGGATAAATAAGGAAGGTCAGTTTTCATCGGAAGTTTGAATGAGACACAGCTGAGACAGGTGACCAAACCAGCCAAAGGGGTGTTCCATACCATAGGATATCATGTTCAGTACAAAAGGGAGCTAGTCAACGAGGGTTGGTGAGGCTCCAGGATGTGCAAGTTGTGGGTACAGTCTGACTTTGAGCTGTACGGTCTGAGTTGGACTGTTCAGTGAGAAACTGCAAATGTAACCAGGTTTGTGTATTTTGTTAAAAGTCCTGTTCATACTTCCCCCTCCTTGTGCTGTCCCAGTAAGCTGTCCTTATCCCAACCCACACATTTTGCTTTTGTCTCTCCATTCTTCTCCCCTTCCCACCAGGGGCAGGGGGTGTCTTGGTGGCCATGTGGTGTTCAGGTGACACTGAGGCTAAACTAAAAGACAAAGATTTAATGCCTACAAGAGGCATTGCACCAGTGTCAGTGGGGTTTTTTTGCATATTGAAGTTTTTAAAAATGAAACTGTGGTTTTTGTCCTGCATCTTCCTGTAAAGCAGATTATGAACTTGTGTCAGTTGGCAATAGGCTTCTACTGTGTTTGTGCCAAATCAAATACGTAACTTACTTTAGATTCGAGTAGGGCTTTCTTTTCCATGTTGCATTATTCTATATATCTGTAATTTTGCAGAATAACTCTTGGTTGTTTTTTTTCACATTCTAGGGAGGTGCAGTATATCGTTCTGCAAAATATTGCCACCATGTCAATTCAGAGAAAGGTATACCTTATTTAGGATCTTCAAAATCTCATTTTGTATGAAATACAGGTGAGCTACTTAAACCTGTTCTGCTTTTCAGGGCATGTTTGAACCTTATCTGAAGAGTTTCTACGTTAGATCAACTGATCCAACAATGATTAAAACACTGAAGGTGAGCTTAAAAGCAATTTTTTCTACATACTGCTGGTCAAATTGTTTGCAATAGGAAGGTAAAATTTTCTTATGCTGGAAAGGCACAACGTTCTGTGCTGTTCCTTATTTGAGAAAGAAGTGTAGAGTTGTGGCCTTTGATAAAGTCTACAAATTTCCTTCAGGCTTGTCAGGCTATCTGAAAGTTCTCTTTTTCTACCATGTTGTATATGGGAGGTAGCCTGTGTTTTCCACTGCAAGTTCTGGGATCTTTCAGTGATACAGAGCATTACTATTTCTCAGCATTACAAACCAGACATTTAGAGTTTGACTGTTTTCATGGGAGGAAGATTCTTCTCAAATGAAGAGAAATTAAATCACAGTGTCTTTTGGTATTGTTAGCTTAAAAAGAGTTTAAATCTATTTCTCTGAGCAAAATGGGAGAGTGTTTTAGAGTCCCAGACTCCCTTTGAAGTCAGCATTCAACATAAGTGCTTTAGACTTTCCTTGAGGAAACATCTCAATGCATGTTTTAGGCTGTCATCTCTATTCTTAGTCTTTAATGGACATAAAATCCTTGATAAAACAATAGCCTAAAAATTGTCTACTATTATGTGCCTTTTCTCTTGTTTTGCTTTAGATTGTCATAGGCACTTATATTTGGGACTGGAAGGTACAGCTTTTGTAAAGACACATTGTTTTTTCCTTATTTATATTTTATATCCATGTTGCACACTCAGTATATGTGCAGAGTGGTACATTCCGAAATAGCATGCTCAGCACATCATCTTTTTCAAAGCCTAGTATTAAATCTTAGTGAATTTAAACCAGTTGGAAGCAAAAAGATCAGCTTATTTAATGAGTATGAAAACTGCTGTGAATGCTGGTAAGACTTAATATTACCCAGGAAAACTCAGTTATGAAATATTTGAAAGTTGATCCATCTAAATTCCTATACTAATTGATAATACAATGGAGAAGAGGTGGAGAAGTAGAATCTGTGTTTTTTCCTTCATTTTCTCAGTTCTTTCTTGGTGGCTGAAAGGTTTGGGGCAACATACACTATTACATACACAAGAAAATCTTGTGCTTTTTTTCCACCCCTTACCCCTGTAGTTCAGTCCTGTCTGCTTTAAGATAGGAGAATGCATGAAAGCATATAATACGTAGAAGCTCGCTGGATTTCATATGCTGCACTGTTTAGGTTTCTGGTTTGTTTTTTGTTTCTCTCCCAGTGTTAAGTATGCTTATTTGATCACTGCTGTAGCATTGATCTTATATTTTCATGGAGTTACTTATTTTAACCCCAATTCTCAGTTATAATTGCTAGTAATCATCTCAGAGCCAGTAATTTTCTGTAAAGTTAAGGGTTTTCCCCAATTACAAACTTTATATTTATCTATGTTGACTTTTTTTGCCATTTTATCAACCAGTCACCCAGTCTCTTAGCCCTTGTCTTCATTTTGCTGAAAACTGTAGCATCAGCTGTAAACTTTGTTACCTGTCTTCTCATTACATAATAGTTCATACAGGAATATGTTCAAAAGCAAAAGACCAATGAAGAATTTTGCGGGATTCTATTGATAGCCTTCCTGTACTGTACAACAGTTTCTTTTTTTTCTCAGCCTGTTCCTCTCTTTCATTTCTCTGCTTGCTTTGTATGCTATGCCAGACGTATCTTTAAGAGCCTTTGGTGACAGGTCTTACCAAATTTCTTCTGAAGTACAGGTGGCCTGTATCAGTTAAGTATCCTTGTCTGTGTGCATCCAACTCTAAAAATTCCAACAGATTTCTGAGGCACAACTTCCCTTTACAGAAACATAGTTGTCTCTCTCTTCAGTTTACTTCATTCAAGTTGTGTTGGAAATTTTTTTTTCTTTCAAAGTTAAAACAGCCTAGAATCACAGCATCTTAGCAGTATAGGTCAAGTGTCGTATATCATCCACTAGTTCATCAGGAGTAGAAAGACCTTTCATGGTTTGGTGTTGTTGATGTTTAAGATTTGAGGAGTCTCACAGTTATAAGTGTTTCTTTCTCAAGTTTAAAGGGGTTTTTTATTGTAGTTCATCTGCATATAATGGACACTTTGTTTCTCCCCATCTGTAGTTGTCATTGCTGTAATTTCTTCTTACGTTGTCACATGATTCTTATTTGCTAAGGCCTGTGTAACATTGGAAACCATGCTGCCAGAAGTACTTCAAGCCCATTTGATACATAATCACAGAGTCATTAAGATTGGAAAAGACCTCTGAGATAATCTAGTCCAACTGTCCCCCTACCACCGATATTACTTACTAAACCATGTCCCTAAGTACCTCATCCAACCTTTCCTTGAATACGCCAAGGGATGGTGACTCCACCACCTCCCTGGGCAACCCGTTTCAATGCCTGACCACTCTTTCTATAAATAATTTTCTCTTCATTTCTAACCTGAACCTCCCCTGGTGCAACTTACAGCCATTCCCTCTTGTCCTATTGCCACTTATCTGTGAGAAGAGGCTGACCCCCAGCTCACCACATCCTCCTTTCAGATGGCTGTACAGAGCAATAAGGTCTCCCTTGAGCCTCCTCCAGACTAAACAGTCACAGTTCCCTCAGCTGCTCATCATGAGGCTTGTGTTCCAGACCCTTCCAGCTTCGCTGCCCTTCTCTGGACATGCTCCAGGGCCTCAATGTCTTTCTTGTAGGGAGGGGCCCAAAACTGAACACAATATTTGAGGTGCAGTCTTACCAGCGCTTGAGTACAGGGGGATGATCACCTCCCTGGTCCTGCTGGCTATGGTATTCCTGATACAGGCTAGGATGCTGTTGGCCTTCTTGGCCTCCTGGCCACACTGCTGGCTCATGTTCGTGTGAGTGTCAGCCAACACCCCTTCTTTGGATCCTTCTCTGTTGAGCTTTCCAGCCACCCTGCCCAAGCCTGTACTGCTGCCTGGGGTTGTTATGAACAAAGTGCAGGACACAGCACTTTGCCATGTTGAACTTCATCCCATTGGTCTCTGCTCATCGATCAACCTGTCCAGGTACCCCTGGAGGGCTTTCCTACCCTCCAGCAGATCAACACTTGCCCCCAGCTTGGTATTGTCTGTAGATTTACTGAGGGTGCACTCAATTCCCTCACCGAAATCATCAATAAAAATATTAAAGAGGATGGGCCCCAGTATTGACCCCTGGGGAATACGACTTGTGACTGGTTGCCAGTTGGATTTAACTCCATTCACCATCACTCTCTGAGCCTGGCCATCCAGCCAGTTTTTAGCCCAGCGAAGAGTGTACCAGTCTAAGCCATGGGCTGCCAGCGTCTCCAGGAGAATGCTATGAGAGACTGTGTCAGAGGCTTTGCTGATGTTGAGACAGACTGTCAACAGCCTTTCCCTCATCCACTTGGTGGGTCACCTTGTCATAATATGAGATGAGGTTGATCAGGCAGGACTTGCCTTTCATGAACCCGTGCTGGCTGGACATGATTCCCTGGTTGTCACTTACTTGCTCTGTGATTGCCCTCAGAATTACTTTCTCCATGGCACCAAGGTCAGGCTAAGAGGCCTGTAGCTCCCCATATCTTCCTTACAACCCTTATTATAGGTGAGCATCACGTTAGCAAGTCTGAGTTGTCTGGTACCTCTCCAGTTGACCATGACTGCTGATAGATGATGGAGAACAGCTTTCCAGTCACATCCACCAGCACCATCAGGTGCAACAGTAAAGCTAGAGTTCATAAGTAGTCATGACTGAACCCTAGAGTCCTGCTTTGAAAACCTTGCATGTACTTGCAGGTAGAAATTCCTCCTGAGTGCAATGCTGCTATTGGTTTATACTAAAATCTGGTATACTCTATTGAATTTTAATTGGTATTTTGAGTAGTATTGTCTTTTATATAAAATTTAAACATAGTATATATGTCATACTGTTTATAATATTATTTTTTTTTGTAGCTTGAGATCTTGACAAACTTGGCAAATGAAGCCAACATATCAACTCTGCTTCGAGAATTCCAGGTTTGTTCTAAGCTGTATTCTTTCTATATGAAACAATCTCTGTTGGCCATTTGCCATTATTGGATGGTTCATTTAGATTCTTTGTCTTACATTTTTCAGATTAAAGTCTTTTCCAGAATAAAATGTTCCTGGAATAGAAATTAAACTGTCATAATGCATAATGGAGCTTTCTTGTATGTGGAAAGGAGTTTCAGTTTCTCACTCTCCTTCCAGCTACCACAAAAAAAAAAAAGTCATGAGCAAAATTAAATCAATCCAAATTCTTACAGACAAATTCTACCACCTTGACTGACACTGTACGTCGGTAGATGATATGGACTTAATTTTAGCAATGTTTGGCTATTAGCATTTGTTGCCAAACCTCACTTCATTCATTTGATGAAATAGTATTTTCTCCAATATTTGTATATATATCAGCAAGATGTTCTGCCTGTATTGTGAAACAGTGCCTGTCCTTCTTTCTTTCCTCTTTTCTTATGACATATATTTTCATTGCTTCAGTTCTCTGGCTGGATTTCTCTGAAAGGTACTGGTTCTCAGGCAGGTAGGTTATTCATAGTTTCACAGATGCTACTGGTTAAATGAACTGAAACCTCTCTGAAGAGAGACCTCATCAACTCCTCCAACCTTGCACAGAAACTAATTGCTGGTTTTTTGGGTAATTGCCCCCTGCCCCAAGCTTTCTTGAAATCAGAAGTTCTCATGGCCATGGGTGACCAAAGCCATCAAGAAAATGCCTTCTGAAAGTGACACTGAGGTGAAAAAATTGTAACTTCTAATATGCAGTGTAGCTTTCTAGGTTGAGTTTATTCTAGAATAAGTATGTTTTATAAGCATAATATGGTAAGTCTTTGGTTGAAGAAACTAATGTGTAGACTAATGAAAATCCTTTTTCCTTAGACTTATGTGAAAAGCCAAGATAAACAGTTTGCTGCAGCTACAATTCAGGCTATAGGCAGATGCGCAACTAACATCACCGAAGTGACTGACACGTGCCTTAACGGGCTTGTATGTTTGCTGTCCAACAGGGATGGTAAGCTAAATGTTCTATTTGTTTTCTGAGTGAATTAAACCTTTTCTTAATGAGAAGCACAAAGGGCATATTAAAACTATACAGGACATGACTTCTGTAATAATTTAGTTTATATGATTGGATAAAAACAGTGATTCTGGGGCTTCTTGTCTGAAGCACTTCAAAAGGCTCTCATAATCATTGGATGCTTATTTTCTCTTTTGTTAGTAAGTCAATTCCTAGCGGCCTGCAATTACATGTTTTCTTGTTTTTTCTCAATATGCCATAATTATTCAAGTGTTCTGTTGTGATTATCATCAATGACAATAGTTTTTATATGTTAAGTTGCATCAAAACAATTTGCCTGTAGAGGGTGCTGAAAGCCTGGAATGTTTTATTTTTAGTGCATCAACACCTAACTGCAAAAAAACCCCCATTTTAAATAGTTTAAGGGTAAACAGCCCCTAATTTGGCTTGATTTTGTGATCTAACCTTCTGTTTTTATATAGTGGAATGGAGTTGCAAGTCACTAAGTAACAACAACATGGAGCAGATAAAGTTAAATAGGATGTAGCAGCGCTGTAAATCAATACCTGATAATACTGTATAGTTACCAATGAATGTTGCAAAGAAGTCAATAAGAGAATAAGAAGATGATTATATTATGTACAGTCTACATTAATATGGTTAAATATTAAATAGAAATATGTAGATAAAAATAATAACGTCAGGATGGAGGAAAAGTGTGGTTTTGGGGTGGCCTGAAGTAACTAGAATTATCCACAGGTGAGATGCTTTGAAAAGCAGCATTATTTCCTCTGCATAGCTACTGGACATATCTTTCATGGTAATGCTAAGAAGGCCTTTATTAAGAAACACCACTTTGACAGCACATACTCATTCTGTAACCCACTAGTACACTCAGAGCTTTCTCTTACTTGGTTTATGAACTATGAGTCTTCCTTCTCTCCCACTTCACCTTATATCAGAAATTCCTGAGAGGCCTCAGTGTATAGCTTGGTAGCTTTAATATATGTATTCCTGGTGCTCCAGATTTTATGTCATTATGTTTTTCTGGTTATCAGCTGTGTTTAAAATACTGTCCCATGTTGTGTTACAAGGCCATGTCTGCACAATGCAATTGTTAATATTACATTCAGCTATGACCATATTGAAAATACAAGCTTCAAAGCTTGTTCTTGGTTCTGCTTAATTCTACTAGCAATTTTCCTCTAGGTCAGTAAGCTCCTTTCAGCGTCTGCAAATCCCCATTTTTTTCCCATCTTAAATAACCTCTCACTTCAGAATACAGAGGTATTTACTTAATCCTTCTTCTGTTTTCTTTCTTTGTCTTTGTTTTTATTAAGAAGGAACCAAGGTAAGAGGAAAAGGCCTTTTTTATCATAGCTTCTCAATTATTACTTTCTTCAAAGTAATTCCATATATATACACATAAATACACACACACACACACATGCATGTGCATGTATACAAAGGTCTGTCTCAACAAGATTAGTTTTGACAGTTTCTAGGTAGTTGTCTAGCAAATAAAATTATCTTCTTGTACTTACTCTTCTGTAAGACTGCAAAGAATATATTGAGGATCTTTTAAACCTGGCAGCTGGCAAATTGCTTTACCATAGCCGCAGTGTCTTTATTCCTTCTTTCAAGGAATGAATAGAATGGCATAATTTACATGATACTTTTAAGTCAGGTGGCAGGAAATTACTGATAGTCACAGCATACTGAACGTAGAAGGGTTTTGGGCATGATAAGAAAGAAAAAAAGAGATTAAACATGTCTAGTAGAAAAGATTTCAGAGTCTTGCTTTCCTCCTACCTTCACCCTTAAAGTGTGCAAGCAATCTTTTTGCTGTGCTACTTCTTCCTTGGTTATTAGAAGCCTGGAAATAGTTTTGTTACCTTTGCATAGTGTGAAGCCCAAGCTGGAAAGTCCAGCAGGCTCTGAGGTCCCAGAAAGTAGAGTTGACAGTGCTTTCTCTGCACTGGTTTTTGTTATTATGGGGAATTCACTTGAATGTGGAGAAGTGGAGATGACCCAATTCTACCGAATCAAAACAGAAGTCTGCAAAACAAGCTTGTGACAAAACCACATTCTCATTCTATGTTCTTCTTCTGGAAAGGCCTATACTGTAGATACAACCCAACATCCAAAATACATGGAATAGGATCTGTGTCATTATTCTTTCTGGAACCTGGATACTAAAAGGTTGAGTGCTTTTATATAAAACAATCTCTACAGTAGTCAGGTCCAGCTGGGATAACTGTTCACAGATCTCTTTCAGTGTCTTACTGACCTTTCTAGTTTATGTGCTTCTGTGATTCAAATGGGCTTTTTTACCATAGCCCCCCGTATTCCACTTAGGGGAAATTTGTCTTGAAACAAAGCACTCATAAATACACAACACAAACTTCAAGAACAATTCTCTTCTTCCCGTTTTCTGGAAGCCACATTGAGGTCTGAGAATTGTTTTCCTTCCTCATCTACTGAAGGAAGTACAAAAAGAAAAGCTACTTTAGCTTTGATGTGACATTTAGCATTTGATTGATGCATTTCCTTTAACCAAGGAACTTGATAATTTTAACTAACCGCTGGCCCTCCTATGATATAGAAGTCGTCATATATATATAAATATGAGATGGGATTATGCTAAATTTCTTTTGTCTGTATTGCATATACTAGAGATTCTGCATGAGTGACTTTCATTTTCTGTTGGAAGTTGCAGATTATGGCTAACAGAGAATATAAACTTACTTGTAGGATGTGACCTACCTATGTCTACAAATTTGAATAGGAAGTTGTAAAATTGCCAGAACTGTTAGTACATCAGGTAATTAGTACCTATCTAGTGGAATTACTGTTAAAATGTCATAAAAGAAAACCAGGTCCTTGTAGTCTTCTGTTTATCTGTATTAATGTGGTTTCAGGGTTCTTTTACATTACAAGGGTAGAAGAATTAAGCAGGTAAAAGCTTAGACTTCAGGCAGCTGGGAAAGGCAGGAATTTCTTGATAGTCTGGATACTTAGCTCAAGTACTTGCCTTTTAACTTTAGTTTTAACTGTTTGTGTAACCTTCAGATAACCCAAGTAATCATAGAATTGTAGAATGATTTGGGTTGGAAGGGTCCTTTAAATGTCATCTAGTCCAGGGCCCCTGCACTGAGCAAGGATGTTTTCAATTGGATCACACTGCTCAGAGCCCCATCCAACCTGGCTTTGAATGTTTCCATCCACCCCTTTTCTGGACATTTTACCACCCTCATCATAAGAGATTTCTTCCTTGTATCTGTTTTTAATCTGCCCTGCTTTACTTTAAACTCATTGCCCATTGTCCTTCCGCCACAAACTTTGCTAAAAAGTCTGTCCCCATCTTTCTTATAAGCCCTCTTTATATACTGGAAGGGTGCAATAATGCCTCCCTGGAGCCTTCTCTTCTCCAGACTCAACAAGTCCAACTCTCTCAGCCTTTCCTCATAGGAGAGGTGCTCTGGTCCTCTGATGGTCTTTTTGGCCTTCCTCTGGACTCAGTCCCGACAGCTCCATGTCATTCTTGTCCTGAGGCCTCCAGCACTCCTTGTGGGGTCCCATGAGAGCAGAATGAAGGTGCAGAATCCCCTCTCTTGGCCTGCTCATCACTCTTCTTTTGATGCAGCTCAGGATACAGTTGGCTTTCTGGGCTGCAAGCACACACTGCTGGGTCATGTTGAGCTTCTCACCCACCACGTCCCCCAAGTCCATTTTAGCAGAGTTGCTCTCAATCCCTTCATCCCTCCAGTCTGTATTAATACTGGGGTATGGCCCTGACCCATGTGCAGGACCTTGTACTTGGCCTTATTGAACCTCATGAGGTTCATGAGGACCCACTTCTTGACCTTGTCCAGGTCCCTCTGGTCAGTTTCATGTCCCTCAGGCATGTCAGTTGCACCACTCAGTTCGGTGTCATCTGCAAACTGCAGAGCATGCACTTAATCATACACCCTTATTATGAGAGTCAGTTGCTATGTTCTTTCAAAAAACACTTGATGCAGTTTTTCAGCATTTATAAATAGTGATTACCCAAATTAGAGACTGTGGATAAATTTGTCTTCAGTTGAATGTCCCAGTTTCTGCAAGTGTCAGTTAATGTAAGAAGAAGAAAATTTGACTCAACATCAATGGTACCAAATGTACTACTTCAGAATGCAACCTTTGAATGTTCTCTGATAATATGGCCCTTACAGAGGTCTTTTTTCTGAGTTTCTGTTATAATCTGGCCAAATCCTCAAATACAAAAATTGTCTGTAATTCAGGCCCCACAAGTTACTGTCCACTAAGTTGTTGGGGGGTTGGTTATATATACATAAAAAATTATTTGGAAAATGGAACGTTGTATGACTGAATATATTTTAGGTTTTTGAGATGTTGTCCTGCTCCAGGGGCTTCAGAGGTTCTTCCTACTCAGAGTAGTAATTTGCATATTGCATCAAAATTGTTTGAAGAAAACAGTATAAAGTGAACTTTATACTAAGATTTTTACAATGATTTGGGAAAACTGAAGTTGCCGATAACTTATGTAGTCTCCTGTATAGGTAAAGCCTATATTTTGTCCTTACTTTAAGAATTTTATTTACTTTTTATGTATTGGTATAATTCATACACTTTTAAAATCCTTGTGTTCATTTCTCATTGCCTTGGATGCAGTTTATCTTTGATAATACTAGTAGTTACACTGGACAGTTTTCTTAATGCCCATTCAGAATGCCAATTTTATCTCCCCCTTTTGTGTTTTAGGGTTGTTTTGGGTTTGCCTTTGAACCTAAGTTTGTGTCTTATTTCATGCTTTTTTGGGATTCTTCATCTGTACAAAGAATGCTTGGAAAGTCTCTCCTTTTTTCTGAATATGGCAGTTCTTCTAACACAAACTCATTTTGCTTTAACAAAGCAAAACTTTCTAGTTTTAGTATCTAGACTCTTATATAAAAGGAACCATACACATTTAGTTGCTTAGAATTCTGCCTCCACAGGTTATATTAAAGTAGTTCCTTTGCTTACACATCCATTTACCACACTTCATTTTTATCATTATCAGTTCAACATTGGCAACAGGTGTTTTTAATAATGACTTAATGTCCACTTGTTTTTTTGGGTTCAGTTTTATTTTGCTTAACCATTCTCTTTAAGTAATAATACCATAAAGCACTCAGTGGCGAAGGTTGTCATTATAATTTCCCCCACTCTAAGTATATTCCAGATTGTAACTTTAAAATTCTGAGAATCGTGTTCTTATTTTAGTATCTGGCAAAACACAATCTAAATCAAATTGGTGTGTAAGATTGTGGAAGACTGTGACATATGTGAAGTAGACGTTAACCTTGCTTCAGGAAACTAGTCTAGAAAAATAACTGATGCCACATCAAACAAAGGATGACACAAAAAGCTGCAAGCTGAAATTTAAGCATTTCAGAGGCTTATGTGATAGTGATATATAGTTAGAGCTTTTGAAGAGCCTTTCTCCATGAAGAAGTATCTATTCTAAAATAAATTATTTTAAAAATAGAGGTCTTGTTCCCATACTATTCTTTTGAAACTTCAGCTTGCTTGATTACTTAATGCATGGTCCATGTGTCAGTTGAACAAATGGTAGTCTTTTTCTTTCTTTTTAACATTGATATAAGTAACAACGGTTGCTTTCTTTGCATAATATAAATGAAAATTACAATTACATTGAATTAATACAGAGGTCTTAGTTTTGGTTTCAGCTTTGACTGTGTTTGACTTTCCTCATCTTTCCTTACAGCATGAGTTTACCCTTGCACAGAAGTTTACCTCTGCACTAGTGGGATTTTCTCAGCTTCAAAAATTGTACATTTCATACAAGTTGATCAGGCTGTGAATGTTACTTGCTACAGCAGTTAAGCACTCCAATGCATGACTTTGGCATAAATCTTACAACAGCTTGCTATTTAGAAGCTTAATTTGAGTCTACTGGAGACCAGGTTACAGACCTGAGAGAGACTAACGTGCAGATTTCTCTTGTTTATAAAGGAGCTGTTACTTTTAGGGATGTGTATTGCTTTGAAAATTTAGCAAATGTTTGTTTTTTAATGTAGACAAAAATTACTTACTAATATCCATAATTTCAGTGAAAAACAGATGTTTTTCATGTTTCTCAATTTGAAATGGAAAACTACGAAGTACGGCTTTACTAAAAGGCAATTTCAAAAGAAGTATGTAATAGAATGATATTTTTAAATTAGAGTGCTTCTCTGTCCTTTTTGCTGCTTATAACTTGATTCTGGAAGCTGAACTTGTATTACTTAGTAGGGTGGTTTACATCTTTGTTACCAAGTAAATAACATTCAGTTCTGCAAAGCATATTTTGAAAGCTGATAACATCTTTTACAATCAATTATTTATGGCTTTTTCTCCTGCATAAATGCTTTTAAAATTAATAATTTGTTTTGTCTTGAACAGAAATTGTGGTTGCTGAAAGCGTTGTTGTCATTAAGAAACTGCTGCAAACCCAGCCAGCACACCATGGTGAAATTATTAAGCATATGGCCAAACTCTTAGATAACATTACAGTAAGTATTTGTGCACAGTGACTATAATTTTCCTTGTTGACTGATAAAAATCATACCCCCTCCTTTGAACTCAGGCCATAACCAGTAATAGATTTATTAGATAAATGCAAGTTTGGTTTTGGGGTGTGTTTTGGGGTTTTTTTACAGTCAAATATAATTTTTCATGGTCTTAAGGGAAGAGGAAATAGAAGCTATCAGATGGGGTCAATTTTTGCCTTAGATCCAAGAAGCAATTTTGAAAGAGGTACCTGGAGTGTTGAGTATTTGTAATACCATTAGGCCAAGATAAAAGCAGGTTTAGAATATGGAATGGGTAAGTTAAAATGAAAATAAAGGCAAAGCAACACTTGACCTGAGGATTTCCAGCCTGTAGTTTATTTGATCTGACTTTAAAAAATCTAAATCTTTTCCCTACTCTCAAATAATCTGACCTTCTGTGGTAACAGACGTGGTTCTGTGCAGTGTTCAAGAAACACTGCAATGTTCCTCGAAGTAGCATTTTTATCTTCTGGATATTTAAGATTCTGTGACTTTTAACAGTGAAATCCGCGTTATTGCCTATTATCTGTCCTTAGATTAAATTGATGTTTAGGTACGTCAATATTTGCTTCCCAACTTCTCCTTACAGTCCTAGTTATTGAAAAAACATTTAATGGTCTGTTTTAAATTATAGTGTAGGGCTGAAGACCAATAGCTACCTATTGCATCATACCCCAAAGATGACAGAATTTGATCTGTCAATAGTTATTTTACTGTGGATGCTATAAATAGGACTATTAAGTTTCATATAATTGCACCTTTATTGATGATGGAGCAGTAAATTTAGTATCTAAATCAGTGGAACACCTATTTTCCATAGTTGAATTTGGCAAAGTTTGGAATGTCTTTTGAGGTCCCTTCCAACCCGTACAATTCTGTGATTCTGTGAAAAAAAGGAAATCTGGACTTCTCAGTTCATGCTTACTAACAGATCAAACAAATCATCTTATTTCACTAAGAGATGATGGTCACATATTTTAAGAGATGTAAAAAAAATACATAATTTTATTGTATTGCTCATATGTAGAATCAAAAAAGGTTGTAAGATACAGATGCTAATTACATATCAAATAAGTATTACTTGTATTATAACAATCAGCTATGTTTTCAGAAAATTTGTACAATTTTGTCTTATGAATTGTGTATAATCTTACTATACACATGTTTGGAACGTTACCAAATGAGTTTGTCACCTTAGTTCCCCATACTGTACAAGATAAAATATTTTTTCCAAAGTACTTAAAAGAGTTCTGTTGCTTGTATATACAATTAATGCTTCTGAGTTTATATAAAGAGAATTTTTCTGAATAAGAAAGTCCTTTTAAAAGTTAAATTATGGAGAAAAAAAAAGACATGCAGCACTTGAATTTATTTGACATACTCATGCTCTCAAATAATGAGGTTGTACAAAATATCAGAAAATAATAAGTAGTAGTAGAAGAATCTCTGGAACAGAGATACAGGAATAAACTAAAAATCAAAATCTGAATCAGAATTATGCTTGTTCTTCAAGAAGGAAGCAGTGATATCGATGTTGTAGGCGGTTTCCAAGATGATTATTGTACATTGTGTTTTACATTTTCACACATAATTTTAAACTAATAACTTATGGAAATTTATCTTCCTCAGCATGTGTAGGACTTTGGATTAAAGGGTAAATTTGGAAGAAGCTCATCATTATCCTGAAATAGCTTGCACCTATTATGTTTGAAAGTGGATGTATCTCTTGTGTAGAATTACAAAATCATTTGGGTTGGAAACAAACCTTAGAGGTCATCTAGTCCGACCCACCCAGCCCCTTCAGGTACTTCTGATAAGCATAAGTGTATTCTCACATGTTTGTGAAGGTGATATTTGGATTGTTTAGGTACTGAGGACCTGAGTTTTAAATGTCAACATTTAGTAAAGCATTATTGCTTTATTCCTGAGATCTGTATGTGTATTTTAAATGTTGATCTTACTATGTCAAGGGTGGTTGTGAGTGGACATAACACAATTACCATAGGTTTTGTCTGCTATAAAACCTAAACTGAAAAAGCAAGGGTTCCTGAGGCTTATTATATTGACATGCAATATACATACACATATCTTTCTGCACATATATTTATGCAGATTTTTTCCCCCTAAGGTTTTACTTTGTGGAAAGGATTTCTGAGCTCATTTTGCTATTACGATTGAAACTGATGGACCTACTCTATTTCTCCACGTAAAAGTATACCAGTGTTTTTAAAGGACTCTTGCATTCAGACATAGGAGAAACAGCCAAATGATACAGTCTTTAATTAACTTGAAAGTAATTGGAGAGTGGGGGAGTGGGGCCAAAGAAAATTTTTGGTGCTTCTTAGAGTTTAAATTAATTCAGTATGATATAAAACACAATTGCAAGCATGAACAGAATTAAGTTCAACTAAGTGGAAAAGTACTTAAGGTAAAAAAGACATTTTCATTGTTCTGTCATGATTTAATTTAGCTAAGTGGTGAAGACCTAGCCAGTAAAATAAACAAAATCAGTGTAAACTGGATGGAATACATTTTTGGGTTGGTGCCTGAATTTATTTCATCCAGGTTATTATAAATTCAACTTTTGGTAGCATGAAATTGTGATTTGCCTACAAATCTTTCATAGCAATGTTTCTTTCAGGTCATACATTCTGAAATTAAGTAATTCTGGTCTTCATCTTGTCTTCATTCTTGTCTGTCATCATGTAAGGAAGCCATTTAGCAAGTGATGGGGTGTATAGTAAGCTAAATTTATCTGACAAAAAATAAAAATACTAGAAAGTTCAATTTAGAAGTACTGAGCTCCTGTAGACAACTGAATTTCATTTGTAGTTAAAGGTTAGAACTCAATCCAGTAAAGCATGAGACTCCATCCATTTGAGTTTGCTCTTTAATTGATTGTTTCCTACATGTCTGAAAGGGGTGTTTCTTTTTCTTCCTTTGCTTTTGTATATTATCACTTCTACATTGAACTTTTATTTAATGGGTGCCCAAGCAAAGATCTATGAGATGTTCTTTGTCTGATATTTGAGTACTTGTGCATAGTACAGCTTAATTGAGCTTTATTCCAGCTCCTTTCCTCCACACACTTGAAAAGTTGAAACTGACAAATGCATATCTGATGGTGTTCTGAAGGTATTAAATAAAAGAATAATCAAAATTCTTTAAACTTTCTATTTAGCTAATAATGTGCAAAGAACACTGTTGTCCTTTACAATTTAATGAATTGGTAAATTGAGGGCCAGAAATCTCAGGAATGCTAGTTTGTGCTAGGTGTTCAGTCTGGTGTAGGCTCAATTAATTAATTGTATAGTTTTAAAATGATGGGAGTTTAAAAAATAGGCATATGTGAATGGCCTTTTAAAGATGGATGATACTGGTTGAGTCCAGAAGTCCACTTAATAGTCTCATCTTCAATAGCACCAAAACCAGGTGCTTTAGGGAGAAAGATTTAAAGTTAAGAGCAAATTTGTTGTGATGCTACTGCAATGTAACTTCTCAGCCACTGACTGGAAGCTTGAGTTTGTTAGTCATATCAACATGATTACTAATCTAAAAATTTTAATCTCATATTACATATCTCTGATCAGCTTTTCCTTCTTCTCTTCTACTTTCGTGATACTTGTATGGATTTTGAAGTGGAGTGTCCAGAAGTGCACACAGTGGTTGGAGTATGAAGGAGAAATTTTGTGTAATGACATAATGACATTAGTTGGTTTGTCATTTTTATCTCACGTTCTTGGGGCTGTCTGCCATTTGACTTCTGCAGAACATGGACTTAATTCTACAAGTCTCTGAAAATATTAATGACTCAAAGATACTATTCCCTAGAAGTAGTTTGGGGTTCATCAGTACGTGCGGCTCTTTTTTCTTTTTCCCAAGTCCGGTTATTAATGTTCAAAGGGCAGCTGCGTCACGTCTCCACAATTTTTAAGTATCACTGGTTAGTCATCCAGTTGTTCAGGCTCTGTTTTAGTTTATACTGCCTCGAATAATACTGTGTCAGCAGACTGTCTTCTCACTAGATAGCCCTCTGCTAGGTGACTTGGAAATCTGTCAAACAACGCATCTTCCCTTGTAGGCCCCTGTGGGACATCTAATCATTGCCTTCCCTTGTAACTGTTTGTGTTTGTCTTTTCTATTATCTAGTTCTTTTTTATTTATGAGGCTGCCTTTCCACCCTGTAAATAACATTTTCAAAGATGTTTTAGAGAGGCTTTTTCAAAAGCTTTTAGAATATGCTCTCATGAAATATGTGTCATGTAGAGATGTAGTCTACTCTCTTAGAAAATCTCTTGCAAAACACCAATGCTCCAGAATTTGTCTAAGTGCAAATACTTGCAGATTTAATCTGATTTAAGTTTTAAAGTGGATTGGTTAGACTGCATTGATTAAACTGGATTAACATGAGGCACTTTTGTTTACATCCAAAGTATGCTGTGCCTCTCTTCATTTATCTTAATTCATTTTAGCAATGAATGAATGTAAATCAACCTAGCAAGAATTAGCTCTTACTCAGAGTGTCTTGATGGTGTTCTACATTTATGCATTTCCTCATATAAACAAGCTGCAGTAGTCTCCAAATTGGTTTCTGCCTTTTTCATTTTAGAAAAACAATTTATGTTGGTACATTGTACCCAGTAGTGATTGTTTTCTGGGTGATGGGTATCTTGTAGTTCTGGTATGATTTTTTGCCAAACTTTATCTTAGAGTACCTACTAAGGCAGATGTTGAGATTTTTCTTTTGATAGTTGTGAATTTCAACATCCTTGGTTTTCGTTACAGAATTACTCTCGTTCCTTCTAGAATATGAGAGAGTTCTGAAGTGTTTTCTAATCTAGTGATGAAGAGGAACGCTTCTTGATGGGATAAAGACAGGATAAGAACTTGCAAATTCAGAGGAAAAATAGCATTTTATATCATTTTGAAGAGCTTAATATGTTGGAAAAAACATGTCCGTTATGAAAACAATTAAGAATTACTAATTACTGGTTTGGTTTGGGATTCTTATTAGTAGAGTAGGGAACTAGAATTTTTTGACACTGTTCTGCCCATTCATCCAACAAAAACGAACTTGAGTTGCTCTACATTATTCCTGCATAAATTGTGCTTATTGCTATGTTTGATATGGCTTCGCAGCAGAGGCAGCTTGCTTTCTTTAAGCTCTTCTTTCCTTCAGAGTTGGGAGGCTATCACTATGTATATGTTCATATGTATTTCAGCTCTCCAAGTTTCAGATTCTAGCCTCATTTTTTTTCCTAGGGTACACTCTAATAATGTATTTTCAAACCTTTATTTACATAATGCCTTAATGAACAATTCTCGTAACTTGATTGTTTTTGTACTTGCTCTACTCTGTATGTAAGGTTTTATAATTTGAGAGGAATACGTGGCTTTTGGGACATTGTGTCCATGGACATTTTACTCTGAACTCGAAACAAATAAGCCTATTGGAAAAAAAACCCACCACAATTTAAACAAAACCTGTACACTATATATGAGATACTAGTGATCAGTGGAGATCCTTTTTAAAAGGAATTTTTTACTTAGAGACTCAAATAATAGAGAAGTCCTTGAAAGTCTACCATTTGTAAACAACAAACCACTTGTCTTTTACTCCTGTTCTTTCCTGTGTACCTTTCCTTCTCGCTTCCATCCAAACATTTCCATCAACTTCTTATGTTCTGATTCCAAGTAAAATTTAAAAATATTGCTAGCTATACAAGGGGTTTTTTATGCAGTGAATTATACCTCCTCATTTTGTGACAAATGCGGATAACCAGAAATGGCAGTTTTGAGCTGTATTTATTCTAGTATGTTTATAACAGGGTTAGAGCTGAACTACAATAGGCTTTGAATTGCGATGCTTAGAGTGATCTATAAGGTCTTTGTAATGTCTTTCTCTAACTGCTTTAAGTAACCAGAATCTTTCTTTGAGAGGAGACCATTTGGCTGGATTTTATTTTTTAACCATTTATATATTTTCCTCCAGGCAGGTAATGGGTTAAAATGGCAATAGAAACTGCTTTCTGGTACTAAGGCTTAAAAAGTGCACTTAACCACTTGCTCAGGGCATATGGAATAAAACATCAGGCAAAGTAATTTACAATCCTGTTTGCCTTCGAGGATAATGCAGAGCAGGGCTGAATAATGAAAGTATTCTTTCCTGCATTTTTGTCAATTCAAGGTCCCTACTTAAGCTATACTGGAAAAGGCAGTGAAGGTCTAGAAGTGGCTTCATTTCTTGTTTGCTATTTTGAATGCCCTGGAAACAATGTCTGCAGGATCATGCACTTGATATTACATGGTTAAGAACTGGAAGACTTAAACAGGGAAGAAGTCTGAAAATATCGTGTGTTTTGACCCCAAATGAATCCAGTGACGCAGAAACATTAGGTTCATCATTTCAACACATACTTTTCATTAAAATGGCTTCCAATCCGGGTTTGATTCAAAAAGTCTCTAATTGATATTCATTCTTGTTGCACAAAAATGTGTTTTTTATATATAGAATATTTACATAGTAAGCTAACAATCTGGTTAAAAGGCAGTCTCATGAGAAATTTCATCTCTCACGTTGTCAGTATTTTTCAAATTAGGCTGTGTTTAGTCTATACATTCTAAAACTGTTTTATTGCTCTAATAATTGCATTTTACAAACTGGGAAAAAACTTCTAAGAAAAACACTGTGCTTAAATGCACACTGCTTAAATACATTTAAATATATTGAATTGTGGTTTTAAAGTGTAGTCCTGGGTTTGACTAGGAAATGTACAATACTGATGCTTGTCTTTCATAATTAATTCTGTTACTGAAATTGTTGTGTTCTGTGAGCTATTTTTGCTTTACGAAAAGACAGTAGGAAAAGGGATGTTTCTAACAGGCCGCTGCTCAAACTGTGGCATTTGGTGATCTCTTGTAGAATTTTAATATTTTAACAAGTCTGTAATTAGATATTTTAGAAAAATGAATTAGCATAACAGGAATCTAGCATAACTGAAATCTGAAGTTGCCTATATATTCTTATTTAGAGGTATCTATCTTTACAGCAGGCAACTTCAACTGCTCCGATACTGGAAAATTTAATGTACCACTCAATTACTGTTCTTTAGCCCAATTTAAAATAATAGATTGGGAGTGAGGTCTTAATGCAGTGTAACCTTTGGAACATTAGAAATAACCTCTTTCTCTTCTGAAGTCAGTGTACAGTAATAGCATCAGTCTTACCGTTTCACAGGCGAACATATTCTGACTGCATTTAAAGTTTTTATGTTTAGCAGTTGTTCAGTAGTTTGTTCCCCACTCTCACACTCGTAAGTTCCAAGGCCATTTACTTTTTTATTAATACATAACCCCGCCCCCCAATATCCTCATCTGTGTCTCAATATTTATGTGTGTTAAATCACTGTGTTATACCACTCTCAATATGTTATCTCTACCTTAAATACTTTTTCCATGTTTAGAGTTGGCATTTATTGGTCAGAGGAATTTGTTGGTTTTGTTGAACTCCTGTATTCTTCCTTTCAATGATCTGATTACTTTCTCTGTCAGTAGAAGCAGACCTCTGTTTTCCCTGTGAGGTGCCTGTTTATATTTGTGTTTGCATTTGTATTTGCAACAGTGCAAGGTGTGGAGGCAGATTTGTCAGGTTGACTTAATTCAAAGCTGTTCTCAAATGTTTTGGAGCAGGAAAACATGCTTAATCATTAAATTTCTGTTTCTTCAGTGTGGGTTGGTGGACTGTTTGCTGGGGCCTGTGGACCATAGTTTGGGAATTGCTATCTAGAACCTTGATAGTTTACTTGCTTTTGTTACCTTTTATGAATGGAACTGGAAAGCAATACTTTCAAAGCATATGTGCGTGCAGAGTAGGAAACTTAACAGTTGACCCCCACTGTAGTTCGGAGAAATGGAATATTCTGGAAAAGTAATGAAAACATGTATAAAAGGTGAATTAGTGCTTTGAGAACCACAAATGCTTTGAATTTCTACAGCTTTTCTCCTGTGAATGTTACCTCAGGCAGAATTCATGGTGGTTTAAGTGTAAGTGTATAAAAAATGGTGGCAGTGTAGGGAGTAATGGAAAATGTTAGTACAAATATTTTTTACCTTAGAAAAAACAGTAAAATTAGATGAAATCGCACTTACAGTTGTAAGCTCTTCTTTTAACTAAACTACAGGCAGACATTTGATAGAACAGTTAGGTCTTTTCGCTAGTAACTCAGCATCTGTTGAAGAAGATTCTGTATAAAATATGAGAGCACCACAGTCTGTAATTGCTATGCAAAACATGCTTCTGCCCAGAAGAATTTTTCATCCCCGTACCACCTTCCTGCCTCTCATGGAAGGAAAACAGTATTTTTCAGGGAGTTACGTAATACAGATGCAGTTCTTAATTTGACTTCCGGGTCATGTCTCACCTTTTGAGAAGAGCATATGTATATTATTTCATTTAACTCCTAACTACGTATAGCTTTAAGTTTGCATGGAGTATATGTTTCTATTTCCTTCTGTGCTCTTCCATTTGCTTCCCCTCCATCTGTGACAGTGCTATACTTTTGATGTTAGTGCCATACACTGGGAGTTCATCTAAAAAATGCTACTGCCAGTTCTTCCAGTGAAACAGTCAAGTAGCTCCAAAACACTAAGACCTGTGTGAAGTTTCTGGTCAGAGTGTTTGCAGTTTGGGAGTTAGATCCTATTCAGAAGCTGAGAACCTGTGTCTGCAAAATTCTATGTTCAGCTGGCCTTGGACATTTTCAAAAATATGAATATATTTAAATAAAAATGAAGGAAAGATGGTGATAGTCCTAAAGAAGTTCTTATGCTTTTATAGTAGGTAGGCAGGATTTGAAGAACCTGTATAGTTGGAAAGCATATCTATATGATCATGAAAAGCATTGTTCTGTTTTCACGTGGCGCTTAGCATAACCTGGTGACAAGAATTCTTAACCATACCTCAAAGGCTTGATTGGATTCTCATCCCAACTGTCGCCACTGCACTGTGAGCGTGAACATATCACTTCTCTGTGCCTCTGTTTCTGTTCCTGCGCTGTTTTTATCTTACATGTGTACAAATGATCGGTCTACCATGGTGGTTGTATTGAATGGTATTTAATTTAGGTCTGTGCTTCTTGTATGCCACTAGTTTTAAACATAATTTTCTTTAACTTGTTACTGAACACAGACACGCAGAAGTATACACATTGTCTTTGTGTTAACTTGGAATCTGCAATGTTTTCTCAGGTTCCAGTTGCCAGAGCCAGCATTCTCTGGCTCATCGGCGAGTACTGTGAACGAGTTCCAAAGATTGCACCTGATGTTTTGAGAAAGACAGCCAAGAGCTTCACTAATGAAGACGACCTTGTAAAGTTGCAGATCTTAAATTTGGGTGCAAAACTGTATTTAACAAACTCAAAGCAGGTAAGCTTAAACTCAGAAGTGTGAATATTTATGCTTGTGGTAGGTTTTGTACAGTCTGTATAGATCAGTGGTGATTTATTTTATATAAATAACCAAACCAGTCTGTATTATTTTAAGAAGAAAAGCTGAACATCAGTTTTCAAGAAATCTTATGGACTAAATCTAACAATGAGTCTTTGAGTACATGCTAGATTGTAAATGTCAATGTTGTGATGAGATCACTCTTTTGCCTCTTGGGATAATTGCAGATTTTTTAATTCCCATGAATGGGAAAGATTTGTACATTACTAATATCAGATTTGACATTTTTCTAGATTTATTTTACTGTTTTGTGCACCTAAGACCAGAATATTCAAAGGAGTGCAGTCAATTTGACAAGAAACTGCTCATTTTTATTTCAGGATATCTAGAAGAGATGCCAGTAAAAAGGACTCATCATGTCTTTCCATTATTGCTTACCTTAAAGTTAGCAACTGCTTTTCCTTTTTCTGTGCTCCTCAGTGTTACACTTTACCTTGTTGAGAGGGTGAGGTTTGTTCCTCTCTAGTAGTAAAGATAATCTAAAAATGTCAAATAGTATGAAAAGGTGAACTGAGGTCTCTAGGCAGCTGAAAACAGGTGTGAATGGTTCCTGCTGCCTCTGTATTTTCAGTGACATCATTGTGAACTTCATCCCTCTCTGGCTATGAAATATAGCATCCTGACACTAATTTCTCACTGTAATTCCAGTTATTACTATAAGGGTTGTAAAATAAAAGTGTGTATTTTTTCCCAAATGTAGAAGAAATACTTTGGATCAGATATATGCAAGTTCCTGGTCTACTAGACCTCTTTGCTTTACAAAAACTTCAACAGTACAGGATCTTGTTACCTCTACAACTGCAGTGTCTCCTTTTTCCTTCATAGTTACATCCACCTGCTGGCTTGATCTGTAGGGCTTGTGGGAGATGAACTGTCTTGCCATAGGTTCAGATAAAGATGTTTGTCCTTTGCCTATATAGTCTAAAGTAGGAAATTAACAAAAGGTGACTTCTTTCTGTTAGTGCTTGTCTTAAGTAAAATGCTGACTGAGCTAAAGAATGATTTGATTACCTAAACTGTCTATTTTTGGCCCATTACATAATAGTTACCTATAGTCCATGTAATATTTGTAAATTTACAGAAATATTTCCATGCCATATTTAGCAAAAATTTCTTGGCTACAAGGAGATGATGATTTATGTGATTGTCTTTTTCCAGTTTCACATCTTAATAAACCACCATTAGAAATGCTGTGTAACAGTTTATTCAAATCTGGTGATGATAATAAGGCAGAAGAAGCTGTCTCCTGAGGTACCTGTTAAATGATGAATTTCATCACAGGGTGTTTTCCTCATTTAGGTTGTGGAAAAGTAAGTTCTCAAGTGGTCAAGCTATTCATAAAAAAATTCAGAGAGAGTAGGTTGATGACATGGCTTGATTCACAGCTCCTTCCAAATTATAGTATTTTGCCTTTAAGAGTGGGGATCATTCTTGCTGTATATCTACGTCTCAGGAGTAACTTTTCTTTACTTGGCATTAAAACATTTCTTTCTGGCATTACTTCAGTTCTTAAAAGGTCCTGGCATTTTTCAGTCTGATTTTTTCAAATTTGAAGGCAAAGCTTTTACACTTGACTGCTGAGTAGTCAGTCTGGCCAGGTCTCCTTATCCCCATGATTTCTCCCTCTGTGTCTTGCCCCACTAAGTAATACTGTTTTGATCCTTTATCAGTTTCATCCAAAGTCAACGGAATTGTGAAAATCTCAAAGAAACTATGTCACTTTATCAGAAAGTAGTGGTAAGAGCCAAGACAGAATCAACAGCGAATCAACAGCAACCAAACATTAAAAGAGCCCTTTCCTGGGGTGAAGGGAAGGCAGGATAACTCATCTGTTAAGCTTTCCTTGGAGAAAAGCACAAAATCCTGGAGAAAATAAGACTTTGATACTTTTTCCTTTTGTATAAATATCGTATTTGTTGATAATTTCCTTAAGGATATGTTCAAACCCATTATGTAGCACTTAATGTATTAATGCTTTTTAATAAAAGATTCAGGAATTTATGAGAATTTCCAATATCCTTTAAATCTTGCGATGACACCAGGAATTTTCAAAAGCTGTTTATAACGTAAGGAATGGTTTCCAGTTCAGTTTTATCTTAATAAAGAAGAAAAGTCTTTCCTCCTGCAAATCTTTGTCCTTTTTTCAACACTTAGTGATATAAAAATCCTTATGAATATGCTAGATAGGTGTCTAAATCAAACTCATAGAAAGAGTTATGCAGACAGTAAGTTCATCTAATTGCCTTAGCTGTTTCGTGCCTATAGCAGGAAGAATACAGAGATTTTGATGGGTTTCTGTTGTGTAACATAGAAGTCCCACCAAAAAAAGTCCTGGTTAGTCCTAATATGTCAAGTGTGGTTTAGCACTATAGCCTTATCTTAAAAGAACCAAGTTATTGCAAGCTAATTATATCAATGAGTAGATAGTTAGCTGTTTCTCTCCCATTGTAGAGTCTCATCTGTTGGATAGACTTGTATTATAAATTTTTTCAGGTGGGGATCTACTAGAAGGTAAAGACATTAGGTTCTTGAACTACTGCCTTTAGAAAATTCTAGAAATATTACTGAAGGATTATTTTAAGTATACTTTTAATATTAGACAAACAGAATTTACAAAAAATAGTTCTAGATTCTAACAACGTGAGGATAAAAGAAATCTTATTACTTATATGTAATGACTATGGCCAGATAATAGGCAATGTTGACATATGAAAATGAAGGTACTATATACATCAGCATACTTTTTCTTACTGCTGTATGAAGCAGTTGTGGTGCACATATTCTTCCATTTCATCAATTAACATGTGTTCTCAAATAATTTTCAATTTCTTATGGATATTCCTTTGTTGAAAAAACTGATGTGTATTAATTAGTTGATTTTTTGTTTTTAATTAAAATTAATTGTTTCCCTTAGCTACGTCCATGTAGAAAAGCTTTGCTACTTGTTTGGTTGCTATCTGTAAGACAAAAAAAAAAAAAAAGCTTTTTCTTGCTGTTTCCATGAAGACTATTTATACTATCTATTATGCTTGCAAGGAGGCTTCTTGCAGATACGGAACATTCTTTCATATAAATTTGTTGTGTCTTTATTTGTATTGGACAATGTGGAAAAGATATTCTAGGGGAGAGCACAGGGAGGAGGAAAAAGAAAAGGACTGTGGAGGAAATGATCTCATTATAGAAAATGCAGTATTTCAAAATCCAGTCTTTATCTTAGTCCATAAGTGCTTACTGAAAAAGTGCCCACCGTGATTGCAAGGCCCTACAGCAATTCACAAAGACCATGGTGTTTTATGGTTTGTTCTGCTGAGCTTTCTGCCATGACAGCAAGGAGTCCTGTTTTGTTGTACAGAGGAGAAGTCATGGCAAAGGCCGCAGCAAATACCCTTCATTTTGTTTAATTCATGGTACCTGGGAACCCTCCCTTCCAATTCCGTTTAGACTGAACGGCGTAAGTCGTGCATGAGTGCAGATTATGTGTGTTCTGTTTGTTGCAGTTGTTTCAGATTTTGTACCTTGATACAGAAACAGCTGGTAATAAGTTGTGAAATACATATGGGAAAGTTTTCCCTTTCCCAGAACTACAACTATTTTTTTGGTGGAAAAATGTATCTTCACAGAACCATTCTTGGGTGTAAGAGAGAAAAAAGAATTTTAAAGTGTTTTATTGAAATGTGGGTAATTTGTTTTGGTTTGTTTTTCAAACTATGTTTTTACTATTATTATAATATGACTAATTTCTTACCCTCTTTGGTACCGTAGGGTATTTTGTGAAATGCTTGCATATATTGCATTATTGATTAAAACCAATTTTTCTTTACTGTGTATTTCACTTACAGGAGTTAATATTCTGAAAAAGTATTTCTACATCTTTATAAAAAACTTGAACTTGCATCGTCAAGGTGGAGATTACTAAATTAAACTTTTCTGTAGCAAACTGCACATTACAAAATTGCCTGCTCACATAATGAAACTATTAGTGTTAGAACAATAGCATAATAAACAAGATATATATGCTAAGTTGGTTTTTTGTATAGAGAAAATAACACATCTATTGTCAAGGAGGATTTATTTCTCCATTCTGAGTTGAAATACTAAAAATCTCCTTCCTTATGCTGGTATATTATTTTTGCTCTTTTTCTTGTTTGCCTTGTGTATAAAGAAAGTGGCATACGTCTTTCAACTATATTTAATGACCACAAATCTGTTCAGCACTACTGTTCTGGTTACACTGTTTTTCCTAAGATGCTGGAAAAGTCTCCTGTTTTTTTAATATTCCTCTTTTAATTTTAAAATTAAAACTGAATTATTAAAATTATTTAATACATGTTAATATTCTCAGACATCAAATTAGGAAGTCCTATTAGGCTGTAAAAAGCTGTGATAATATAAGTTGCTCTCTTACATAAATAAATAAATGACCGATATTACTGGAGGCTTTAAGCTTCAAGAAAAAAATGGAAGAAGTCTTTTATCCTGGTTTTTAGAGGGCATCAGCAGCTTGCTTTTATGAAAAAGTAACAGCTAAATGCACTGCAAATAATTTGCAGTAATCCAGTTCAGTGATTCATGTGTCTGCTTTAATGGGTCATAATTCAGGATAAAGTAACTGAGTGCAGTCAGAGTGCAGACACTGCTTATGCCAGGGACAGTATCTCTTCATAAAACACACCTCAGCAGAAGCAGTTTGCCAGCCCCCTAATACCCTCTGATGTTTTGATGTCCTGCATATTTTTCCGATTAAGTTTTGAGTGCCATGTTTTTAGTTGTATTTCCACATTCATTATCCTCACGTAGACCCTTCAGCGGGTTTGCCATATATGATTATTTTTTTAATGATGCCTTTCTTTCCACTTCAGCAGTTTAATAATCTAGCACATGGCTGCTTCTCAGTACTCAGCATTCACCTCCCCAATACAGAAGAGGACATGTGCTTTGGCTTCAGAATTCCATTTGCAGCTTTAGAAATGCATATTCCCTGTGGAACAACATTTGTTTGACATAACCATTCATTTTTATTACCTCTTTAAATATGTTTATCCAGAGTTATCAATAATCATAAATAACTTGTATTCTGTTCTTGTCCTGTTTTTTTCCACAGACAAAATTGCTTACCCAGTACGTATTAAATCTCGGCAAGTATGATCAAAGCTACGACATCAGAGACCGTACAAGATTTATTAGGCAGCTTATTGTTCCGAATGAGAAGAGTGGAGCTTTAAGCAAATATGCCAAAAAAATATTTCTGGCACAGAAACCTGCACCATTGCTTGAGTCTCCTTTTAAAGGTATGACTGCCAAAATCATTTGGTAAATGTTCATTGTGTAAAGGAATGTGGCAGCCTATTCTATTTCAAATACGCTCACAAATTGTGTCACTTAGCAAATACAAGTGATTAATATGCAAGGATACTTGCTCTGCTTACTTGCTTTTCAGCAAGCAGGGTTTGTGTGGTGCTGATGATAAACCCTGAAAAACGGATCCATTTCTATTCATGTGAATTTTACATTTCATTTAAATAACAGAAGGTCTGTCTTTTGAGGAAAACTAGTCTTCTATCTAGGAAAATAGTTCTAGTATTTTTATCTAGACGTTAATAGAATATTGTTAATTTAAGTATTGCAAATGTTTTATGAATCTGAAATACGTTGAATCTTGATTATGTTTGTCCAAAGTAATAATTTTCCCCGTGCATTTTCCTTGTCTTTTTACAAGTAAGAGCCATTGTCTGTCTTCTCAAATTAAAAGGTTATCAGGTTATCTTAATTAAAAATGCATTGTGACGATTTGCAATTTTAATTTTCATACTTACTTAGTCCTGGTTTTGAAGCTCTACAAGGAGCTCCATTTTGAAGAAAAACTATTAAAATTCTGGATGTGTTTGTGCCAAGACATGTATATGGATTGTTTAACTGTGCTGTCATTCTTAATATTCACAGTAAAGTAATTTTTAGAGAAGCTACATTTCAGAGCAACACCTCTAAACGCACTGACTGATTAGCTTTTTTATTGACCATTATGGGGGAGATTATTGTAATCTATGGACTGAAATCAGTTTTTTGACCTATGAAGAGCTTCCTAGTTTATATTTATTCCATGACATTTGAGGTAATATAATGGCAATTACCTTTAGCCCTGATTAAGATTGCTCTTTGTGGTAGAGCTCATGGTGTTTGTGTATTTCTCCCCTCCTCCCCACCCCTCCCACCCCCCACCCATTGGTTTTTTTTTTAAATAGATCGGGATCATTTCCAGCTTGGCACCTTGTCTCACACGCTGAACAGCCGAGCCAACGGCTACCTGGAGCTGTCTGAATGGCCAGAGGTGGCACCTGACCCCTCCGTCCGAAACGTTGACATAGCTGAATCGGTACGTCACTGTGAAAAGTAGCTTTACTGAAGGCATTCTTCAGTACAGAATGTTAGCCCAAAGTACATGTATTTAAATACTGTTTGTATGCTGAACTGAAAAAACAGTGAGAGAAGTGTAGGCCTGTAGGCCGCTACTGCTTTGCTTTTGGATTAAATGGGCTTTTTCCCCTCCATCTCACTTCTGATTTCATACCTGTTATTTCTGTTGTGCTGCATTATGTTAATTACTGTTAATGATGAGTGGAGCTGGATTTCCAAAGTAAGAGGTGAGTGGAGGTTTGTTCATGTACAAATCCAAGTCTAAATAGAAAAAAAACAAAACTAATATAAACAAAAGGCAGCAGCAAAGGGGAAAATTTTGTACCTTTTCAAGTGTAATGCTTGGAAGAGACCAGGGTTTGCATTTCAGATCAACTGGAGAGAATTAGGAAAGTTTATAATAGGAAAACATCATCTATTAGATCTCAGGCAAAGCCATGTTCTGGTACTGAAGTTGTAGTTTATCCATCAGGTGCCAGAGTCCTACTGAATGTCAGTGAGACCTATAGAACAGTAACAGAAATATACTGGAATATAGTATACTGATGGTGGTCCCAGAGGTGTGTAGTTTTAACAGGTATACCCAGGAAAGCACATGGTCCTTTTCATGATCCAACTTTATAGTAAGTTGCACATAAATTAATTTGCATATAAGATGTTAAGCACAGAATGAGTAGAGAAAATTCTGAAAAATAGGTATGACTTGCAGAAGTCAATGAACAGCAATGTGTCAGAACAAGCATTTCTCCTTAGTTACTTTAATATTGTCTACTTTCTCAAATACATTTCAGGAAAAGAAGTATTTGTATACAAATTCTGAAAGCTTTTATGGCGTGAATCTACAGGCAATCAGCTCAAGTGGGGGATTATAAATGATGGGGTTGGCACAGGAGAATGTGTGGAGATACCTTTGTCCATAAAGCCAAAAAATTGCAGGAAATTGATAAAATGGAGTCACATCCATCCACTATATTAAAAAAAAAAATCTCCCTCCAACCATTTAAACCTCAAAACAAACATGAAAATCCTTTCCCCATGTTTTTTGCAAGTATTTTCTTTGTAGAGTGTCTGTCGTTAATTTTGTGGTTCTTCTAATTCTGTATGTGCCTACACAATGTATGTAAGTTGAAGCTGAGTTCTTAAACTGCAGTCCATGATTAAATTATCATTTGTAGCCAAAAGATATATTTTAATTTTTTTTTAAGTATCAGTTGCAGGATAAAGCATTACAAAGCTTTAGCCACTGTTGGTGTTGAGGAAGCGACTGTGTTTCTAGAGCCATACACCACTGCAGGTCACTTAGAACTCTTTCATAAGTTAGTCTTACTCTGGATCAGAGCGGTCACTCAGGAAGACCTGTATCACTCTGATATAGTTTTCTGCCTATTTGTTTTTTCCTGTCCTGAATTTTTCTGTTTTTCTAGTAGTATTAGAGAGATATGAAAAGAAAAAGGTGTGGCCGAAGTATTGGTGTGTTCTGTTGTTCTTTTGGTACTTCTATGTGAAGAATTGCAGAGGAAGAGAATTATCATTCCTCTGTGGCTGTTGGAAGGTTTGCATCTTTATGGTGGTTTGACCCTGGCTAGAGGCCAGATGCCCACCAATATTGTGCTCACTCGCCTTTTCAGATGGGCAAGGGAGAGAATAGATATTGAGAGGGTTAGGAGTCAAGATAAGGACAGGGAGAGATCATTCCGCAATCAAAGGAGACTCAACACAGAGTAAAGGAAAGAAAGCAGCTAATTGCAGGGAATAAGGGTTTGGGGGGGGAGGTGGTGCATTCTTCACACCCTTCCCCTGCTCCAGTGTGGGGTCCCACGCATGCGAGACAGTCCTCCATGAACATCGCCGATGTGGGTCCTTTCCAATGAGGCTTCAGCTCTTCACCAGCTGCCCCAGTGTGGGTCACTGCTATGGGGTGCAGTCACAAATCACAGAATGTCTCTCAGGTCCAGACTGTTCCAACCAGGTCCCGCAGAGTCACAATCCGCCCCTCCCCCAGCAAACCCACTCCTGCAGGGATCTCTCTCTCTCTTTCTTATCTCTGTCTCTCTCTCCATGGGCTGCAAGTGCTGGCAGAGGCTTGCTCCAACACAAGTCACAGCGACTTCTGTATATCTCCCCCTGCTCCAGTGTGGGGCTGCAGGTGGGGTCTCAGCCTTTTCCATGGGCTGCAGGGAAGAGAAGAGCTAGTAGAACCTCTGGCTGCTTCTTGCAGAAGCCACCCCTGCAGCCACCCTCCTCCACCAGAACCCTGTCCTGTAAAACTGCAACAGTATGTTTTCCCCTTAACACTTGAGATAATATAGGTGGTGTCTAGCAATATTACCCTTCATTCTAGTCATAGATGAAACTCAGAGTTTAAACTAGAGTTAAAATTCTCAGGCTTAGGTTTCTTTGACATAGAATTCTATTTACGATTACTGATGCTTTTAATCTGTGTTAGTAAATCCTTTTCTAGACTCTAGGCATATCTCACCTTTTATAGATAGGTACAAAAATCATAGCTTTCCTCATTGTGCAAAGTAAGAGAAGTTTAATAGTTTCTCTGGACTTGCTTAGAGGTTTTATTTAGAAACTGCTTAATACTACTACTGTGAGTGTTTTTCATTGCTGTTTTGTATATATACTGATTGTAAAAGTAAACTTAAGTTGAAATTTATCTACAGGCAAAGGAATGGACTGGAATTCTAGGTAAGCCAAAGAAAGAAAAACCTGCTGAAAAGTTCTACTCTGATTCAGAAGAGGAGGAGGATGAGTCTTCCAGTACCAGTGAATCAGGTGGGTGTTTGGAAAGCAACTTGATTCTCCACAACCTGGAGAAACATATATAAAAGCAGAAAATTGGGAAAAATTTTACATTGACTGTAACAGTCCAGTAAGTATTGATTATACAGATATGGCTTGTATGTTTATTACATGAGTTTAAAAAACTGGCATGCTGTTTTCATCCTGCTCTGCATCTAGTAAGAGTCTTGAGAGTTTGTAACTCCAGTTAAAACTAAAGGAACCTAATGTTTGGCAGGTAGAGCACCCATATACTTGATTGTTGAGAACTGCATGCCTTGAATGTTTTTTGGAAGTACTATTTTGATAGCTTGTGCTGCTGTATTGATAAATGGCCGTGTTTGTTTAACTATATAGTCTTTCTTGTGGCTTATTTGGTAAATTGTTTTACAGTATTGCTCTCAAGTTCTGCACAACAATTTCTATTTATTATAAAGAGGGTGATGATGGAGAAGGTAACTTGACAACTGCCTATCAGGTTTGGTGATCAAAGGTTCTTTTGACCAGTCACCCACTTAATGCCAGATAGGCAGTTCTCCAAGACAGCTGTTTCAGTAGATGTTATTATAGTTCAGATGTACTGAAGAACACCATTCTCCCCGGTCTAGACTTTAGACACACAAAATGTTTAGCACTAGAGAATTAAAAGAATGAAAAGGTTGAATGGCAGAGGATCACCTTAAAACCTGAACATTGAGCTTCTTCCTTCTCATTCCTAAACTGAGGAAATACGGAGAAGTGTTTAAGAATTGTTTCACTGACATTAATGATCTCTAAAGCAAGAAAATAATACGTTCATTTCAGATACTTGAATATTTGGTAACTATATGATTAATTAGAGGATGAATAATTTGTTTAAATCAGTGATTCAATCATCGTCACTATCAGTATTCAAGAACAGATTATCTAATTAAGCAATTGGTTGAAAAGATAATCTTGCAGTTAAGTGAATGTATAGATTAGACAATTTGAGGTCGTCACCAATTACTGATAGAGTTATGTAATTTTGAAGAGTCCACATACAATTAATTTATTATAGTGCTTTCTAATTTGATACAGTATAAAACTGTAGGCTGAAAAGAACAGGTTTTTAACCAATAAAATGTTGAAAATGGGGAAAAATTATTTTCTTGCCTGTTTTTGAATGCTAAAGCTTGAAATGGAATCATAAAGTACTGAAACATTGTCTTATTTAAACGAAACTTGGATTCCTAAAATACTGGTTATGTAAGATATTTAGAAAGAAATTATAAGTTGTTTTTATTTCAGAGAGTGAGTCTGGAAGTGAAAGTGAGAAGGAAGATAAGGTGGAAGGCAGCAGTGATGAAAGCAGTAGCACATCCTCTTCCAGTGAAGAATCAAGTGACAGTGAATCAGAGAGCAAAGATAGTACTGCAAAGGAAAGAGCTGCTGATGAAAGGTGGGTATAGATTTGTAAGGTTTAAATTTTTTGTGATACTAGCTGTTAAAGCAGTCTTCCTGTAAAGTCTGCTAAGCCGTAAGTTAGGCTTTTTTGGGGGGTGTATCAGCTAAGGAGTGATGTCTCCTGTTTCAGTGTATGACAGTAATATTCAGTGTATGAACTGGGTTCATATTTTCATTAACTGACTACTCTTACGTTTGGAATTAATTTCTGACTTCAGTAAAATCTTGGGTGGCTTTTTCAAAATTGATGTAACCTTGGGAGGCTGAGTAAGTGATCAAACAGTTGTATGAAACACTTAATTACCTTTTGCAGCAATTTTGCTGAGAGCTAAAATTAAGTCCTTCAACACTTTGCCATTATGTAACTAAGACAATTGATTTTTCTAAATAATGTTATATTAAAAAGATTATGATCCAAATATTAGAGGCAAGGGCTGTGAAGGGAAACGGTCATAAGATATTTAAGTGTTAGCGCTTTTTAAGATTGCCCATTATCAACAGCATTATCATGTATTAAAGTATCATTAAAATTTTGAGTAATTGGGGCTAATACCTTGGATTGTATGAATCTGTTTCTTCCACTGCTGTCAGCAAGTGGCCTCTGCAGACATGATCGCCCTTTACTCCATAGTCTGCTGCCAGCTCACTTGATGAGTTTGCAGCTCAGCTCAGTCGTGGCTGACAGCACTGATTGGGGCGCAGTACGCACTCTGCTCCTTTTATTACAGACAGTAATTAAAGCAGCTCGCCTTGCCACTTCCATAACAAACACAGCATAATGCCCTAATTATGACTTTATTAATTTAAGTCAGGATTTAATGATTTTAAAAGTGATTTATATTGTTTTTCCTGTTCAGAACAAATGAAATCTGTAGGTTAAATTAATACAGCCTTTTCATCATCGCAAAGTTAAAAAGCTAGTTACCAGTAAATTCTTTTCATTAGAATAACATCTGAAATTTTAAGCAGTAAGGTAAACAATAATTACCCATCAAAACTGGCTGCTGTACCATAAAGTAACGCTTTTAATCTTTGAATCTAGTTTTTAAGATCAGCTGAAGATAAATTGTTGAAAAACAACTTCATTTATATAATGGGTGCACAACAACTTATTTGTTGATGCAGCTACAGCTTCTGTTCAGCGGCAGTGAAGGAAATGTAGATAATATTGTCAGTACCGGTGTTAGACGTCATGAAGAAACTTTAAAATGGTCTAAGCTAGTGAATTTTTGTTCAGCTCATTGACCTGAAACAAGTTTTTAAATTTTACCATATTTGAAATGTGTTCTTGATAGTACCGATTTTTTTTTTACTCTGATTTTAACACTCACATACACTACATTAGACTGTTCTTGTGAAGTATACTCTTGTTCAATTTTTAGCTTTGCAAGCTTCAGGTTTGAAGCTTTCAGAGAAAAATGCTTTTGATTAAATTTTTTGGGGTTGATTTCAACATCAGTTGCGTGAAAGTAGGCATTATTAGTGTGGCTTAAATGTTAATCAAGGTTTTTAATAATTTTGATTAAATTTTCTTTAGACAATTGAGTCTTGGGAAGTTCTTGGTAGGGGGAAAGCATTGCCCTAACTATTTTCCTTTCTGTCAGCTTACATTTTGAAATTCCCTTTCTCTGTACTCTTAATTCTAAAAACACTGCTGTCTCAAGCAGCAGTGCAGCACAGTACATTCTTTTTTACTGCTCCTAGAGCTATGCAAAAATGTGTAACAACTTCATTTCAGTCCAAAGGGACTAAAAATAGTTGAGTAGTCTGGATTTGTTTAATTATTGCTGACCTTGTTATCCTTCAAGCACTTTTGTAACCAGTTTTTTGTCTTGGGGAGGCAGATGAATCAGGTGGTGTACAGAACACCTGATTTAGAAATATAAAATGGTTGACTGCAGGTGCAAGAAAAAAGTTTCTATATATGCAATGCTAATTTACCTGTTCCATGACAACTGCTAGAAAATAATTTTAATTTCCTGTGATATTTCTAGGTAGCAACTTCCCCTGAGACAAAAGGATATGCTTCTAATTAGTTATAGTATCATTAGAAGCAAACAAGGCAGATTTTAATAATACTCAGTAGCTGTTAGCACAGGGCAACATAATCCAATATTACCTGGGTGAAGAGAACTTCAGTATGTGAAGAATATTGTCTTTGAAGTCCATTAGCTGTAAGGTACTCCATATGAACAAAGATGTCAGAATGGAATAGCTCTTCTGTATAAACTCTTTGATAGTTTGAAATATTTGTAAATATTATAGGTCTTATTTCTAGGTGGTTTGATTTAGAAGAATTAACAAAGGAATAAATTCAATGCACTGATTATTTTTTTTTATGAAATATAACTGCAGAAAATCTTACAGCCATCAAGATTCTGTTAATCATAGGTGGAATAGTCTGAAAGTTTCTTCATATAAAAGGATGCCAGCACTTTCTTCAGAACCGTCATAAGCTTGATGCATGTAATTAATATTTTTAATGTTTAATATTGAATATTCATATTGTGGTTTGGGAGTTTCACTGGTTGGATTATATGGGATGATTCATTTTGTAACATGCTAGAACAATTTTGTGGACCCTTAAGTAAGCTACTACTTGTATCATATTAGCTGAGGTTTTCATCATGAAGAAATACTGACATAAAACTCATTTAGTAAAACTTTGAAATGTTAACATAGGATATTGCATAAGCAGATTCCTTTGGTGGTTTTACATGCCCTTTTCTTTAACATGTAGTGATTCAGAGGCCAGTAAACAGAAAGCGAAGGGGATCTCCAGTAAGAGAAGCTCATCCACTTCCTCTGATGCAGACTCCATGTCATCAGAAGAAAGTTCTTCAGATTCCAAGTCAGAATCAGACTCTAAAAGTGACTTTGAGTCTGGAAAATCTAGAAGTGCTACTTCTACTAAGGTAAAAAGTTTGGTTTTTTTTTAAAAAAACCCTTTAAAATATGAAGTGCGTCTATATGTTCCTCTCAGTGGGAGTGGAGATGGGTAGGCGTTTCATGGATATCTAAACCTCCCAGAATTTCTGAAAAAAAATTTTTACCTTTTATGAAAAGACCATTCCCAAAGTAGTTTGCTAGTTTAAGCAAGTAAGATTTTTTTATAATGAAAAGCATATGTTTTCTGTTACATTTGTACTGATGAAGAATAATAGAACCTAATTGGTTTTTAGATTCCTGTTGAACTGGTGAAAGCATAGTGTATGGGTATTTTGCAAAAATAGTATCCTGATTTGGAATGATTATTGTATTAAAATGGGATCTTAAAATATAACTACTGCAAGACATGGGTTAATGTATTAATACATTGTTTCTTAAAAGTTTGAGGAGATTCTAGTAGAGCCACTAGCTTACCAAAGCTTACAAAGGGTTCTGTTACTTCATTGTATTAGCTTTCTTACAACTCCTATGGACTATGTCTTTTTAAAATGAATTTGAAAGTGTGTAAAAATGTGTAAGTGTTCAGCAGTCATTCATGTGTCAGTTAAGTTTTGATTGCTTACCTTAGTGAAGAAAAAGAGCTTAAAAGTTTATTCTACTCAAGCTGGTGTTAGAGAGCCAAAGCTAATAGTATGAATTGGATTCTGTTTACCTACCATTCATTTAAAAAAATAAATAAATCTTTTAAAAAAATGACAAATGATCCTAATTCTGTAAGGTAGAAGATTAAATAATTTCTAAAACTTACTTTTCTGTTATCAGGTATTTCCTGTGCATTTCTTTTTCTGTATTTTATGTAAAAATTGAAAGGTAGAATTGTAGCTCAAATGTTTCCAAGTTAGCACTGATAGGTCTCTTAACACCTTTAGGTGGATAACGTCTGATCAACTTTGTCAGGGTCAAGCTTCTACAGTAGTTCATATACTACAGTCAAAACAGACATCATTTGTTGCATTTGATGAACATGTAGAAGCACATCAGCAGGCAAATGGAGAGCCTCTAAATTTACTAAGCTGTATTGGAATGCACTTCCTTTAATTGAGGAAGTAAGGCTTGCTCTTTAAATCTTGAACTTATGAGGTAAATAGGTTTTGTTTTTTCACTTTATAGGTCTGTCTAGAAGCGTTTTGAATTGTAACCTTAAGTTTTAATATATTCATTTCTTGTACAAGTGGACCAAAGCAAGAAGTGAGATTGTAGCATCTGAGAAATGGAGGTGTGTTTCCATGGCTTGTACATCATTTCCTTCACAAATACCACACTGGGTAACACACCTGTGTCAAAGTATGCCACGGGTTTTTTCCCAGGAGAGAAGCCAAATTAGATCTTGCCCAAAAAATAGTAGCACAACAAAAGTAACCTAAATCATTTCAGAATAAACTTCTATGATGCTGGATGGGGTGCAAATTGATTTTAACAGTTTGCAGCTTATATTAACACAATATTTATTTACCAGAAGTAACTGGTATTCTGACCTCCTTAGTTCTGAGCAGCCACTGCAAAACCATATTCAAACAATAGTGTCTTCTCTCTACTGAATGCGTCCATTTTTCTTAGGATATCAGTATAATTGTTCACAATTTCTTTCATTACAGTTATTGAAGCAGTCTTGATTCTTTCATAGGATGTGAGAATTACTAGCATGAAGAAGCTTTTCATGTTTCAAAACAGCAGTTGAGAATGTGTGCAATAAAATATACTGAATAATAGGAGAACCAGGATGTCCAAGAAATTTTACTTTTGTTTTCGTTGAAGTCAATGGAAAATTGTCAAGCCCTCGGATTTTAAGAGAAAGAACTCTGAAGTAATCCTGAAGTCTTACTTGATTAAGAAGCACCTAAAAATAAATGTTATGAACAAAATGTATTTGTAAGCAATTGACAGAAGAGTTGATCAGAGTCACAGGGTAGAACTGAAAAATTGCAAAGCCTTTAAACATCAGAATGTTTAAAATTAAAAATTAAAAATTTTTATTAAATTAATAATTAAAAAAATAAAAATGTTAAAATAAGTAGCAATGGCAGCATGAAGAGAGGCAAAGAGGTTATTGAGGAAAATATCAGAGAGCTCACTGTGCAAAAACTATATGTCTATATTCCTTTAATTCTCTTTCACTAAGAAATTATATATTTAATATAAGGGCAACTATAGGTCATGAAACGAAGCACCACGCAGCTGCTTTCTGTAAGAGGGAAATGGAGGTGGGGGGAGGTTGGCAGGGAGGGAAGGAGGGAAGAGAAAACAAAAAACCTCTAAGACCACCAAAATCTCAGGGGTTGGGATAAGGACAGTTTACTGGGTTGGCAGAGAGATAGATATGATAATAATAGAACTTTATAGCAAAATATACAAGACTGATGATGCATAGTGTGTGGTTTCTCACCAAACTTCACAACTCAGTCTGTACAGCTCAGAGCCGTGCTGAAACTGGAACATCCCCAAAACTGCATGTCCTGGAGCTGAGTGCTCCTCCCCCGCACCAGCCCCCGTCTATGCTGAGTGGGACATAATTAGCATAGAATATCCCCTTTGGCCAGTTGGAGTTACCTGTCCTTGCTGTGTCCCCTCCTAGCTTCCCGGGTGCCCCCGCCCCCCCACCTCCTTGTTAGCAAGGCAGTATGAGCAACTGAAAAGTCCTTCACTGCCTGTCAGGAACTAAAACACCAGTGTGTTATCATCACTGCTTCTATCCTAACTCCCAGACAGGGCATTCCACTGTCTGTTAGAAAGAAATTAACTCTATCCTAGCCAAAACCAGGACAAACTGTAAACAGCAATAGTCATATAGGGAGGCAGGGGGGAAGTTAATTTAACACTCTTGAACATAGAGAATTGTTTCAGTGTACAATAATAACCTCTAGGACTGTGAAGCTAGTTTCCATTCAAGCCATGTTGAATGTCTGCATCTATACTTCATGCGTGTCTGATGCTTGGTTGTATTCAGAAGCCAAATTGGATGGGGGCGGGGGAGAAACATGGGATTTTGTGTCAAATTTGATTGTTGTGATAAACTTTTTTGAGATAGACCTGTTTTAAATACTGTGGTGATGGGTGGAGCTAACTGATTATAACCTAGATAAGCCCTCTCAGGCTGGAAAGAAAAGCAATTGTTAACTAATTTTAAAGAACATTACAGATAAAGTTTTGTATAAAGCCCTTATGTCAAGGTACATTTTGCAAGAACTACCCATGTTGTTTTTTTTTTCCAGGAAAATATTGGAGTTTTTTTGCTTCTTACCTGACTTCTGGAAACCCAGGTTTCAGCCAGGCTCTCAAAAATGCATGTTTTATTCTGACAGATTATTGTATTGGAAAAGCCACTGCTTACATGATTCTGCTACAGGTTGTTCTTGTTTTGGTTGGTGTCTGTGGGGAGACAATTCATTACAATTTTCTTTCCTTTTAAATAAAACTGAAAAGATTTTCTGAATTAGATCTTGATAAGAGGAGTAGTTAGTAGGATCTGTTTTTATGCTTTCGCAGTTTGCCGCACAATATGAACTCTTACTTAGGGGATTTTTGGGGTGGTGTTTCACATTGTATATATATCTAGTGAGTGCCATTGCCATGTTCACCAGAATTTTCATAATAAAGAAGGTTTGCGTATGTTCACATAAGAGTTTAATTTGTATGTACATCCATACATTTGCTAGCATTAAAATAGGTTACAAAAACTTTGAGTTTCCTAAATGTATTATCAATGCTTTCATGTTTTTTCCTCTTGAAGAATTATTTTGAAAAAAGCTGTTGTTTGCTGTAATTGAGCTGCAGTGAATAGAAAACTCACTCTCTTGTACTGCAGTGGTTTATATCATTTTGAAATATGAATAGTTTGAGGTGTTCAGATATATATTATAGTGTAAGCATAAATACTGTAGAGCTAAAATGCAGATTTGAGGATGATGCATGTATAAGTAGGTGTCTCTACAGTGGGATTTTAGAATCAGCTACTGTTGACCTCCTTATACAAGTATAATATAGTCACTCAGCTGTTAAAAACCTGATCCACTATTTAAAAAATATACAAAAACAAATTGTCTATCTTTCTGCCTGATCTCTTTTCAAGTGCTAACACAATGGAAACAGTGGGTGATCTGTCAGTGCATTTGGATTGTCAATGATGGTTTTGTATAAATATTGGGAGGATAAGAAATAAAATTCACACAGCAAAATATGATTTCATCTGCCTTTTCTCTGCAGCTCCATGGCTCATGCTGCGGTGTGAAATTCTCATTTTACACACTTTGCAGGCGGAGCACATGAATTATGCATTGAGCAAGAGAAATCTCCTGCTTCAAGTCCTATATGCATTTACCAGGTTCTATCTCTATTACCAAGATGAATTGCAAATGGAGAAATGTTTGATGGAATATAGCTTAACTTCTTTGTTTAGTATTCTGCTTTTCCCCTAGTGGGCTCTCTTGGTAGGAAACTGTTCGGGTTATATTGTACTCTTAGTTTTAAGAAAAAAGATGAAAAATTATGTTTCAGAGAAATGCCAGGCACGTCAGAGCCTTTTTATTGTCTTGATTTGGAATGCAAAGCTTTTTTCATTCAGTAGAAGTATCTATTGGTAGCGTTTGTTGTGGTCATTGGCAGTTTATTATTCCTAGAAAGCCAATCAATTTTCTCATCCTGGAAAAAACAAATTAAAAAATAATCATGTTTCTAATAGGCAAGAACCAAGTAAATAGATTTCTTTGGTGTTCTGTACAGAATTGCACACAATTAATATACATACCCATACATAAAAATGTTTGTACAAATAGGAAAATACTTGTGTTTATGTGTATATATAACATAGGTACATAAACATAAGTAGCTGAGTATTTACTTAAGCTTGACACACTTGACTGAAGTCAAAAATAAGATGTGATCATACTTCAACACTGTTTTTATCTTGATTTAGTTAGCTTCTAATTTTTACGGTTCCCAGATGGTAAGATTAGGTATTTCTGGAGAGAGGGGTTGTTTGGAGTTGTTCAGGGGTTTTTTAATAGTAAACTGACATACTTAAGTACAATACTCTGATAAAACGTGAGAAGTTTTTCTTACTATGCATTACCTTGATGTAATGATTCTGCACTTGTGCCTTATTGCAGGACTATTTTTGTTTGAAGTAGAGGAACTAAATAATCTGAAAGGATTTTTTCCCCAATTTTTAAAAGATAAATTGCATAGTGGATTCAAAATAACATGAGCACAGAAATAGCTTTTATCATACAAAATTATGTATCGAGCTTTGTGGTATGTACTTAGTAACTACTTTAGAATGGCAAAATAAATAGCAGAAAAAACAAATTGAAGCATACTACGGGTGTTATTTGTGACATAGGATTTCCTATGTTAATTGTCTTCAGTAAACAGATTAACAGTAAGAGGATTTCTGGGCTTTGACTCATAATTTTTTTTAAACATCTTGACCTGGCAGTGCTGCCATTGGCAGAACTGAGGCATATTCAAAATTCTATTCCTTATGCTATTGCCTCTCATGTGGGTGAGCCACTTTTTACAGACTTTAATTGGCTGCATAATAAAAGGGAACAGAGAAATCCCATCTCTGCTGGAATAATTAGCAAATACAAAACTCTAGCTACAAATAACCTTTGAACCTTAATCACAGTTGAAGATAGAACTGTATCTTACAGTTAAGTGGCGATAGGGAGTGAAAGAGTTCAGGAATTGAAGGTTTCTCTTTTAAAATATATTTGCATTCTGTTTAACCATGTTATTTTTTTCAATGTTCCACTGTCTGAAGAGTTTGTCGTTTAACAAGAACATTGTATGTATTTTATATTTAAAGTGCTGCAGATAACACCTAATCCCTGACTCGGGGCTAAATAGTCACCAAATGGTGCTATAAAAAACTTGGACTTCAGTAAAAGAGTTGCTATGAAACTGTTTCTCTGAGACTATAGACGAGTAATTGAAGTAGAGCCTGTAACTTATAAAATGTACTATTTATACTTTTTTCACAAATTAAACAAAAAAATAGGCAAAAGAAGATTCATGACCAGTAGTTACACTGGAAGAGAAAAATGAAGTCTGGTATTAGTGATCAGAACAGAACTTGAGAGAGAGGGTTCTTCAGCAGAGTCCCTCACTAATTCTGGACAAGGCATATAAGGAATCTTCAGCACCACTTTAAAGATATTTTATAATATTTTCTTTGTCCAGAGAAATTTTGTGTTTAACATGAATCATAGTTGAACACTCAAATGCAGTAGTTATAGGGACCTTTGAAGTATGTTGTTATAAAAATAATTTTTAAAATAGTGCCTTCTTTTCTGTCTACAAGATTCTTCTACCCCCAGAATATCTAAAATATGTCAATACTGATCACATAAGTGACTACTGTCTTGTTTGAGCCATGGGTTTATTTGAAGAAAATGATGGGCAGTGTCATTTTGGCTCAGGTCAAGCCTGATAACTCTTTGGTATCAACTGCTTCAAACTGCAAGAACTAGGTTCTTCCATGTTCTTTGGAGGGAATTATGGAGTTTCTCCGAAAACAGGAAAGAAAATGGCACTTGACATTATCATAGAATGCATTAACTTGGAAGGGACCTTTAAAGGCCATCTAGTCCAACCCCACTACAGTAAGCAGAGACACCTTTAACTAGATCGGGTTGCTCAGAGCTTCACTAAGCCTAACCTTGAGTGCCTCCAGGGATGGGACCTCTGCTACCTCTCTGGGCAACCTGTTCCAGTGTCTCACTGCCCTCATAGTGAAGAACTTCTTCCTAAAGTCTAAATTACAGCAGGGTAGGTTTAGATTAACACCATTGCCCCATATCCTGTCTCTACATACCCTTAGAAACAGTCCTTCACCAGCTTTTCTGTAGGTCCCTTTCAGGTACTGGAAGGTAATTTTAAGGTCTTCACAGACCCTTCTCTTCACCAGGCTGAACAAGTCCAAATCTCTCATCCTGTCTTTGTAGGAGCCCTGTGATAATCTTTGTGGCCTTCCTCTGGACCTAATCCAACAGGTCCATGTCCTCTTTGTGTTGAGGGCTCCAGAGAGGGACACAGTATTCCAGGTGGGGTCAGAGTAGAGAGGGAGAGTCACCTCTCTTGATCTGCTGGCCACACTTCTTTTGATGCAGCCCAGGATGCAATTGGTCGTCTTATTCTGTGTTGATAGTTGAAGAAAGTGATTATAGCTGCTGAGTTTTTGAGAGGACTCAAGCTCCTGTAGGAATTTATATCCTCGGTGCCTGAGGAGACTATGGCAGCATGCAAGTAATGCTTAAGAAATAGAGGCCTCGATGGGCATACAGAGGCTTACTGCTTTATTTAGACCTGTTCATTTACTAGAAAAAATAAAAGAATAATATATATGCATTTGTCTGTCATATCCTGTTGAAGAGGAAACTTGTAAATGAGAAGATTCACAGAAGTGTGACTCCTGCAGAGTGTTTAAATTACTTGCAATACCATGCATAATGAGTAGTAGTGAGTCTTTAAGTTCTAAAGGCAGTTGACAAATTGTCTGAAGGAATGACAAAGCCTTCTGTCCAGTGATTAAGACAGAGAGAGCAAAGGCAGAAGGAGTTCTTCAGATGATCCAGATGAAGGATGCTCAGGAGCAGGTAGTATGATACCAAAGTGATAAGGATCCAGTGGTTTATGTGTCCAGGTTCTGGCTACAACCTTTTTACTAAACCTCCCTATTGGGAGTCCATATTGAGCTGTGACACACTAAATTCTGCCCTAAATCATCACTGTCTAGATGTGTTCTGTGTGTATGACCAACAGATTAGAACTTTATATTTAACTGTATTTAAACAGATTTTGTTGAAATACTTAGTTTGCAGAGTCACTGACTGTACTGTACCAGGGCTCTACTCTTTAATAATTATAAAGTACTGCCAATCCTTATACTTAGGAGTCACCCTAAGGCTTAAAACATAAATTTGTAACAAAAACCAAATTTTTTGTTATTTGCCTGGCAATTAAGTAAAATCACGGTAGATGATGGAACAGGATTACAAACACTATAGAAGTGCAAATAACGCTACTTTCTCATTGTATACATCTTTCCTGGTTTTCATATGGAATCAGAAATGTTAGTATCCAAGTGTTACCAAAAAAACCCAAAAAAAACGCTGCTATCTGTATTTTAATGTTCTCAACAGAAGTGTCTGATCTGTCTCCAAAAGTGTTATTTGAGTAGCAAATATTATTAATATTAAGCAAAACCATGGGTTTTGAAGGAGTAAATGTAACTCAGATGTGGAGTTCAGGTTCAGTTTACCTGTACAAAGAAATCTTTCACTAGCTGAATTATTTGAAACTCTGAAAATGGATAATTATTTTCTATTACAGCAGAGAAAATGCACTTTGCCATATGAAAATACTAAATACTTGTATTTTGCTGATACAATATTTTAAATATTCATGTATTTTGACAGAAAGAAGAAAAAACAGTGCAAGGAAGAAAAGCTCCGAAGAAACAAGATGTGTTTCTCTTAGATTTAGATGATTGTAAGTATCATGATTAAAGCCTTGTATTTCCCGTGGCAAATATTCAATTCAGTTGATTCAGTGAATTTTAAATGTCTGAAACATTGATTCTTTTTGTTTACTGTACCGGCTTCCTGACAAAACCACTGTCAATTTATTTTTGTGTCATTTTTGCAATCTGGGATTTGTTTGTTTTAGAACTGGAAGATAGTCTCAAAATGTATAATGCATCGATATATAAAAGATCTACTTAGATAACTTTTGTATATCTATACCTATTTTCTCTTAAAGTGGACTTATCTTCTCAGGTGCCAGTGGATGTTATTTGTACAATTACCTGTGCAACCTATGAACCAGTTGTGATACAAGATACTGAAAATCGCGATTTTGAAGGACAGAATAAAATGCAGTCCTGGAAGGGTAGAGTAGAGCTGACACTGGTTTTTGGCTGTGATTTGTAATGCAGTTCCTCAAGTTTACTTTCATAGGTGCAAAATGTGTTAGAATTTCATTTATATGCGTGTTGTTCACAACTTGAAAATGAAAATGTGTTGCATGGTAAGGATCAGACTGATGAATAAAATAGAGGAAAAAATGGGAAAGGTGTACAAAATATTTTTAGTATAAATATGGTTTATGCATATATCAGTTTTATTTAGATTTTCATTGCCTGAATATTGAGGCTCTGTCTGAAAAAAACTGCTACTAAGAAAGATATATATACAAGGATAAAGTAATTAGATCATGACATAAAACCTCTTTACATTTAATGAAAATAGCACACTGTCTGTCCTTTCCAGTATTCTAAGTTTCTTAAGTATCAATTCCCTTTTTACTTCCAGTCTGTCCTGTGACAACTCCCATGGCAGTTCCTACAGCAGCTGTTTTGTCCCCGAGTTTAACATCAGACCTAGAGGGACTGAGTTTGTCAACTTCATCAGTCATCAATGTAAGTAGCCTTTAGAAAGTGGAATGGGTGAGGACGTGTGTGTAGGAAGTGTCTTAATTTCAGAATTTCAGGTGGTTTTGAGGCAGTCACTAAAGGTATTTTCACCTGTAAAGCTGTATTTTCACCTGTAAGTATGAAATTCTGGTTTACATGCAAGTCTGGCAGGTTTTTTTGGTCTGTATTCATTAGGTTCTGAAGTGTGGAGAAAAGTACGAATGTTGTATGTCTGAGAAGGATGCATTCAAGGACTTCTAACCTTCGTTTTCATTCTGTCTTTCTCGCTGCTTCAGGGAAACTTTAATTCACAAATTAAGTATCCAAGCCATACAGATCTTTCAAATTATCTAGTTTCTTCACTATCAAAAATAAACTACAATAAAATCACATACTTGCTAATCCTTAGTCTGTTTGTTTCCCACACATGCCTCCAATTATGATGTTTTGCTACTTGGAAATGTTGTTTCATGCATATACAAAGCATAGCCCCTGGGTGCAAATAAAAAAGGGTATAGATTTACAATCAGTGGTGTATCAGTATGTGTCATGATTCATTCTGTTAGTTCTTTCTGCTTTGTGGCACTCTCCATTAGGGAATCTCAAAACTACAGGCATAATTAAGGTTAGCAAAGTCATGGAGGAAAGGGCATCTTTGTTGGAGGAAAAGGATAGTAGTTTGTGGTGTTATTTTTTGGTTTGGTTTTGGGTTTTTTTTAGTCAATTGCGTGTCCATCTTAAATTTGCCATTTAATAAGGGTTTGCATCAATGCAATGGAAGATACTTATTGTTGTGAAAGTGGATGGGAGTGACCAGAAAAATAAGTCATGTGATTTTTAGCCTAGCCTTGTTTCTAATGAGGCTGGTATATAGAACCTACATTGCAAGCTTAGTAACTGCTGGTAAAGTACTTTGTTCTCGCTTCAGGAGCAATATACTGGCAAAATCAGATATTTCTTACATAAAGAAAGTGCATAAGTATTTTGACTGAAGAAATAAAAGATCTTAGCTTATTACTCAGTTTCATGTTTACAGGCTTCAAAATTTGATCTTGAAAAGGCAGAATTTCAGATAATGTGTGGGATTTTAGCTAAATCTGAGAAAATTGTGAAATAATTTAAATTTCAAGCAGAGCAGTAGCATCTGTGGGTGTGCGGTCACTTCACCTGATGTGTAGTCATTCACCTATCATACAGTCTGAAAACTCCAGAAATTCTGTTCCATGTTACTTTGCAGTGCACTATGCAGTGTTAGGTGGCAAGCTGGAGTTTACCTACACCTGTGGTGTTATTCCTGTGACTGCAGTACCACCATTGCCGCTTAACTATCCTTTATGTCTTTGACAGGGCAAAACAGGCAGTCATCTGTTCTTCTAGCTCTAGGTCAGTCTAAGAATGATGCTGGTATCTTTGCTTTACTTCAGAATTATCATCTTTGAGAGTAAGTTAAAGATGGCAATCAGTAATATTAGGTGCTTGAGAACACCCCGTGTTTGCCTATGTCTTTACTTCTTTGATCATCTACAGTATGTGTACATGTGTTCCACTCCTGCATTTCTGCTTGCTTTCCTCATGATTGCCAATTGCTAAATTGCTTCTCCCCATTCTTTAGAAGGTAGCTGCAATAGAATAAAGGTGTTCGATAAAAAGAGCCAGAACTTGTAAGCTAAACAGCAGAAGAAACTTTGCCTGAAATGGTTTTGCAAAATGCTTCTTTCTTGGTACTGGTAAACCATGTAATCATCAAAGAAGCTGGAACATTTCCTAGTACGTCCTGCTCTGGAAACCACCTAAATAACCTACGAACTAATTGCTGCTGCCTGGATAGTGATTACATGTTTTGGGCTGTATTCTGTTTTCAGATCTAAGCTCAGCTCTCATTGATGTTGATAATAATTGCAGATGTACATGAGGTCCTTTGCTCAGTTTAGTACACCTAAAAGCACCAAAAATAAAAACTGTTCTTTCAAGTAATGTATTATAAAAAGTCTTGCCTGCAAGTAGTTAAATAACTGTTGTTGTATTCCTCAGCAGCATCAGGTAATTTTTTATTAAATTAAAATATAAAACCAGCCTTGAAGATTTTATATGGGAATGTCCCACTTAAAATAGTATTTTGAATTTAATCTGTGGTGACTAATTCTAAAAATAAGGAGAATACTTGTCATACTTGAGAAAACTTTTTCTTCCTTCAGTGGGAGTGAAAATGAATTTAACTGTAGGGCACATGCCAAACTAACAGTGAGAAATTAATTTATTACTAGGCAATGGAGAGCATGGAGTAAAAATAGATAAGTACAGTATATGACCCTGATATCAAAGAAACGTAGCAGCCACTTATCTTGGAATATGTCAGGCAGTCTATTATTCAAATCATTCAGCACTGTAATTGGATACAGCTTTTAGAAAACTCTAAATTCATACCTGCTGAACATTATAGAAAGCAGAACAGTAATGCTATGGGTCTCTCTCTAAACCTACAAAATCAAAATATCCTTGAATAGAAGCTACAGTGCTACTACACGATACTTTGTCCAGTGGCTCATTTGTTTTTATGATTCACGTTCTCATGTAGTACAATGTCCCCTTCATATCAACAGACACATTCATATTATAGTTTGTTCTAGGAAAAACAAAATTCACTGGGAATTTACGGGTAACTTTCTTCCAACTAGATGCAAAACATACTAAATCTCTGTGCATGCTTCTGTCCCAGTACATGTAGTGCTCAGATAACTGAGGTTGCATGGGGCTTCTATGGAGCTTTCAGGATCTGCACACAAGAGAAGTCAAACCTAAGTGCTTGGGGAAACACTGCATTTGGAGTCGACTGAGTTTTAGATGGATACAATTGCAGGTACTTGAAGATGCAGTGCCAGTGAAAAACAGAAGGCAAGAGAAAACCAAGATGTCAGCGTAAAACAGTTATCTGGAAACAGTGGAAATGGGTGTTGTCCACTAAAGGGAGGTTACAAATTGAGAGAAGAGGGAATTGAAAGCAAAACTCATGAATGTCATTAGGACACGGAAGGATATAATGTGTAGAGCCCTCAGTATGCTGCATATGATAATTAACTGGCAGAAATGGCGCATAATTTCAAAAATAAAATTAGCAGGAAAGAAATGCTGCTTTGGTAGTGATACATTTGTTATGATTCAGAACAGTGTTAGTGCAAGGGATAACTGACAGATGGAGATGAGCTTTGACGGAGCAGCAGTTGGATGAGGCAAAATGTGTATGAAAATATGGGCTGAGTTGAGTAGGATTTGAGGGGGAAAGATTGTTCCCACTGCAGCAAATAGAGGGTAATTTGGGAAAAAGTCAAGGGTCAGTAAGAGAAGTTTGTCGAGGGGAAAAAAAGCAAAAGAGGAGAAAACTCTTGTTGTAGGAATATACAAAAATATTTGATGCACCAATTATTGTTTGTATGTAATTGTGGTATAATTGTAGAAGTAGTACCACTTTACTTACTAAGGTTTTATTGAGCATGGTCAGTGTATTCTCTTGAGAGTAGCTATTATCAAATACATATTTTTATTGTTCCCTGCTTTTCAGGGTTCCACAGAAGCTCTTTAGGAAGGGAAGAGTAAATCATCTTGTTTTCTCTGCCTGATGTCTTCTACAGAACTTTTGACTGAGATCCACTTTGAGAACTTCTTTAGAGTGCTGATGCATAGAGCAGAAATAATAGCTTTTGACAAAAGTCAAGGTCAAGCTGCAGACCTGTCAAACCAGGTGATAAATACATTTAATTTCAAATTGAGCACACTTACAGAATTCCTTGAGAAATAGTAAACATGAACTCCCTCAGTATTCAACCAGAGATACTTTCAGAATAAGAGAACAAGTTAAATGGTATTTTTTTTCTAAGTTGTTGAGATAGCCTTTCCAGAGGACGGTTTTATTATCATTTAGTTTGCTCTGTCCATTTAGTTTGTTTCAAGTTCGACTGTATCGAGTGCTGGAACTGACTTTGAAGTATATTCTTTTCCTTTGTAAAGGATCTCTTCTTAGAAGTGTCAGGAATACAAGAATTGCGGTAAGAAATTATATCCTGGCTCTGGTCTGGTATGCAGCTTGCAGGAAAGGGTAGTATGAGGTGCTAAAGAATTTGCAAAATCTAGCAGTAGAGAAATGAATAGTACTTCTTCCAAATAGCTATCAGTGTACACTCAACTTAATGAATTTTACTTTTTCAGAGCTTTGCTAGCAGTATTTTTTCAATAAATAGGTACATTTATTATGCGTATAAGAAATACTAAATTTAACTTCCTAATGTCATGACAGGTGTAGTGCAGTCATTTGTGATAGCAGTGGACTGCATGTGATGGTTTGACTAGATTCTTCTGCCCCACGTTCTCATAGAGATTTTCATCTACTACCACTGTTTTTTAAGTACCTAATTTTATATTTCTGCAGATATATACAGTCTTTCTTAGGATGCTTCTAAAATTACTTTTAAATCAACTTCCAGCATTATCCACATCTTCTCCTTTTATCAGATATTTTTGTGGTGTTGTATTAGGATAACACAGACATACAGTATTGTTGATATATATTTTTTTATATTTTAGCATTTGCCTTCTTGTTTTTCAGCTTCCCCCAAGAGTTGTCTTATCCTTTTCGTGTCTCATCACAGGAGAACTTTTTCTTGTGCATTAAATATTTTCATTAGGCTTATTCTGAAGCTCACCTTTTCATTTAAAGCTTGAAACCGCCAGTTAGTTAGACAGAAGTGAAGGGGGATGTGGTCCACAGAATAGTCTGCTGAGGTCCTCTCTCTGTGTGTGCTTATAGCTTGATTACATTGTTTACCACACATGCTGCACTTTAAGCAAACATATTTTCAGACTTTTGAAGTTTTCTCTCTTTTGTTTCTTAAGATGGTGCTTTTAAAGTACCTATGTTCTCTCCATTTTACCCCTACTCCGTGCCCTACAAGAGCATCAGGTTTAATGCAACCACCTTTTTACAACTACTGTATGTTAGTAAGGTGCCTGGGAAAGTTTGTACCTACGAAACAAGCAAACAAAGTATAATCTTAAATTTAAGAGTTAAAAAGCAACTTCTCTTAGTGCCGCCCAAAATTCAGCTATGCAACTGATTAGGTGTGACTGATGCTTGTGGGAAGGCGGTGTGGTCCAGTGGATACAGAACTGGGTGTTACATATGGAAAATGAGTTCTATTTTTGGCTTACTACTTGCTGTGTGATCTGGAGGGAGTAACTTAATCTTTTAGTTTTCCATCTGAAAAATGAGGATAATGATGCTTACTCACCTTGGGAAAGCACTTGGAGATCTACAAATGAATGTAGCTGCTCATCAGTAGCTATTAACCATTGCAAAGACAGAAGAAGGAATAAAATACAGAGTCCTCCTGCATGCTTAATTTAATATTTCTGTGTTTAAATAAAATCGCCATGGTGCTAACACATGTACTGTGTTACCAATTTAGATCAAACTTCTGAAAATTATGATGTCCTTTCAGAAATTGCATTGACATAATTTTAAAAGTGATACCTTGGAAAAAATCCGTTATGACACTATTTTTTTTAAGTGTCACTTCAGCTTTGTTCTTTAATTAGAAATGCATATATCAATACTTGTGATGTTTGTTTGTTTTCAAGCCTTTAAAAATATGGCTTAGGTTTGTTAAATGCATTAATACTTGAATAGCTCTCACTTAGGAACCTTCAACTTCTTTTGATAATATAATTTGGAAATTCAAAGATGAGCTTTCTTCTGAGTCAAGACACTGGCCCAAAAAAACAGTATGCCTAGTCTAAGAGAAATATTACATAATTACTTTGAATAATCTTATTGATTTAGTTGACCTACTATGTGGTTTAGTACTAGATGTTTTCCAGATTGGGTCTTTTATTTATGCTTTTACATATTCTGTATATTTTTATATATATGTATACATGGTGTAAAATGTATACATAAGTGCTAAAATTGCAAAGTAAAGTGTAATTACAATATTAAAATTCTATTTATAAAGTAGAAATTAAATTGGGGGGTATTGCAAAAAGAAACTTCTTTTGATAAGTTACTGTGTGGATGTGAGGAGACCCTTGATCTTTTTTTGCCTTCAGTTTAAAAGTCAATGCTGTCCTTAAAACTAATCCAACTTGTTTGGTAATTAAATGCTTAGATCTATGAGAGAATTTAAAGTAATGCTTCTTCTTTTGAACATGAAAATTACATATATTATGCTCCTTAAAATAGGACTTCTGTAAATGGAGTTGGTGCTTAAAAATAAGCAGGTGTTTAAAAATAAGCATGTGTAATGCATGCTGATTCCATAAGTTATTCTTTAAATACATAGTGGGTAATGTATGAAAAACAGTGTCTGTATGTGTGTTACACTATGTAACTCAGAGAGGAGAGGCAACCTAAGCCATATTTTTGTTTTATTTTGTCAATAAAACTGAGCTCTTAAAAATTTCAACCACATCTTTCTAAGGTAACATTTACCTCCTCACATCTTTAGCATCTATCAGACATGACATGGGACATATTCATTGACCCTAAAAATTTTCATCAGTCTCATGCACTGGAAGGGGGCAGCCCCAGCCAGACAAGAGGCTCATTTCAATTTTAACGGCTGTAATTAAAGGTTAATTCACTGAGTCAGGATTAACGAGGAAAGTACAAATGATAGGCAAGCAGCTGCCTTTATAATACAGGATTAGAACAATGCAATTACAATAAGAATTAGAAAAAATCAACTTGCTGAAAAGGTTCTGTAATGAATGAACTGCATTTCTCTGTTCTTAATTGTGGTACTTAAACATGAAGACTCAGTGCAGCACAGTTGGTTTTGGTTTTTTTTGTTGTAATAACACTTGATCAACAGTGTGTCTAATAAGATAGTATGCCAACTGTAATGACAGCAACTGTTATATTGATAAATTTGATACTGTGTTGTACTGGAAACCTTCAGGCTTACTTTTATATTTTGTCTAGCAATATATGGTAGCGACATAAATGACTGATTCAAACTTTGTAATTAAACATTTTTTTCTGTTATTTTGCAGTTGCTAATTTTAGCCAGTTTCTATAAACAACCTTAAAATACCAATTTTTTAGATAACACTGTCTTAAAAGTTTCCATTTACATTATTCCCATTCATTTTATGTGATATTAACATATCAAAAAATAATATTCTTTTTTAAGTCAATACATCACATGAGGTAAACTCAAACTTTAACATCATATTGTAATTATATGTGTGCTGCAGTTGCATCAGTTGGTATAATTTAAAAGTTGGTATAATAATGATTTCACACTGTCTTATCTTGTACAGTGGCAAGCACATGGTTTGTGCATGTATAACTGTAAAAACGTGATGTGTTGCAAAGTAAAGTTCTGACCACCTCTTTTTAGGTGTTTCCTAAACTAAATCAAATCATTAGACTAGTATCCTGTCTTAATTTTGAACTATCAAATAATTGTGACCAAAACAAGTTTTCAAAATTGTGTCCCTGTGCAAATAGGTAATCTGGAATTTCTCAGACACTCCTGTCTCAATTGCTAGTTTTAAAGTCTGTTCACTTCTGTTTTCTCTTTTAACTTCAAAGATCCAAGTCCTGTAATAGTCTGTTCAAAAATGTCAGTGTTTACTGCTTGGCTAAGACTTTGGAAGTATATGCTACCATATGTAGTTGAATTTTCAAAAGATAATATTTCACAAAGACAATCACGAGACTACTCTGAAAACTGAGGCTCCATGAAAGAACTATGCATTTTTATCAGTTGTGTTAGAGTTGTGCTGAAATATCATCTGGATCCTGGAATACAGCTGAGGATTGGTACTTCAAAAATGAAAATCCATCAATCTGTTCTTGGAAATTAATAATGATATGGAAATATTTGAAAGTTATGTGGTTATGTTACACCAAGCAGTAATCATGGTACCTTTTGATAATATGTGGTAATATAAATACAGGTTTGTTTTCTAAAAGTTCTGTCTAATAGCAGTTGAAGAATGTTTTATGTCTATACTGCAGATAAAAGGTATGTAGTATAACACTGGTATTTAGATTATTCTGGGTATTGTTTGGCTAAAAAGCTGGGCCAGAATGTGTTTCTAACAATATTTTGACATTAAAAGCTCCAAGAAAGCTCTTTTTGGTGAGGGCAGTTGATAACTTTTCATTCATAATTAGCTCATAGAGAACCAAGAGACATTTCAGGGAAATTGAACTGTCAGTGGGTAGAAACAAGCATTTGACCTCATCACATTGAGTGGGGCCCATCATAATTTGTTCATTTGGTGCCCATCAGCCCAGCCTCATCTCTCATACGGCACCTTGCTGACCTTCCCTCTCCAATTCCACTCAGTTCAGCTTTAATTATGACTCTGCAGACCCGAAGAAATATTGCAGCTTGCTCTCAAAAACCCTGAACTGCCACTCACCAAAAGATTGGTTTTTAACAGGTAATAAATGCCCAAAGGAAATGGTGCTGTGTCCCACACAGAGTAAAGCAGCTTTTTTTTCTTATTACTTTTGAGATTTTCCTGCCTCTCAATTGTCACCTTCCCAGTGAAAATTTTATTTCATACAGAGTAGGAGATCAGCTCCAGTACCATAGGAATGCTTTTGGGTTGGTATTTTTAATCGCCTATTGAAGCCAAAAAGCAAGTTTTACTTAATCTGATAACCCAGAATTGTAATAAAGTAGCCAGCTATTATTTGAAAAGTGATAATAAAAACTGAAAAGAGTGGGATGTTTTCATTTTAAACAATTGTTGCTGAAAAGCTCTGAAACTTGGAATCTAGTTATTAACTGAGATTCTCTTACCACAGCTGGCAAATTTTACTGAAATGTTGATCATGATGTGAACTGTGTGACACTTGCACAGGAGCTGTGGTTTGGCAGCTTGATGGCAAGTATTTGTGAATAGCTTTTGCTAAACAAACTGTTAGAAGGAGCTAGCTATGAGGGAAGAAAACACAGATTGCTAATAATTTAAAATGTGTACTTCCATCTTAAAAAGATGTTCCCATGAATTTCTGAGCAAATAAAAATATTCAAAACTACAGTACTAGAGAGTGTATCCTTGTGGTGAATGTTAAACTGTCAGCAGGATTTTCAGGTCATTTGACAAAAAGGATACAGGTGCAGTAGCTAGCAGTGAAGGTGACTGCTAGTTTCATCAATCACTTTGCCTTTCTTTAAGTTGATACATAATGGACCCCTTCAATCAGCTTCCTTGTTCTTTGTCACTTGTTTAGGAAGAAGAAAAAAGAGAGTGGAAGGGCTGGACTTTAAAGTCAAGGTTATAAAATGAATTGTTACTTATTTACACAGGGTAAGGAGGATAAGTCATTGTGAGAAGGGGCTCTTCATAAAATGTCGAGTTTGTCAATGGGTGATAATATGCAGTTTGAAGCTTCGTGCAGACCTTGAACAGTGACAGTAGTTGTCAAAGCAGTGATTCTGAACAAGAATTTAAAATTAAGACATTGTTTAGTGACAGAGACACGACATGTGCCAGAAAATGTGCTAATCAGTGTTCAGTTTATTTTCAGAGGGTCACAGTAAATGATGATCCTATGACAAAGTTTGTTTAACTGAAAAAGCAGAATTATAATAGAAATAGAATGTGAATTAATACAGCACCTATAAGGCTGTCGACATAATTTTCTTGCATAACATATATTAACTATACGTAACAGTCAGTTCAACTTCATTACAACTGCATACCTAATACATTAATTTTAGAGTGCAGCAAGATTTTTTTTTAACTTACCTGTGTGATGAGTGTTTAACAAGTTCTAATATTACATATTTGCCCAGCATTATATGTTAAAACGAGGTTTCAGATGTTAAGACTTTTGCCTTTGTCATCTGCAGCACAGCATTGTGAGACTGGGAAGTATTCCAAGGACTGTACTTCAGAGTAGGAAGGAAAATTTTGAGGTCTTCACCAGAAACTAGTAAAGTTACATTGTTTCCTAGTCTGTGCATTCAAAGATTCATGCTATTGAGATGTATATTTGCTTAGAAGCTACATCTACAGGTTGTGCATGGGTTTTTTGCGTGATGGAATATAGTTCTAGGGTTCTATATTTTTGTACTGAGGAATGACACTTAAAAACCTTAGAATTCCCTTATAATTTTAAATTATGCCAGTCCATATCTTCATCAGCATGTTTAATGGCATATTAGGAATTTCTTTTTTTTATTTCTTCACTCAAAACATAGAATGTATAGAGAATTGGTAGAGAAGTCCTCAGTGAGGTTCCCCTTCTACGGAGGGGGACAGCTTACGGATTTCGAAATGCAGTTATGGTGAGTCCTCAGAGATGCCATAATTATATGAAACTCTTTGTGAATACAGCTTATTTCACGTATAAGGATGTTATAATAGGTGTAAGTTGCTTTTGTTCATCTCTTCTCTTGATTAGTCTGTGCTTAACTGAAGCTTGGGTTGCATAAAAAGTGGAATTTAAGAGCAATGTGAAGGGAAGCCCAAGATTCCACTGTAAGATACTTCGCTGATGAGGATCAAAATTTGCCCTACAAGCTTGCTTGCATGCAGTTTCACATATATCTAAACATCATGAGGGTGTGCCAGATTTCAAATTAAATGCTTGTTAAATATAGATGAAAACAGGAGTTAATACTTTCTAACTGATACACTGTTAAACAGTGATGACTTTTCAGCTTGGCATATTTGCTAAAATGAAGTCTTGGTTGATACATATAGTACTCCATCGTGTCACTTCTTGAACAGTCATCATCACGTGGAATGTAACATCTGATATTCAAATAATATTACTGAGATTTTGTCCCAAAATACTAAGACTAAACTTAAAAATTGTTTGGGAAAATAATACTTTGTCATTGAAAGTAAGGACTATGCATAGGGATAAGTTGCTGAGATGTGTTACTGCTGTTAGGGCATATCATTCCTGCCACAGAGCAGTAGGATGTTGCCACATGCCTTGTAGGCCAGGAGTACAAAATAAAAGGCAAGGACATTGCAGTTGGTAAATTAAGGTGACTTGTAATCTTTTAAATGATGTCAATAGAGATGTATCTTAGTGTGCTCTTGCTAACCTTTTAGGAAGTTGGGATACCCTCTGTTGCTCACCTCCAAACCCACGTTATGGTTTTTTTAAAAGAGTTGGTAAATGATGTAGTGTTTTCTCACACCAGTGTAATTAAAAAATGTTTTCTCTTCTTATATGGTGCAGACTGCAGAGTATTTTGGAGAGACAGATGACTTTTTAAAAGGCTGTTAAATGATGCTGTGATTAAATATAGTATCATCGGAGAGATAGTTTTTGAAAAATTCAGTTTAATGGCAGACTTTCACCTTATTTTGCATGTTTTTCTCTTCCTGACTTTAACAGTGCCATGACATAGTAAGACTAAAAAAATCAGCTCTGGAATCTTCCAGAAGTAGTTTTGGGTGCTCTGTAGTTAATGAAAGTTTTTGTTTTAAACCTTTTTTTATTTGGGTTAGGAAACGTTTCCAGCTTTGTATGTTTCCATATAAAGTATCACTGGGTTTTCCTAGTCCCTAGCATCTATGTGCCTGATTTGAAGATGCCATAAGAATAGGGGAAAAGTACATGTGTAGGATCTGTAAAATAGATTTTCTAATTGTGTACTGGAGTTTGTGTACAAAATTTTACTATTATTATTTGGAATGGTTTTTTATGAAAAATGTAGAAAAATCTACTGTTTCTTCTCAGGAAGCATTAGAGTATAATCCAACTATATGAATCATACATTTCTATATTATTTGAATGCATTTTTGTATTAAAAGTTGCATTAAAATGGAGTAAATGTTAATAAATAGTCATTGTCACAGAGTCTTCCTGCTGCTACATTTTGCTCATTTGACTAACAGTCTTTGGAGGATTTGGAAAATAAGAGCAGAAATACTCTGGATTAGTTAGTACCAAGATAATTTTAAAAGTAGATGAGAAAAAAAAATTGCCTACCTAATTTGCTTTCAGTCATCAACTTAGGGACTTAATTATGAGCAGACCACTGTGTGTAAAGCAGCGTGCTTACATTCAGGATCCGTGCCTGTACAGTGGAGCCTTTATTATAGATGGCTATAGGGTGAGGTTTTTTGTGGTATGCTGTGCATGTGGCTGTTACATTACTCTAAGATGTGTGGGGATGGGATTAAGTTGTGTTTCTTCTAAATGAGTGATAAAAGAAGTGTCCTCCTGGAGGCTGAATAGGTCATTCAATGCTGTGAATTTTGAGTCAAAAAAAAAAAAAGGAAGCATCAGAATGTTTTTGAAGTCAAACAAAGAATTTGAAAGTAACTGATTACAAACAAACCTCTCCTAAAATACTATGAACTTTCTCTTTAAGACCAAAAACTGAAGCTCAAGGAAGAAAAACATGTAAAAGCTGTAATTTAACAATGGTCTCAGTTAGGACAGCTGTAGTTATTGCAAACTAAGGAGTATTAATTTTTTCAGGCTAAAACATTGTGTGCAAAATGAAAGAAAGCTTGCGAAAATTTAGAACATCAATATCATGTATGAAATGTATTCCAGCACATGCAGAAATTCACTCCCACATTGAAGAAGTGCTAACAGATGTACGTGTGCACTGGTTTCAGTGCTGACTTTGGATTTTGTCCTAGCAGGCAAGTCACTGCATTAGGATCATCCGGATAGAAGCCAAAATAACATGGTGCATTCTTCAACAAAAATATAGCAACCAGGATTCTAATATAGTTGTCTTAAGCCAGCTAAAATGTATTTTACATGTTAGCATTTGAAAATATCTTTGCTAGATTTCAAATACAGGTTGTTATAGGCTAGGTTCACCTTGGCTTGTAGGTAATACTCTGTACTAGGTGTTTCAACTTATATTATTCATTTATCTTGACACAAGAGGTCCTTTTCTGAGAGAAAGTTTGAACCAAGTGCTTCTGTTGGAAGAAACCAATATGCAGTAGTTGTTATAATACAGCCCTAACTATAAAACAATATATTCTAGCCAGTAGGATCATACGTTTTTATTTTAAAGGTATCTATAGTACCAAAATCAAAATAATATATTAGAAACCACTTCTTTGAAGTCAGTTAGACTCAATGCCAAATATTAATGCCTCTCAGCAGCATCCCCTATTTCAAATTCATATTTAGGACGCAACATGAAGCTGCCAACATTCTATGTTTTTCTGACTCTTAGACTGCTTCATCCTGAGACTTTGCAGATAAGTGGTCACAGGAAGGGCTGAATGGCTGAACTGGAGTAAATTACTTGTTTGTATATTGTGAGAATGCCTTTTCCTTGAAACACCTAAGGACTATTGTAAAGGAGTTTGAAATACCATGCTGTTTGACAGTCACACACGTGCATCAGCCACCAGACTGTCTGCTTTTTGTTTCATAAAAGCGTTTGTAGGACAAAATGATAGTAAATCCTGAGGTTTCCTATATACAGATAGCAATTTCAGCATTTCATTTGGTCACCATAATTTTAAAGTTGAAACCTGGGTTGGGATAAGTTTGAGCCATTGATTGTAGAAATTTTTTGCTATGTAGTTAAAAGAAAATTCTCCCATAGTGTCTGTTTAAGCCCTTTTCATAGTCCCCTGGTGGACTCAGAGTACCTTGTGGTGAAGACTGTGCACTTCTAAATTTATACCAAGGTTTATGGCCCGTAATTAGGATACTGAGTTCTGCCCTTTTCTTCATGTTTGTGTAACAAGCCTGACAAATCATGAGAATATTCCCATTTTGTGGCTATGAAATTCTTTTTTGTATGAATTTTAAAAAATATTTCATTAATATTTTCATTGGATTATTCAAGTGACTGATTATGATCAGCAAAAGGGAAAGGAAAAGATGCCAAATCTCAAACAAACCCACATCTTGTTGTAATGTAAAGCTTTAAGCTCCTAGTACACATGCAAAATGCAATGGGTTTCACTGGCCCACCATTTCACATAAAATCCAAAGCAAGTGTACACTCAGTTTTAAAAGTCCTTGATTTTTCTGGTATGGGATTAATAGAGTTTTCTGCTGTTCGTGAACTCCAGGTTAAGGCCTAAATGTGGCTCCTTTATATAATGTAGTCACTTTTATGCTCCAAGAGCAATACTTTTTATTGACACAGAATTACTGGGAATCTCCCTGCTTGGTTATATTTTAAGAGAACCACAGAAAAATGTAAGGGACTAAGAATATTACAAAAGGGATAATTTAATGCTACAGACTATTTTGATCATCTTTAGATTCACAGATTACCTTAAGCATGCTTAGAAAGAATTATTTTATACCAGTTTGAAACCATAAAAAATATTAGAGGTTAAAAAAAAAAGACTGAGAAAAGGATTCATTTTGGCAGCCTTAGAGATGCAGACTATGGGCAGTAATATAAAAGTGCTCCTTTTTTAATTTTTTGAGATACATCTCCATGTTGTTTAAGAAGCAATGGGAGTTATTTGGGGGGGGGTTGATAGAATAAGCTCTAGAGATTCATCTCTAAAAAGTTGTGAAGAAAATAAAAGTCAATGTTGAAATTCAGTAAGAATTTTTGGAACTCACTGTCTAATGTCTGAAACCAATACTGCTTTAAAGGTATGAGCATTAATATGCTAATTTTCAGTTAGTGGTGTTGACATATTAATGACTTAGGGGAGTGTAGAGCCTAAAAGTTGGTGACAATGCAAAAAGAACATAGTTAGGATATATTAGAAATTGAAGGACTTCTTATCAGACATGGCTTTTAGAAGGGGCTTAGTAAATGCAAAGCAGTTACATTTGCCTTTGGTGGAAAATTATTTTAAGTATTTTCCAGAATTTGACATGATGTCCTCAAGGGTCTGTTTGTCTAGATAAATTAGCCCAAAATGAGTAACGGTATCCTGTAGTTTTTCTGGACTGCAAAAAATAGGAACTAGCTTGCTTGTTTGGTCTGTGCACTCCCTATCAGTAGGATGCTGTCCTCAGTTTGGGAATCCATATTAGCATGACTTAAGTATGCTCTAATTTTGGATTTCCTACAGCCCCTTGAAATAATACAGAGTAGGATGTTGACATTCTTTCTGCAATTCTTCCTATGCTTTTTATTATTACTTTTTATGAATTATTGATTCTTTATTTTTGTAAGAGCTGTATAGACATTGCTCATGGTTCTGAGCAATATGTAACTGGTAACAGAGCAAAAAAAAGTTCATGAGTATTTGTTTTGCTGGTTTTCTATCTTTCTCCTAATGCTATAAAATTATAGTTAAATTGCTCTCATAGCTTCAGTTGAAAGAGCATGTAAATGTGGCTGGGCTACATGGTGGTCCTCCTCTTAGCTGTTGCAGAGTTACTGGAGCATAGCCTCACAGTGAGTGTGAGAGGGTCTACTCTCACAGCTCAGTAGGTCATTCTTGGATTATGTCATGGATATTGCCAGTAGGAGGGCAGTAGAAGGGCTACGTAGATTAAATGATTCAGTCCACCACTGTAAGAGAATGTAGTTTAGAGGAATAGAATTAATCATTATTCTTGAAAGAAAATATTTTTTGCAGTAATGTATATTTCATCTAAGCGTATATACATTTCTGAATCAACAAAAAAAAATCTATTATTACAGCATTAAGCCAAGGAACAAATACAAGAGAAAAAAGGCCACAGAAAATTTTGTGTGCAATAATGATTATAATACCTCATGCAGAAAAGGTTGTCCAGCTCTGTTTTCTTTAGTAGGTTAAATAAAACTTGCAGGGCTTTTTATTTTAAATGATTGTGGAAAATCGGGTTTTGTATTAACTTAAACTTACTGAGCTGGCTAAAAGAAGCAAGTTTGTGTGCAGAAGATTCAGTGGCTTGTAACTAATCATCTTTGTTGTAATAAAGAAAGGCAAAACTGTTGTCAGTGATCTTAGCCTTTTCCATTTATGTGGCTAACGAGTGGGAGACTTTCAATGCAAAAATTTAAATTTGCCCTTCTTGGTCTTATTGAAGAGGTAGATTTAAAATATTTGCAGCTTCCTTTAGGGTGATGGATCATCTTTCAACACACTCAGTTAGCTTGGGGGCCAGTCTGACTCATACTGATATGGTGGTCCTTTATGGTATCATTGTGGAGTCCCTATGCTGACTTTTCATTTGTGGTGGTTTTCAGTCAGAGTGAGGTGAGAGGAAAGTCTATTTAATTTTTTAATTTATTTTTGTAATTTTAAACAGCTGTATATATATAAAAAAGTTTTGTAAGTTTAATCTTAATGATCTTCACACACACACCCCAAAAAATAGACACGCTATGTCATAAAATAACTATTAGTGACTAGTTTGTATCCTATAAATCTAACTTGAGTTGATAATATGGTCCATTACCAGCTAACTGCACAGAGTATTTTTCATTTTACACTCTTCAGTTACTTTTTAGTGAAGTGTTAAAAAATATGAAGCTTTTCTCCTCTCTAAAATTGCACACTGTCTGTCTGTTATTAGGGAGATAACAGCTCTTATAAATGTTTCAGTAAGCGTTAAGTAGACAGTTATGTGCACTCTCATTCCACGCTTATTTGCTTACTGTAATAAACTGATAAAATATGTGTGGTTTGTCTCTGTGTATCTGCAGGCATCATGAGTCACATAGATTTCCTTTAGAAATAATGTTGTGTCTGCAGAATTGATTGGTTATTTTCATAAACCATCCAAAGGTACACAAACGACTTCTATTATTTAAACATATGCCGTGTAAGATTTGTAGAGGATTATCTCCTGGTTACTAGATTCTTGTTAGGTTAACTCTTTGGAGGGCATTTAACCCCAGAGTGATTGCAGGTATCTACACTGTGCATTTCTTTAAGTATTGTAATTGTATGCATTAAAAACTGTTGAATTAAAACCGAAAGGTCTGTTTCCCAGGCTGGTGCAAAAGTTAAATAGACTGCATTATAGTTACACCAACCTTTGCCAGCTCTAAACCCTTCCAAGCAAGTAGAGGGCTCTGGAGACTTCTCTAGAACTAAATTCCTTTGTTCAGCATATGTACATTTTATTTATTTCTAGTAGTGCTGCATTAAATGCAACTGAAAATTAATGTCCTACAGGGAGGAAGGTGGTAATAACATAATGTCATTATTCTGGCTGTCCTTTGCATGTCTGTTGCTTTGTGTATACTATATTGAAAATAAAAGTGAATGGGCTGTCCTTTGCATGTCTGTTGCTTTGTGTATACTATATTGAAAATAAAAGTGAATGGGCTCACAAGTGAAATTATGACTGAAACTTGCGAAGTACTGCTGAAAAGGCATGGATTAAAATCCTAAAAATCATAGGAAAGTTTTAGTAAAATTTTAGTCAGTGTTACAACTTAAGTATAGTGAAGTATTTTTGCTGTGTGCATGAATGCATTTTTCTACATTTTGGACTTTCTTACTAACTTACATTTTCATTCCTGTTAATACGTAGTATTAATAAAACCAGCTGTATGTTAACAGATATAAGCTAGTGTAATTCAAAATACTAGTTTTAACATGAATAAAACATATTTCTTTGCTTGTTAATGAAAAATGGTTGAGCCATTTCATGAAATAACTTTTAATGTTAAAAATTAAAAGCTAAGCTTAAATGTAAAAATAAGATCCTAATTACATCTTAAAACTTAAGCATTGCTCATTATTTCATCAGCAGTTTAAATAACAGGTGTTAGTGTGACGGCTAATAACCTCATACTGCTATAGTCTCTTTCTATATACCAGTAAGATACTTGTTATTCGACGTACCTCCTTTCTTACTTCCTGATAACTGAATTGGTTTTTGAGATTTTGACCTTGTTAATTATTTCTGTAAATTCAAGCAGAGTATTAATCTATTAAGGTTTGACTTTAGTATTCAAAGAGGTTTTGAATTTTTAATAACTATGAAGGCCCATACAGTCTGCACTCTTTCCATTAATTTCCTTTCTAGTTGTGTGATGTCACAGGAGTAATTATTTTATAAATATAATCCATATAAATTACATAAAGGTAAACCTAACCTTATCGTGCATGGCACTGGGGTAAAAAAGATACCAGACCATTATCGGGTTTGTAAAATTTCACTGAATGGTGGTGTTGGACAATAGGACCATATATTTTCACACTTCATCAGCAGTTGGACTGAAAAAAGTGACCAGTTTAAAAATATGGTGCCTGTGTTCTTCAAGTGATATCATTATTATTATTTGAGGAGGGACAGAAATTTAAATATTTGACTACGTATTCTATTGTGAATATCTCTATTTTCTTCTGGTCATATAGGGAAATTAAATACGTTTTCCCTGAGAAAACTGATTTTTGTTTGGGTTTTTTCTTAGGTGGAGGAAAGTATCTGAACTTCACCAATTCACAATTACTAGTCAGTTTTACAGATTTTAAGTTGGAGTTGTGGAGTTTCTTCAGTTCAGACGTTTTCTGACATTGTCAGTAGTCTTTACACTGAGGGTTACTAGTAGATCATTAATTTGTTTCTAAAAATACTGATACCAGAGTTCCTGTGTATTAGGGAAAGAAAGTCTAGGTAGAAAGTTGAAAGTGAAATTTGATGTGGAAGTTTTTAGAGTGGGTGTCTGCTTGATCACATCCTCTGTGTGTGTTTTAGTCACATAGTGGTTGATTTTTGAGGGGATGGGAAGCCTTTCTGAATTTTTTCCTTCATTATTTGTTCTTCATGCCATATGATATGTGTGAAACTTAATGCATCTCCTAAAGCCACCTCAGAATAGAAACTTACTGACTTCCTGATGTAGTTTTCTTCAGCTTTCACCAGTGTGGTGTTCGCAAATCTCACATTTCTAAACAATTATTATTTGATCTTTTCAGATCACTCATTCGAGGATATCACTAGCCTGGCTTTCCAGTTCAGAATCTTATGCTTATAGATTAAGAGTCTGTTAGATGCTTGCTAATGTAGAAAGTATTTCAACAGGGTTCTTCACAGCCTCATGTTTTCCAGATACTGTCCCATTTCTGTAACATGTTGTGGGTTTAATCCCAGCTCTTATCGCTTCTCATGCTACTGAGTGTTAACGAAGGAGTCAGATCAGCCCCTCGATGCTAAATGCAGCAGTCAGGAAAATGTGACAACCTGTAAGAGTTTTGTGGGGAAGCTAAATAAGCCTTGCTAGTTGCTTGGTAGTCTTGAACACGCTGTTTCCACTTAGTTAAACATTCAGGGCTGTGTATAGGGCAAGAGAAGATGGACACTCATCAGTGGAGAGATATTCTACGGAGTTTTGTAGTTCAGTGCATTTATCAGTCAAAGGGGCTATTTGTGATGAGCATTTGGCTTTTTCAGCCTCATGTGCTGTTTGTGTTACTTTTCATATAATTTCTTAGCTTTTCCTTAAAACTTAATAAATTCACTTCTCTGCAGTTTTCTGCATATTCCTTACACTTTTGAGCTCATGATGACATGCTGGAGCACATGAGGGAAGAGCACGTGATCCGGGACAGCCAGCACGGCTTCACCAAGGGAAGGTCGTGCCTCACCAATCTGGTGACTTTCTATGATGGAGTAACAGCATCAGTAGATAAAGGGAAGGCGACCGATGTCATCTACCTGGACTTGTGCAAGGCCTTTGACACAGTCCCCCACCACATCCTTATCTCTAAACTGGAGAGATGTAGATTTGATGGGTGGACCATCCAGTGGATAAGAAACTGGTTAACAGACTGTAGCCAAAGGGTGGTGGTCAATGGGTCTATGTCCAGGTGGAGGCCGGTGACAAGCGGTGTCCCCCAGGGGTCTGTCTTGGGACCAGTTCTCTTTAACATCTTTATCAATGACATCGATGATGGGATTGAGTGCACCCTCAGCAAGTTTGCAGATGACACCAAGCTGAGTGGTGTGGTCGACACCCTAGAAGGAAAGGAAGCCAACCAGAGGGATCTTGACAGGCTGGAAAACTGGGCCCAGGTGAACCCTCTCTACTCTGCCCTCGTGAGGCCCCACCTGGAGTACTGTGTCCAGATCTGGGGCCCCCAATACAAGAAAGATGTGGAACTGTTGGAGAGGGTTCAGAGGAGGGCCACAAGGATGATTAGAGGGCTGGAGCACCTGCCTTACAAGGAGAGGCTGAGGGAGCTGGGCTTGTTCAGCCTGGAGAAGAGAAGGCTGCGGGGGGACCTCATTGCAGCCTTCCAGTACCTGAAGGGACCATACAAACAGGAGGGAAATCAACTTTTTAAAAGGGCAGATAATGGCAGGACAAGGGGGAATGGTTTAAAGCTGAAAGAGGGAAGATTTAGATTGAATATTAGGGGGAAGTTTTTTACGGAAAGAGTGGTGAGGTCCTGGAATAGGCTGCCCAGAGAGGTAGTGGATGCCCCATCCCTGGAAGTGTTCAAGGCCAGGTTGGATGGGGCCCTGGGCAACCTTGTGTAGATCCAGGCCTGAGGTTGGTGGCCCTGCCTGTGGCAGGGGGGTTGGAGCTTTATGATCCTTGGGGTCCCTTCCAACCCTTGCCATTCTATGATTCTATGATTACAGATTTTCTTATCAGTGGTACCTTCTGCAAATATGCACACTCAACGTCTTTCTTTCATGCTTCAGGATAGAATGGACCCAAATATCCTTGGTATTTCTCTGACTGTGTGACAGCAAGGCTATTTTTAAAAGTAGCAACATCCTTCTGCTCTGTACAACTGCATGGCTAGCACAATTGACTAGTGCATTTCCAGAACATTGCTAAAAAGTTTTCGTTGCATGACAAGAAAAGGAGAAGATTATCTCTTTCACAGTGCTTGGGATCACCCTTGAGTTCTGATGCATAGAATAGAGAAATGCTTCTTGCTAGAAACAATGTAATTATTTTAACTGTAACTCTTAAACAGCCACTGATAACTTATTGGGTAACTATTGGGTAACTGTAGAGTTAAAATACTAAAAACAGTTTTATAATGGGAATTGAAGCAAATAAGACAAAGCCAGTGTTTCTCGGCACTAAAAGTTACTTTTTGGCTCTGTTATCTGACATCTGTTACTGCAGTTTGTTGGGGGTTTATAGCTCACTAAAATTCTGCCTAGAATGAAGACCTCTAGCTGAGTGAGAAGTGCAATACTTAATTGTTATTTTATCTGTTCTTCCCTTACACCCTTCACCAACTGTTGTTTTGTACTTAACAGGTCACTACCCAAGTACCTGTGCCAACACAAACGTATGAACTGCTTCATCGAATGAGTGGAAAAGGATTAGCGGCTAATTATCACTTCTCAAGACAGCCAGGTGTTTTTGGTGATGGTATGGTATCTGTGCAAGTGACAGTAACAAATACAACTGATCAGAAGATACAGAATATTCACATCGGGGAGAAGAAATTGCCTCCAGGCATGAGGATGCATGAGTTTAATCCAATAGGTAATCATTTCCTGTCTTCAAAAATACAGAATCTTAATCCTTTGCAAAATTTCAGATATAGGAAAGTGGTTTTTCATAGTTATATACACACACTATAACTATCTTTTCCTAGTTAATCTAATTTTAACAAAAATTTAATTACGGTTTCCCCTTTAGCTAACTCCTTGGATCAGAACTTCAATGACTGAAAGCTTGCCTACTTATTCAAAAAGTCAATTATATTAATTCTAGTTGATACATTTTTTTTCTGTCTCTCCACAAACTTCAATTCTTTTACAGCTCTACTCCAGAATGGCTATAACAGGCTTCAATCAGGAATGAGTTTTTGATTTATATATTCACAGTTATTTTCTTTCCAAGCTTAAAGAATGTTTGTTAGATGTATTATTTAGTTTGGTGGCTCAGAACTTTCTCGTTTCCCTTGGGAGCTTTTGGCAGTGGAGTGGAATTGTGTTTTAGTCTAGTTTCAACCTACTATACTTCCACAAAGTATGGCTTCCTTAGACTAGGTATAAAAGCAATTCTGTAAGCCAGTCCTAGCCTAAATTGGTTTACTTTCTGTCTTCTTGATCAGTTTTGTTTTTTCAAAATTTATGTTAGTGGAAAAGATTAGAAGACCTGAGGGAGAACAACACAGATCTCAGCAACTTTTATTCAAGGGTAGTACCTGTGCACACAGACTGCTTGCTTTTCTCAGCAGTTCTTTGTTTTAGGACATTGTGTGGTATAGTTGGAAGGAACAGAAGTGTCTCTATTTCATAATATAAATCAAAGGAACAGAGATGCTACATTTTCATACAAGTTCCTGTACTTTAGATGTATTTCTTTCCTCTTGATGAGCTACATTTCTATGAAAATCCGTATCATATTAGAATACAGAAATTCTCAAAGCAACACAGCAGTTAGGAAATAATTTCAGTAGTTATAAAGATGTTTGGTATTACATTGCTGTATGTTATTAATTTTTTTCTTACATTTGAAAAGCTATACAGATTATTCCAAATAACTTCAGTTTGTTTCAGAGTTAAAATTTTGGAATCATTTGCATTTTGGAAATGATACATAGTAAATCAAGACAGTTACTCTTAGGAAAGAGATTAATTTTTGTATTAAGTGAACTGCTTAGTATTTATGGCTCAAGTCCATTGTGGGGTTCTGATTTAAATTTAGTTTTGACCACCAGCCCAGTTTTAGATCACACCCTTTAAACATACAAAGAAATAAAGTCACAAAGGCTTACAAGCAGAAAACTACTAATACTTTAAAGCAAATGAGATAGTGTACTCACAATAAGTCCATGAAAGGTAGCATTCACTTTTCCCATGTAAAAACATGAAAGAAATCTGGAATTTATCTTATCTGGTTCAGGTTTCTTGAGTTCCAGACTGTCCTACACTTTAAAGTATTTATTTCCTAAAGAAAGATATTATTGTATTTTCTGTCCTGCGAAGCTGCTGGTTTCTTCTGCAAAAAATAACCTCTACATCATTTGTCATTTCTTCCAAAAATGTTGCTACTCTTGCTTGAATACAAATTTTCTATATTGTCACTTTATCTAGAAATCAGTTTGCCCTGTTCTTCTTACTACCTTTTGTATTTTCCGCATTTGGAAAACATCCTACAATTTTCCCAGGGGAACCATCAGAAGAAATGCCAGTGTAGACAGGTATTCCTGCTGGAGTATAAGTCTAGTTTTGCCTCCATCACTGCAATTAGCGTTGGCAATAGAGCTGATTTTGCCAGTAGAAGTGGGCCAAATTATTTCACCTAAGTCCCTGTGCTCAGTATTTTCTTGTTGGCTGGGTGCCTTTGAAATCCTCTACAAAAACATGACGCTCAAAGACTTAAGTTCAAGTTTAACCTGAATTTGAACTAGAGCTTGTAATCTTTCAATGTTTTATACAGACTTCTTTTCCTGAAATGCTTTCTTTTCTAGTCATTCCCTAGTATTAGTTTAGTCGTTGCCTAACTGCATCACCCCCATGTTTTCCATACTTTTCAGAAAATACAATTAAAACTTGTTTTCTTTTATCATGGAGCAGCTGACTATTCCTTCAATTCCTGAAAAGCATCAGATACATTAATGAATGAAGTGGAAATTAGACGATTTTCTGCCTGCCCAGTCATTTTCGTTTTGGCTTTTAACTGTGCTTTAGGTTCTCTTTCTTGTAATCTTGAGAAGTCAAACTCTGCTCCAATACTTGTTTTTAATACTTCCAAACTATATAAAGAATGACTTGTTCTTCATACCAATACAAAGCCTTACCTCTATAACACTGGGAAAACAGTATAGTGATATAGCCAAGAAACTAAGAATAAGCATGTATCTTAATAGTTTTATTTGAGAAGAGGGTTGGTCTGCACTGCTTGTAAAGCACAAAATTATCTTCCATTTTGGGTTCATAATCTTCCTGCTCCCTTCCATAACTAATGCAAGTGGGATATTGAGAAATAAGTAAACAACACTAATGATAAAATATTTTGAGTTCAGTTCTTTTTCCATTACTGTGTGTAGTAATGTAAATTTTATTAATATTTGTTGTGTCTTACTATTTGTTAACTAAATTTGCAAACTGCTGTTATTGAAAATGAAGTCTGGTGCTGGGTCTGTACACAAGTGAAAGGATGTAACTGCAATATGTTTTTCTGTAAATAATTTTCCTTATTTTGTTGATGGCAGGGTTGTAAAATTGAAGTGACAACATTTCACATAGACTGATTGTGGGGAAGGGGGGATGCAAGACACTTAAACATGCAAGTGTGACATTTGGGTGTTATCTGCTTGAAATAAAACAGCAAATGTTGGCTGGGTTTTGTGGGGCTTTTTTATTTAATAGAGGTTTGGGGGGTTGCATCTGGGGTCTCCTGTTGCTTTGTATGTGTACTTTACCCATTCAAAATGTTTTCATGTAGAGTGCCTTCAGCCTGCAGGATCCATTACCGTTTCAATGGGTATCGACTTCTGTGATTCTACTCAGACAGCCAGTTTCCAGTTATGGTGAGTTGTTGGAGAGGGGGAGGGTAACTTTTTGTTCTCAGAGGCAAAAGTAGTGCGTATTGCAAGTTCACTTAGCAGTCACAGACTTGCTGTTTATTAAATATATTAAAAATTGAACAACAGTTCACAGTATGATCTACACCCAAGTTTTTAGAGAAATAAAACGTAATTAAGTGTTTGGTTTTACTCTTGCATGAATTATCATTTTTCTTTGGTCTTCCATTTTTTTAGTGCTTTCTTCTAAAAACACAGATCCAATGTTAAGCTAGGTTTGAAATCACATATAGAAGTTCAAAAACTGAGTTGTGTTTGGTAGCTCCTGTTTTTCCTGTGGTGTAAATGATACCAAGTAGACGCACTTAACTCCTCTTTCAATTTAGAATCGCCTCTCTGTTTCTGAGCTTTATTTTTATTTTTTCCCCCTCTTCCTGGGATTCTTCTTAATAACACCACCTTGAAGGAAGCAGTCAGGTCTGACTAGTTTGCTGGAGCGTTTTGTGTGTGTTCTTCCTTATAAGAAATCACAAATCAAAAAAGCACATAGTGTGAGCAATTTTACCACCTCGAGTGCTTATTATGGCTGTTTGTGATCTATGTGACATGACTGCGTGAAACCAACCCCAAAATTTGCTGGCCTAAGAAGCTTATTCCTTATGTTGCAGATTCTTTTAAACGATCAGAGAGAGAATGAAAACAAGTAACTGGCAGACCAACTAGATTTTGTCTTATATACTTGATTTATCCTTTTTATGCTCACTATTGGCACTTTCAAGATCCTCCTTTGTCTGAGTTCCTGTTGCATTCTAGGCTAGTAGGGAACCTGTTCACCCAGTGAGAAGTCTGATATTAACTACCATTTGAAACCAGGGAAAATTTACAGTAGCAGTGTCTAAACATCAGGAATCAACAGATGGGGGGAGTGCCTGGATAGGATTACATAGTCTTTGAAACTGTGCAAAGGCACTGAACAGATCTGCATGATTCTTTTTTTTTTAACATGTTTTGAAATGCTGGATCTTGGCATATTTTGTTGGAAGAAACACTACTTTCTATTTGCTGCACGAAAAAAAAAGGGTATTGAATAGATGTTCATATTGCTGCATTCCAGTTCAGGGAAAGCTCTTTGAGAAAGTCCTGTACTGTAGACGTTTTAGTGTACTACTAAGTATGGCTTGCACAACTTAGAAATTATTAATGATAGCAGGAAAATCTTAACAGATATGTATCCAAGTGACTGCAAAAGAGACACTTCTAAATAAAATTTGTTCCTGTGGCATGTCAGTTTTACTATTGACTTTTTTCCCTCAACTGCTCCTGCCTTTTCCTATACAATGGATGATCATGCATAGTCATTTTAAAGATACCTCCAGCAAGATGTCTGCATCATGTAGCTTATGTGCATCGCATTGTTGTAGCTGGTCTGTAGGCTGTTTGCTGAAATTTGGAAACAGCTTTGGACTGTTGCCTGATGCTAGGTTTGTTTGGAAAGGGAAGTTCCCTTTTAGGCAATGTAATTTCTTAATTGCTTCATAATGATAGGCTCTTTTTCCCTAAAAATGTTTTGGTGGAGGTTTTTTTTAATAAAATATGCTCAGTTTATTCAGCAGGAACATTTTTATTTAAATAGAACATGTAGTTTTCTTTCAAGTACATATTTTCAGTATACTAATGATTTGATTCCAAACTTAACACCATTTATTGCGAAGAATCTTAGTAGTGATGAGGATAAGCAATGTAGCATAACACATTGATTTTATGCAGATCATCACTTTTATGTTTTGGGAGGTCTGCTGTATTAGTGATATATAAAAACTGATTACTTTCTCCAACATTGCCTAGTAATTGTTTATTATTTTCCTATTAGACAAACAAGACAGATCAATATTCCTGAACACCGACCAGACTATGAGTAACATCACTGTATATAGATTTGCCTCAGACCTCAGCGGTGTATTCATTTTAATGATTTGGACAATGTGAGTCCAATGACAAAGCTCAAGCTAAGTTTAAAATTAAATTAAGAATAGGAATTGCTTACTTTGTTCCTTTTCTAATTGATAATGCCTTGCCTCTTTGACATTAGTTCTAAGAAAATAGTATAAAAATAGGTAAAATGTTCTTAGCGTTAAATTTGCTATTTTACTGTTAAAATATGTATTCTTCAAAATCTTACTGATGTTCAAAGTCATTGAACAAAAAATGGTGCAGTGTGATGTTTTGAGGGCAGTGTGTAAGGGAACTCAGCTACAGCCTTTTTCACTTGTCACATGCAAAAGGAAGAATGACTGGTAGAAGTTTGTCAAAAGGTATTTGAAATACTGCACACACAAAGGTGTCAATATTCTTGTATTTCCTGATAGCATATCTTTTTGAAAGTCGTTGTCGGCTATTTTGCATTTTTGTTAGAAGCATGGTTCAGCAGTGAAGTGTTCCTGATCATAATCATTTTCTGTACGTTGTTCTAGGAGGAGCACTTTGTCTTGCATCAAATGTAATTGATCCTGAAGCAGTGTAATCACAATTACTCACTTTCTTAATTGGCCTGCCCAAAATCAGAAAATGGAAACCGATCGGCAGTGTTTAAATCAATAACTTTGTAGTAAAGCTTGTGGGGGTAGAGAGATAGTGGTAATGGGTAGATCAATTGGTCTTAGATGCCAATCATGGACTGTGTGTTTTGCATAGCAAACACTACCTTCCTGCTTGGGGATGTGCTGTTGTACAAGTGGGTCAATAAATACAAACTGTATAAAGAAAAAACCTAACGTGAGTAATAAAATATTTAGATCTCTTTCTCTCTGAATTTGTGATACAAATCAAGGACAGTGAAGGAGAAACTGCATTGTAGGTTTGAAGGTCTGAGCTTTGAAAGACTTCCCTCATAAATAACACTTTTATTAAGCAAAGCTTATCAGGATCTCACATCTAATTAAAAAGAGGTGAAATGCCGTATCTTGAAAACTGTGCTAAATGCATTTGTTTAGTAGGTGTACTAAGATGCTCACAGTATGTACCTGTAAGGACAACATCTCTTCAGTGCTATTTTTCTTGTGCTGTCTCCTTGCAGAGGCACGCTACTTCAGCCACACTGGTGTTCTGCACAATAATGCTTCTCAAGCAGAAAGTTAAAGAGGAATAAATGGAAGAACTTAGTCTTTCAAGATTTTTGTGTTGCTGTTTCTTTTTGCATTGCTCTGTTTGGATTCTGCAAGCAGTATATACACAGCTTAGAAGCAATTTGTTATTGACCAACTCATATGCAAAGTAGCCTGGTGCTTATTGAATCCTAGGTAAGCATTACTATATTCACCACCCCAGTAAGAGACCTCAGCATTTGCGAGGCATCAGTGATCAGACTGTCTTCAGTACTCTACTCACTGTGGAATATTTTTTTTCCTTGTCAGATTTTATGTATTTCCACTTCAGCATGTTTTCCTTTGAATCCTTGAGCTCCTAGTGATCACCATCTTCACAATCCTACTACTGTCTCTTATTTTATCTTTATTATCTTGCATGCCTTTAGTGTCAATATATTCTCAGATACTTCTCACATATTACCAGTTTCGTTAAATGTCTGAGCAAAGGTTTGGGAGTTTTGCCACATCAGAATTTCGTCCTTGGATCCTTGAAGGCATTTGTATCCCTAGAGGAGAAACACAAGGAATGTTACAGACACGGGGTTACAACATATATGTGCCCTTATCCTGCTCAGTGTACATGTATTTAGAGTTTTGGATTCCTGTCTGCATTTGTAAAACCCGGTTGGTAAATCTCTAGCTTCTTTTAGGCAAGTGACTAAAGGTGAAGAGGAGATGTTTTCTTTGCAACATGGAGTGCTGGAGAAGGAAGCCTGTCCTTTCTTTTATCCCCTCTTTTCAAATTCTCATAGCTCTGCCCAAGGCTGTAAAAGAGCCACAGCTTTGCATATACAATTAAAGAGACCCTGCTTTCTTCGCCCTGTTCTTTTAAAAATATGAGGATGTTGCGTAGTTCTTTTTGAAACAATTTGGCAAAAGGAACTTGTCCATGCCATGCATCTCTTCCCGTAGTTTTCTCAAGGTTTAGGTGCAAAGAGTACAGTCCGAGCTCCAGAGAAGAAAGAGAAATGGAATGAAAACAATAACTTCCATGCCTTCCATTCTTGCTCAGAATAATGAACTTATGGGAAAATAGTGTAACATGTGACAGGTTTTTATAAGCAGGCACTGGTTACCTTATATCAGCATTTCCTGTATCCCAGCGTTACTGGAAGAGCTGGGAGCCTGTACGTAAAATAACAGATTCATTTACATTGGAGAAGACCTTTAAGTCCAACTGTTAGCCTAGCGCTGCCAAATCCACCACTAAATCATGTCCCCCACATCTACATGTTTCTTTAATACCTCCAGAGATGATAACTCAGTCACTTCTCTGGGCAGCCTGTTTTAGTCCTTGACATACATACTCTTCTAATGTTGTTATAGTGGTAGAAAAGAAACCTGTCTCGCAGCTCATCTGCCCTGGACTGTATAAAGAGAGCATCTTGCTGATTATTCCAGAAGAAGTTGGTGTAGCAGGAAGAGTACAGCATTTTCTAAAATAAATTCCATGAATGAGATTTGGAAATGCTGTTCAATATGCTGTCTGCAGGTTCTACCTACTGTAACAGCTTTTGGTCTAAATTCTGTTTTCCAAGAAAGAGGTTGGGGTTGTTTTTTCACAGCATGAAATTCTCTTACCTCACTCTCTGCATTGATATAGTAATCTTCCCAAGCAGAACTTCTACCTGCAAAGAGAAAGAAATGGAGATCAGTTGAGTAGCAGTCAGTATTTGTACTGAGTGCAAGCTTCCATTCAGGTGTACATACTTACACAAAAACGCCTGGTTAAAATTATGTAGTAGAATATGTTATGGAATATATGTTGTAGAATATATTATGGAATATACTAAAAGCTTATGTTAGAGATGCAGGATTGTCTTCACATCACTGGTATTTTCACTCGTTTCTTACTGTTTCCTTCCCTAGTGCGTTGTCAGCAGATCACTAAGTTGTTTACAGATGTTGGATATTAAGACAAGCAATCTGGTACTCTTTACTTCATTACTCTAAAGTAGTCAGTTGGCCCAGTTCCAGAAAGCAAATATATCGAGATAAATAACTGACCTGGAGAAAGCAGGGCTGGGCATGAACTACTAATTTCACTTCTTCTATTACCATGGCTTTTTTTCTTGTAATAGCAGGGTGTCGTCTTTTCCTCTCCAGCAAACCTATAAGCAAAGTCTCCTATACTTCTCCATTCCATATTTTACAGTAATGTAGGGAACTGATCTTACTCTTTTGTTCTTTTTTTCATCATCTGTGGAGATTTTTTGAATACAAGACAAAAATAGTGAGCTGGTTTTGAATAGATAGATTCTGGGTCATGCAGCTACTAGGAGTGAAACAAAAAATGGTGACAGGAAGAACATTCCTCAGACTCTTAGTAAACTAATTTTTTTTTTAAAGCTTTGAAAATTAAGACTTTAAAGACAGTGATCATGGAGTCTTACAATAAATTATTTACAAGTGATAATATAATTTGTATTATTTTTAAAGAAGATGTTGCCATTGATTGTCCTCAAATCTTTTGTTATGGCAGAGAATTTCTTTCCCCAGAGCCCTTTGGAGCCAATCCTTTGAAAAAATTTGATGGAAGTGAGAGGGAGGAAGGAAAATGAACACTAGTTTCAAATGACAGGTCCTAGCCAGAGCCACATGATAGCTGTAGCCATCTGAAGAAGAGCTAAATCTGTGCACTTCTAAAAGATTGAATGTTAGTCTTGCAGCATTATTTGTGACAGAGATAGCATGTCTCCCCATGTTCCTGTTGGGAGCATTATCTCCTCTTATTTGTTCATCTTAGTTGAGTACCTCAGAAGATAAATTCATGTGATCTTGGGAATTGCATCATGGAAGTGGTGTAAGTCTTTTAAAAAGATAGTGTGTACAGTAACAGTTATTAAGGCAACAGTAAGAGTAATGATGTTGAATACTTGCCCCTAAGTTTGGAATTAAATACAAAACAGATTTTGCAAACTAGTGATGAGGTAGTGTTCTTGGACATCCCTATTTGTTTGATACTTAGAGAGTTTCCTTCTGCAGACCTCTCATGGAGCATACGTACTTCACTAAGGATGTAAGTTGTCTGTTCTACTTGCTAATAGCAGAAAACGCAGTCTTTAATTTTTGAAATCTAAAACAAGTTAGAAACTGGGCTGGGAAGCTTGATCTTCCCGACAACAATGACAGCAACATGACCTGAGAGATGCTTCAGTACAGCTTGAACCAATTGTCTGCTAGATTCTTAAATGGTAACCTTAATACTTCAAACCCTTCCTGCAGGGTTAGTTTTTTTAAATATAATTTATACTAATTATAGTATTTAAAGTATATGTAAGTTAAATACTGGAATTTAGCTTACTGTGTATTGGGGGAAATTATGCAATTGTACTGCAAAGCACAGTTTCATTACTAAACTTACCCATTAGATGGCTGATGAAATCTTCATCTTTGGAGATACTCGAAGCTCAAACGGACAAGGCCCTGTGTGATATGAACTAAGATAGACCTGGGTTAAGCAGGGACTAGGACCACTTGCCCCTTCTGACTTGGAAGTGTTCTGTGGTTCTAAGGAACTATGAAATCACTTTTGTTAGATTAAATATTGCCAGATCTCTAATAAAAAGATGAAAGAGATGCAGATCAATAAATAAAAGCTGTAAATTTAGGCTGGAAGTATGTGACAGAGTGATAAAAGGAAGGATGATTTTCTCTGCCTGAAAAATAAATTTAGTGAAGTACACTGAAATTAAAGTAATGCAAAGTAAACCAGATGCTGGCTAAAGTGAAATTAAGAATAAAGTGGTTTTGAAGACCAACTAGCAATCAGAATTTCTGCTTGCAGACTACGAAGAGTTCATGGTTTATCAAAGAGTATCTAATAGCTTTTTAATCACATGGGGAAAGGGAAGTGGAATGTTTGTTAACAGCAGAGGTGTCAAGTGGTCCTCTCCCAGCCATATAAAATCCAAGCTATGCTCACGCTTTTGTTGTGAAAAGGTTGTTTTAAGTATTTCAAAGCACTCTAATAATTGACATTACATGTTGAATTTATGTACAAATGTTATGTCCAGTGAATGTAGGCCATGAATCATTGTAAACAGATCTGGTTTACATTGAATTATATAGTGCACATCTTGCTTAAATATTAAAAATAACATTGGTTGAATGAACAGTTGAAATTTTTTGTTACATAGTTCAGGTAGTACATATAAACAGCAAAAAGTTATGAGGCAGTTGATTAAAGATCCATCCTTAAGTTCTTACCCTGGTGGAGTTGTTAGTAAGTTTTCAAAGGAAAAAATAAAGAAAAAACAACTACTTTCTTACTTTACAGTGCAGTCAATCAGGCCAGTCAGCGAAACAATCCTTATTCTTTTAGTGTGCTAATGACTCTAGAGTTGGATGGTTTTTAAAGTAGTATAGGAAAAGAGAGAATTTGTAAGATAAGCAATTTTTCAAAAGCAGCATTTCATAAATGGCTCTCTGTAAAGGAAATACCGACCAGGTTGAAGATACTATATTTACTAAATAATAATATTCAACAAAGTTAGCATTAATGCTGCATTTTGTTTGAAAACCCCATACTTGAGATGACATTCATAAGCGTAATTATAACACTTTAGAAGTCAGAAAGTAATAATGTTCTTGTTCTTAAGCATTTGCTGGTGAAATTGTGTAATTATGGTAAGGATTAAAAGTTTTAGTAATGGGACCATGAAATGCTTCCCTGATTTCATGTGGTTTATCTTGCATCTTTAGGAGGGAGACGCATATTCTTTCAATATTATTGATCTTGTGCTGTTTTTTCCATCAGTCTGTATTACTTCAGAATGTTGACATGGCAGTTGCAAAAAATCAGTAACAAAAGTTTGAGGTTAATTTAAATACCATGGATATTAATTGATGAAATGTATTTTCCATTCAAATGATTGTGTCATTATATTCAAGTAAGATATCTGATGCCTATCAGCAACCAATATGTATTAAATATTTGGTGCATCAGGGAAAAAAAAAAGTTATCTTCTAAAACTTTGTCATGCCTCAAAGCATTAACAAAGATTTTGACTGGGTGTACGGATCCTGAATTACTACACAGATCCCTTACACTATAGTTAGTCAAACATAGCAGAGAGAACATACCTTGAGTTTCTGTAGACTTGGAGAACACCGAGACAAGATAGTTGGAAACTCATAGCATTGAATATTTAGGGAGACTAAGTTCACTGTATGGTATTTAGTTCTTAAGGAGGAATCTTTGCATTTGATGCTAGTTAGTTATTCCTGGTAGTAATTTTTTGACTCTCTGTTATTATGAAAACTGCCTCAAATTATGTGATTTTTGCAGTGTGCTTTACCATCAACCAGTATGCTCTGTGGTTCTGTTTAAATATACAAAATGTTGCAAAAATGAAATTATTAAAGATAGTTCTTTTTAATCCCAAATTTATTGGGGTTTTTTTTGAGGAGACAATAATAATCCTTTTTGTCTAAAATAATACCTTTCTTATGTTTAGCCCTATTTCTGGGACAGTGGTTGCTGATGACAAAATATGTAAATAACATTTCTTTTAAAGAAATTGTAGGATTTTCCTTTGCCAGCATTTAGTTTGAGTGTGATATCAGCCTTATGATATGAGTAAAAGTTACATTCTCAGAAATACGAGAGCATTTATACTGTATTGATAATTGCATTTGTACTGGAGAAAATGGGTCAGCTTTACTGATGTATAGAAAATAGCAGGTTTTTGGATTAACAAGGTAGAAATCATGAAGGTAGGTCTTATTTTGTTTATAGATTTTGTAGTAAATTTGGTGCTGATACGTATATATTAATCTGTGTTGAAGCACTTGGTTGAATCTCTGTAATTTCTCTTTTCCCAGCACAAAGGATGATCATTTCAGTGTTAACATTCAGCCCCCCGTTGGAGAACTGCTTTTGCCTGTCACTATGTCAGAGAAAGACTTCAAGAAGGAGCAAGGTGAGAAATATTTCAGCAGCTTCAAATAAATGTGTTTGGATGAGGACTGTGTGCCTTTCAGTTTCTAAGCCCAGAGCAAGTGCTTCCAGTGTAGCTGTTTGTGTTAGTCTGTTAGCACTCAGTCTCGTACTAATTTTAAGGTACCCTAAAAAGGATGTGCAGTGGAACTTGACAGCCTTTCAGTGTGCCTTAAAAAGCACAAAGCCCACCCTTTAACCTGAAAATGTCGTTTGGCGCAGAGTTTTGGCTTCCTATCATGTGAATGTCTTTTCTACTAGCAGTAAAGCACAAAGTTGAAACCTCAGCTCAAGGAAACCAAATGCACATTGGTACAGTATCTGTCTTTACTAGTCTTGATTCCAATGCTACTACTTTTAAATACTGTTAGCATACCTTTTTTCCCCAGCTTCTTTGAAGATTCTTTTAATCTTTTTCCTTTCAAAAACGTAATACAAAAAGAATTGTCGCCTTTTAGAAAGGTGACATCTTTTATATACTTTTGCATTCTTCTAATCTCACATCTTTTAAAGAATGTTGTCTTTGATGCTGGTCCAAACACAAACCTCCGTGTGAGCTTTTAGTGTCTTTGATATTGTTTACAAAATAATTAGGGCAGATTGTGCCTAGCTTTAACCATGTATTAAATGGGACAATCTGTACCCTTAATTTGGATATGATTCCTGGACATTTTAAAATATAAACTATTACAGTTTTGATGCATTCAAATATAATATTATTTACTCATCTATCTTGATGTATGGGGATTTACATGTGTAAATCTCTTCACATTGAGATGAGAATATATACCCATGGGATCCTGTCTCATTCCAGTGTAAGGCTCAGAAACTCAGTATATCCATCAAGCAGTCAAGAACACGAATGAGTAATGCTGTGCATTATTAATTATTGCTTTTGAGCGTTTCTTGCTTTTGTATTTTTAGATGATTAAGTAAGTAGATTAAATATTGCTTAGATCATTTTCAGTTAAGCTTATGGTTGCAGTGGAAAGTTAGGATTGTGCTTTGTTTTCTTAACCAATTGACACTTATTTGCTGTTCTTACCCTTTGCTGGCTAAAGCCTGCCTCTCTGCTTTATACCTGCTCAGCAAACCAAGGTGAGTGATTGAATGAGGCTGTGGCACATTTATTTTAAACCGTCCCCTTCTAAAAATTGTAGCTGCTGTTGTAGTGAAGGGAAGGCAGGTTACTGTGCTTCTTTCCCCTCCCCCCCCCGTTTTTATATTTGCTTGCTTTGTGATATTTTGATAGTTTTTGTATGTTTTACTGTGACTGAGGGCTTTTTTTCCTCCTGACTGGCCATACAGAACCACGAGCACATAGAAGTGTACTTGGAGAATAGCTGTAGTCCTCTGTGGAGTTGTTGCCAAAATTCCTTTTTCTTCTGCCATTTTACTTCTATGGTTGTTGATTATTTGTCTGAATAAATCTGGCAGCTGTTTGCTATGTTTAATAGAGCAGAAAGGCTACTCTGAATAAAGCTATTTGAAAATTTGTTTATATGAAGTATTTGTAAATCCATGAAGGTCTCTTGGCATTTCTGTATCGCGCTCTCTGTCTTCCTGAATTCATTCTTTGATGCAGGACTTGATGCCGGCAAATTTACCACAGGTTTAAAAACCTTTTCTATTGCATATTTTTTCTTATACATATCAGCTGTTACGGAATATTCATGGTAATAGAGGTCTCAGCTCTAAATTTTACATAAGTATTTATTACAAAGATGTAGGAGCAGCTAGCATTTGGGGAGAATTACTATTTGATCTTGCTAAATGAAAAATCCAAATTACAATAATAAATGCAGTGCAATTTAGAAGTTGGTATATATTATTCTATTTTGTGTTTAACTTCGATTTGTCTGCATTCTCCAAATGAATCTGATTTATATAGCTTGTTTTTCACTTGTCATGCTTTTTCTTTTTCCTTTTTTTTGTTTTTGGACATAAGATGTTTCAAGTCTTGTACATGGAGATGCCTTATTTTATTTGCAACCAAAACAAATAGGTAAAAAATAGTGAAGGAGTGAAGGGAAAATTAGAAATGCAAGATTATATTGGGGGAGAATGAGAATATGTATGGGTTTTAAGGATTTTTACATCTAAATTGCATGTGTAACGTAATAAGAATGCTAAAGAGGAAATAGCCGGTATTATACTGCTATGTAGATGACAATTCATTGCTACACCTCTTTACTCAATTACACTCTGCTGTTTTGCATTGTCTGTTACATTTGTATATGTCCATTTTCTTCCTGATGACATAAGGAGAGGGAAACAGACAGGTTATTGAATATTCATGTTATCTAGTGGTAGTGGCAGCACCTCGAAAGCTGGTTTTATCCACATGCTGCACATGATACGCTTAGCCTTGCTACACTGTCCTCCCTTCCCTTCCTTTCCCTCCGGAGCTGGGGAATCCTCTGGTGAGGGAATTCCCCAGGGCAGCAGCTGAACTAGCAGCTGATGTGATTGACCGTTTGGAAGCAGTGGATAAAAATGGTATTGCCAAACTACTCGTTAGCTTTCTGGTTGAATATTTTTAACTTATCTTCAGGTCTGAGGATTTTATACTCTGCTTTCACATCCCCATGTAAAGTCCCATTTCTGCAGCAAGAATTCAGCATGAGTTGGACATGCACTGTTGGGATCTCTGTATCTAAATTTTTACTTGTCTGCTGCTTTTAGTAATAAGTAGCTAAGATCCCCTTGCCTCATTTAAAAACAGGACTACTCTGGTGGCTAACATACCATGTTACCTGCTAGTGTAATTTTTCCAATTTAATTTCCTTTTATTATTAAAAATGTGTACAGTTATTTCATTGTATCAGTTAGTTAACCCAGATTAATTGCTGCTCTGTGTTCTGACTAGAGTTTTCTTAGATTCTCATGTTTCAGGCAATATTAAATGTGGCATGCATTTGTTGTAGCTGGACATTAATCAGAATTTTTATGATGGTGTTTTTAAAATCACCAGTTAAAATTACTTTAATTATAAATACTTCTCTCTTTTTTTTTTCTCCCCTACAGACATGGTTTTAAATAATTCTATCACTTATTTTAAAAGTGTACGCCTGATTCCCATTTAAAAAAAAATCCAAACAAAAAAACCAAACACCTTGGTTAAGTAAACAAATTGTTTACCTAATTTTATTAAGATTTATATATCCAAATTGTCTTCCTAACAAGCAAGATGCTAATTCTTTAAATGGTTGGACATTTACTATTTTCTGGCCCTTGACTACCACGAGCAATCATATTTGATGCCCCTTAATTAGAGCACCCTTTTTTCTTTCCAGGTTCTTTTCCACCTCAGCAATCGAGACAATACATTTGCTTACCATGCTGCTCTCCTAAGTGTTCTTTTGCATGTAAATTAATCTTGATTCAGTTTACACTGTCATGCTGAGTGGTACAAATTGCCTATAACAATAAAACAGCATGAGTTAAAAATAAAGGGGGGTGAAAAGGCAGATTGAATGTGTGCCTTACTTGATAGGATGTTACTTTGCTTTATGCCAATACATTAGTCGACGATAATGAATCTTCTGTTCTGAAAAGCATGGTTTAGTTGATTTTTTTAATTTTACTTCAATGGAGCAGTACCTTGTCTTTTATAGAACAAGTTAGACAAACCATTAATGACAAGAGTGTTAAGGTTAAATATGAAGCAATGCATTCACTTCTCTGAGTGCTATCCATCTTTCCATTTACAGGAGCTTGACAAAAGTACTGGCTTTGTACAACATTTCCTTTAATTACATGCTGCGGGAAACAGGCTTTTAACATAAACATAGTTGCATTCATTTATTCAGCATTTGCTCTTCAATAGAGCTTAATGGAGAAGGTTTAAATCCTAAATGAGTACACACATCTCTCAGCAGTGTTATGTCAGTCCCTGTGCTCTGCTTAAAAGCAGTTTTAGTCTGCATATGTAGTTTTTAAAGCTTTTGCCTAATAGTGAAGTTAAACAATTTGAAACGGAATGTTCTATTCCCAAGATAAAGCTGATTTTTATAGAAGTTGTATGCTTATTTTTGTTCTCTTCAAGAGCAGATCATGTTCAAAAATATCCTATTATTTACTTATGAGCCATTCCAGTTTTACTTTGGTATTTCTTACTTTGTGACAGCAGCTAATGCACATTCTGGTGCATTAAAATGTTGGATTTTTTTTTTTAATTGGTCTATTAAGCATCTTAGTGCCATTTGTTCTGGGATAGAACTGTATGTGCAGTCCTAAAATATTAGCCCTTAGAGATATTTGCATTGTTTTCATGGTTAGCGTTACTATGGATTTCAGATTCTTCATATTTCTGCCTAAAGTACTGCACTCCGTTGTTTGTCTGGCTTTTCAGTTTCTGAGCATAGTGTAAAAGTACATGCAGAATTTAAAAGTGTTATAGGTACTGCTGGTTTTTAATCAACACGACTCTCTGGCAATGAACAATGGAAGTTCATAGGACAGAAAAGTGGGATTTTTTTGTTAAAATTACCTTGAATAACATTTCCTTCTTCACTTTCTTTTGTCACATGTTTGGATATAATCTTGACATTTCTGTTCCATTTCATCATGATACTAAAATTATTTAATCAAATAGTTTATCGTGACATTTTAGAGACATGGATACTAACTGAATTTCCTCGTTTCTAATGTGCCTTCATGAACTAAATTGAACCAGTGACTACTATCTGAATTTCAAGATTATTTTTAGCAGTTGGATATGAAATTATAATTAAATGCAGTGGTCTTATAATTGAAAGATTAGATGATGCCTTTTATATGTTCTTACTTTTCCAAATCAGTCTTACTTAGTTTTTAATTTCTGCGTTTACATTCTTCTTCGAGTTATTCTTTGTGTGAAAAAGAACCATCTTGGTTTAACAATTGCATTCATATCACACATATCATTGTTCAGTTATTAGTCATTTGTTTCTAATAGTAGGGCATCGCAAGTAATACATGAAACTAATGTAATTATGTAATTTTTTATAAATCTTTTTCTCAGTGAATGATTTAACTTTTATGCAAATGTGGGTTTTTTGTTTAGAAGTCCTTTATTTGGGTTGTTACGCTTAATAAGTGAGTAAATCCTAAGGTATTCATAATGAAATACGTACATGTTTCAGGGATGCTGACAGGAATGAATGAGACATCTGCTACGATCGCTGTTGCTCCGCAGAACTCTACTAGACTTGTAATAGTTGAGAGAGTAGTGAAGGCAGCAAACCTGGGCGTAGTCCCTTCTGGTCAAGATAACATACACAGGTAAGATTATGTGTCGTTCATAGTGGAACTGTCTTTTAATATGAATTTTTTTGTTCAAAATTTTTCTTATAATATTACAGAGGATTCTATTATCCACATCTTTAATGCATAAGCTACCCAATTACACTGTAATGTAGAATCCTAAGCCAAAATTAACTTAGAGCCTAAGTGCTCCTCAGTTCTTTATTTTTCATATGTATAGAACAATGAAATATCTAGTCTTTACTGTACAAAGTTAGGGGTAGTTGTCCTTTCCTGGTTTTTGTTCAAAGGGAAAAGACATCCTTTTATAGCATAGTACTTTCAAGACTGACTATCTATATATCTTTTTTACTTTTGCATCTGTTTTCAAAAATGGCCTTATTCAGGTTTATCATCTGTGATAAGCAGCTTGTTTTTTCCACATTCTTTTTTGACCTGTGACATCCAGCTAGTTAAACCTAGAACCCACTTATCTTTCACTTAGATTAAGATCTTTTTAAAGGCAGGTTGAATATTAAATTTAGCGTTTCCTTACCCTTCCTTTATATATGCGAGGAAAAACAGTCATCAGCCAAGAAAGTCATTGGCCCTTTCTAAATTACAAGTTTTACTGTAGATCAGTCAGTTCCATCCAAAAGCAGTGGTACAGAATGACAGTGGAATTGATATGATTGTTGGTTAATGACAGCTTTTCAGGTGATTGACTCAAAATACTTAGTACCATGAATGTGTATGGCTTCTTACTTGTGTCAAGAACAAACACAAAATTTGCCATATGGGAAAAACTGAGTGGACACAAATAACAACTGCAAGATGTTAACCTTGTCTTAGAATAAGAAAATGCATATGTCTCTCCTGGAATCTCCAAAAAGAGAGTGAATTACCTCTTTAGCATCCCTGAATTTTGCTATTTCAGTAACAGTGAACTCTCTTCTTTTGAAGGAAAGAACAATGTTTTACTTTGAAATATTGCTGAGTGGGTTGTTTGGAATAGTGAGAATCCTGTAGCCTACACAGGACTAATAATCTGATATTTCTTTTTGTTGGATTTAGTCTTTTTTGCATTGCAGGGCATTTATATTGCATTGCATTAACATTAACCCAGCTGGATTTTCCTATGTATTTGATACGGTCAATGATAAAATTCTGTTTAACCATAAAAACATGGTACAGCTAGTGCAATTGCACTGAAATGATTGTCACTATTGACACCTGCTCCTCCATGAAAGAGTCCTCATTTGTTGCATCCCTGAGGGATCTATACAGCCTGCGTTATCAACATCAATTCAAAGACTAGGTGAGAGTGTCAATCAAGAGACTGAAGTGTCTGCAGTATACAGGTGTTCTCCATCTTTACCCTAACCATTGCATGAGACTTATGCATAGGGATGGATTGTTTGGTGACTGAGTTCCAAAAAGGCTCCCTAAAATAATAGCTTAGTTCTCAGCTCAGCCACAGGTTTCCTGATGGTAGCTAAGTTTCTATTTTGATCTTGCTTTCTTTTGCTCTTTTTTTTTTTTTAAGGAGGTTTTCCACAGAACAGTCTATGACCAAGAGTAAATCCTCCTTCAGAGACAGTGGTTGAAGGCATGTTCTGGTTGGCCTGAAGTTTAGTGAGTGCTTTAAAGCATTCTGAAATGTTTTAGTTTATTCCAAATAGAATTATTGAGACTGCCACACTAGCTACCAAATAGTTTGCATTTATAACATCATTGGCGGGGGGGGGGGGGGGGGGGGGGAAATGTTTATAACAACTTAAATGGCCTACCAGAAATGCCCAGCAATGATAAGCATTTAGAAAATAGCCCTTCATTTGCTTCACTGTTAAGTAGCTGGAGTTCACGGATACTATGTAATCATAATTGCACCTAGTTTTTACTGAGAACAGAAATGGAAATATTAACTAATTGATACCATGATGAACCTGTTCATCTTTTAAATAGCACTACATTATCATTAAAGTAAACTCTAGGTTTAGATGAATGACTATTTGAGATAGAGATTAGATAATGAATACTTTCAAATACTGAAACAAATTGCTAAAATATGTGTACATACAATGTATAAATACATTTGGATTAAATCAACTATCATGAGAGTAAACCAAAATGGAGTCTTTTCTTGCAAAATCTTAGAAGCGAGCCATGTTTTATTTCAGTGACACACACACTATTTCAGGATGATGAAATACACAGTCACCTTTTACCTTGACAAAGCAGTTACAGATTCAATAGAAATACATTTAAAGTATTATTTTTCTTTTTCTGTAGTATTGTTGTTTGTCTTGTTTGTTTTATTGGAAGTTATATTTGAATGGAAAAAAGAACTTGTTTCAGCTCATCATGCTATTCTGTGAGGACTGCTCGAGTTCACTTCTTGGAAGAGCTTAGTACATCCCCTTTTACACGGGAAAGGAAATACTATTTTTAAACTGATGTTCTGCACTGTGCAGCATGAATTATATTAACCTCTTAGTTGGTTATCCCCAACTTGAGTATTACTACTTAATGATGGCTAATGCCAAGAAATTTATATTGCCTGGTAATGCAATATACTCATTCAAAGTGAAAGGGTATAGCTTAATACAAGTGTATCTAATGGACATGAACAGGTCCATGTTTCTTGGGATTATTTTTTTTTTTTCAGTCTAAGCATATTTGGAATCAGGACAAAGATGTCATGCTGCTGAGACCCAATTGGTGCTCCTTAAATTGATAGTCCTATTTAGGATTGTATTCTTCCACCAAGTAAAACCATGTAGAGCAAATATAATGTAGATTTGAAAATAAATACTTGAAACAAATATCAACAGAATAGCATGTAGTCACCAATGAAAAAGGAAATAAATATAAACCTGTCAAATGCATCAACTATATCTATCCATATCTCACTGTGTAGTAACACTCTTAGGTGCACTTTTTTTTCTCTTTGCCATCTACTGAATTTTTATATTGACTTGAAATATAATAATTTAGTTGTTAACTAGTGTAGAACAAAATGCATGACAATGCAGTTAATTCTAATCTAAACTCTCTTTTCTGACCTGTTTTATTTGAAGTGATAGCTGCAAAATTTTGAACTCCATAGCCAACATTTGTATCAGGTTGCAAAGGTGCATATTTGCATTAATATATTTGCAAAATAAATGTATGTACTATTTTACTTAAGTGTAGTTACCTGTTCCTTAAATGAGTGTATACAAGCTATTAGATTACAGGGCCTTTTAAGGCTGCATATAATCCATATTCACGTTCTTAATAAGATGTGTCTGTTTTATGTATGGATCACTCTTTTCTGATCAAGGGGAAATATTATTTAAATGTGAAAGGCTTCAACTTAAAAGAACGTGAAGTGCATGTCAAAATAAATTTTATTTTTCGAGCAGGAAATACAAAGTCTCCTTAAATACAAAAATCTCAGGAAAAAATAGAATATTTTTCTTAAAATTTTCTTTCAGTATTGTTGCAGTATAGTTCTTTAAATATTCTGAGAACTGCTTGTTAAAAATATTTTAAGAGAGAAGCTTTGGAAGTGGGTTCAGGAGCACATAGATGTTGACAAAGTGATTTCGGAATTAATCAGCTAAGATACTGAGCTTCTATTTTATGATTCATTTTAATATTTAAAGACAAAAGCATTTAAGGAAAAGTATTTGTTCCTGCAGGGAATTAAATTGGCCTGAATAACTTCATTTAAGTACTGAGTACTTTTCATTTGACATGTGGCTACTGTTTGTTGTCAGTGGGGAAAGTCTACCAGGAATTTTTCCATCTTCAAGAGAAGAAGGTACATAATTGAGGATATTTATTCCTACAAAGCTGATTCTTCTACAGACCATCATTTCAGCTCCCTGTCTCTACCTGGGCAGTAATGTTCATTGGTTCTTACATGAAAAATAAATTCTTGACTCTTCCCTTCTATTTCAAAATGTGATGACATGAAGACAATATTCAGCTCGAGTGTTTTAATAATTTTCTTTTTAACTAACATCAGCCTTATTTATCCAGAAATGCTCTTCATGCTAGTGTTAATTCCAAGATTTCTTGCCTATTCCCCTCCGGTCTCTTTTATTCATTTTCAGCTCCATAACCTCCTAAGAGGATTTGTATTCTTCATTTACTTCACTCTGAATATAGCAAAAGACAACAGATGGGGATGGAATGAAAAGACTAGTTGCAGACTTTAATCTTAGAAAGACTTGAATGTGCTTATAATCCTCATGAAAGTGTCAAAATATTGTCTACTGTTACATAAGGTCCTTTGCGTAAAGGAGAGGTGTTTCAGGGTAAATTGGCTTAGAAGGAAAATAATGGAAATACACATAGAAAGCATTTATTTCCACTACCTACAAAATATGGTGCAAAAGCTTTTGATGTGTAGCAGTAGCATACAGCAGAAAAGTCAGTTCAGAGCTGGGCTTCTTCATTCTTTCTCTTTGTTTTATGCTTGTGTGATTCCATTGACGTCAGAATATAATGTGTAATGGGATGGAGAATCAGGCCATCTTGAGCTGCCTTCTTCTGTGCCTTCCACTTCCCAGAGCATTTCTTAAAGAGGATGCATTGTATTCTGGTAGATGATTTCCCTCAGTGACCATGGCTCTACAAAGTGATGCAACGCAGAGCATCTCTTCCACATTTTTCATTCTTGAAGACTTAACTTGCACATTGCCCAGTCAATCAGTGAGATAAAAGTCTGAACCCATCAGGGTGGGTATAAAGAACTGATTTTAGTCAACCTCAACATATTTAATAGTCTGTTCAACTGTTGCTGCTCTTGTATTTTAGATGGAATCCACAATTCATAACAGGAAACAGTTGGATTAGAAAGTGGGCATGGTCTCATCTACATCTCTGTATTCTGCAGTTAATCAGAATGGCCTAAACCGTTGACCAGCATTCTTAAGACACGACAGCAACAATTTCAACCCTCTAATTTGAGATGCTCTAGTCTGTAATTTCAACAAGCCAGTTTGAGCTTTTGGAGAAAAACAAACCTCATCTTCTTGCAGTGCTGAAGCCTCAATTTGTTTCAGAGCAGCCATTTCGCATTTTGAAAGAATTACTTTAATATTCTTCTCTATTACTATCATGAAAGTGGTCATTTTAATAGCCATATCTTCTTTCTAGAGATCATCAGAACTTTGACACACAGGGTTCTCATTTCCTAGTGGGTTATCATAGTAGACACCAGAATTAACAGCAGACAAGCAGGGTTTTGAAAAGAAGCACAAAACTTCTTGCTGGGGCAGGTCTAACTAGCTCAAGCACAGCATTGCATGCACTGATTATGCTGCTTCTGGGACCTGCGTTTTTAAGGACACTTGACTGCACTGTCTAGATATACTGGTCTTAGAGCTTGCTGTATGTAGTACATCAGAGTTTAGTATACGCGTGACCTACATGATTTTGTGAATAAGCAAGTATTGAAAACAAGATGCAAAATATCTTCTGCCTGTCTTTTAGAGGCTGGCATTATTATCTTTCAGCAAAATAAAAAACTTACTGTGTGAATCATGTAATATGGCAGTAAACAGACTGCAATGGGTGACCATTGAAATCTTGAAGTACATAAACAGCTAGACTCAATGTAGAAACTTGCATTAAATGCCCCAGAAATAGAAATCCAAGAATCAACACTTGTTTTTTACTAGCCTTTATTCCCCACCCCATGCATCAGCCTGACAGGCTGGTTGTATTCACCCCTTTTTATCATTTTGCAACCTGTCATGTCCCATTTATGGTATATTGGCAGACTGATTCTCAAAGGAAAGAGGGGTTTGTTTACAGACAATTCTGATTATCAGAGAATGGCATGCTTAGTAATCAGTTATCCCCATATGTTTTTAATCCAGCATGATTGAATGTGGGGAGAAAAGGTATGTGATTGGGCATAAGTAGGTAGGTTTGTGTTGAATAAAACCTCACTTAAAGGGTACACATAGAATATTTCTGACTGTATGTCATCTTCCACTTTATACTATATTTGGAAGAATTCTCAGAAAGTTGGTGATCAGACCCCATTATTTTATCATAACTAACAACTGCATCCCCTTCCAGCATGTCAGGAAAGAGGGGATATCACCCATCTCTTGATGATAAACACAGCGTAGACGTTTTTGAGAAGCATAAGTGGTTTATAGTTACTCCATTTGAATCTAAACTTACGTTCTCAGCATCTAATAAACATATCTCATAAATCCAGTAAGTCTTTTTTAAAGACCTTTTCTGCTCTGAATGCACACAGAAATATTTCGTAAGATTTTTTTTACTGAGCAATTGGACTGTCAGAGAGCTGAAATGTAGTGAAATCTACCTCTGGCAGTACCTCTTTTGATGCAGTTGCATGGACTGTTCTGCCTCTATGATTCCTCAGCTGTGGGGCTCAGCCATCTTTTTCTACTCTTCTACAGAGCTGCAATGGCTAGCTGGGTAAATAAACTTGTAATAGGCATGCAGCTCTGATTTTGCTTCCTAATTTCTCAAGTAGAAATTAATTAGAGCTCTAAATATCCTAGGCAAAACAGTTTCTCTGATAGCCTTTACCTCTAGGAAACAGGAATTTAAATGGAATAGTGTATCCATGTGCACAGTATTTCAGTCTTCGTTGTAGCCAGAACGTGTAAACTCTTAATGATTACTTGATATATGATAGAAGTAGTCCGAGCTTTTTAGAATAAAAGCCCAGCTAGGCTAGCCATTTATATTTCTTTTGTCAGCAAGGACTAAAGGTCTTTCTGGCTAGTCACTATTAGTAGTTAAATATTTTTATTCCCAGAGAAAATAAAACCTGAAATTTTAAAATATTAATTTACTCATTCAGTAGTTTCTACTGAATATTCTTTCATTTCTTAACCAAATCCTAATGTTCACAAACCTTGGAATTTTCTCCCTGATAAAAAAAAGGCCCCTGTATATGTTAATGCGGTTTTCACATATGAAGATTTTGGTTAACTGGCACAAAATACTTCATCAAGAGAATGCCTTTCTACAATACCTTTTTTAAGGCCCTGAAGATTTGTAAATATATTACTGTATTTAAGGAACTTGTATGTGGATTGCAAAATTTTAAAATAACTTGAAGAAATAAAATTTGAACTTAACATTAAAAGTATATGAGTGAGTCATTTTAGATATGAGGTTAATCAAAATAGATTGCTCTAGACTCGCTGGTTTGCTGTCCACTAGAGGACAGCACTGCTTTTGTATCTGAATGCTCTAAAGTGAAAAATACGTGCAGCATTTTCTTTGAAAAACAGGAACCTTCTGAGCCAGTTGTTTAAGCAGAAAACATTTAACACTTGAAAAACTAACAGAACAGAAGAATATCCGATTTGAAAGAGCTGTGAACATGTCTAATGTTTTAATATATTTCTGTAAGGTTATTTACTTCCTTGGAGTCAAATATGTTTTTTCTGCAATTTAGAATTTATAGCCTGTTTTAAAAATGGACTTTAGCTCTCAAATGCTTAAATATTAAATACCTGATTATTTAAGAAAAATAAAAATAGACAAGATGTGAAAACAAAATGGGCCGAGTATTACAGTTATCATTCCATAGATAGGTACAACATATTTTACTTCAAGCTTGTAGGTTATTGAAGTTTTGGGGGAAATATATATATATATCCACAAATAAAAATACTGAAATTTTTGAGCTGAAGGTAAATTTGGAGGATGATAGAAAGTTCATGTGACATATTTTTGAACATGCAAGGTACTGCTTTGTACTGGACAGTAAGTTTAGAAGACTCACTTGCATTTCTGCATTTTCGTTAGAGGTACAGTGCAGCTGCTCTGTGGCAACTGCAGACAGACTCAAATTCTATTTTGGCCATAGAACGAAGAATGGTAAAAATCTAGTATTGATTTAATAGCAATTTTTTTTTCCAATTTTCTGATTTTTTAAAACCCAATAATAGTGAATATTGGAAATTATTACTTTATGGTAATGAATTAAGGCATTTTGAACCATTTATTCTAAGATTAAAAGAAGATTAAATGTACGGTGAAAAAAGCTTGAAATTATCATGTTATTTTTAAGGTAAATATCAAATTTTATTAATAACCCATGTTAAATCTTTTTTTTTTCTTGAGAGCTTAAAATCACCAGGTTAATGAAAAGATCCTTCTTTTTGTGAGTATATTTCTGCTTGTGTTTTAGCATAAATCTTGGTCTCTGCCAGGCTCAAAGCTAGTAGATAGTAATGCTGTTCAGAATACATCTTTTTCATGTTCTAAGGCTTACACAGAGTACGAATGCAAGTAATTAGTAATGTGTAGCCTATTTTAGGTGAAATGTTAATTGTGGAGTCAAACTTATGTAAAGGTAGACTTAATCAGAGTAAGTGAAGATTCCAAAAGCATAAATATTTTTGTTGTCCAGTTGATACAGTGTGAAGTACCTTGTAGTTTGTAATTTTTATATTTACAAATTGCAGACTAATTCATGGCAGTATTTTTTTCCTGTTTAAATATATTCATTGCATAACTTGATTACACATTTGTCAACTTTGGACTAATTATTTTTCTACAGCTAGGGCAGGGCATTGCATCTTCTGATCGTCTTTCTTACTAATAGGATTCTGTCTGCTTCAGCAGGCAGTAATTGAAGGCTTCATGTACAAGATTTAAAGAAAGGGCGGAGAAAAAAAGTTTTAGTCTCCATGGGCCATTGTCACTGTTTCTGGTAACCAGCAGAATAGAAAAAGGGAGAGAACTTAGTTTGAATAGAAAAATCAAAGAGGAAGAAGAGTGCCCGACAGGAGAGGATGTATTTTTTACTGCTGTTGAAATTATGCGTAACAAACCAGACTCTGCTGTAAACAGATATCCTGATAGTGAGTGTTCAGGTGTAAATTTACTTCCTCAAATGTTGAATTTTAAAGATAAGATTTTGAGTGACTTACTTTCTTGCTGTCTGTTCACTGGCATGGAAATTTCATAACCTACCCTGTAAAAATGCCTCTCGTGTATATTGTAGCTACCTTCTGTCTAACGAATAAAGGGAGAATAACTGCTAATCTGTAGTTAAGCTTGTCAACATTACAAAGCCAGTGTTTGGCAAACGCTGTCACATTGTAGTAGCTGATACTGCATGTTTTCCCTTTCTATCAACTATAAATCAAATATTTCTGTATGAGATAATCATTAGCAAATCTTATTTTCATGGAAAGTGACCAGGAATATGTGCTTGATTTTTAACACTTGAAAGACTGAATGACTTTCTAAAAATGCATGGTACTTCATTGATGTTGATTTAGAATTTGTTTTTTAATATAGATTTCCTTAACTACTGACCGGTACTGTATTTATGTTAAAACAATCTATGAACACCTTCTCCATTTTTTTGCATATCATGTAGCCTTAGAATATTTAGCATTATCTTTAAAGAAAAAACATGTGGAAAAATTCAGAATAGGCAAATATATCTCACGTTGTTATGTTTCTAGTCCATCTTTGATATTTTTAAATGAGAAAAGTATTAATAGCTGCAGATCTTCCAGAATATTTTTAATTATGTGAAATCAGGTTTAGAATTAATATTATCACAGTATGAAAAGCAGAAAATAACTGCAGTATAGCAGAAGCCTCCATCTTGAAACTATTAGTAAATACTTGCTTCTGTTTCCTGAATTCTCTTTTACATTTTTATTTATATTTACTGATGCATCCTTTGTTGCAGCAGAGTTATGGACATAATGTAATGTCTTAGGAGTTATCCGTAGGACAAGTTCTTTCTTTGGAACTACAGACAACCAATTTGCAAGCTAGATTTGAATGTACTATGATGCAGTTTCTGGGCTTATTTCAGTCTGTGATGGCTTTTTACTATTTTTTTCAATTGTTATTTAATTCAAATTCTAACCTTTAAGGCAATATGAGCTTTCAGAAAAAGTAAAAAATCATTACTGAGCTTGGGAGGAGAGTAAAAGTTTCTCACAACGAATAAATATCTATTATACAGAGTGATTATTTTTTTCTGAATTTTTTTTTTTTGTAATGGCTTTCTGGTCTACATATCTAGTTGAGCACAACACACTTTTTGAAAATCCACGAGGGCTTATGAGAGGAGTAAGCATATAAATGCAGGAACATATACTTAGTCCTAAAAACAGCTATTAACCAAATCCTTCAATGACAGTATATTTAAAACATCTAAATAATTAGCAAATCCGTTTTACTGCTAGTATTTTCTATCCAAAACCTAACTGCTTCATCTTTTTATAACTGTGTTCAGTTTCATTGATCATGAGCGTATTTATGCTATAACTCTCTTTAGAAACAAAATTATCCTCCCTGTTTTGTAGAGCAGATTTTGGTTTCCAACGTTCAAAAGCAGTGGTAAGCCCATTGTGTGGTGGTTCTTCTATACACCCTTTTTAATGGTGAAATAAGTCAGCCTGTTCTTTTCTAATTCTTTTTTCACTGAGCGATTCCAGATCGGTGACCAATGATGCCAGCCTATTGGTGACTGCTGGTTATGCATACTAACACTTGGTGTAAAATTATCTGAGTATCAGACCCTTTGCGCCTTGGAAACCACATACAAACTCACATTTTATTGATTTTTACATGTTTTGTTCAGAGGTATGGAAAAGTACTATTGATCCCCTATGTGATTTTGCAAATCCACATGTAAAAATATCAGTGCAAAAGTCATCTCTGACGTGTTGGGCCACCTCGGTTTTCGTGGAAGGAACACTGACTTTGTATCACTTTCAGGTTTTAATAAAAGAGGGTAAAATCCAGCCTCGGGGCTATGAAACACAGCGGGAGTGCCAACTACCAACCTATTTATGTGCATACTCAGACATAATCTGCTTCTGTGTTGTCCCAAGACACAACTGTTAAGTAAATAAAGTGACTAATAAGACTATTGTTTCTATAATTATCCCCCTGTCAAAATCAACAAGAGAAAAAGTGATCTTCTACATCGCAGTGCAAATAGATGAAATCATTGATATAACAAGCTAAGTAGCTAATTTTTATAGTGGTAACGTTTTTTTAGAACGTCCTATTAAAGGGAGAGGTCTTTGAATGTATCTATAATCCAGACAAAAGAAATAGATTGACCTGCAATGGGTGACATTAGAGAAGTGCCCCATGTTTCCTTAATTAGTATAATGTGTTACGAGATTTTGATATGCTTAGTTTAAAAAGAAAAAAGACAGAAATTACTTCTCGTTTAAAGAGAACCTGCTTCCTGCTTAAGTGGCTAATATTTTAATTAAGTCTGGAGTGAAGTTTTTTGAGTATCTCCTGATAAACTCCCTCCTTTATGTTGATGGTAATTAAACAGATCCCCAGGGGCTTGGGTAGGCGCTTTGCAAGGCCCATGCTAATTGTCAGACACGAGACACTGACCAGTTGGTTTGCTCTTGAATAGCCCACAGCGTGCTGTCAGCCCAGCAGTTTGATTTTTCTGTATTGTGAGCTGTTGTCAGGGCTAACTGGGTCCTATTGTGGCTGAAGATGTTGCGCAAATTGAGGCAGATGGCTCTGATTCAGACACGTGTCATTCAGAAAGAGGAGAGGAGATTGGCCCTGCAAAGTGGGGTCAGACTGGGTCACAGACCTGCTCTACACTTGTTAGTGTTTTCAAAAGCCCATGTGCAGCAACTTTTGTTGTTGTCGAGTAACCAAGGGGAAAAGAAAAAAAAAAGGGGGGGAGTGGAGTGGGCCAAAAAAAATTAAAAAAATGGGACGTTCCTTGTGGAAGATGGAAGAGGAGGCTGTTGCCATCCTCTTGCTTCCCGTCTCTTGGGCCTGGCTGTGCATGCAGAATGAATTAACAGGATTGACAGAAGTTCATTGTGCCTAAAATGGCTTTTCAGTCAATTGTAGTGCTTAAAAGGCTAGTTTTGCTTTTAATTCCGTGTAATTAGTGGGTTCTTCATGTCTTGGAATTTAGTAATGGTGCATTAGTCCTAACTTTTGTTTATCCGATTGCTTGAGGTTTGTGGTGTTTATTTCCTTTGTAGGGTTTTAAATAATTATATTTAGAAATAGTGACCACATTTTAATGATTAAATATTCTGGATAAAAATTCACAGCTGGAATGATTACTGTCTTGCAGTTACTGTAATTTCAAATGATCATGTTGGATATTTACAACTTTTTATATTTTCAACTTGAATTAATTCCCAAGACGGCAGAATGCATATTTTTGAAAGTACAGCTTGGGTTTTGGAAGCAGCCTCCTACATTTAGGAGAGTTGCATTTTCTTAGAGACACCAAATAACGCTGGTTGTCTGAAGAAAAGTCCAGGCAGCTGAATTGAAGTGGCCAGCGTGCACGAGTTTTGCAGATGATCTGATGAAGCAGAATTCGCATAAAAAATGTTTAAGCAGGGTTTAGCTGGTACTATTAAATACACGATTTTGCATGATAATTTTTTTTGTCCTTCTTAAATGCAAAAATATTTACACAATGCTGAACAGGTTTTTTCCTGACGAATTTATGGAGGCTTTTATGGTTTATCCTCTGAAGTGCATTAATGAATTTGGAGGCGTTTTATTGTATTTGAGCTCATTTAACTTTTGCAGAAAGAAATATTAGCAGTCTTTGACCTTAAGCTATCCTCAGTGATCTTTCTTTTTTATTTTTTGTTTTTCCTTCCCGCTCCAGGTTTGCAGCTAAGACTGTGCACAGTGGGTCACTGATGCTAGTCACAGTGGAGCTGAAGGAGAGCTCTACAGCACAACTCATCATAAACACCGAGAAAACCGTGATTGGTTCTGTTCTGCTGCGGGAGCTGAAGCCTGTCCTGTCCCAGGGGTAACCTGCTTACATCTGGACTTCAGAATCTGGCACACAACAAAAGTGCCTGGCATCCACTACTGCTGCCTTTCATTTATAATAATAGCCCTTCCATCTGGCAGTGGGGGAAGAATACACTCTTGACATTCTTGTCTTCTGCTTTAGAATGCTAGTGTGTATCTATCATGTATGCAAGTCCTTTCCTTTTTTTTCTCCTGCTTGCTAACCAAAGAACATATATTTTACTGTCAGTTATCTGCGCTTTTAGATGTATTCCCAATTTCCCTAGTCCTTCCCTCTCTGCTCCATTCCCCCGACACCTTTCTTCCCTGTCGTTTTTCCCCATTGCAGTGGACAAATATGAGATAATAAAGTTCAAGGGAAATCACGTTGCTTGAAAACTGAGTTAAAATGGCAAAAGGGTTCCAGCAGCACAGACAACAACTGTGTAGTTCAGAGGGGTTTGGTTGCATAAGTGTAAGAATACAATAGGTACACAAAATGGTGTTTGCTTTCTGGAAATGCTTGTAAACCTGAACTCATCCATTAAGAACGTTGTTCCACCTACTGCTGTTTTCTCAGATATTTCTGTTAAGTTGCCAATAAAGTAGTGCTGTAAGTAGAGGCGGCTTCTTCTTGTTTCAGTAGAGAACCGGTAACGATTATCGCCAGTACTGTATATACTGGTTAATTAAATACTAACAAGGTTGGACACTACATATGCATTAGCAAACTGTTCTTGTGAACACAGACCGTGTTTGTGCCGCTATTGTAATTCTCTCTGCTGTGAGGCAACATTTTTGTTAATAAACAAAGCCAGTACCTGCCTATTTTCAAACTGGCCCGTTCATAAAATACTGATTGAATTATTAAAAATTGCTGTTACACGAAATACTGATCATTACACTATTGTGGCAAATACTGTCATCTTGCTTAATAAATTACTCAGATCTTTGCTTTCAGATTTCAAGTGTAAACTGAGATTGAAATGTCTTCCACCTTGCACAAACCAGAGCTCGAAGCACAGGGAGATTCAAAACTGTATGTACTCAGAAGACCAACATCCGTGCAGTCTTTGTTGCACCCAGTTTTCTGCCTGTAGCCTGGGTATCACTGATTTTAACTTTCCCTTCACATTCTGGTTAGATGGTAGGACTGAAGATGCTGAGCTTTGTTATTTCCTATCAGTTCTCTTACATCCAGCCTGGCTTTTCCTAGTAAATGAGATGCTTTTATGAAGTAGAGAAGGTGTTTGGTAAACTGTACCCTTGCTTTGTCATCAGGACCATTGTGCATGGTCCACTGATGCTGACTGAATGGGTGCTGTTTTGGTTTAGCTTTCTGGATGACAGGAAATACCACTTCATCAGGAGTGTTGCATTGCTGGGAAATGCTAAAATTTTCTACTGAAATTTGGTAGAACTGAAAAATATCTCTGTGTAGCAGAGTTAATTGGCAAATTGTAAAGAAGAGTTGGTTTTTTCAGGTATGTAAAGTTGCACTTTCGTGAGAAATTTAGGTCTGGCTTTTGCCAGCACCTAAGATACACCAGTACTCCTCAGACAAAGAAACAAAGAGTCTTACACCCTCAACAGAAATGTACATGTTCTTAATCAGCATCTACATTACTTTCTGACGTCCTAATCCTGCAGTAAGTTTTTTCTTGATTTACAGTGTTTAAGCATAACGTGTAGGTTATTCATTGTAGAAAATACCATAATCTCAGAGAAAATGCGTCTTGGAGTGGTTGGTATTCGGTACTAAGATTCAGTGTGGGAAAGGTGCAGAACCATGCTTCCCAAGAAAAGGCTGAAATGTAAAACCTTCAGCTGTGTTTGTGAAGGAGAAAACAAAGTAGAACTGCTTCTTGTACCACAGTACATTGATGCTATGTAAATCACACATGTTGCTGAGTAATTTCTGCCTCCCTAGAGTACTTTATACACTTCAATAGTGAAGGCCAGAAATCTGTATAGTAAGGATATTTGGGGAGTTTCTGGTATTAATTTAAGTTTTTCAACACTTTGTGACTTGGTCCAGTGATTCAGGAACTGTTGACGCAGGTATCTGGGCTGACAGTGTGATTGGAAAATTTATGCTGCCTTCCCCAAATAGTAATTTGGAGAGAAACTTTCTTTAAAGACAGGTATTTAAACAGTATAAATCTCTGCATGCAATAAAGTTCAGCTCTTCAGGAACCTAAACATGAGCACATGCACATGTGTTAATTTAATAGTGGAAGTTGCGCTCAGTCATAATTCAGCCGGTTAGCAGTACTTAACAATAGTTTCTTGGTTTTGCTGTATATCATTTTTATTCACTTTCTTCCATACTTTCCATCATTTATAGAGGCATAATAAAAGTTATTAGGATATGAAGTAGATGACCAGTGTAAATTGTAATCTAGAATTCACTTCAGAAGAGGGGTGACCAGCAGGGACAGGGAGGTGATTGTCCCTCTCTGCTCTACCCTCGTGAGGCCCCACCTGGAGTACTGTGTCCAGATCTGGGGCCCCCAATACAAGAAAGATGTGGAACTGTTGGAGAGGGTTCAGAGGAGGGCCACAAGGATGATTAGAGGGCTGGAGCACCTGCCCTACAAGGAGAGGCTGAGGGAGCTGGGCTTGTTCAGCCTGGAGAAGAGAAGGCTGCGGGGGGACCTCATTGCAGCCTTCCAGTACCTGAAGGGAGATCAAAAAACAGGAGGGGAATCAACTTTTTAAAAGGGCAGATAATGGCAGGACAAGGGGGAATGGTTTAAAGCTAAAGGAGGGAAGGTTTACATTGGATATTAGGGGGAAGTTTTATATAGAAAGAGTGGTAAGGTGCTGGAACAGGCTGCCGAGAGAGGTGGTGGATGCCCCGTCCCTGGAAGTGTTCATGGCCAGGTTGAATGGGGCCCTGGGCAACTTTGTGTAGATCCAGGCCTGAGGTTGGTGGCCCTGCCTGTGGCAGGGGGGTTGGAGCTCTGTAATCCTTGGGTTCCCTTCCAACCCTTGCCATTCTATGATTCTATGAATGATTTGTTTTTACCAGGTAGCAGCAGCTCCCAGCTCTGTGGGCAAGGTTTACAGTTAGGAACTGTGCATTGAGAATCGCCTGGCTTCAACGAGAATTGTATTATAAATAGGAAATTTGGGTATATTCTTATTAAATGTTTAATTCATTCTTGCCCAACGAAAGTAAACTTCTACATTACTGTGATCTAGTCCATGCTTTAAAACTGATGGTGGTAATTGTGGATTGGAGAATTATGTTAACAAGAGGAAGGCCAAACATGAGGAAGTTTCTGTAGAGTGAGAGGTTGTGAGTGTACCTCTTACCTCCTGGCTCTTTACACACACACACACACACACACACACACACACTTACTCTTGCCATCTTGAAGAGAAAGGGTGTTGGGTTTCTTTTTTTGTGTGTGTGGGGGGAGGGGTTTGTTTGGGGTTTTGTTGGGTTGGTTTGTTTTGAGGTTTGTTTTTATTTGTTTATAATTGAATTTTCAAATTCAGTTATTCCGAAATAACCATTTGGAAAGAGCAGGGTACAGGGAAGAGCTGTTATGCTAATATGGATGGCAGAATATAAGTACAGGCTTGATGCATGACAGTCAAAATAACATTTTTTTTTCCCTCTTATTTTCCTTTCACATTTTATGATCCTGTATAAGAGGGTCATTTTTTCCTGCATACCGTGCTTTAATTCTAGTAACTAATTTCTAAAGAAGAACAGCAAAAAAAGAGATGGGTCTGGAGCTACGAACAAAATAATGGAAGACATAAATAGAATACTGTGTGAAAGGATAGTGAAAATAATGAAAGTGTTTTTAGAGCAGGGACATGATACAGTACATGAAATAATGAATGACATAGAAAAGATAAATTGGGCTTTCCTGATGATCTTTTCTACTAACTCAGGAATAAGGTAGCATTCTGTAACATTTCTAAAGCAATCTATGTAAATTGGAGGAAGGAATTAGCTTTTTTCCCTGTTTTTAAACACAACATGTACTTAAGCTCTCATCATCCACTGTCACAATATAATATGATGTTTACTAAAAATGGAACAAAATTGGACACGTATGTTAGCAAAGGAATATAAGGATATGTATTTGATAGGATACAAAAAGCAAAATGGCTCTAAATCCTATTGATCTGAGGCATAGGCTAATTACTGGTAATAGCATGAAATCCTTTCACACGCTTTGTTTTGCAATGGTTTATTACAATAATCAGTTTTAGTTCTTTTTAAAAAAATATTCAATTACCAAACTGGTTTTGCGTACAATATCTTACATGCTTGAATTAGTTTTATCTTGGCACTTCAGTGCCCTAGTAAGGATTCTGTTAAGCGCTATACATGTAGGTTGAATCCTCCCAAGCCCTCATCTGCCTTTCAGGGTGTGCCTGAAACAAGTACATGAGGATCAGACTGTTCCCTTCAATTTCTGTCAGTTTGTCTTCCCTGTTCATATTTTTGGGCTTTTTTATTGTAAAGTGCATGTTTTTATAGCACTTATGTGCTGTATTGAATGTTTTGTGGTGCAGACACCAGGCTTCTCTGTGTTTGCATAGTGTGGTTTCATTGCTGATAGGAGCTTTTGTGCACAGCACTGATAAAAGCAATGTTTCTGTTCAGGTTATTTTCTTCTTACCTGGTATACTTGTGCTTTATGTAGCACAGTCTAGTGAACCTGTTTGGAAGAACACCACTGCATTTCCAGTCCCACCGCTAACTGCTTTTGCCTCAGAAGGCAGTGGCTGGTAACAGAAGTGATGTGGCTCTACTTCCCCAAATCCCAATCCACTTAAATCCCATGTACCTTCTGATGTATACATGCATATCTTTACAAAGGCCATTATTCTAAACTCCTTTTTCCCATTATGCATATATAAGAGAGAGGGGTAAAAAAAGAGTTTTGCTGGCTTCTATCGCTGCTTTTCCAGTTCTCTCAGATCCCAGCCTTCTCTCACTATGTTACTGGTAACTTGCCTCCTCCTTTGTTCTCCTTCCCAGCCATGGCTTTTAGAACTCACATGTTGTGAGTGACTATCCACATCTCCATGGGCCCCTCAGGTTCAACCCAGACATGTGTTCTCCTTAGTGGCAAGACTCAGCCTTGCAAAAACAGCTGAGAAGTCAATCTGTTCCTTCAAGAACGAGCAAGAACTGTTCATGTGCTCATATCCTTCTCACCCTCACACCCTATAAAAATGCTGATGGATTCTGGATGGATGGTGGAAAGGTGATGAAAAGTCACCTATTCTACTAGTCATGACTGGTAGCCATTCAGCCACTACCCATGGCAAAAGGCAGTTGGGTGAGGGAGGAGGATGGTAAACATGAGGGAGCACCCTGATGCTTCCAGCCTCTCTGCAGAGCTTCAGACTTAACCTCAGAACCACAGGACACCCACCAGCTTGGGCTTCCAGCAGTACCCTCAGACAGGCAGCTGGACTGGAGCAGACGAGGGAGGCACAAGCAGGGCAGGAGAGGCTCTTCTCACTGCCTCAGGAGAGGCAGTGTCAGCTCTTCTCGTACAGTGCATTGCATTTGACCAAAATCACTGCTCTTGGCCACCTCCCAGCACCACAGGCTGCCTGTGTTCATGGGGCTTTGAGGCCAAGGCAGCCAGGGAGGCTGACGGGTAGTGGTGGCTACAGGTGCTCCTCCCATTGAGGGCAGGTGGAGCAGCTTCTGCTCACCTGCAGCTGCTCTCACCTGTCCAGTCCAGACCTGCAGCCAGTATGCCAGAGAGAGTCCCAGGACCTGGCAGCCTGCTGGGGAGAGGCAGCAAGCCCCCTTTCCTAGGCTAGGGAGGCAGGAGTTTGCGTGGGATACTGGCATCCAGCAAGGGCTGCAACTTTACTAGATGTTTGTGGTGGTACTCAGGGGTCAGTACTGGGACCAGTTTCATTTAACAACTTTGTTGGTGACACAGTCAGTTGGATCAAGTGCACCCTCAGAAAGTTTGTCAACAACACTAAGCTGTGTGGTGTGGTTGACTCTCTGGAGGCAAGGGATGCCATCCAGAGGGATCCTGACAGGTGTGAGAGGTGGGTCTGTGTGAACCAGATGAAGTTCAAGGCCGAGTGCAAGGTCCTGCACATGCGTGGGGCAACCCCCAGCATCATTACAGGCTGGGGGATGAGGGTATTGAGACCAGCCCTGCCAAGAAGGGCTTGGGGGTGTTGGTGGATGAGAAGCATAACATGACCCAGAAATGTGCACTTGCAGCCCAGAAAGCCAACCATGTCCTGGGTTGCATCAAAAGCAGTGTGATCAGCAGGCCAAGAGAGTGCATTCTACCCTTCTACTCTGCTCTCCTGAGACCCTACCTGGAGTGCTGCATCCAATTCTGGGGCCCCCATTACAAGAAGGGCATGGAACTGTTGGAGTGAGTCCAGAAGAGGCCACGAAGATGGTCAGAGGCTGGAGAACCTCTGCTATTAAGACAGGCTGAGAGAGTTGGGCTTGCTGAGCTGGGAGAACAGAAAGATCTGGGGAGACCTTATTGCAGCCTTCCAGTACCTGAAGGGGCCTACAGGAAAGCTGGAGAGGGCCTGTTTACAAGGATATGGAGTGACAGGACAGGAGGTAATAGATTTAAACTACCAGAGGGTAGATTTACATTAGATATTAGGGATAAACTACTCAATGTGAGGGTGGTGAGCACTGGACCAGGTTGCCCAGAGAAGCCGTGGCTCCTCCCACCCTGACAGTGTTCAAGGCCAGGTTGGGTGAGGCTTTGGACAACCTGGTCCAGCAGAGGGTGTCCCTGCCTAGAGCAGGGGGGTGAAACTAGATGGTGTTTGAGGTTCTTTCCATCCCAGACTGTTATGTGATTCTGTAAATCCAAAGTGAAGGGAAGGTGTAAACTGAGTAGACTACCATCACCAGGAGGCTTTGCCTGGGTGTAAGGCCTCCCTGTCACAACCACTTCCACTCCCAATGCACACCAGGGCTGCGGATTCACAAAGGGCATCTGGCTCTGCCCAGGGACGCTGCAGACCCAAACTTCTCCTAAATGGTACCTGTAAGATTGTACATAAAGTACTTCACTGCAGGTGACACTTTATCCTCTTTTTGGGTTGTGTTTCACACACAGAATAATTTGATCCCACAGTCTTCATTACTTGCTACCGTTTTCATTTTGGTTTCCTCTGATTTTGTGTATTTGTGTAAGAATGTTCAGGCATTTAGTTGCACTCTGTGCACCAGCAATGCACAGCATACCAGCACTTGCTGAATCCCAGTTGGAAAGTAAGCGCTATTCTGTATGACTAAATCATTAGTTGCCAGGGAGGTAGAAAAGATGCAAGAATTACAGTTTGGTTGCTTTTTAGACTTTTTTGGAATGCAGTCCTCCAGAGATTTGAATTTGGCCCAGCTAAGAGAGACGACCCTCTTCCATTCTCTTGCCCTTACCACCAAAATGTCTTATTTTATCCAAAGAGGAAAAAAAAAAAAAAAAGCATCTCATTTATCTCTAGTCCAAAAGAAACTGTTCTGCTCCAGCCAGATCTGTGGGCCTCAGCCAGTGCCTGAGTTTGGGCAAAGTTAGTTGGTGGCTCAGCTTCATGTAATTGAAAGCCATTCTGATTTCTGCACTGTGGCATAATTGCTTAAAAAAACACGTTATTTGATGATTAAGATTCTGGAGTGAATTGTGTTCTTTTGGGTTCTTGCACTGTTTCTCCATCAGGGACTTGGTTTCAGCAGTGTGCAGCTGCTGGAGTTGATTTACAGTGCTGCGGCTGTGGCTAGTCATAAATAAATCCTCTTATATAGTTGTTATGAACACCTGTTAGATCATCTGTCAGCAAAGCGCTGTTCACATTTATCATGGTGCGGTAGTTATTTTACCTCAATCCATTTCCAACTGACTCGGCCTCCATCACTGGATTACTATTACCACACCATAATCGCTCGTTTCCACTCCATGTTACAACTTGCAGATAAAAGATTTCACTACTTGGCCAAATTTCATAAATAAAGGAGCAGTTCAGTGCAGTAAAAGTTTATTTTTGTCATCATTTGTCACCCCATTATTCTATAAATCAAATGGAATAGCGCTATTGCTAGCTCAGGCGTTGCTGTCAGCCCTAGGCATGGAAATGGTCCGTTTCTTCTTTTTAGATGAGATGACATGTCTTTCAGACTTAACTGGCTTATGGCTTTGTTTCACCCATTTTATTTTATCGCCCCTTCAGAAAAATCCTTGGGGACCAGAGAGACTAAAGGAGTAAAATGGAATCAGAAAACACAGTAAAACATGCTGCTTTAGCTGTGTTATGTACATTTCCCTCCCCTGCAATCATTCATTTACAAACTCCTCTGCAAAAATAATGGAACTGGATATAAACAGCCCCTCAATGCATTCTCTGGCTTTGCACAGATTTTATTGCTCATGTCAAAACCCTGGGACTGAAAGGACTCCGGAGAGGGTGCTTCAAAGTCTTCCTAATGCATCTGCTCCTAAATGGACTTCCCACCAGCGCAGGGGTGTGTTGTGGGGTTGAGCATCTGTGCTGGTGACTTGCATTTTGCTGCTGCACCTTGCTACACAGCTTCACAATTAAGACCCCCAGGACATTCTCCCACACCTTCCCAGGTGCAGCCTTCACAGAAGTGTTGTTTGATTTTTGTTTTTCCTATCATTTCCTAACTCTAGCAATAGAATCTGTTCCTGGGCCCTGCCTTGATTTTTTTTTGGCCCCATGTCCGTTACAGATGCTTGGGGGGTTGCTTGATTTATTGACAGGTTAGGAGGCAGATCTCAGACTAAATTTTGAAGAATGCAATATTCCTTGGTTTAAAAAGAGCCGGGTAGGATGATGATAAAGGGATGGTGTAATAGAAAAGGGTTTATAGTTGATATTATACTTCTGAGTTGGTTCTAATTCAAGTTACATTCTTCATAGTCATTATGTAGCTCATAAATTCAATAAAGTGTTTTACTATTACTATAAAAATGACAGGAGGGGGGTTTTATGTTGTAAGTTTCGTTAGTTGCTCTTCCTGTTTTATGTTGAAGTTCTCAGGCCGTTATGTCATTAAACTCCTTGGAGTCTGAAGGGCTCAGGCCCCTCCATTCCTTATTGCTGGTGTGGCACCTGCTGCGGGGCAAATGTCTGTGTCGTCGGGCTTTGGCACCATCAGCTTCCTTGTTGATGGCACTCTTCTGTTCCCTTTTGGCTTTGTTTTCCACTCAGAAGCCCAGGTACCTGTCTTTGTGGAGAGGCAAAGGGAGTTTCAGGGTAGCCTTGGCCCCACTTTAGCTTCTGGGCATCAGTTCTCACCTGTAGCTGAGCTACTCCCACGTGAAAATGGGTCTTGGGTGGCTGTGGGAAGGAACTGCTGCCAAAGAGGAGTGCTGCATCATGGAAATAAAACACCTTTAGTGAGTTCACTCTCCCCGTTGCTTTCCCAGAAAGACTTGCTGTGACTTTTCTCCAGCCACGTTTGTTGCAAAATTACAAGCTCGTCTTGGTTAGAGAGTCTTGCTCAGGCTTGTGCATTTGCTGGGAAGATCTCTAAAGGCAAATACAGGAGGGTTTTTGCTTTTTCACTGATGGGGAAAAAAAGCACTGTATAATTTCTGTTATTTCTGCTTCATTAGAGAAAAGAGGCATAGAATATCTGACCCTGGAGCCTTAGCTTTCTCCAGATGTTTGCTTTGCACACAAATAATCTGCATGAAAACAGCAATTGCTAATTCAGTGGCCAAAGTGCATCAGGACCCTAATCTAAAACCTCCCAATCCATCCAGCTGTCTGGCATTTGCTATTATAGGGCACCAACAGAGAAATGAGGCTGTGGCTTTATCACTGCACCCTGGGTGACAACTTGATTTTCTGCTTTCACCGCAGGCAGCAGCAGCCCAACATGATGGGGCTGTTAATTTGTGCATTTCATGGTGTCTGTCAGGGGGCCGGGAGAGGAGGGTTTCAGGGGAAGGGAATGGAGCATGTCCCAGCCTCGGAAGCACCTGTCTGCATTGACGGCACAGAGCACTTCTTATTAGCGTGCAGGTCTCTAAATGCAGCCCCAGGATGACAGCCTGGCATTCCCAGCACCCACACAGTGTGACAGGCGCAGGCAGCCGGTCCCATTGTTTGCCCTTGATGAGCATGTCATTAATGGAAATGGAAGAAAGTGAGGGCCACATCAGTATTCAAATAGCCTCCATCCTCTCTGCCATTCAACTGCCTGGCTCAGGCGGCTGCAGATTTCCTTCTGCAGCTCCACTTACACATTTTCACAGATTTATTCCCATTGCATACAAATCCGCTCAATGTGGCTCTGGCCCCATGCACCCCACTCCCCTCACACACACAAACACATTCTTCAGCATCATCTGATCTGCCAAAATTAAGTGGGGGTTCTCTCTGTCCTCCCTGCTTTGTGAATTGGTAATGTATCTTTAGCAAATACTTGCTACTCACAACTCAGGAAATGGAAGGTGCTATTATTTAAACTTGAAACATCAAGCAAGGGTCTGACATATAGGTTGCAATGTTCTTAGTCACTCCCAAGCAACTAGTGATGCTTGCCTGGGTCACCTATTTCTTTGCAATAGAGTGCAGTATATTTGTTTTGGAACATTTCACCTGGTAGGTATGGAGGAGGAAGATTGCAAGCAGAGGGGAAAGAACTAAAAATAAGGGTTTTTTTTTAAAGATCTATATTCCTCCTTAATGACAATCTCACTGGAAATATTGTTAGACATGATGTTCTCCCTCAAAACCCTCCTTTGAAATTCTCTGCCTTGACAATAGCAGGACCATGGATAGCTGGAGACAAATACCCATCTTGCTGGGCTGCACCACCTTAGACTTCCAGTCACCCTCTGATCTCCTGTGCGCAGTTTCAGCTCTTCGGGGGCCGGTGTTGTGTTGCCCTTCTGTATTTTTATGACACGGATCACAGCAGGATGCGGGTCTGATGATTAGTGCTCCTGAGCACTCCAGAAAAACAAATAACACAGTATCATAATTCAGCTGGTATGAAGAATGTGCCTTGAGCACACTGGCATCTGGCCAGATCTTAAATGTATGTTTCTGTGCTTTAGTTTTGTGTTAGTCTGTTTTTGTAATAATATAATTAGTGCTCACAGGGGAGGCTATTGACACTACCACCAGGATCAGTTTGCTCTTTGCAGTATTTCCAAATCGTTCTCATTACAAATCCAACTTGCAGGTTGGATGTGGTACCCCTTGCCTTTTGTCTGCTCCTGTCCTCTCCAGCCGGTGATTTAGCCTCAAATCTGAATCTCCACTAATAAAGGTTGGAGCCACCAACGAATGAGTGCTCCTGGGTGATTTCCAAACCTTGTTATGTTTTGTAGCCTCCTTTAACCCCAAGCAGCATGGGAGAGAGGGAGGCTAGAGATTTTCTGTTGGTCAGTTCCAAAACAGATACCACAGGACTGTATACAGAAGCAAAGCTGTTGCAGTAAATACATTGTGGTAAGCAAAACCATTGCCAAAACACCATCCTTCCTTACGCTCCTTCAAATCACTGGTCTGGACTCTGAAGTTTTCCTGGGATGTGATAGCATTGTGTCTTGGGTGTATTTGCCCTAATAGTTGCTTTTCTTCCACTGGTGGCTGTGGAGACTGCTCCAGCACTCTTTCTCGCAGAGGCTACTGCCTCAGTGTAGCAGTGATGTTCATTTGGTTTTGACTGTGATCTCTGAGAGGAGGATGGTGAAATGGCTGGTTCACATTTAGGTGTGAGCATGAGTGCATTGTCTTGCCTTGGCTCCTACAGGTACCTCTGCTCGTCTTTCTTTTGTTGATCAGTTTGGATTATGGAATGGTAGGCAAAACCATGCTTCTCTGTGGGGGTGTGTGGTACTTTGTGCAATAACAGTCTGATTTCAGTAGGAGCCTCTAGGTGTTGCTGTTATATAAATAATAATTGTCTTTGGGGATTAATGCAAAGAGGGCAGTTGAAGATGAGTGAGACCAAGAGATGAAACCCATGAGTTGTTTCTCATTATTAGAATTATTAATAAATTCTGCATAGTTTGATAATTCAACAAATTGCAAAAACTGCATTTTATCAGGCTGCCTTCAGTTCAAATTTTTTTAAAAAGTCTTTCCATTGTTTCCATTGGCAAGGAACCAAAGGCTGATCTTCCTTCAACAGAAATACATCTAGAAATGTCTATAAAGATACACCAGTTATTTTAAAATTAAAGACAACTGGGGCAGGACAAATGCTCTCTTTCAGGGTAACAGCCACAAGCAACATCCAAATAAAAGCAAGGGATCTTTGATATCAGTGCAAGAGTATTTTATGCAGTAACCATCTGCAACAGGATCTTACACAACATACAGGACAACAGGAAGAAGTTTAAAAAAATAGTAAATCCTAATCTGGAGGGATTGGCTGCTGTTGTACTCTTAAAACTAGGACCTAATCCAAGTAATTTAGGAGACATACCTAACATGGCACTGGGAGGAAAAACTCACAAATGGAGAACAGACATTTATATAGAAAAAGTTTATGGGGCACATTTTCAGAAGCAATGGGTAATTTTAAATGCATCACATGTCATGGGAGACTGCAGACAGCACCTGATTTCTTCAGTTCCACTCATAGTCTTCTGAGAAGCAAATTCCGAAGCGATCTCCAGCTGGACACGTTAAAAGCTGAGACAAATGGAAAGTCTGCGTCCATCTATACCCAAAGGCTTGCAGGTAGGGTCATCTCATAGCAAGCTTGGTCAGGAATGTCATTATCTCAAGCAAACTTTGTCTGCTTGAGGTGAGATCATGATGACTCCATTTGTATCACCTTGACTTGCCATGGAGCCATCCATACTGTGTTTTACTGCTTATCCCTCATATGAATTCAGTGGAGATGAGAAGAAGTCAATAATTTATTTTCTTTGGGGTTGAACCAGTCAAGGGTAGATTTTCTCTTTGGCTATGCAATTTAGAAATTTCGTGGATGGCAGCCAAGGAACAGTTCTGGATTTGTCATCTAGGGAGCAGATCTGACTGCATGCAGACGCATGCAAGTGCATATACAAGTGGTGTACCATGAGCAAGAGGGCAGCTTCACAGTCAGCATGCAGTATTTCAATGTGCCAGGCTCCCAGGCTTTACTCTCCAGGGAAGATACCACTTTCCCCGTGTGTATGGCATCACAAAGCTTTGTGATAGAGACTATATTGTTCCTACACAGAGGATAATATAAAAGACTTTAGGTAACATGCAAACTATTGTTGTGATACCTAAAAGACCCTTGGGAAGATGAAGGAATAGCTTTTTCCTCATGTCTCTGATGGATGGGAAGAAACATAGCAAGGCTTGGTTTACGCACAGGAAAGACAACTGATACTAGGGACAGTGCAGCCTCAGAGCAAGCTGACTGGAAAGGTTATGGAGACACCAGAACTGGAAATCATTACAGGTTAAGCAAATAATCTGTCAGGAATGATGTACAGTACACCTGATCCAGCTTTAGGAGGCAGACATTTTTTTGTTGTGAATGTGTAAGGAATATTTAAAATCTAGTTGATCTTTCATCCTATGTACTCCTGGCTTGGACAGTGTCACTAAGGAATAAAAATGGGTTTTGATCAGTTGCTTTCTGCTTTGTTCCTTCCCATGTTCCCATCTTCTAGCCAAGTTTCTGCCTTTCTTTTTCTATGGTTTGTGAAGTGGTCAAACATGCTATTATGAAGATGTGGGGTTGCATGTATTTTGAATTAAGATTATTTATTTTCCAGTACTCAGATAGTTACTACTAAGTGGTACCCACCAGCTACTGATTTTTATACCACCAAGTGCTGCCAGCTCCTGAATTTTTGGGGAACAGAGTAATTTCTTGTGGACTACTGTAGCACAGTATCTACCTATTTTTCTGGCCAAAACTATAGGCTACTCAGGAGGTGTAAAAGCTTTGGAATGAAAAATTAAGCAGTAGCATAACACAGTGACTACTAATAATTTTGACAAGACACACATATTTCAGTGTTGCTTCATTCCATCATATCTTTCCCAAAAACGTCTCTCTGCTATCTTCCTTTCTTAAGGCCCTATTAGCAAAGCTGTTCTTTATAGCTTGGCACCCATTTTGATTGCTTCAGCTTTTCTCTGTGTCTTTCCACTCAGAAAGTTGCAGTTTGTTTACCAAACACCAGACTCAATATGTTTTAAATAAACAATAACTAAAAACCTGCTCTGTTTAAGGAGTCAGGCAGACATTATCATTTATGTTGGCTTTTTCAGAGTACTTCTTTTAACCATGCAGAAAGTTTGGGTCTGAATTCCCAATGTCCCTTTAACATGGTTGGGTTTTTTATTATGTATTTTCCTCCAAGACTTCATGCTTGCCTTCAATTTTCATAATGTGTGGAGCACACTCATCCATCTTCTCTTACCATTTTTTCCTTCCATAGTTCTAATAGCTGCAAGCAGACTTTTCAAGGAAGTCTCAGTTCATTGCTCTGCTTCTGAAGGCAACTGCTCTGATGAGCACAAGGGGAAAGGAAAGCTGTTGCCAGTGGGATGCTCTCAGCAGCCTTCTCACTGGAAATGTGGTGCTTCCCAGTATTTGTGTGTAAGAGCGATGGTGAACACCGGTGAGGCTGGTAGGGTGCTGCAGTATCTGGGTTCACCTCCTAAGGGGACAAAGCAGTTATGTTATTGAAAAGATGTCCTTTTTTCTCTGCATGTACTTTGAAGTGAAAGTCTCTGTATGGTGCTTCCCTTGTGGTACTCCAATTCGGCTGCAGTTGGTACGTGGATTTTTATGGTGGGTTGACCTTGTCTGGAGGCCAGGTGACCCCGAAGCTGCTCCATCACTCCCCTCCTCAGCTGGACAGAGGAGAGAAGATATAATGAAAGGCTCATGCATCAAGATACAGACAGAAAGAGATCACTCACCAATTACTGTCATGGGCAAAACAGACTCAATTTGGAAAAAAATTACTTTATATATTACCAATCAAATCAGAGTAGCATAATGAGAAATAAAAACAAATCTTAAAAATACCTTCCTCCCACCTCTCCCTTCTTCCTGGGCTCAGCTTTACTCCTGATTTTCTCCCCTATGTAGCACAAAGGGACAGGGTATGGGGGTTGTGGTCAGTTCATCACAAGTTGTCTCTGCCACTGCCTCCTCTGCCACCTCACACTCATTCCCTGCTCCAGTGTGGGAGCGCTCCCATGAGAGACAGTCCTCCATTAATTTCTCCAACATGAGTCCTTCCCACAGGCTGTAGTTCTTCACCAACTGCTCCAGCATGGGTCCCTTCCACAGGGTGCAGTCCTTCAGGGACAGATTGCTCCAGCATGGATCCCCCATGGGGTCACAAGTCCTGCCAGCACACCTGCTCCAGCCTGGGCTCCTCTTTCCATGGGGCCACAGGTCCTGCCAAGATCCTGCTCCAGTGCCCCAGGTTTCCCACAGGGTTACAGCTTTCTTTGGGCATCCACCTGCTCCATTATGGGGTCTTCCACACATGGATACCTGCTCCACTGTTAACCACCATGGCTGCAGGGGGGAAGACTGCCTCACCATGGTCTTCTCCATGGGCTACAGAGAAATCTCTGCTCTGGCACCTGGATCACCTCCTCCCCCTTCTTCTTCACTGACCTTGGTGTCTGCATTGTTGTTTCTCTCTCTATTCTCTCTCCTGGCTGCTGTTGTGCGGCAGGTTTTTTCCCTTCTTAAATGCATTATCCCGGAGGAGCTACCACTGTCTCTGATAGGCTTGGCCTTGGCCAACAGTGGGTCCATCTTGGAGCCAGCTAGAACTGGCTCTATCAGACATGGGCGAAGTTTCTGGCAGCTTCTCACAGAACGCATCCCTGCAGCCACCCACTCCCAAAACCAAATACAGTTTGGCTGAAAAGCTCTTGGTTTTTCTTATGTACCTGGACACCCAGTGCAGATTTGTATGTTTTCTTTGCTCTCTCCCATGTGAAAAAAACCCTATCATTTGGCTGTATTCCTGCTAGTACAGGTACGGGCAAGCCAAATGGACTGAGGTGGTGCTGTGGTGGCACATTACACAAACAGGCAGCTTTTAGACTGATGGTTCGAGAGTGTGAGAAAAATTATCAGCGAGGTCGCTAAACAAATCTAAACCAGAAATTAAATGTCTTCACTGCCTTTTCTTTACTAAAGTAAAAGTAACGTGTTATTTAGATCTCGGTAGTGTACCAGCTCTCGGTGTTTCTCATATGACACATGCCTAGCTGCGGGAAAGGAAGGTTTTTTCATTTGTATTTACAGTCAAGGTGTTAAGGGTACTTTGACATATTTGAATATACATATGTATGTTGGGCTTTGATAGGGCCTTTTTGGAATTTGAAATAAAAACTCATGCGTTATGCATGTGATATAGGACCCCTTTACATTATACGCCCTTTGTCATTGCATGGGTTTGTGTCCTGAACTGTGTAAAATGTACAGGCAGGGGGAAGCCCAGTGAGGGTCTTTCCTCACATATGTAGAAGATTGGTTTTGTGAGAAAGTGGAAGTCCTTCCTTATGGACACACCTTTCTTATGGCAGATGCATCCAGAGACCTGCTTTGGGACTGGGAAAGCTTTGACCCATCCACCACTTGGTGTATGTAATTTTTTGGAGGTGCTTTGCTATTCATTTCTTATGAAAAACAAACAAATAATAGCCACACAGACTTCAATTTTGTCTTCTCATGGGAAGGACTGTTCTTCTGGAAGCTCACCAAGGAAGATTGCCTTTGTGCTGCGGGTGATTTAGTATGACTTTCTGTCTCATACCACTGACAGTTTTGAATGCTTTGTGAATAAGTGAGGGACAGTTTTAACCCATTTCTGCTGGATTTTTTCATTATGTAAATACTAAAGGCATGAGAAAACATCTTCCCTCAAGAAAATTCTACATCTGAAAGCAAAGAAAACATATGGTTTCCTTCAGATCATATATGTAATATTGCACTCCTCATTAGATTTTTGTTTCACCGAATGTTTTCTATATTCTAGTATTCTGACTGTATACCCTGATATTTATTTTTAATGAGATACACTTCTGTTCTTTCACTGCTTACTAACACTTTAATTTGAGAAGTAGTTTTCACTAGCCCTGCAAATATCCAATGTTCTTTGCAAAGTCAAGTCCATTTCCTGCAATAACCTTGCTTTGACCGGTTATCAGTTATATCACAAATTATTCAGTCTCTAATTGGTTCATCTTTTAACTACAAGTTCACATGACTTAGCTTTATTACATAGCTCTGTGCCACGCTTGTGTGGATCAAAGTAGTCTCACATTTTTAAGGAACTTTCTCTAGCGGCTCACAACTCCCTTTGTTTTACTGCTTGAATATATTCTTATTGTTATTAATATTAGGATTTTCTCCTCTCCAGATATTGTACTGTCTTTTCTTAGAAAACCTGAAGATGCCTTAACTTTTTACTCCTTTTAGCCAGATCCTAACCAAGCAGAGGGATGAAGGTTGTTTGTTATCTACCAATAATGTAGTTCAATCCTGTAACAAGTAGCTGGCATGCAACGTGCACGAGGATGGTGAAAGGCTCATTGCTGTCTCTCTGACCCCTCGTGCTTTTATCATAAGACAAGGTCTCGGCACCTGTTTTTAGTAAGAAATGGACATCTAAACCAGGAAAAATCCCAACGGAGGAGGACTTCCAAGATATTTCAGAACCCATGCCAGTAGTCAAACATAACCATTTGCAGTAAATGTGCATCAGAGCTGGGCACCTAGAAAGGTCTTGCCGCTCTCTCAGTCTCCACAGAGATATTTTTTTCCACTGATATACGCAAAAAGAGAATTTGTTATCTTTTTCCATGCAGAATATTATATTTTCTGCCCTGCTAATTGTTTGTGTGTTAGTAAGGTTCCTACCCTTTATTCAGATGCATGGCCAGGTCTCTAGTGGCTGCTCAGGATGCATCACAAAAAGGGAGAAACAGTCTTTTCCTTGATGCAGCCACCACCTAAAACAATGCTTGAAGGAGAAAAGCTATTCAGTCAGCCCAAGCATCCATTCATAATGCTTAGGGCTTCTTGTGCTGCAGTCTCTCATCTCTCCATTAATTAATGGTGAAAATACATATAACTAGGAAAACAGCAAACGTAAGCAGGGAATTAATTTATTTTTCATAAATAGGGAATGCCTCATCAGTAGAAAAGCAAAGGTTTGAAGTGTCTCTTCATGTTCCAATTTTTGTTCTGAAGCTGCCTGTTTGGTTGCTTTCTCATCTCTTCTATTTAAACCAAACAACAATCAATTTATTATGACATTAAAAAAAATATTGTGGCTAAGGGAGAAAGTACTTTTGAGATTCAAGTTCAGCAGCTGGAAATGAGGGGAAAAAATTGGGACTACACCAGTCTAATTGATTTTGTTATAGAACAAAATTAGCTGAAGCCAAAGAGCAGTAAAATGCACTCACCTTTATTGTAAGCATTTGAAGCTGTGCTAAATGAATAGGGGGAAAAAAAACAAACCTGCTCTTTGCTCATGGCATAGGGCATTTATTAGAAAATAAAAATAATTAGTTGCAGAAACAACAATTGAATTCTGCGAAGTGTTTTGCCTGGATTCCAGGAATGGCGGCTTTAATGAGGCCCTACACTTCATAAATGCTAAAGCAGGTCTTAAATGGGGTTTAATAGGATATTTTTACTTTCTTTCAGCTCTTTGTTTTCAAACATGTATGTACCCCAGAGTGCACACATTTAATTTAGGCAAGTTTTACATAAATTTTTCTCCTGTATCTGATGAATATGCTGCTAAATATACAATGTGTCCCTATCAGATCCTAACATAAGAAATCAGTGGCCTTCAAACAAATCAGAGACATATTTGCTTCTTGTGCTCTACATTACAGAAAAGGATTTTAATTATCCAAGAGAGAGTGTTCCCATTGCAGACAAAATGCAACTGTAATCCCAATTTCTCAACCACACCATACCGAAGAGTTATTAGCTTCTGGGAAACAATGTTTAACAAGTCACTGTTGACTGGAGTTAGGAGTATGCCCTGCCACCATACAGTAACTGTCTGATATGCTTTTTACTTTGGGTTGTGAAGATGGTTTGATTTCAAAGGTACATCCCTTGACTAAGAGGGAACAAATACTGCATTGCTGGTGCATTGCCTATTTTGGAGATCCGCTGAATCATTAGGTATTGTTTGGAGTTCAAGTTTTGCTCTGCTTTGCTTTTCTTGAGCAAACAATGCCGAGATGGACCATCACTGCAATAAGTACCAAAAAAGGGAAATCTGCCATAAAAAGAAATACTGTCGTAACCCTGCTAACACCAGACCACAGGTCCTAATGCTTCAGTGCTTCAGGTCTTCTTGATCTTGTATATGTAAGCAAAGATGCTCAAAGAATAGCCTCTCTTACATTTTGATCATTGTGTTACACTTTGATCTGCTTAGAAAACATAACAAAAATTATTTTTTTACAACTGAAAACAGAGTCTGGGAGAAGGGATGTTGGTCTTGGTGTGAGGTCTTCTTTAGTTCATTATTGCTTTGCTTTAAATTTTATTGGTGTCTCTAAAACAGGAGGAGTATAAAATGATGGGAAAATAATCTTATGGGTTAATATCCTCTCAATTTCTGGAACAGTTTTCTCTGAGCTAAACCAGAGGGGGATGCTCACACCATTTTTAAAGATTCTTTCAAGAAATGCATGTGTGTTTGAAGTAGCTTGGGGATTTTGTGATAAATTTTTAGATTCTTTATATTTCCAGCACCATTATTGTCTTTTACTGTTTGGGAGACAGAAAGAATTCTTTCTTTCAGTTGTCTTCCATGTGTTCACTTCACTCATCCATCTTTCTTAATCTCTTCCTAGCATTGCTAGAATAATTCTACTTGTGAGCACAGCAGAACTCAAAGCCAGCATAACATACGGTTCTAAAATTTCTCAATGTTAAATCTGCAGTCAAGGGCTGAAATCCTCTCTGGGTCAAATGGAGAGCTCCAAGGAGCCTGAGGAGTTCACAGTCTTCCAGCAGGGAACTGCTAGCCTTCTCTGTTGTTACCATCCCAAATAGCTGATAAGGAGGCTTAGTGGCATCATCCAAACCCTTTGAAGTATCGTTTTTGCATCCAGTGGAGCAGTTGCCCACTGCATAGCATAGAAAGTTAGAGAAGGGACTGAATGGAGGGCATGGAGACTAGGTGACCGAACAGAGTGTAACTCCCTCCAGTTCAGAGCTGAGGTCCATTAAGGACTTTTATGTGATTGCAGCCTGCTCTGCTTGAGAATGGTAATAGGAATTTGATCCTGAAGAATTTTAAAAAATTTAATTGAAGGAACTTTCAGACTGGTAATAGCAAGGCAGCTAAGATCTGGGAACTAGGTTTTGAACTGTCTGCTTTGATGCTCATTAGAATATTTCTCATTGGATTTTGACAATGTTAGAAAGTGTCAAATCTATCTTAAATTACAAATCAATTTGCAGTTTTCTGACAACACCTGGTAACCTCTGAATCACAGAATCACAAGGTTGGAAAAGACCTTTAAGCTCATCGAGTCCAACCGTACCTGTCCTCTTCTAAAGCATATCTCTAAGTACCTCATCTACCTGTCTTTTAAATACATCCAGGGATGGTGACTCAACCACCTCCCTGGGCAGCCTGTTCCAGGCCCTGACAACTCTTTCAGTGAATAATTTTTTTCTAAACCTGCTCTGGTGCAGCTTCATGCTATTTCCCCTTGTCCTATCACCTGTCACCTGGCTGAAGAGGCCATTGCCACCTCTCTACAACCTCCTTTCAGGTAATTACAGGCAGTGATAAGGTCCCCCTTCAGCTTCCTCTTCTCTAGACTAAATCCATAAAGTCATCATAATCCATAAATTCCTCCTGGGCATCTTGGCAGCACCTCACATAGTGAGGAGATGCTTTGAACTTGATGGACCTCACAGTAATTCTCACAGTGAAATCAGCACTAACAACTGCAGAAAGCAAACCTTGCAACCTTGGGGTGTTCAGCAAGTAATCTATTGCAGGTCAAACAGGAAAGAAAGATTTAATAATAAGTAAATAAAAATCAGTTCTGTCCCTTTAGTCTTCGTATTATCTTTGACTGATTGTACAAAAGTGGTGTAGAAACATCTCAACCACAACCCGTTATGGAAAGCATTCTATAAGTGATGTATCTGAATAATAGATGAAACAAGCATATAAACATCCAGCCAGAGTGCTACATTCACTTAACTTTGGCTGTCAGGAAAACCTACATAAAAACTGTAAAGGTAGCTGTTTAGTCCCTAAACGGAAACCGAACCAAAAAGGAAAGTACATTCTCTTATTTTAGAGCAAATCTGCGAGACAGCTACAGTTGTACATACTTCAATATACTGCCTAATGAAAAGTCTTCTGGGTCCTGGTACAGATTTGTAAGTGTGTCACTGACAGCAATGATTCCATAGAAAAATAAAAATAACAAATATTTCACAATTGAATATCCAGCCAAAAAAGCATGTCCACATGTTGCAAGAGTAAATAAGCTTTGTTAGAATATGCTGCTATTCTAAAGGAGAAGGGAGATTAAGAGCCTACTTTCTACTGAGGGGGAAAAAAAAATCATTGCATTTCTTATGCTGTCCATCTGACTAAATCCAGATCAACTGATCAAATGTCAGTTAGGACAACATATGTCTTTTCCACTTATTTACCTAGAACCAGAGTAGGGGGAAAACACGTAATTGGTTCCCTAACAGAATCACACTGATAGATTGATTATTGAATCTATGAATGAAATCTGAATGCTCCATTACTCAAAGCTAAATAAATATTTACTGTTCTGCAACCATCACTTATGATAAAAACAGGTTAGAAGCTGAGACTTCAGTTTAAATGTATATCTAACTGTGTCAGAAATACATACAGGTACATTTTTAACATAAGGCAGCAATTGGAAAGCAGCACGGCAATTGATTGAGGAACCAACAAGATAAACAGCTGCCAAAACATGTTGCCCATTATGACATCAATATTCCAATGTAGTAATAAGATTTTGAATTAAAATTATGTTTGCTTTCATTGGAGACCTGGAATAACAATGAGAAGACTGTAATACTATATTGTCTGTCTCTCTAGAGTAGCATGCACAGTATTCAATATACAAAGACAAAATAAATGTTAGGTCCACCAAAATACTCTAAAAGTACCTAATTTATATTATGTATCATATTTATGAAAGAGAAGAACAAGGCTAAAGAAGATTTCTTACATAGGGAATAAATTAATCACTTAGTAATTATCCTTTGGAGGAGAAAGATGTAATTTTATGCATAAGGAGCTAAAGCTTTTATTTGTTGTCTCACTAAAATACTGAAATTTTGAGCACATAAAGCATATTCCACTTTCTACCTGCTAATGTACTAAGCTTTGCAATGAGGCACTATATATGTTTTATGATATGGAGTTAGGGTCCAGATGAAAACTTTGAGATTTACATTTTTATCCTGCATTGACCTTTTGGCTTCACTCCTTAATTAAGCAAGGCATGGTAAAGAAAGAGATTATTATGAGGTGGCTCTGTCCCCAGGGCGTTATGAGATACCACACACAGTTAAGCTATCTCAAGACAACCATGTTCTCTAGAGTTACTTTATTGCTATTATAAAAAATCTTTATTATGGGGAAAAATATGTATTTTTATGCTAGAAGAAGATGAAGATGACAGTTTAGGATGTTGAACGGTAGTTTCAGCTGAGCTTTGTGCCCACAGAGACTGTAAAACATCGAAGACTGGGCGGCCTTTGATTGGCTCCTTTGGATCCTAAAGGGGTAGATTAATCTTTGTAAAATTCATAGTTGGAACATTGTACCATTAACTGGCACTTTCCAGTTATCAAGATACTTTATGAAACTGAAAAAGTCCTATTACACTTGCTAAAAAGGCAACTTTGGGGGTGTGGCTCTCATGAAACCATTTCATCTCTGGAGTATTAGACACTTTCCACCATGCCCCATGCTTGATAAAGCCCCAGGATGTGTATCTTCATCTGATAACCTCTATCAGTTCCTTCTCTGTTAATTGCACCCTATCTAAGGACCCAATTGTACAGCATGCTGAGCTTCCTCAATTTTCTCTCTTTTTCAGTTGGAACTGAGAGCACATTTGAATCCTTAGCTCCTCATTTTTTAAATCAGACCTCTGTTTTTCAAGCATGATGTCTTCTTTTTAATCTCCACGATAAATATGTGATGCACACACAGGAGTCGATATCTTCTCGGTATCTGAGGGGAGTGAATATACTCCTGTCATTTTTAACCTTGTGCAGTACTCCTCACATTGAAGCTTTTGTGTGCCCACTCTCTGTATTGCTTCTAAAAACCAGTGGGTATCAGAAAATATGCGTATATTTACAGAGCTTAAAATGTAGTTCTACTTTGAAGAGCTATCCCAGAAACACAAGAACTTAGCCTCATGAACTGCTCCCTGTAGTAAAACAGTATGAATGCTCCGTGGACCAAGGAAAGATAGAGAACAGACACATGTCTTTAAGGCTAGATATGGCCAACTTGACAACACATTGATTTATGCCGACCACTGTTCTGAGGCTGGCTTAGAGATATTTGATTTACAGTGGATAGATTGCCTCCTGTTAAATAAAGTCCTGGGTCATTGTTCATAAACCTGAACAGCATATAGCAATCTTGATGCATTGTTAAAATACCACTGTGGAGTTTGTAGTGCTTTATTAAGCTCTATAGTTCAAAGGATAAAAACCTTTGTGCAAACATCCACCAAGCGTCTTAAGCCAATGACAATTAGCCCTGCAAAGAGCTGCCTGTCAAGAAGCTCAAACAGAAGTGGCATGACTTGGTCAAAAACAGCTGTGGTTGCCCCCATTCCCATGCCCAGGAGGATGATGGATTTACCATCAGAGACAGTGTTTGGCCATCCCACGGAATAACAACTCTGCTTGCCAAGGTCAGACATCATAACTAATGGACAGGAAGGGTCCTGAGGAGGAAGAAACCATCTATAAATGAAAACCGGGAAAAAAACCCTAGCGCTGTAATTTTTTCAGATGATCCAGGATGCTGGTGACACCTTCCAGGTGAGCCCAGGTGTTTGGGAGAGGTGATGGTGTTGCGGTAGGTGGCACTGTTCCCCTCCTCCAGCCACGACAGCCCCACTGCTCCACCGGGAAGTGCCATCTTTGGGATGAAACATAAAACTGAGGCCTTGACCAGTTGCAGTTATTAAAGGTCCCATTGCACTTTCCACAAGATTAACTGTGTTAACCTCAGTGTCCTGGCTGATTGCATTCTGTCTTCCTAAATTCCCTCTGTAGTTTCAACTGGACAAGTTAATCTGCACTTCCTGTTTTAGGCAGCTGTGCAACTGTTGCTGTGTAGGACACACAGCTACTGTGCTTCATCCCAGGGTGGCTCTGCTTCAGTGATGGCCAGTACAGGTGGACTCCAATGGTGCATGGCCACACTGTTGCCCCAAGGAGAGTGGAGAAGGATGGTACCATTTTACCCTGCATTCCCAGCCAAATGACATGACATGGAGAGGGAACATACTCTTCAGAATAGACCAATGGCTGCAACACCATCAAATGGTAGTAGTTTGGCATGGACATAGCTATTTGGTGTGATGTCCTGCTGAGACACGTGTCTGTCCAAAGCACAAACACTTATGGATCATTCCCTGGAGTAGTTGTGGCTGCTCATCCCACTGCAGGCCTTCTGCTGGGCCAAACCCAGTCCTAGATTTTTAACTGTGAACTGGAGGGGGCTGAGCAATTGCATGCAGCAGTTCCGGCATGGTTCTACCTAAAACCCACTAGGGCATAACTCCAAAATTCTCTTCTTGTGCAAGTGGCCCTTCCTGAGGCAGACAGCTGTGAAGCTCCACATGAACTAAGCCATCCTCTTATACAAGGAGACATTTGCAGCAAGGTGACCCACTGTGTGAATCAGCATAGCTCATGCATGGCTTCCTCTTTTCTAACAGTTTCGAGGTTTGGTAGCGAGACTCAAGGTTGGTGGAAATTACATTCTTTCTACCTTTAATTCTTCCTTCTGTTTCAGTTGGATACTTCCTTTGTCACTTCATATCCCAAACTATTGTGTTTTATTGCTGGAAAATGTGTGTTTCATTTCAGCAATTGGGGATTACACACACATGCCACAGAGTGTAATGCAAGGACATTATGTGAATGTAAGGAATGATTATTTTTCTGCTTATCTAGAGAAAATAAAAGTGATTATTAAAATCTTCATAACTAGACAGGGAGTAATATTAGTATTTGAACTCCTCCAAAAGCCTGAATTATACTATGGAAATAACCTGGCTGGGTGATCAGGTATCTAAAATGAGCCAGGTGTCAAGACAGGAAATATAATTATCATGGAATAACAAGTTTCTGAAAAATAAACCACATTCGGTTGTCTGGTTTCTAGTATATGGCATTTCCACTGAAGATTGTAATTCCTTTCTCCATGTCCCATTCCCCTTGTACAGAGTGTCCCCTTGGGAAGCGAGGCCCAAGAGCCCTTCTAGGATGGGACAGGATATTACAGCTTGGTTTGTGCACCAGCATCCTTAATATTTCCTTCCTTTCAGAAGCAAATAGAGCGTACCCTTATCTGAATGCTAATTTCCTAGTTAAAACCCTCCCTTGCTGACAAGGGACTGAAAGAGTTTTAAATCACAGATGTAGAGTATCAAATGCAATAATGCTCTTGCAATAGTGCATTGAAGCCTCAATTAATTAACCCTTGGGCTAAGTAGGCAGGTACATGGTGGTGGCCACAGGCGGTGGATGGATGAGATTTAAATGGGCATCTCATTTCCTCAGCACGGAACATGCCGTTTGGTTCAGAAAGGAGTCATTTTACACACTCGCCTCATTTACGCTCAGCTTTAATCCCTTTAATTCCACCTGAGATCCAAGCAAGAATGGGAAAAGAGAGTGAGGTGCAAAAGGCTACAGAGCTAGGCTTTGTTTACATATGTTTCCCCTGGGACACCCCCCCAGCAGAGCCAGGGCTTCTGGCCTTTTCATCGGGCTGCAGAGATCCAAAGCAGTTGTCATATGGAAATGGTTAAACAGAGATTATGGGGAGCTCTTCACTGCAATCCACCCCGTTTAAAGCCTGAAAAGCAAGGAGTAGGGAGAGGAGGCTGAGAAAAGGGGCCGCAGCAAACCCCAGCAGCCGTCAGGATGCAGCAGGGACTTGGTGGTGGAGGGTCAATCTACAGAGGCCACACTGGTGTGGGCCTCCTGCGACACCACGATGACAGCTGCCGCTTTCCCTTCAATGTCTCATATGGGTGCATGTTCATGTATGATGTAAATTGTGTTCTGTGGGTGATGTAAATCTCTGACATTCCTCTGGCTGGCTTTTACGTATGTGACGTGGAAGCTTCTCTATGGAGAAACGGGATGCAATTCTGTCACATATCAAGGGTAATGGACTAATGCTGTAAAAATAAAAAGATCCCCCGATGATTTCTTTGAATCACTTAAAGGCTTTTGATCAGGCTGTGCTTTGCTTCTCTTTTGTGCTTGTTTTCTGTCACCCGCCTAATACAGGGATCTGCTGGCAGAAGCTTGTGCCAAAATTTTAAGCAAATGTTGCAGCGTATTTATGGATAATGAATTTTGAATTTATTATAGTTATTGCACAGGAAATCTGATATCTCAGCACTGTGTTCCTTCAATCAAGGGTATTCAGACAAACGTGTGACCTACGCGACCAATTAACCCAGTCAGAATTTAAAATGCAGGATACTTGCAAAAAAACTCACCTGAATAAGACCGGAAACTGTTCACAGAAATTATTCAGTGAATGGCTGAGAAGAATTAATTTACTTTCTTTAAAAATCAGAACCTCTGCCTTACCAGCCGCTGAGAATAAAAATGCAAAATGTGCTGTATTATTCATTACAGCTACATTATGTTACCAGCTCTGCTACAACAGCTGTATATAAGGTAGTGCTCCTTATCCAAAGGTATATAAATAGGGTTTGAGAAAGGCTCCTATTTTTAAGGAAATCCAAGCTGTAGTGCACTTGTAGAAAACACTCTGCATTGCTGTGTGTTTGCTCCCACTGTCTGTAGCATTACTGTGAAGATAAAGCCAGGCTGCTCCTGGTGGGACTGTGTGGGTGATATGTGGGTATTTCTCCAGACCTCACTCTGTGTCAGCTCCATTGGTGCTCATCAGGAAGCCTCTGCAGAGAAACACACACAGCAGTGGGTTCAAGATCACTCACACCCCCCTTTTCCCCTCCACCCCTGCTGCTGGCAGTTGAGGCCAGACACATTCATTGCACCTGCGGGCCATTCCCATTTTGTGTAACATACAGTGAGATGCCTTCTGGGTCCAGTGCCATGGAGTGATGCACTGCCGGGGTGGTGGGGTTCTACTGGGGTTTCTTCCCCCATTGTCCCCACCCCTCTACCCCCCACCCCATCCCCATCCCCATCCCACCTGCCACCCCCACTGGGCCACGGGACTCTCCATCTCATTTCCCTCCACACGATTTACCATCTGTGAGCTCGTCTTTAACCTAATAAAAATCATCTCGCTTTTGACTAACAAGAAAAGGAAACAGTGCTCATTGTGGGGTTTGGGGAAAATGGCCTCACTAATCTGCAGGATGAGAATGGAGTGATTTATAGGCGGATTTAACTGTGGGCCATGATTAGGGGGCTGGTAGTAAGTGCATTAGGTGTCTAAGTGTGGCAATAGAGTAAATAGGCGTTTTATTTATCGCAGTGCCAGGGGCCTCTTAGCGGAAGAGCGCTTCTCCAAATTGAAATATAGCAGAGTTTACACTCCTGATTAGGGCTTCAAGCGCAGAGCCCAAGGCTATCAGCGAGCAGAAACAACGCTCGCTGACACCTAATTGTCACTGGATTAATGTGCAAACAGGGACAGCAAACAGCAACAACAAATAACCCAATGTCAGAGCTGCTGGTGGCAGTGTCCACTAAGTGACTGGGGGCCAAATTGAAGTTTATATCTCAGAATCCACTGAGATCAATGCATCAGCCTGGTAGACAGGGCTGGAAATATTTTGCCATTGCATGTTTTGTATGTATTTACATACAGTACAGGTGTGGTGCTAGCTATAAAAGAAAAAATTTTAAAAGATTTGTTTTCGTGCTGGGTGTGTTGTACTGCTAGGTACCGGCAGAGGCTGCCCCTCCAGAAATCCATGTCCCCCTTTGAATGCCCCCAGGGAACCAAAAATTAATTCCTTATGAAGATGCCCAGTGTGGCTGTGTGTGACTGTGTCTGTAATAAAAGAGGCAAGGCTTGTGAGGAAAGGCAATATATTTTATTAAACAACTTGATACTGTGTGAGGAGAGAAGAACAAGCATCCGAGTTCAGCAACCCTTCTTTATGTAGTAAAATACGTAAGTGTGAATTTGTATGCCTCAGAACAACCAACTCTTTCATTCTTTCAATTATTAAAGCAGGTGTGTATTTCTATTATCATATCGGCTTCGCAAATATGCTTGTTGTTAGCATGTATATCATGTGAAGCTGCATACCATATGTCTGTAAACTAAGTATGGGCGATATTGTTCAATTTATTTCCTTTATGCTTCATAGCCATTCAGGTAATTTATGTGAATAAGGTCTTTTGCTCTATGATCTTGTGACTTTCACTGGCATCTCCATATAAAATTTTATAACCCTGTTTGTGAATCAAATCATTCCCACAACAACTGATTCAATCTGGGTCACCACCTGTCCAGCTTTGGACTGGAGGAAACAGTCTGGGCAGCTGATCCCTGTTTTTTCCACTTTTGAATCTGGTTTGGCTTGCTTGCTCCAAGGTATTTTTACTCAAGATCTCACTGCTATTGATAAATTCTTTGGAGGTACGACAGACAAGAAGAAATGCACCCTATGCTATTCATTTACAGCAGTGACCTTCTTTTAAACTGAGAAATTAGCATCATTTTCTTCAACCAAACAAAAGCAATTAAAAAGGAGCCTGAAAACAAATGCAAGAATAGGTTAGCAGCCAAGGAGTTCACATATTCAATCATTTTTTCCCATAATTAGCTACTGAAGGAGGAAAAGTCACAAATACAAGATTTATGTCTCTAAATGTATTTCTGAAGTTCTTAAGTTTTATTGACCATGAAAGTTGGTCTTTCCCTGTGTTAAGAACTGAAGAAGCTATAGAGCTAGCTAGTAGCTCAATGGTGCAAAGTCTTATGATTTAATCTTGACATTTGCAATTTTTTGCTGTAAAATATTACTTTCTTTATTCCAGGACTTTAGAGTAAAACCTCGTAATTTCCTTTAAGCTCCATTTGATTGTCAATTGCACAACTCTCTCCAAAGCTTAAAGCTTATGATTTTCATACACATATGATTTATTTCTTTTGTACCACAATATAATGTACTTTGGTGCAAAAATCTCTTCTCTCTTGCATCCTGTTCTTTCCTTCCTTGTAGCTAGAATTTTTGTGTGAGTCAGAGTACTTGGGTATGTGAGCTTTGAACTTCTTGTAGATTCATTTAGAAATGTTTCAAATATCCATCTCTGGGATTGAACCAGCTGCATATTTGATCTTCTCTGCTTAATGATTTCCAGGAAGTGGTGATCTTGCTATTGGCATATTTGGAGAAGGAATGGGATCAATTTTCAATATTGAAACCAGTCCAATAGCTATTTACACATAGTTTATTTCAGAGATTCAGAACTGCACAAGGGTAAGGAGAAAAGGTTTACACTGCAAAACTGCAAACATTTCTGTTTTTCTCTTAGTTCATTTAGCGTTGAAAATCATAAAACTGGGTTTGCAACAGGGAAGTCCCAAGTTCATTTTACTAACAATATGCTTGATGAATTCAATGTATTTTTAATCCAAGTGTAAAACTCTAAGGACATCCAAGGTGCTGACTAGAGCATGAAAATCTAAATTAATGCTCTGCCAGAATGACAGTACTTAAACAACCAAAATATCACCCACAGGCATTAGGCTTTCTGAGAAGTTCATAATCTATATATTGTTATTGTAAAGATTGTGATTTCATGCAGAAAATAATTCACAAATCATAATTAACATCGCTCCCAATAGATGACCAAAGGCTTTAAATATACATTTTACATTTTGCTGTTTCAAAAAGCTATACAACCCTGTAATATATAATTACTACAGATATATATCACAAAATAGCCATACTGTTCAATATATCAGCAAAGACCCATAAATCAAGGGACAGTTTTTCTTAACTGTACATAATGTTGATATTTTACATTTTAATTACATAAAATCTGCCAGTTAATATCCTTCAGCCATATAGATCCACGTATGTCCATTCATAGCCAATAGTCTATTTGAAACAGCTAAGAGCTGGAAGGCACGCGTTTATACAGACTGCTGCAAAATGGGGCCTGTTTCCTTACTTGGGCAAAATGCCCACTGGAGAGAACAGGAATTTTGCCTGAACAAGGACTGCAGTAAAGCATGCCAGTCGGAGTGTTTTGTACCAAGGAGCTCTGAATACTGTCGTCTCCCCCCCTAAAAAAAAGCCCACATCTCCCACACAAATGTGAATTATGTGTGAGATTATACAGGCCTTCCGGGGGGAGAGTAGGATAGGAAAGAAGGGAAGTAGGTTGATTTGCAGCAGTAACAAGCTAAATCCAGTAGTGAAGGACCTCACTGCGTCGTCCTGTCTGCTGGTGAAGCCAGCTGCCAGGCTCCGCACAGGCGCCGGGCTCCTGGCCAGCACAGCCGACTGCAGGACTGGGGCCTGAATCTATTCCTCACAAGCAGAGCTGACTGCAGAATTAAAGCTTTCAGCCACAATTTTCAAGTTGATAACACATGGACAGAGCAATCCCACCCACGTGACAGCAGTTGCAGCATTCAGGCACTAGATTGTAGGCTCCTCTGGGCAAAGACTTTTTGTTTTGCTTATTTATAAATCATCTGAGTGCATCTATCATACTGTATGGTTGATATTAATAAAGAGATGCTTATGACTCCCAGTACAGATGCAGCAAGGAAAACACTGGGAAGTTTTGGGAGGAATGAGAAAAAAGTGGAGACAATAAATTGCATATAATTCACTGAATTGTAGAGAAAGGAAAAACAATAAAACCCTGGCTTTAACAAACCCTTATTGAGACGGTGATTGCACTGTAACAGACATAGTTGTGCCACGATAACATTTGCTCATTAACCAGTCATGAATTTGTGTCACACATCGAACACTAGTAATGAAACAAAATGAAAATAATGGTTTGCCTTTTAGCCCAAATATATGAGGAGTGTTAACATGCCTATACAAACATTTTAAACATCACATTAAAATATGTGTTGGGACGAATATGAGTTGAGGGTTGGTTTAAATTATGATAGGTTTCAAGAAAACCTCATTTTAACAAAAAAGGGAACTGGTGAGTAAAAAGCGTGAGGAAAAAACGGCCTTTCAAGTACTGTAGGGCTGCCAAATTACTCTGCCAAAATTCCCATTACAGAAAGGTGGGCTGAATCAGGAACACAGGCTTGGCCCTGTTGTGCGTTTGAACACAACAAAGTGCCACAGCATAAATCAACATCTCGGCATGGAAGAACTAAACTGTAGAGTTTCATTTAATTAAATTGGATTTTTTTTATTAATCTTTGTTTTTCTTCCAGGCTGTTTCTTTGAGCACTAGTCTGTTAACTGTATGTTGCAACTGTTCTCTTTACTAATACAAGCAATGCTGCTGCAGTTAGAAGGGTTAATAATGTGAGTTAATGAAGCAGAATTTACCAGTGAGGTTGAACATCCGTTAAAGAAATGTGAGAAATCTATCAATTCAATTACTGCATCCTGTAAAGTGCCCTGATGTTTTGGGCTGCTTCAACATGATGGGATGAGCCAATCAGCCAGAAAGTCCATGGCCACCAGCAAAAGGAGGTCCTGATCCCACCCTATTTCCCATTCACCCCTCTCTCTGCTTCCAGCCAGGCACTTCTGCCACTTGCCTTGCACACTAAGCCTCCCTAGGCTCCTCTGAGACCTGATTCAGCTTGCCAACCTGGCAGAAAACTAATGCAGCTAAAAGGGGCTGATTTTCTACTCAGTGAATGAGCTGAAAGAAAAGGAGGGTGTTCTGATGAGCAAAGGAGATGGTGCAAGGCAGGTGGTGGGAACATGTGGCCAAAAGCGAGCGAGAGAGAGAGGGAGTGGGAGAGAAGAAAGGACTTATCAGGGAGAGGAATCAAGATCTGCCTCTTTGGGATTCAACAAACCATGATACAGACATAGCTACAGCTACAACTGCAGCTCTGGGTTATGATTTTGTTGTATGAAACGTCTGATGATGACACCAACTTGAATTCCTACCCCACAACACCAATACAAATGCAAAGTTACTACCACTATTATTAGCATTCAAGAGGAGTAGTTTGTGAATTGGAAGCAATAGGGCACAACAAGTCCAGTAAAAGAGTTGGATTAAAGATACGTGGCAGCTTGGTAGATTGTGCCTCATCTAGCAGAACAATAATTTAATTGAATCTCATGCTGACAAGTAAAAATAAGTAAAGATATAGAAACCACCCTGGACAGTTATGACTGGGCACTAGCTTGGGGTTGGTCCTCTGAGAACCCCCACTTCAGATGAATGGGTCATTCATTCCATTGAAACAGCTGAGGTATACAGAGCCTTTCAACTTAAATTATCCTTTATCAGGTCTCAAATAATTTGCCCAAGTGTTCCCTTCTGGGTAGGAGAGCAGTAGCTACCTGGAAAGTGCATGTCCCACTATTGAGATGCCTAAGATATTCTGTTGAGGGTAAACTCTGGCTCCTCTCTAAATGCGTGAAAGATCTCTCCTGTCTCCTCATATCCGTGAGCATCACCAAATCCCTGGGTACCTTTACAGCAAGACAGGAACTCCAAACTAACAAAAACATACAGTACTCTAACTGCTAGCATAGTACTCCTAATGATTTGAATTCAGCTTTGCTTTTTAGCATTAGAAATGCTTCTTTTAGTTCCAGAAAAACTGAGTTTGCTTGTTTACTTTCTAAGTGTGCTTTTTTACTTCCTTGGAAAATTTCCATCTAGACCATAATAAGCTATTAGTATAATATATGTAAAGGCCAAAATATAAGCTTCCCAGTGACAGCAGTGATTAGGATGCTGATCCTCTTTATAAAGTTAAACTGTAAGGATGTAAAAACACTGACTGAAATGAGCATGTACAAAAATATGTGTACAAAGACATGTGGGAAACATGTTAGATTTTGTGTAAGCAAGCAAAGGTAAAAGTGAAAATGGCAGGGGCTAGAACTGATAATGTGTTGTGGGCCAACATGCCTTGTGCAATCTATTCTGAGCTCTCTTAATCCACGGGGCCCTTGTTTGGAGACTGCAGGCTATGGAAGGCTGCTCAAATCAATGTTGGACATTGTACTTTGGGACCTGTAGTCTCTGGGACCCTTTGAATTGATATACTGATAGGAGAGAAACGGTGATCTTCTATGTTTAACACTAACAAGATGTCATCCTCCAAAAGGGAGTAAGGAAGTCCCAGTGAAACATCTCTGGAAAGTTCCTACTGCAAGGAAGATGGACATCTTGGAAAAATTAAATTAATCCCATAATAGTATATAAATCTGTACAACACAGCCTTTTAAAATATTCCTAACTCTCAGAAGACTTAATCAATGTTATACAAATTGCAAAATCATTTAAGAGTGTTGGTATGAAGAAAAAGCCCGTGCCTCTGTCCCTGTGGAACATTAACAATATCAAGACAAGCTGCCTATCCAAAATATCAGTGAAATTACATATCTTCTGCCAAGGTAGATGAAATTATGATGGCTGCATGTCAGATTTTTTCCTGTTTAAAGGGAAATCTACGGTCAAGTATGCCTTGAAGTTCTTCAGGTTCATTAACAAGGTCAAAATCAATGTTATTTTACTGTTTGGAATCATTTTTGGCGGAACAATGAAAAGAAACCATAGTAGAAGTAGTCCTAATATAATCATTTTCTTTTCATTGTTCTTTATGGGAAAATAATTTGGCCCGAAATTTAGTGGTCCCATCAGGGAGGTGATATCTTTAAAAAGGTGGTCTGAAGGACAGGTTTTACTGTACTTTAATAGGCTTATAGATTAATATAAATCTTAATATTCATAATCTGTACTATTCCTTTTCTCAATATCTCGTCCATCTATACATCTATTTGTAATGTGTGTTTCAAACACAAGTTAAACTTGATTTTATTGAAAGCACTGACAGTGCTATAGGGATAATAATTCATGAAAAATTTGAGAGGTCAAATGTATCATTGTTTTTTTCTTGAAAATAATTTCATTTTAAAAAAATTAAAATACTGGTGCCTGTAGCTAAATGTTTCTTGAATATTTTTAAATAACTGATTGTTTAAAATAAAATATATCAGTTAGAAAATTGCTGGTTTTACAATGAAATGCACAATTATCAGCCAAATTTGTATTCCTGTGCAAGGGTAAAAAACTGGAGCAATTCCATGTAATTCAGTGTCAAAACCACCAGTCTTTTTTTTTTTTTACTAGAGCTATTCTGGGTTTGCAAAATTAATCAAACCATTTTAATTTTCAGGCCAGAAATGCAGCGTTTTATGCTTCCCATTACAGAAAATCATGTAAGTAGTGTGCAAGCCCACTTTTTGTAGAATCCTTTTGTGGATGACAGGATGCTAGAAGGCATACCAGAAAGATATCTAAGCACTTGAAATATTTGTCCCCAAGGACACCTACAATATTTATTCTAGGTGCAATGCCTTTAAATGGGAGCGGTTGTTGTCATCTGTTGTTGTTGTCATTAGTTTTTATGTAAGCTGTACATAGGAAAATTTACAAGTGTCTGCTAATGCCTCTTTGTATTAACAGAGAACAGCAATAAGCAAATGCTGCTTGTGTGAAGTGATGAGCATTACTTTATAATACCCAGCCATTATCTACTAACTGAAAAATTAGTTGAACTTTGGCAAATTGCATGCACAGGGCAGTACTTATCTACTTTCTGCTGATTAGAGCATGAAATATTCACATGATTTGAATTGCTTTTACAGAAATCAGGACAGAGCATGTCAAATATCCACAGTACATGAAAAAGCAATGCCTGCCGCATGGAAGATACTGGACCAAATCCTGCTTGTGTTTAGTGTAAACTGTGGTAACGGGCAGGATTATTGTGCAGGTACAGCCAGTTCAGAATATGCACACAAAGTCTGCTTATATTTTTTCCTGTCACCTGTTAACTGTGCAGCAGCAAGTGATTAATGTATTACTTACTGGCTATTATAGAGCTGTTGGTCTGTTTTGACTTTCTTTTAATACGAGCTGAGCAGGAAACCACTGTGCACTTTCTAACATGAATACCAAAGCGGATTTTGCAACTTGTCGGCAAGGCACCCCAGATTTTGCCTGCCAACTATTAGAAATCTGGGTTATCATGGAAAGTAAAAAAAGAAGAAAAAAGCTGGTGAGCTATGTCTGAATGCTGAGAAGCGTTAGCAGAACTTTGCAGTCGAGCTGACCATCTGGAATAATGGACAGTATTGGCTGTCTTCCATTAGAGGGAATCATTCAAAGTCATAACGGGCAGTGGTCACTAGGGAAAGGGCCGGAGAGAAAGCTAGTCATTCTTTTATATTTGTATGGAGTACTAGTGAAGATTTATTAAAACACTTGTCTTATTCCTACAAATGACAGTCGCGGTTATTAATATCTTTAGCTGTCTTTGATAAAGATACTGCTTGCCATATTTCAAAAAGGGTTTACAATATGATATCAAGTACAATCTCTTTATTGTGGGATTTCATACTTGGGAGGGAAAAGGATGGCAATACCATCAGGCTTTATGTGGTACACAGACAGAAGAGGGGGGGGTTTTCCTAAATGTTAATAATCTGAAGAAAATGTGCTTCATCCTTTAGTTGTATGACCTTATATGTGTAATAGCATCATTTTAAATACAATTGCTTGTCTTTTTGATAAGAAGAGTATATTAATGTGTCCACACTAAGTGTGAGGGTTAAAAATAATTCAGTTATTTGTTTTTCTATGATAGAAGCTTGCACAGTGAATTACAATACAACTCAGCTGGCTACATCCCCAGATAAAATATGCTCAGCAAATCTTCCTCTAATTCTATACAGTGATGTTAAAATATCACTGTTTCATTTTGGTATTTCCAGACAAGAATAAGTAGCATACATGTTTGTGACAGAATTGCTTTAATAATTTATTTGACAGCATTTTCTTATGAGCACATTTCTTTTATTTTCAGAGATAAGAAAAATGAACTAGTGATAAATAAGAAAAGGGCACTGAAAAAGCTCCTAGGCTTATCACTCACTTTTTGCTACTTGTTTAACATTTTCCCAAATCTTGAACTCCATCCTGTCTCCTAAAATGCATCAAAGGGGTCACAGCATTAAAATCATACCCTAAATAATGGCTTTTAACGGCTGAAATTTGTAACTCACAAGTAGTGGTGACAAATATTACTGAAATGTGTCTTGGCAAGCATAAAAACACAACATTAAGGATGAATAAAGCACTTTATAATAGCTTTGATCCTTTTCCTCTTCCTTTTCCATGAATAATGAACATCACCACACACAAATCCGAACCACACAAGTGCCAGCCCAAGTCCTGCCATTGTCTACATCTCACAGCCCTGGAGGAGTAAATGCAGTTACAAGGCTCTACAGAACTTGGTTCTTTATGTCTCTAAGCTAATCTTATAAATGTTAATATTTGCCCATGCATACTAAGTAGGAATCTCTAGTCAGTTATTTGGGCCATGCTTAAGAAATAATTTGGACCATGATTTTTAAAAAGCGGATGTTTCCTCCCCCCCCCAGGATTATGGATTTTAAAAGGTTGCGAAGTGGAAGAAAACCATCATGTCTATCTTTCCTGTTCTGAAACCAAACCCAGCATTTGCTAATAGCATCTGAGGCAAACTTCAGCTCCACGGTACAGGGTGGTAGGCTTCACAAAGTCCAACTGATTATTTCTGTATGCATGCATGTTGTTCCACCCATCCAAGCTGTTGCATAATCAGATGTATTCAATGGGAAAGGAGCTAGCTTACTAAGCTTCACAGAAATAATTCGCCGTTTGCTGACACTTTTTGGACCTGTGCGTGCACAGCAATGGGAACCTGGAGGTTTTGCTAAGTTTTGCAGCAGTCTCTTCTCAGTCATTGAAGCCTTCCTCATCTCTCTGAGTTCTGGATGTACTGTTAGTCGCTTCAATGATACTCATTTTAAAAGGTTAACAAACGAGAAGCTAAACCAACCATACAAATAACAGCCAAAAGAACAGTTTCCAAAATGTGTTGCTGTAGTGCCATTTCCAATTTAATATTCAGACAGAGTAAAGCTAAAGGCCACCAAACCAGGTGGATGAAATAGTTCTGCATTTTATGACTCATTCTTAAATGAAATCTCTTAAATATTGCTAATGAAGCCAGTTATCATATACAGACCTGTAATGCGCCCTTTCTAAGCTGGTTCAGTTACATTTCCCTGTCTAGCAATTTACCCCAGGCCCCTATTAAATGAATTATCACGGCTCCTAAATCATCTCTGCGGGGGTTTCCGCTAATCCCATCAAGACACTTACACTCCCTTTCTTCCCTCCTGGTGACATAATGAATTATTATTTCATGGGGAGCTGTTAAAGAGGCCCCTTTGGAAGAGTGTAATGTGCAGCACGGGGAAGGGGAGGGAGCTGCCTGCTGAGGAAGCTGTGGTAGGTACCACAGCCCCAGGCTGCCTGGCTGCCAACGGGAAGACAAAGGGTACCGGCGCCCCGGGCTCCCCACATCTCTTCTGTGGCTGGTCCCGACAGTCCCCCTGGCCACCTGGGGATGACAGCCAGATTCTCTCCCCCCTCCCCACTGTCCCCTGCCCTCTGCTTACCCTCTCAGTTGTGAAAAGCAAAGGGAGAGGGAATATAAATGTTTTCCTTAACCGGAGGAAGCACCCTGCTCACAAACCACTTGCGGAATCCATTAGGCTAATTTATTAAACACAATTTGCCTTGTGTGGCTGAACTGAGTAATGATAAAAACATAAATAAGGAGAAAGCAGCAGCATTGAGTCTCTGTGGCCTCATGCCTCGTTACAATGCCCCATGTCTTTCATGGACCATGTCCATGTTACCCTTCCCTTCAGCCTTCCCAACACCATCAGAGATGGACACAGGGTCCAGTTTGTGGAGAGGGCATGTGATTGAATCAAATTCATTTTCCCTTGCTGAATGTGTCCAGTTCTAGCAGTGATAGTAACAATAAAAGAAAGAAAGCATTAAGCAGTAGTATTTTGACAAGAAACAGACTGCACATAGAAACAAGAATTCCCCTCAGGCCTCTTTCTTCTCCAATCGGACTTCTGCAGAAGTCCTTCTGACCAATGCTTTGTTTCTTCCTTGTGAAGAACCATAATGCAATTTGACAGTAGAAGGTTGGTCACCAAGTTTAAAAAGCACCTAGGGCCAGACTTTCATGCCAAGGAAATCCTCATCATTCTCATGACTACAGCAGAGTACAACAGGAATGGATGACCCTAGAGCTACTCCTGAGGCTGAAGGGAGGAGGACAACTTTCACAGGGCTGCAAATCAGGTTTACAGCAGTAGAAGGGCAACAGGGAGTACAGACCTAAAGCAAGTCCTGGTATGTAGGTCTGACTTATTTTACCTTCTCAGTTCGTTAAATTTGTGTGTAAGATGCAGCGGCAGAGTGATCACCTGTCGTGTGTTTGCCTGAAAAGCAGGAGCAGAGCACTCCCAGATGAGATGTCTTGGCTCCTATTTACTTCTCTAGTTTGATGGAGAGTGTTAGACTATAGTCCCGTGAAAGCAATTTTGTAGGACAAAAGCTTGTTCTGAGCTCTTATAATTGATTTGGTCAAGGGTTGTAAATTTTTCAGTTTAGGGGTGTTTTCAGTTTATACACCGAACTACGTTAGCTATTATAAAATACAATAGAAGAATTTTTTAAAAACTCTATGAAAGATCTGTCTGGTGTAATTCACGCTCCGACAGTTGCCAGATTCACCTGCTTATGGGAAGTTTAAAGGCAAGTATTGCAATCCCTCTTCTTTTAGACACTTAGGGACATTGAGCTCTGTTGGAACTGTGTATTTATTCACCCTTGTAGCTCTACCTGTCATGAATGTGTCTAATCTCCTTTTAAATACATATATACCTAAGGTTTCCCCAAGAGATTGTTTGCAGGTAATGTTCATGCCCTGTGAAAACTACTTTGTTTTAAACCTACTGCCTGATCTTCTGGCTGCCTGACCCTGCTTGTCATTCTGTATTCATTAGTCATCAGCTCCTGGTTTTACCTGTCTCTACCATCTCAGTTATCTCTTTTCCAAGCTCAAATGTCTCTATTTGGAAGCCATCACATGCCTTTGACAATCCCCTTTGCCCTCATCAGTACTTGAGGTTCTTCAAAACATGCACTTGAAGTGGAATTGTAGAAATTTAAATGCCAGTATGAAGACAGAAGCGAGTCATACTCCTCTGATAAACTACATATACTAAACACAATTAGATGTCTCTAATATGATGAAGTAGATGTGTGGGTGCTGATTTCATTTGTTCAACACAGAAATTCCAGGTTTGATTAATAATATCTCCAAGAAGAGCTATAGGTGCAACTCTCCCTCTGTAGACTAGTCACTGACTTATCTATTTCCAACTTACTATAGAGCTGCACGACCCTGAAAGAAAACATACTCCTCCCTCACAAAGCTTAGAAATGAAGCATGATTTTGTGCAGCACACAGAGGAAATAATTAGGGGTCTCACTAGTTCCAGCTATGGTAAGAGACAATTTGGGGGGGGGGGGGGACGAAGGGGACGAGGGGAAGAAGAACAGTGTTTTCTCTGTAATCTTTAGTTGAATAACTATAAATACTCCTTTGAAATTGTTATGCTCTGTCAGGTAAAACCAGAGGTGCGTGAAACATTACATTTTTAATTTATTATCCATTTCTGTTTGCAAGGATTTCCATTTCCTTAGATGGTTTGAATCTCCATTCTAGAGAGAAATAACACTGTCAAAATAAAATTCAAGTGGAACTCAACAGATTTTGCCAAAATTTAGACTGGCAAAATCACCTACCAGCCTTGGAAGGTTTAGCTTGGTTTTTATCAAAACCTAATGGTGTGAATTTTCTATTCAAAACCACTTTTTTGTATCAAGTTTAATACTTATGACATCCATGAATTTTATCTCCATTTTGGACTTGTGACAAAATTCTCAAAGTAGTAGACCTTAATCCTAGTTCAACTGAAATCCTTAAAGATTTGCACCCATCAGACGAAATGTATTCTGCTATACGTATGCTTTGCGAACGCACCACTAACCTGCTGCAGAGACGACTGTCTGTAGTTGTAGTTGTCACTAGAAGTTTTGTTGAACAAAATATATGGGACTAGCAAAATGATGATTCTTGTAGATATGCAGCTAGAACATTAAAAATAAATTACATTATAAGCCATTCAAGCTTAGGGTCTGTTTGGTATTTTTAAATTAATAAATTGATTAGCCATTGACATCTAATTATCCTAATTGACTTTTCTGAGTGCATTTTAGGCACTTGCATTTTGGAATGTCTGACATGCATATTTGTGAACTGCCTCGTCTTTGTGTTGCCATGTCTGTATCAGCAGGAACAGCTTAAAATAAACTTTAAAGAAATGCCCATGCCATTAGGGAATGTAAAAGACCAATTAGTTATTAAACATTTGGAAGCTTGCAAATGTGCCTAGAAGCATATTCAGAAAATGATAAGCTTCCTTCGATAATTTAAAAAGCTCATTATTACTATAATTTTCAAACCAACTGAGAAAAAATATGCATCTTACTTTTCATTATCTGCAGCCATTTCTTTGTCTTTAGTCTGGAATAATAGGTATGACTTTATTATAATCATTGTTATTGTTACTAAATTCTGTTATTCTAAATAAAGAAATTTCCCAGGTAGTGAGGAAGAATGTGGTTTTGCTTAGGGCTAGAACAAAAATTTGACTTTTATCATCTCAGTTCAGCAGTTATCTAGATTTATTTTTTTAATTTGGAAACAAAGGTTCTTGTTGCAGTCACTAGATGGGCTAGACTCCAGAAAGCAACAACTCTGATAATGGTTTGTCTTTCTGATGAACGTTTCAATTCTAATTAAGTGTGGCGTTATGATATAATGTAATACATAACTAGTCAGAAAGATATTATGTGTTTTCTCCGTGTTTTGTCCAGGACCTCTGTCCCATGCTGACCCTGCAGCATAAAGCTGTAGAATTCTACAGGATACATAGTACCCACGTAAGTTCACATAGGAAACCTTGCCCTTCTTTCTTGCATATGAAATGTAAAGTATCTGATACAGATGAGAAAATTCATAGTTCAAAGTTCAGCTGCATACATGAAAGGAGAAGAAGGCCTGGTAGCAGCAAAACATAGGACATTTCAATGTCCCAGTGATTTATTACTAGAGCAAGTGGAAACATAGCAGGCCACAATATCATTTATCATTTAATTACAGATCTCACTGAAACACCTAGTGTCTGACCATACAAACATTGTGGGACCCTCCCCATGTATTATTCTCCCTAAAGAAATGTTGTATGATACTACTGTTTGGAAGAATCTAATTGACAGCTTTCCTGGGAAAACAACTTGAAGTTTATCATTAGACGTCCAACATGATCAAACTTTCTGTGCTTCCTTTTCATAATGAGAAATCACTTTCAATTTGCTATTGTAACTCTACAGGTCGAGTTAGACATCAGGAATTATCAGAATTTCTATTTTTCTTCATAGGACATAACAGATAATCAACAGAATAAGTGTTTGGGACCCTCGTTTATTTGGGGAGTTTTTTTTGTAAGTAAGTTTTTTCCTCTTAATTGATCTAAAAACATGTTTGGGTATTTGCCAGTCCCACTGGAGCTACAAGACACCAGGGGGGAAAAAACCAGCCCATAAGCTGTGTACAATACTTAAGTTTTATTGTCATAGAATCTCTAATTATCTGTGGATCTCAAAATGTCATGAAAAATATTGATTGATTAAGACACATGAGGCCCCTGAGAGATAAGTAAGTAGGATACCCTTTGTTCAGTGATGGAAATGGAAGTGTGGTGACTAATTCAAGGTCACACAGGGAGTTCATGGAAAAGCTGAGAAATAGGGAATGGTGATTCCTGATAAATACCTTGCTCAACCCAAAATCTTCCCCTGGAAAGTATTTTTCAAGACTGACAACAATTGACGGAATCCACTATATATACTGAGGAGGAGAATATTCTGGGTTGAGGAGGTTAAAGGACTTACTAACTGGAAGCTCTTTTCATCTGCCATTAAATTGCAGAAGGTTGAATCTGTAGATGGAGTGAAGCTTTATGGAGGTTGCTCTTGCATAGAGGAATAATCTGGAATCTTTCTCAGACACTTCTTATTGGTATTCAGCTTTATTGCTGTTAATATTTTCCCAGTTAAACTAACTAGTGATTTGAAAGATGCTGATTGCCACATTGGATTTTTTTACCCTAGAGATAAGTTGTTATTTAATATTTATGTATTTTTCAATGTGGTTTCCCACCAGCCTTTGCTTCCCAGTTTCCAATCAGGATTACTGTTCCTTAGACTAAAAATTAGGTTTGCACTAATTTGTGTACTCCATTCTCTAATACTCCTAGGAAATCTGAATTAGGGCTATTTCCTCAAGCTTTTACATGTTGTGAGCAATTCAGTAATTTTTTTGCTGAATAAATGGCTTGGGATTGGGAACTTAACTTCTATATTTTCCTCAAAATAGAAACCATCTCTCTCCCTCTACAGAATCCTTGCAAGGAGTATAAGAGCAACCTCATTCAGCCTTAGTGCATAGGGGATTTATTAGCAAATTCTATCTGCTGAGGGGAGCTAGAACATCACACTAATTAATGCAAACTGAAGCCATATTATTTGATGATTCTCACCCATGCCTTCATCTTTACAGGTTTTCCTCATCCTCTTTTTACGCATTACAAAGGAGAAAAAAATCCTGAAGTCATGCGGGAGTCTCAGAACAAAACTCATAGGTTACTAAAAGCCTTCATCAGTGGTCAGCATGCTGCCTTTCAGTCCTGCCCTGTCTAAGCCCCAGTGACATGTTCCTACCACTTCCTGGGGGTAACTGATACTGGTCATGTCATTACATGATTAATTGGATCAACTCAGTGACCCAGCTGACCATCAAGAACACTGAATTTCAACCAGGTTAGAAAACTGGTTTGACTATGCGGTCCCACTTTAGACAGCACTGGCACAAGGTACTCAATAAAGCAGGGCAACAGTTCTTGGATAGGAACGTGGCCTGGGATGGGCTTACACATCTTGATAACATACCCTCAATACTAGGAGCCTAAGCAATACCAATCAAGAAAAAAACAATTTTTTAAAAAGCAGATTATCTACGAAATACGTTCTGTGGCCACAGAGATGATGATCCTGGTGTTAACAGTCACATTCAATCATTTCTGATTGCCTGCTTTCATGGTCCTCTCTTACAGCCTGTATGCCTGGGAAGATTCCAGCATCTACTCCTACTCTGCTGTTGCAAGGCAGCAGTCTTTCATCGTTAACAGGAATTTTTCTGTTCACTTGTTGTTTTAAAGCAACTGAGTTATCTTTAAACAGACCTGCCCTCAAGCAGTCACAGCTTGTGTGAGTGGAAAGAAGCAAAGTCAACACCACGGTAAATGCCGGCTTAATAGGAAAAGGAAAGGGATAATTTTTATTGGAGTACAAGTCTCCAGTGGATACTTACTGCGGCTCCAATTACATCATGCTGTTTGCACATAAAATTTTACTGTTCTGTGTGAGGTTTAGACTCTGGGAAGTCTCTGCTTTGAGGTAGATTGGAATCTGCCTATGGAAGAAAGTCTCTTCTGGAGCATGTGCAAAGCAGAGTTTGCTTTGTTGTGAGATAAGTGATAAATTTAGACCATGGTTTCAAAATCCCATTTAAAATGCTTTTAAAACAGGAACGCAGGAGAGGCACAATGTCAGTATAATAAATATCTCTTTTAGAGGTTGGTGGTCTCTCTTTAGCTGAGATACAGATGCAGCAAAGGTTTGAAAGATGTGCCTAACTTTGTTTTGGGGTAACTAGGTATTAGACTACAAGCTCACACTTAAATATCATGTGCGATCAGGCCATAAATCTTTAGACTTGGAAATGGGTCCCTGTATCATATATTTCCCTCTGACTCACTCATTTTGCACAGGTCAAATCCTCCCTGACTCAGTTTCTCAGTGCAGCATATGAAGAGAACAGCAGCTCTCATTGCCTGTCCTCGCAGTGATTTGGTATCTCCATGAGAAGGGTCTTGTACATGCAGAATGTTATTTATTCACAGAAGGCTGAGATTTTATAAATGTAGTAACAGCAACTGTGTTTTGAATATCAGAAATCTTAAAACCTGTCAACTTTATTATAGCTGTCTATAATATCTGTAGTGTTCTACACTTCCTAGAAATCATTGCAAGGTGAATTATGTGAGATATGTTTAACACAAAACATTACCATGCCTTATTATTCCAGTTTCAAATCTGACCCTCTTTTCTTTACCTAACACAAACCAGCCCTATTTCCAGTTCCATCACTGCTCTGTTAAGTAATTTGCAAAAAGCTAACAAAGTCTGGCTACATCCTCATAGCGACTGTTTAAACCCATTACTTTCTCTTTTAATCAAATCGCTGTTGTGTCAAAATATACAATTCTCGCCATGAATCTCACTGGCTTGTTACAGTTCACCGGTTGACCTTGAAAATGTTTGCTCTCCTAAGCGTCTTCTCTTCGGCCTCCAGCTAAATTGCTCAAGACCAGGCCTGATCATTTTTCTATACACAGAGACTTCTCATTAACATAAACAGAGCAGGAAGCTTAACTGCAACAAACAAAAATCAGCAGTAGAAAAAGAAAATTCAAGAGAGCCCTTGGCTGCAGTATATTGTCTGTGTTATCTAAGGTCCTGTGTATTGTAAGAGATTTTTTTTTTGCATTCATGTCTTGAATTTTCTATGGGAATAACCCCTCCAACCTCAAAAAACAAGGTATCATCTTTACAGCTGCTTCACTCCTTTTTATTTCTATATTAGTTATCTTTCCTTTAGAAAACATCTTAAGATGCTGAAGGACCAAGAGGGGACAGTGTAATACCCTGCAAAAGCCACTCACTCATTAGTATCAAAGATTTGCACAGATCTTAAATGAGGACTTAAGTGCCAGGGGCTATTTTCATTGTTTAATGTATTAAAGTAAATAAAAATGTATCTAAGATGTGGACACACAATTAGTTTTGAGTTATTTATCTGGAGTTTGTATGGTTTAGAAAAACTCCATCTTCTTGGCTGATCCTGTCCTAATGCATTTAACTTCAGCCATCAGCTATGATTAAACACCTGCTGTTGTGGGGAAACAAAGCACACTAATCCAATATGTATTTCTGACATCTTAAATATCACCCAGTCCCCTGACATCAGGCACAGCTTTTCAGCGGGATGGAATTCCAGAGCATATTTTTCTAATTTATGGATGGACAATAAATCAAAATTAAGCCTTGGGCAATGAAATATACATCAGTGCAGAATGAACTGACTGCAAACTAGGGCACAGAACAGCAGCGGGGAGAAGGGTGCATTAATGGAGTCCTGAGCTGCTAACACTGATGTGAAAATTAAGGAAGTTTTTCCTGTATTTTATTATAGAGAACAAAAATTAAAAGATAGCAGAAGCCAAATGCGAGTTTTACCATCTCCTGAACACCCTGTTCTTGGGGAGGGAATTGTCCCACTGGTCCTGATGCCCCCATTTTACACCATTTCTGCAACAGGAATAGCTCAGTAGCGTTGCTGCCATTCTATCCAATTCAGGTGCTAAGAGCTTGAAAGTTTAGCTGGAATGTTAATTTTATGGGTTTGCATTCTGCATTGGCAATGTCATGAAAGGAATACAGGAGGGACTGTGGCAGAAAAGTGAAGAGAAGCAGGGGGCGTGGGAGGGGGGAGAAGGAGGGAGTTGAGAGAAGGAGGAAGGGAGTGAAAGGACAAAGAAGGAATGAGAAAAAACAAGATTCAGAAGGAAAGTAAGAAAAAGGTAGGGACACAATCTGTAGCATAAACTTGATGGTGCTATATCCCCTATATAACTTGCCCTGGTTAGTACCACCCTGAGGTAGCAAAGAGCTAATTTTTTAGAAGGTTAAATCCTAACCCCTAATGCAAACAATTGGGAGCTTTCCTGTCATTCAAATGCAACAATGACTTTACTACCTGAGGTTCATAAACAACATATACGTCTTCTTGGCTGTATACTAAGGTGGTGTACTTTCTCTTTAATATCTCTTGGGGAAAAAAAACCCCAACAAAACAAACCCAAAAAGTAGATAATATGAAGTATCTAGAATGGAAAGTCTGAAAGACTCCAAATTGTTTTTGTGAACCTAAAATATTAGCCTTAGAGATTCACAAAATCTGCATCTTTACTAGCGTCCAACAACCCAAATCTGAATTATCGTAGAAGTTGCATGAAGATGAACCTTTATTCTGCTGCACTGCTTATTTATTCAACAGCTAAGTGGTTTAGTTTCTGGTTTATCAAGGTCTCCCAGAGTGCAACCCACAGCCACCTATATCTTAGAAAGGTTTGCAATGCGACCCACAAAGAGATCTTTCTTCCTCTGACATCTTTTTGAACGTGTTACACAGTAAATTAATTCCTTTCTGTGGTCCCCAGCCTATGTCCCTCAATGAACATGACATTGAGAACACCTGTTGTGTTGTTTCTGAGGGTTTGAAGGGGTCCCACTAGGTTCAGAGAAAATAATTTTGCTTAAACCTAGCCAGAACCTGTGGTCTGTTGGATATGCTGTCCCTGGTCACACCTGGTCATTCTCATATATAAGAATACAATGAGTAGGATTTGCAAGATACTAAAATCAGGGCTGGGCTGAAATAAGTGCTCAGGTATGTCTCTGAGGTGTGATTGTCTTTCTGAAGCACTGTGAGGACCTTGACCTGAAGGGAGGCTGGCATGCAGCACAGTGATGGTTACTTGGCCTTCCTGTGGAAGAGTTGGAGAATGAGGGAAGTCTCTTTCTGTCCTGTGATGCACTATACTGAAGAATTGTACAAATGCCGAAATTAACTTGATCATACCTACTTTGCCTTCAGTTATACAAAGCTCCAACTGAAGTAGCAGCTTCATAGATTTTTGTTCAAATTGAGATAGTACCTTTTGTTCAAACCCCTATATTTCATGTCTTAAGCTGTAATTACATTTTTTTCCAAAAATAATAAAAGACTGTAGATATTTTTTTAATTTAGGGTGGGGTTGGAGGTTTTTTGCTTTACCCCTTCATTGGCATTTTGTATGTACCTATGTGTCCTTCTGAATGCATTTATATTCCGTGAGTTCTGTGTAGTATTTAGGAAGTCACTTAAGAGAAAAAAAGTAAGACAAAGCAATAAAATACTATCTGTCCTTACAAATAGCAAAACAATCCTGTTTCCTTACCAGGAAGGAAGCTATTTTCTAAAGGACGTTGTAACATGTCTGCTAAAACACTGTTGTACCCTTATGCTTGGTTTTTGTCTTTTGTATTAAGTATAACCACCTGATGACTCATCAGTCTTGGAGCTATTACACGTCTCTCCTAATTCCATTAAATTACTCCTTGGAGCTAGCTTTCTTCAACGGAAACAAAACTCAAGTGTCAAGTACTTGCATAATACATACTAATAGCAATAATAAAAACAAACCAAAGATTATTTTCTTTTTTATCAACCCAGGGACTTTATCATTGCTTTTATGGGTAGAGAGGAGGGGACATGAAGATTGAACCCTTTTCAGAAAGCAACAGAGTCTTATGGTTGTCAGCAAATACCTGCAGAATTTTCTTCTAAGATTCTGATTCCACCAAAATTAAAGAGAATATCATCAATGAGAATCAAAAGCTGCTTCTAACTACTGTTTGTGCTTTTCCTCCTCATCTTTTCTCTATTGATTAGACATAGAGGTGGAGGGGAAAAAAAAAAGGCAGATATGCAGCTGGATTTCAGCAGCACACAACATTATTGATTTAACAATGGAGAGAGTATACAGTCTGCCTACCTCTTCTTCCACATAAAACACTTATATTATCTTCAGCACCGCATAATTCTTAGCTCAGGATAGAACATCTATATCTAGCCCTTGGATTCAGCTCTCACCTTCCCCTAGCTGTGGAGGATCCATGCCCACCAAGCCTGCACAACATTTTTCACAACTCTTTTCAGCGTATGTTAACAATTCCACCAACTCAGAGGAAGGAAACTCAGAAGGAAGAACTCAAAATGTCAACTCAGAAGGAAGGGGGGAAAAAAAATCAGTACTACTGGCTAAAACACTGGTTTCAGGACAGTCACACCTAGAACATGGTCAGGCTCCCTTTTCCAACACATAGTAAGCAGGTTTTACAGGATAAAGGTGTGCTATTACATAGCCATTGTTTTGCTTCTTCTGAAGTCCTCAGAGAGAAAACCTATGCCTGTGGAGGTGAAGCAGAACTCAGTAGGTCATTCCCCAGGTTCTTTGAGTTGCTTTGCTCTGATTTAAAGGCTAATGTCTACGAAATTAGATGTTGAATAACCTTTGGGTGGTTTTTTGAATGGTATTCGGTTGAGCAAGAAAATGGATGGAAAATTGGATTAGGTTGTTCCTGCCTATTTCTCATTCTCCTACTGACCTGGTCTTGGGATAAGTTAACTCCCTCTTCTAATTTATGGTTCTCCAGCCATCTTCCCTAGGTGAGATACTGCAAACCCTTCTTAAAAAGAACAACGAGTAACATGTAATTTTCCAGTCTGTGTGAACCTAGTTTCTCCTGACTAAACTGCCAGAAAATTCTTAGGGCATTTAAAATTAACCAGAACAGTTAAGGAAGTGAATGTACATGAAGTGTTAAAAAGAACTGTGACACTTATTTTTTTCATTGTTTTGTTTTTGTTTATTTTTCAAGAAAGTTGATCATTTCAGGAAAAAATGACCAAAACAGAGTCAGCAAGCTATTAGCTATCATAGGAGCCCTGTAGTAGCCAGGCTATATGGTGAAGCTGGTGAAAATATGCATAATCTGCATTTATTTTAATCACAAATTTTTTATAGGAAAAATGGTCATAATCTATTGCAGTTGTATTTTATCAACTGTGTTTAAAAATGTTATTTTGGTATATTATGCAGGAATAAGGACCACTACTACTACTGAGTGTTGCAAAAGTGCTTTTCTGCACAGATGGTCAACTTGTGCCATCTCTTTTCATGGCCAGAGAAGAGTAGTCAAAGCAGCAAAAGGTATAACGGAGTGGTTGGACACCAGGAAAGGAGTTTGACAAGGCTGTCACATCTGTTCAATATTTATAGTGAAATAATAATGTGTATTGCTGTTGATGGTTGCCATAGTGGTATTAACATTGGCAGAAGGAGATGTAATCTCAAGTATGCTGATGACATCCTTATTGCTGAGTCTGTGATTTCTAGCACTAGTAATGCAAGTGGCTGAAGCTAGTGTGGGCTCAAACACTGTGGATGACAATTGACAGCAGCATTACTGAATGGAAATGAACAGGTCGAGCAAGCAAAGAAGTTCTTTTCCTCCAGGAAAATGGAGTTTGCCACATTCTCCCAGCAAGTTAAAAGTTTTCAACGGCCTATGACGTATGTAAAATAATCTGATTTTCATTATAGTGTGCACAAACAAAAGCCTGCTCATTGACATGAATTTCAGCACTGTTAAGAAGAATGGTGCAAAACCTGTGGTCGTCCTGAAGCTGTTCACCCTTTTCCTATCAACTCCAGCTGATCTTCAGCAGAGCCTGGGTCTTCTGCTGGCGCTCCAGATATTGGTGGAGCCAGGCTTTGTTCACAAGTTTTTTATGAGTATCAAATCAAAATAAGCAGAGACCCAAAGACCAGACTTTAACCAGAAAAGATGAAGACCAACATGCAGAAATGCATCAACTGTCAAACTGAGTTAAGACCATAGTGATGACAACAATCTCAGTCTGAAGAGAGAGCGACAAGTGATTGAAGGGAAGTATGGGCTGCTTCCTGAATCTCTGAGTGTTTCCTTCAGAATTACTTGCTCTGTGTGTCTGGATTTTCTGACAGGCAGATTCTGAGGGAAGAAACTGAGATTCATCAGGGCAAATAGCAACTTGCTTCCATATATGAAAATATTCCAGTACAGTATGTTGAAAAGAAATTTATTGAGGAGTCTTTGTGGTTGAAAGTTACTAGTGAAGTGTTATATTTCAATACCTGCTTCTTCATATTTTTAGGTAAAACATATAGAAATGTGTGTTCATGCATTATTCATACTGTTGAGTGCAGGCCTATTAATGGGTCATGTTGCTTTGTACGATGTGTTGTATGAATGGACAGTACCAGTTAATAATTGTAACATCTGTGTGACGGACAATTGAGGAGAGGAGAGGAGAGGAGAGGAGAGGAGAGGAGAGGAGAGGAGAGGAGAGGAGAGGAGAGGAGAGGAGAGGAGAGGAGAGGAGAGGAGAGGAGAGGAGAGGAGAGGAGAGGAGAGGAGAGGAGAGGAGAGGAGAGGAGAGGAGAGGAGAGGAGAGGAGAGGAGAGGAGAGGAGAGGAGAGGAGAGGAGAGGAGAGGAGAGGAGAGGAGGGAAAAAGAAAGAATTTGCCTAGGTAGACCTAGTTCTCTAAGAGCTGAATAATTGTCTTTATCTTTACAAGTCTGGAGTTTGTGTCTAAGGACTCTAATTCTGGCATGGCTGGAATTGCTCCTGTGTCTGCACAACCTGCCTTGCAGCTTGTATATCAACTCCTGACTTCCTGTGAATTACAGCCTGCCATATCAAGGGAAATTAAAACCTGTGCTTGTTTCCCTTGGAATACCAGACTGTAAACCATGGAGATCCAGCAGATACTTGATGAGCAGCTGAACGTTTTTTGCAGCATGGCACAAACCTCCAAGATACGAGACACTTGACAGTAGGAAACTTAGCAGCCCTTCCAAGGTCAATCATAAAGAGAAGCTCTTGGAAATGATGTTCATCTAATTATAAAAAAGTGAAAGGTAAAAATAAACACTGCTCGAGTAAATTTAACTCACATTTCTAGATTTATTGTTTAGTTTGTTTTAAGCTTCTTCAACTATTGCAACATAAATGTAAATAGTGTCAATGTAAATAGTGTTATGCTTAGATTTTGTTTTGCGTGAATAGTCATAATAGCTTTATGTAGCTGAAACCTGTGGAGACATTTTCTTTCTCTTAGAGCTACTGCAAGAAGAGCTACAGTGGTTGAGTAGAGGCTTGAAGATCCCACGCATACTCACTCCCACATCCATCCACAGTCATCTGTATTGTGACAAGTGCTGGAAGGGCAAAGTCCCGCGTTAGAGATGGGGACAAGCAGCCAGGGGCAAGAAGAGGTGCCACTTCTCAATCTGCCACATCTTGCTAAAGCAAGATTGCCACAGAAGAGCAGAAATTGCAAGTCTCTTCAGGGTATGAACTGATCACACATCATTTGTGTAGACACAGCCACCTGCAATTATCTCAACTGGTATCAGGATGGAACAGTACCTGCTCAAAATCCATGCCACCCATACAAGTTCTGAGCAGATCGAAAGGCTTATCCCAGGCTCAGACACAGCCCTCCTAGTTCTACTTCTGAATATAACGTTTACTTTTCCAATGTGATATGTGATGTAGTGATGTTTGTGAGCTCTGCCTCAATGCTAGACATCTTTCTGCAAGTTCCACTGGAAATTTCCTTCTGGAACTGTTACCCGCAAAGGATGTTATGTGGAAGACAGAGGTGGTGTAGTCACTGGCTCATAACAGTAGGAGAGATCAGGACAGCCAGAGTTTGTAGATCAAAATATAAAATCCATTTCTTTGACTGAGCTCTACAGGGTCATTCTTCCAGGAACAATACTGCATGCAAAATATTAAATTAAAAATAAGAAAAGAAAAAGCCCTGCACATAGAGGAAACTTAGGGAAAGAGATAATGAGACTTTTTTTCCGCTGAGAAACAGCAGGTGTATAGATAGATGTACAGGTAACATGACCATAAGTAGGTATATCACTTTGCCTATAATCTAATTCATTTCAATGTACAACTCTTCATTAAGAAATATTAGTTCTTTTTCTTTTCTTCTTTTTCTAGAGAACTTTGGTAATCATCTTTTGAGATCCATCTGAAATGACCAAAGTAGGCTCCATATTCATGTATCATTACTGTATGTTTCTGATTTAAGTTTATCTGTGATTTAGATTTATAGTTAGGTTTGCTGAGTGAAAGCACTTCAAACACATGGCAAAACAGAGCAGATCAAGTCTTATACTACCTGTAGAATTACAAGTACTTCAGTCCCACTGCTAATAAACTAAATTAGAAATCTGAATGTTATTTAACAGGGAGAAGATCTGCATTCAGTTACCCTAGTTCTGTGGAAATATTTGTATGAATGCAGTGAAATCAGAAAAAGTGTGTTTTAAAACATCAAGGGAAGTCTTTTTATATGCAAGGTGTAATGAGTTTATAAAATTGAATGGATGGAAAGTAAGAAGCAACAGATGGGTGACTTTGGAGATTTGGTCTTGCAAATGTCCCTTTTAGATAAGAAAATAAAATATACTGTGAGATTTGTAGCGATTTGTTAGATTTAGTAATGTATTGAAGATTTATTATATTTTCAGTGAAGTAAGACAAAATGATCCTCTGCAGTATGGGCTGGAATAGAGAAAATGATAAGGAAATAATTGATTCTTCATAAGTAGACAAATGAGTGTGTTCATATTTTGTGTGTTCATTACTTACAACATTTACACATTTATGAATAAGTATGGCAGACCTGTTCACACACATTGATTAGCTGCATGTTCACTCGGTAACTCTTTCTGTCATACTTACCTGTACTGTATTTTTGTCTGTCATAGAAATGACCACATAAATGTTAATACTTTCCCTGCTGGGGAGTGAGTTTAGGGTCTGTGACAGGCACCAGGCAGATAGCACTATGAGTGGGTATCTTTTGCACATGCTGAGAATAAAGATGGCACAGATAATGGTATCCACCCTACTGCTTCACTCCTGTTCTCTCTCCCATTCCTGTGCCACAGTCTGTTAATTATTCTGATGACAGTGGGACTTAGTTTTGCAACACCAAGGGGTTAATCAAGTTTTGCTTCACCTCCTGGGCTGTGAATGTGCACAAACCCAACAGGCCACAGGTGAACTGTTGCCTGTTTTCACATGTCTTTACTCACATGGATAAACCCTTTTTGCTTGAGGATTTCCTGATGTTTTAAGACTATTTATCAAGTTACTGGGTTTTCACATAGCTCAGTTATAAACATCTAACATTAATTTATGGCGTTTTACTTTGCAAACCCATCACTTCCTGTCATGTAAGAAGTGCTGGAAAATGGATAAATGTCGGTATTTGCCAGGGCTGCTTCCATGACGGAAGACAGGCCAGTGCTGAGGTTGACACCAGCACAGACAGCAGCTCAACAGTGGGCACCATCCTACTGTGTTCAAGCAGGGCTTCAGAATTCTGGGGCAAGGTGAGGCAACGTTGCTCAGCTCTGGGGTCTGACCCCAGCAGCTGGAGGCAGGGCCAGACAACATGAACCTGAGGTCCACCTAGGGGACAGGAGCACAGGGTAGGTCTGAGGTCAATGTAGGAAGAAGAGCCGGTAAGTCAGGACAGCAAAGGGCAAGGCTAGATGCAGATATAGCTATGGTGTTGCTGAAACAGGATCCAAGTGGCCAGGTCTGAGCTTTAGTGGGGCATAGGAGGCATGCATGGATATCCCAGAGAAAGCTGGTTAGGATAAGTGAAACCTAGAGGGGCAGTCAATGCCCTGATGATATTTTCATGTAGCTATGTGCACTAGAAAAAGTCTTTGTGGATGACTGAGAAAAATTGACAATGCTGCAGAAAGTTTGCACTGTGAAGAATTATTTATGGATATTCTGTCTAGATATCTGTGCTCTGATAAGCTGTGGCTGTTACTGGAAATAGTGAAATTTTGCTATGGGTCAAGTCTGTGAATAACAGCAAAAGCATTTGCATGCATACTCATGACACCTGAATAGATAGCGTTTCTTTCCCTTCATCAGTTCTTACTGCAGTCTGAACCAAGCTAATAGCAAACCTCCCAGTGCCTTGAGCATTACAAGAGCAAGCCTTAAGGGGACTGCTGCACTTTGCACATCATATCTAAAGACATTTATAATGGAAGGATCTGTAGAATTATATTTTTGTATTAGACATTTGATTTAGTGCCTCTATCATTTTTCCTGAAGAGAACAATTTTATTCTTTCACAATCAAAGTAATCAGTTTAAGTTCATCTAAAAAAAACAGACATTAGCATATTCATTACCAGGGTGATTTAACTATATCTTAGAGCTCTGTAGTAAATTAGATTCACATCTCAAGGATTTTACTGTCCTACTTAGCAACATTTGTAATTGCAAAACCATGTTTTCCTCAGCAATGGCTATAGCTGGCTCAAGAAACTTTTTATTTAAAACTTTCTTTAAAAAAAGCATTATTATTTTTTACGCTGCTATGGTGCCATTTAGCAGAAGCCCTGAAAATAATGACTACCCTTGTATTCTGCATAAATGGAGAACATTAAGCAGTCTCCACACCACAGCATATGAAATATAGCAAAGGCAGACATTGAGTAATTACACCACGTAATACAGCATTTTTGTAAGATGCAGCGTTTTGGAATATTCTTGTTGTAAGGTAGCATCCTTTCTGAATTGCTGAATTGCTGCAACCTCTATTATGGTTGTCCTCTTCGCACTCCACCACCCCTTCTTCCCCAAAGTACATGTTGCCGCTTACAGAGAACTGGGCTGGACCAGTGACTTGAAGGCCCATTTCCAGGTAGCACTTTGGCTGAATTTTTAAAGTTTCTAATTAATTTTAATGGAAGCTGTGTGTTTTAATCCCCTGGACTACTCTGGCAATCTCAGCTGCACAAGTGGTGCCGATGATACAATTTTCTGCTGAATCACAACATAATGGAAATCCATGTGTGTTGTTAGGGGAAGTCCTGTTCGCCGAAGAGCATAAAGCCAAGTCCTGCTACCTCACGTTCATCACTACCACAGGCAGAAAGGGAGGGAAATTTGCTTTGTTGAGAAGACGGGGTTAAAGTGTACAAGTATCAGCTCCAAGGTCTTAAAAACTTGTCTACATCTTCATCTGGGCAATGGTAGTCACTTCGAGCCGTGGATGGCTAGGAGGTGTCACAGAAGGTTTGCTTTCTTAAGGAAACAAATGCTAAGCCATAATGAAGCCATTGCACAACAGCTGGGAGTGAGGTGACCCCCACAAGCATTTTGTTTTCCTTCTGGGAAAAAAAAGCTGGTTTTATAAATGTAAGATAATATTCAAATTAGGTCCATTTTATGACAATGTCACTGCATTAGTGGAAATCAGTACCTACAGAGTGCAATAACTTCTGTTTGCATGTGATAGTTTATTGAGGATAAATAAATAAATGTCCTTTCAGACCGTGAGAAGTACAACCTTTAACCTAGTAGAGTATACTGCAGATTTGTTCTTTTTCTTCTCCCTCCAATGAGCAAGGAACTATGAGATTAAAAACGTTTGGCCCCTGTTAAGAGCTAACACATGCTGGAAGGGATGTCTTTTCAAAGTACTTTCTCTGAGGGGGAAAAAAAAAAGCTGTTTAAATATTGCATTTATAACATTTAAAATTATATTTCATCATTCCTCTCCCAGAGAATGATAGCGATACTATAGCAAGTGACAGAAATAACCTTTTAATAAAAGTGAATTTTTATAGTAGGACTGGATGGCTCAGGATATTAGTAATGGAACATAGAACGTCTCCCTTCTAGCTCATCCGTTCATGTCCATCCCTGCCTGGTAAAGACCCAAAATTATTATCATCAGATGGCTGCTTGGGGGCCCAGAGGAAACGAGTTGGTGGTCTTGGTCCAGTCACTGGCACTAATTGCCATCCTTGCTGACAGTCTTGTTAGACAGGCGTGGAAGCAGCCCTGCCTTAATGAACTATTATACAGGTTTGCTATTATACCCCTACATTCAAGCCCCTGAACGCTTTACAGATATTAGTCATATTGTCCTCACAACACCGCTAGTCAGCAGGGACGTATTTACCCATCTGCAGATGGAGGAGCAGAGGTATAGAGCAGCTGTACCTAGTCATGCGGGAAGTTGGAGACAAAGGTGAGCACTAGGTCCTGAGCTCCTGCCTCAACCCTCTCCTGTTTTGCCCCTTCAATTGTGTGCCATCTCACTGGCACATCTGAGCCACAGCAAGGGTTCCACCAGATGAGAGCTGTTGCATCATCGAGAGTGAGCGCTGCAGCCTACTGTATCCCCACATAACGTTTGCTCAGTAAATATTTCCAAGCATCTGTACTCATGCAAGGGGAAGGTGCTGCTGCAGGGAAAAGTTGCAGGGGCCTGCTTTATTACAGGGGACGTGTTTCGAATAACATGGAGAACAAACTTGCTCACTTCTAAGAACAATAGACCCACAGCCCGCATTTTTGTGAATCAGATGGTTTGTGACTGATGAGGTTTTTTCCCCAGTTTGGCATAATAAGCAATTTACTTCCTCACTGATACGGTTATTGTCACAGCTTTTGCACTAGTGTTTGATAACATTGATTAGTTTGTGCTATGCTAATTTTTAGCACAAGGAGGGAATTGATTTACTTCAAGCTTAGTATATTTTAGCACTGAAGTGGAAATAATTCCATTGAAAATATGGAAAATGAGCAGTCACCTTAACAATTGAATAAATGACTTGACATTTGTGGGGCTAAAGTATTCGATAGATAAGAAGATTTTCATATTAAAAATAAATCATTGGCCTACCTATTATTTAGCTAGACTTGGAATCATGAATAAAGGGTCTTCCACAGAAGAAGATAGAAGAATATTGATTGTGCCTTTGTATTAAAAAAATTAAATGGGTGGCATTTCCTAGATCCTTATGGGAAAAAGTCAGTGCATTTAGGTTATGGTCAGAATAACCCAATAATTTCTAAAGCAGTTCTTCTATCAAGAGGTCATAGATGATGTGATTTCTTGTGTCTTCTACAGATACTGGGTACAAATTCTCTAATAGGGATTCCTTGTTATGAATAATTCACAACTCAGAAGTGTGCTTCATATTCAACTATGTTAAAAGGAAGCAAAGCATATTCTGCATCAAATAACTTGCATGAGGCTGGTGGCAGATAACAGAAAAGTAGAATCTGTTTGAGGAAAGAAGAAAAAGGTTACAGCAATAAAACTCTGCTAGCAAAGGCTGCTGTTATGTCTAGTGGAACAAAACATATTGTGAAATAAATATTGCATTACCATTCTTATAAAATATAGCACACAAAGGTTCTAAAAATATTTGCAGAAGGATGCCTGTCCAGTTTCACAGCTCTTTTTCAGCTCTTTTTGTTTCACTTTTACGATTGCTTTGCCACTGTAATGCTTCTGTCTGCAGGGCCCTACATCATACAGGGCAATGGGAAGGAGAGGGGTGGCTGTCTGTCTCCAATTTATCTATTCACAACATTACAGAAGAAAATGAAACAGGGATTAAGACCATTTCTCTAGTCTCAGCTCCATCCACTGCATTAGGTCATATATGCTGAATCAGAGATCGTGTCTCCTTACGTGACTGGGGACAGGGTGATTATACACATGATCCTCACTTCTCAGGTATGTAGAATAAGCCCTCTGATTTGAAGTAACAATCAAGACTTAAAATTGAGCCCAAAGTCAGTGGAAAGTTTTTTATGAATGTATAGACAGCTTTTGGTATATTTTTTGCTCTGAAAAATTAGGCCCTGCATTTTTCAAGCAGTGTACCCAAATTTACTTCATGTCTGTCTTTCAACCTCTGTGGCATGTTTCCTCTCTACAACATGGAAATCAGCACTCTTCTTCACCTCACAGGAGTTTTGTGAAGAACATTCATCTGTGTTCATAAATCCCAAAGAAAATAGTGAAGAAGCACTGTCTAAGAAACTCAGAAAGAAATTTATAACAATCTATTCAGTGCTGGGTTTGAATGGCTTATACTAAATAAGAAGCCACAGACTGAATGATGTGAACAAAAGAAATCAACAGCTGCATGTTCAGCACTTTGAATGAGACCTGGTTCCTGTAGAAATAGGTATGTTGTCTAATTAACACCTATCGCAAAGTATTCCTGTGAAGGAGACAGATGGAACTTAGAAAGGAAATCTTCACTCTTGCCTTTTCAGTTGTAATCGTGTTGTTTGAACACACCTTTGATATAAGGGGGTTTGGATGGGGAAGTTCTGAGATACACTTTCCTCATTTTTCACACATCAAAGTAATGGCAACAAGAATGTAGAATGGCTGCTTGTAAGTGCCCAAGAGGTCCCTGTCCAACTAAAAGTAGGTACATTACAGCTTTAAGTTTCTTTTCAATTCTTTTTTTGTTTAACAGTGGTTTCTAAAACCTAAGAGATCTGCTGCATTCTCCTCCTGCTGCAGCTGGGCCATGTGCACACAGCACATTCCAAGCCTGGATTATTCCAGTGCTGTGGGACCTGAGGTCCCTGTGCAGCACCCTTCCTATAGGCTCATCACTAGGGGTGCAAAAATGGTTCTGTCCTACATATGAGGTCCCCAAAGTAATAAAAATAGCTGAGTTCTCTTCCATGGGCTCAGGGTCCTGTGAAGGTTCACCCATGGTAGCCATAGAGCTCATTGACCTGAGTGCCATTATTGGAAATAGCTTCCTGTTGATGCAGCAGTAGCCAAAAGCCAAATCAGGGGAGAGGTCCATGTTTCTCAGAGGTCTAAGAGTCAGCTGCATGGAGAGTGTTGAGGGCCTGCTGTAGCCAGTTTGTAGTTTGTAATCTTGGGGAAGGGGAAGAGAAAATGGCATGTCTTGCGCTGGGCACTGAATTGCCTCTGCTCAATTAGCTAGTTGAATTTCCTGTGCTCCTGTTAAGCCAGAGTTGAAAGAGCAGCAGAAGCCTGTTTTGATCGATAGGAACATGTCCTTCAACATCTGTGATTTAAATAATAGACTGGTGGGGTTTTCTTCAAATGGTCTTATTTTAGCACAGTGTTGCAAGCCAGATCACAGTGTCTGTCCAGTTTTGGAAGTGAACATTTTTTTCACTCAAGGTTAGTCCTTGAAGATCGCTGAAGCTGCCTGATAGTGTCCTTTGAAAGGGAAATAAACCGCACACAGCCAGTCTAACTATCTTGTCTTAAGTTGCAGGTTGTATTCAGAACAGGTTAAACATATACTACAAGTTTCAGGGCAAAAATTTCTGGAGTAGGAACAAACCATAAGCCAGTTGTGAAGTTTGGCTAATATTGTTCGCTAGTGGGTTTTGCTAACTTTCTCTATCCCCTATTCCACCATGTCTTCCACTCTTCCCCTCAAGATTCATTTGCTGATATAATAGATAGAGCAAATTCACCACTAGAAATGCAGGAATAATTTCATTTGACATATAAAATGGATTGATTTTCAGAAAGTGCTGAACATCTACCCTTTTAAATTTGGGCTCCTTCCAAATGTTAAGTAGCCAGAATTACTAGTCGCTTTGAAAAATTAGGCTTAAAATACTAGTATCATTAAGGCTATGGCAGATGAGTAATCCAACTGCGATTTTTTAAACACTGGACATAAACTAATACAAATGTAGTAAAGTGTCTTCAGAATGTAGATAAATCATTTTGCAATATGCTGTGTGTCTGCTCTCAGATATGTGAGAGCATGTTGTTGTTTATCCTGTCAAGTTTGGTAATGTTCATATTAAAGGATGTCCTGTTGCTTCTTTTGCATGATAAATCCCTAAAAATATAAGAAGATATGAGTGAATGTAATCTTGCCTTAGGAATATGAACAGTAACATCATTACACATAGGAAAAGCAGTTCTTCCTGAACTGGAAAATAAGATGTGGTACATGGTGGAACCTAGCAAAAAGAAGGAGAAAAAGGACATGTAGTGGAACCAGCCCCTAGCAGGGCCAAATCTTACCAATTAAGTCACACATTGCTTAACATCCATCTAGTAAGGAGTATAAGGAGAAAGATAAAGTGTAAAAATGTTTTTACCTTCATTGTTCTGTTTTCTAGAGTGCCTCTTGGAAGAGAAGTTGCCAAATATATTTTGGATCAAAGGAATTGGGTGCTGAAACCGGATTGGGTACCATTTCATGCTTCCAGCATGGCACAGAGACTGCCGGAATACTGTGCTCACCATCAGGCACAGTTCAAAGTCTTTGTAGTAAAGGGCAAAGTATAGCACAGGACAAGAACAAAAAAAATGCACACATTTCTTAATTCTTTGAAAGAGGGTTCCTGGGGAAAAAAATACTTTAAGGCAGGTATCACAGAATCACAGAGTTGTAGGGGTTGGAAGGGACATCGAGAGATCATGGGGTCCAACCTCCCTGCCAAAGCAGGCTCCCTAGCTCATGCTACACAGATAGGCGTCCAGACGAGTCTTGAAAATCTCCAGAGAAGGAGACTCCACCGCCTCCCTGGGCAGCCTATTCAAGGGCTCTGTCATGCTCACTGTGAAAAAGTTCCTCCGCATGCTGGTGCGGAACTTCCTGTGCTCCAATTTGCAGCCATCGCCCCTTGTCCTGTCTCCACTGACCGAAGAAAAAGGGCAGGCCAATTCCCCCTGCATCCCATACTTAAGATGTTTGTAAACATTGATTAGGTCCCCCCTCAGTCTTTCTTTCTCCAGGCTGAACAGCCCCAGCTCTCTCAGCCTATCCTCATAGGATAGATGTTCCAGGCCCTTAATCATCTTTGTAGCCCTTCTCTGGACTCTCTCAAGGAGATCCCTGTCCTTTTTATACCAGGGAGCCCAGAACTGGACACAATACTCCAGGTGGGGCCTGACCAGGGCAGAGTACAGGGGGAGGATCACCTCCTTCAACCTGCTGGCCACACACAGTTCTTGTGGGTTCACTGAGTGAGACTTGAGTTAATGAAGGAATAATACCAATCTAAAATTAGAGGCTTTCACAGACTTGGTGTTACATGGAGACTAAATGACATGCATTGAACAATACAGCTGTAACTTGCACAAAAGCAGAGTGCTACAGAACAGCTATAGGACTGTAGAACAACTGTAACAAAACCCATAGAGATAATAAAAAAGTGATTTTTCTGTTTTATAGAAAAGTGTTGATTCTTTTCTATAGTTGAAACTTTTGACTTTTTTCTTCTTATATGAGCCAATTTGTTGTATTTTTATGATCTCTTTACTTTTTCAGGAATCGTATGTTGAATAAAGTTATCTGCCTTAAACAGAGTACAGTCATTTTCAGGTGAGGAGAAAGGGGTTGTAAGGAGCCACAGCTAATCCAGACAAGAGGATACTTTGGTATCAGGTGATTATTCACCTCTTGGTCTCTAAGTAGTCCAATCATTAAAAAAAAAGTTTTCACATTTTAGTTTCACTGGTTGCAGACCTAATGCCCCTCTCTTGGGTCACATAATGAGAATTAGAGGCATATTTCTTACCGCAGTGTTGAGAGACCATTTTCTGGCAGCTAATTAATGCTCCATCCTTACCTAGACTCAAAGGAATTTCAGTCTTCTTATTACTTAAAGAATATTGTTTTTAATGAGGGAAGCCTTTTTCAGCGGGAAGTTTTATCCTTGATATTTTAGATATTATTGTTTCTTCAAGCAGTATTTCAGATTTCTTTAAAATCCAGAAAAGCTTATTTATAATGTAAAATTTCAATTGCACTTCTGAATCTACATGTTTCTTCAAATTCTTTAAATCAAGATGCACAGCAATTTTTTTTTTAAATTTTTTTTTTTAAATCACTCCTATTTCAGCAGTAGCAGGCCTGGTACCATAAAAACAAGGGGGAAAACAGGGAAAAATCTGTGTATCGATAGAAGATCAGAATTAGTTGAGTCTACAAATAGGACTGAGCTGAGTAAGGGTATGTGTGACCCTTTATATGAACCCAAGTGACATCAGCAGGACCTGGGAGCAGGACAGCTGAGTTGGTTGTAGTTAAATCATATAGATTTTTTTTCACCTCCGAAAAAAATGGTTGCTATCACTTTGTGTTTGCCTTTTGAGGGGGCAGAAAAAAACATGCCATAGACTACAAAGGCAGAACAGAGCAGAATTTTCTTCCACATGCTTTATGCCTCTTTTGGTCTGCTTGTTTAGGAGAACACACTTAGAAAAAGTGTTGGACTAAAGAAATCTATGGCATTGGAATGTAAAATACCCATGGAAACCCCTGAATGGCCTGCAATGGGGTAGTGGAGTAGCAGAAAAAATATGTATTGAGAGGCTTGGGAGTCAAGATAAGGACAGGGAGAGATCATTACACAATTAGTGTCATGGGCAAACCAGACTCAGTACAGAATAAAGGCATGAAAACTCTCTGATTTATTGCACTACGTTGCACATCCAGTGACACCAGCATTGGATAAATGAGAAGTGCAACCAAATCTTAAAGCACCTCCTCTTCCCACTCGCTTCTCAGCAGATTTAACTTTACTCATGATTTCACTCCCGTCTTCCTCCCCATTGTGGCATGGGGAGGGGCAGGGACTAAGGGAATGGGGGTTTTGATCAGTTCGACATGAGTTGTTTTCCTTCTTGGTTGGGGGGGCATTCCTGACACTCTTCCCCTGCTCCAGCATGAGGTCCCACCCATGGGAGACAGTCCTCCATGAACTTCTCCATAGGTCCTTTCTACTGGGGCTTCAGCTTCTCACCAACTGCCTCAACATGGCCCCTTTCCATGGGATGCTGACCTTCACGCCCAGACTGCTCCAGCTGGGTCCCCCATGGAGTCACAAGTCTCCCCAGCAAACCTGCTCTGGCGTGGGTTGGTCTCTCCATGGGCTGCAGGTTTCACTGGCAGGAGCTTGCTCCAATGCGTGCTTCCCATGGAGTCAACAGTGTCCTTCAGGTATCTTCACCTGCTCTGGTGTGGGGTCCTCCATAGGCTGTAGGTGGGATCTTTGTCCCTTGTTATCATCCATGGACTATGGGGGGGACAGCCTCTTTCACATGGTCTTCTCCTTGGGCTGCAGGGACATCTTTCTCTTTAGTGCCTGAAGCACCTTATCCCCCCACCTTCTTCACTCCCTTCTCTGGTGGCAAAAAGCAGCTGCTTGTGGGGTTCTTTTTCTTCTAAATGTGATTCCCAGAGACACTATGACCATTGCTGATGGGCTTGGCCTTGGTCAGCAATGACTCTGGCCTTGAGCCAGCTGGTGTTGGCTCTCTCAAGCTTTCAGAGAGCTTCTAGCCGCGTCTTGCAGAAGGCACCCCTGCAGCCCCATCTCCTCCACCAGAACCCAGCCATGCAAAACTGCAATAAACTCAAAGGGCCAAAATCCGAGAAAGGCCTGAATTCAACAAGGTCTGTGAGCTCCTGCTTTTTTGGGAGTAGAGTGGCATCTCAATCCAGTGATAAGCACCATTTTTTCTCTTGGCAAGGTACTAGCAGTATCTTGCAGTTTGTAGCAGCATGCCTAACTTCTCACTTGGGGAAGAAAAACACAGTTTGGCACACCATCCGCAATGGTTGCCATTTTCGCAACTAGGGAATTCAGTCCTTCATTGCCGTTCTATGAAGATGAGGCTGTAACTATCAGCTTCTTCATTTACGATGGCTCAGAGAAGTCATTATTCTTCAAGGTTTTTTGATAATGCTACTCTTCTTCCAGGTAACTGATGTCACCTGAACAAGGAGCTTGGGCCTCAGAGGTCCCTTCCAACCCCAGCTATTGGGTTGTATGATTCTGTGGTTATGAAAATGGTAACTGGCGAGTACCACTCACTAAGGGATGCAGACGTCTTAACTGGGGTGCTGAGCACTGATCTATGTCTTGACAATAGCATATTTTGTGCATTTGGGAAAGGCATTTTCCACCTTTATCAGATTTAACCGTATCAACAATTACGGATATTTTTACAGGACCTGCCCCACCATTCTGTTGTGTGAATTAATTAGCTAATATTTCTTCAGTGATTTGCATATGTAAATGCTATATAAATGCTAAACAGTTATTAGCTCTGCAACTTGCTGCAACTGCTCACATCACCATGGTAAGCACCACTTTCTCTCCCAGTGTATAAAGGCTAATTGGCTTTGCCCAAGGATAGCCCTTGCCAGCACTGAAAGGCAGCAACTGATAGTCTTCAGTGTTGTTTTCAGTTGTCTCTGATGGTTTTGCATCAAATTGTTCTTAAAGAAGGAAATCTTGACCAATGTAAGCATTTAATCTAAAATTTACTGCAGACTTTTTAGTAACATCACTACTTTCCAAATAGGATGGGGTTCCTACATATATTCTTATTTTCCAGCTCATCAATACAACAGAATATATAAAATGCCAGCATGTTTTGTGCTATTCCTTTTTTATAAAAAAAACCCAATAATTGTGGAATACACCTTGTGGTATGTGTCAACATACCATCCATATGATCCTGAACCATCTTCTCAGCTATGAGTTATCTGAAGCAGCACACACAGCTCCAACTTACCTGTTTTTCCCTATCAGTCAGTGTGAAAACAAGCGGCTCAGAAGCAGCAGATCTCTAAAACTTGCACCATTTAGAGGGGAAAGACCTGGGTGAAAACAAATGGTTCATATTTTCAGCCAGAAATAAATAAGGCATGGACTATGGCTCTCTCATCTACAAGTGAGTTTTATTAAAGAGTTAGAGCAAGCTCTAGTTTACAAGATATTCAGAACCATATGTATGCATTAATTAAAGGAATGTGGAGGAGGAGGAGGGGATCTGAGAAAATAACAAAGCAGCAGTGTATGCGTGCAATGATTTTTCATTCTGTTTCGCTTCAGCTCTGCCCCTGCAACAGAGGATCTAATCAATCTGCCGGCTATTAAGTTTGTTAATTGATAATGCATACTAATTAGGCTGTGCGTAGTTACTTAAGAGACTTTGCTAAGGTGATTGTAGGCACAAGTCCAAATGGAGTTTAAAGTATTCTGTGTGAGGTTAAAACCCATCAACCAGAATAGATGGATTTTATATTATAACAGGAGGCACAACATACCCATAAGTATTTAATGTATTGCGCGGTTATCCATTGTTACATATCCTAAGTCTACCAAACAACTGAAAATATAAAACCAGCCTCTAAAAACATAACTAAATAAGGTATGTGCATGAATATGTGGAGATAGCAGAGCTGGTGGGAAACTGCTACAAGTTGGTCTTAAAATAAATATTCATATTAATTTTCACACTTATGTCTAGGAACAATAGTGTGTGGCTCTGCTGCAAGGGAGGAGCAAGCATAATGAGAACACAGCCTAATCTAGCTTTATGAACACTTTGAAAATAAGCCACATAAAAATGACATGCCTTTCTGCCCCCATCCAATAGGGCAATAAACCAGGAGTAGCAGAGTAGCATCAAAGGCATGTCGACTAGCTATTGGTAATACATAGATAAAGTCAGAGTTATTATTTATATAATTACGGTATTATTACAAACCCAAGAGTTTCCTTTCCATTTCTAGTGTTTCTCTCTGTGGTACGGTTTGAGGTGCTCCTGACCTTAAGGAAGTAATTTCTTATATATTAATATTCTTGGTCTTTCCCCCTTCTTCTTCTTTTCTATGCATCATATAAAATGAAAGTTCTTTGCAATATAAATTTGGAGTTGGCAGGCACTAGTGATGGAGGTAGTGGGCATTTAATTAGTGAATGAATTGTATTCTTATGGTGTGACCGTTGGACCTAAAATCCAAGCTGTAGTGCTTTATTTTAACTATATGAAAATGACCGGGTGCCACAATTTAGTATGCAGAAAACTGTTTTTAAGCACTGAGTAGTTAGAAACCAAGAGAAAAGAAAAAAAAAACCAAAAAAACAACCCAGCCAGAGAGACAATTTCATGTCTCACAGCCTTGTTGAAGAAAATTCTTTGCAATGAGATACATCGCATTGAAAGAAGAATTATTCCAGTGAAGATTTTTATTTTCTGCATGTAGCCAATGGATACATTTGGAGTGATAGCGTGTATGTACCAATAAAAAGGTTTTGGTACCCATAAAGTTGTACAACAGTAAGGGTATATAGCGTGAGTTTCAAATTTGTATGTATAGGTTATATAAATTATGTCAAAGACTATAATAAAATTATTTTTCGTTTCATATCAGTTGTGTGCTTTATTTTGTGTGTAGTACAAATCTGGAGAGACATAAGAACACTCATTTAAGTGGCTAAGCAGTGACCCAGAGAGACCACATGTGAAGTAATAAAAGGCTTATGTTCACCAGGTTGTGGGAGAAATCTCATGAGAAAAAAAAAATCCCTGACAATAAGCTTTGTGACATGAGCTATGCAGAATTCAAACTAACAGATACAAGCACAACTTGTAACCAACTTTTTTGAAGTTTTCTTCCTCTCAGGGTTATGTAGGAGCCTCCTATTCCTCTCAGTGCCTTGCTTAACAGGATGTAATGAATGAGTAAATAAGAGGAGATGAATTTAAAAGGCAATCAAAGTACCAGAAAATTGTTGGCATGAAAGAGTCATTCTCACTAGACTCTTCTACATCTCAAGCGGGATACAACATAGCTGATTATTTTACAAGAGAGCTTGGTAGCATAACTGTGGAAATTCTTATAGGTCTCACACTGGAGACACCAGGGTCTGAATTTGTACCTCTCAGCACAGACACTTTTTCACTGGGTGTTTTATCACCACAGGGCCTCCTTCTCCTTGATCGAGAAGGATTGGTGTATCTGGAAAAGTACTTCTGGCCATCTAAGATCAGAATTCCCCTCTGGAAACTCCGATTGCTCTCTAGACCTCAGCATCTGACAGAGGATGAGGTTCTTGATGCACAGAAGCATCTCTGAGTTGAGTATCTACAAGAATGTTGGGTAGATTTACCACTTTTGTTGTTTTCCAAAGAGTAAGATGTTTCGGAGGCAATAGCTTTATATCTCTCTCTATCATCTCTATTGTATAAATACTAAAAAAAGTTACACCTGTGGTCACTGCTTGTATGGTGACCCCTCACGTCAGCAACAGATATATGTTCTGAAGTAGCCTATCTTACACCAGCAATAAGCTGATCACTGGTAATTATGAAAGAAGCTAGATTAATAACTTCATTGATTAGCTCTGAAGGGGAGCTTAGAGCAAGGTACAGCACGGGCTCTTATATTTTGATATGTGGCTGAAACACTAAGGAGAGTTCACTTAGCCATTCAAGTCTACTTTAAAGGCTGCCCTCTGCAAGAAATTAAAGGACAGAGCAAGTTAAATCAGGCCTGTTCAAGAGAGCTGCCAGTTCCAGGAATATTGCACCTGCATTATTGAAGAGGGTTCTGCTGTGACGTCTCTCTTTAGTGCACATCAGTGAGATTTTAGCCCATAATGTCAACTAAAGCGAAGTGAATAGTAGGAAAAATGTTCCGCAAATATATCTCAAAGTGGAAAGTGGATTTCAATTAGACCATGTTTGCAATGCTTTCACGTTTGCTTTCCAGGAACACTTGAGTGCTCAAGCTTTATTAGTATGAATAACTCATGAAAAAGTGAATGCAAGCTCAAATATTCACCGAAAGCAGATTTTGAAGAGAAAATTCACTCGAGAAGTGTATGACTAATTTTGAATAAGAAGTACTTCCGAGAATTTTACAATGTTACTATCTCTTTGTGGGTGGTTTGCAAAGAGAAATAAAGGTAACATCTGCAGAATAATTTTCAGCAAATAAAATGTTCACTCAGCTCTAATATAAAAAACCTCCCAGTGTCACTGTTATTTCTCTAAGGATAGTATTCATTGTTTCTGGTTTCTTACGAGATGAAATTCTTACCTTGTCACCTAGGGCATGCTTCATAGAGGCTCAAGCACCTAGGGTTCCTATGGACTTAAATAAAATTTGAGGTTGCTCGGTGCCCTCAGGACTGGATGTCTAATCACTAATTCTTGCTGGTTTATATTTTCTGCTGTAGTTATTATAGGTTACACTTTTAGAAAATTGTGCTTACCTTCACACTTCTATCACTTTAGAGATTTTTTTCTTGGTGAGCTGGGTGAAATGTACACCATTTAATTATGGTTTTCATTGTGCATATTTTTACTTTGTGCAATTCCTTACTATATTCTATAGAACTGCATTCAAGCTAAAAGGGGAAATTTGCTGGATTGTGGTGTCGTAACTCAGTACAGGTTGGTGTTTTATTTCAGTGGGATTCCTTAGAGTTCGAGGGACTATTTACTATAAGAAAGAGTGTCATCCTCTGATTTCAAGTAGAATACAAATCTTACACCTATGAACAGAGAATCTAGAATGGAGAAGAGCTTCACAAAATAAGTGATAATGCTCGTAAGCCTAGACTACCGGGAATCAAACCGTATCGGAAAAAGAATTTTCAGAATTTCTCCCCTTTCCAGGTTGCCGCCTTCTTCCTTTTACTCTTTCACTTTCTTTCCAAGTCCTCCCATCCTCTTTCATGATGGGAGAAGTATCGTTATTGCCATCTCCTACTGCAACTTTTGAGGTAGATGGTAAGATGAGGGACCTCTCATCTTCCTGCATATCAAGCCCTGGCTATAAGCAGAGCCAAAAGAAGTAGTAAAACAAATAAAACAAAAAAAAAGAAAAAAAGAAACAGAAACAGAGAAAAATACTTAGTCTTTCACATAATACAATTCACAAAGAAAAATTATTAACATTCAGCTCTGTGCTCCAGTGTGAACTGAATTATGTGGACTTAAAAATGCAAAAAATTAAGATGAATGAAACTCTCTCTTGCTTAGCGATCAAATCTAAAATAAACATTTGCCTAAAATGATTGCTATTGCTTAATACGTTTTACAAGAAATAAGATACTCTATTGTACCATTTCTCAGAATATGTAATGCTTTGTTTTTCTTCAGTACTATTCTGCTGATTTCTAAAATATTAAAATAGATCCTTTTTGTGTGTTCAACAGCAATTTCCTTATATAAACAAATGCTTCTAAATACTTTAAGAGGTATTAAATTGGTTAAAACACAAACCATTAGTAAGCCTCACAGAAAAAAAATCTGCAAATGTGAAAACAAGAAGGGAAGAGTACAATGCACATAGTAATTATCGCAATTCATCAAATCATAGCATATGTACTAGCATTGAAATTATATCACCCAAACAATACAGACTTTTTCCATAGCCTGAAAAATTCTTCACTTTGTTATAGTGTGAGGTACAAATAGCTCATTTTATCTCCTGTAGGAGCCATATATGCATGGTCTCTCCGAGGGCTGTGTCCTACTTGCTGTTCAGTGCATTTTATGTAATTCCTAGATAGGCTCTTCCAAGGAGAAAGCAAGTATTCAGATTCCATATTTTAGAAGGTAATGAAAGTACTAAACCTCCAATTTCATGATATTTGATTAAAATATGTTCAAGTAAGCATAAAATAATTTATAAATTCCAGTCCTGAGACCTTCTGTATGCAACTGTTGCCCTGTGAAGGTGCACTGATCATGCAGAGTTACAACTGAAATGATCCATTCCTTAGGTACTAAGTGGGATCTCCTTTATCAGAGGATTATTAATTTTTGAGAGCAGGGTCCACATAAAACTGAAACAAAATTGACCTCTATTGACATTTTCATGCTTGTCATCTTGTTTCTTTTAATGATGTTTGGAAAATGTCTTTGTACAGTAAATATACTGATCTTCATCCTTTTGATTTAACCTGGAGTTCATTGCAGATGTTAGGTTTATGAAAAAGGAAGCAGAAGAAATAAAAGCATATGTAGTAATTCTGGATAAGGTCACTCCGGAACATGAATTTTTTAATTGGACCTGTGCCATACAATGTATTTTATATGCCAAAATGTCTCACAACTCCAGCTCCCAGAACAGGTGAACTCGAGGACTTCAATTCCCATGTCTCTCAATTAAACCTGAAGTGAAGCAAAGCAGAACTGAAGACTTTGCTTTCTATTTTGCTGTTCATTAATAGCTTCGGTTTACCTCTTGCTTTTATGATTTTGTATAGAAAGCCTGGCTTCTGTAGGGTTTCTCTTGATTTATACCAGTATAAGTAAGAACTCATATTGGCTCTTTTCTCTCACTGAAGATGTTGCCCATGAGATGTGTCAGAATAATGACTCAGGAAAATGAAGTCATAGACTACACACGGCTCCCAGAGAACGAGCGGCCTTGCACACTTCACTGGTCCACGCATCAGTGTGTGCCGATCCTGCCGTGACGAGGATTACCTGGGGAGGTGCCTGACATTCTCCGTGCCTGCTCAATCTGTTCTGTGTGGCAATAGGGGTGATAACTGTGTTGTGGACATTTGTCCTCGAAGAGTACATTTCTCATACCAATAGGCTATTGACTTTCAGTAATTGCAAACTTAGGGAAGATTTTTATTGGTGTGCTGGAGATAAAAGATCTCTTGTCCCAATATCACAATCTTCCAGAATGATTAAACTGCAACTGTGAAAGAGACAAATTTGATCCCCTTTTGTCACCTATCTGAACAGGATATTGGTATCTGCCTACATAATCAAAGAAACAGCATATAGAGATTTATTTCACAGCGGGACTTGTGCCACAAAACTGTAAGGCAGTTTGTTAATGATCATTTGTCAAGTTTTTTGTCATAACTGGATGCTAATAAGGGATATTAAGAATGAGGAAAAAGAACATCTGATTAATAGCCTTACCTTTAAACACAATTATATAAAAAATTATTAAAACTTTATAGAGTCAATAGTTTTGAAAGATGAATTTGGCCACTTATATTCCTTGTTTAAAATGTAACAAAGACACCTGGAATTATAACGTCCTTTGCACAGTGGATGTCATATTACGTTTTTTGGTGATTACGTCAATTTAGTATTTCACGTATTATTAATAATTCCTCATTACATAAAATTATTACTAAACTGGTAATTAAGTGAATGTGAAGGATCCATATGCTGAAGTGTTTGTAACATTTCAATTATGAACTTCACATCAGATGTCTTCCAGTGTACATCAATAACATTAATGAACAATCTTTTTGCCAAAGCCACCCAAATGAGTTCCATTACCCTATTATATTTTCACAGACCCTTGACTACATTTTCATAAATATTTAGATATTAGCTTCAAGAGGAATCAGGTAGTCTACTTTCTTGCTCTATAACAAATACAGATTTCTTCATATCCTAACAGTTGTCAAATCTAGCCATGAATATTTCCGAAAAATCTCATTTCAGACTGTCTTCACCCACTTGATTTTATGCCTGATTTTTTTTTTTTGCATCGGTATTTTTCTTTGCATTGATAGTTCCTCTTTATTATTTAAACTAAAAAGTCTACTAAGTCAAGGACACTTCCCTTCTCACCATTCCTCTTCAAAGACAGGTCTATTCTCCTAAATCAGTAGCCAAGACAATTTTTGCACTGTAAATAATAATAGTATCTTTGCTTCTTATTTTCAGTCTGTGAACCACATAGATTAATTGTCTTATTTTCTGTTAAAGCATAAGTCAATTTTTTAAAATCAATTAAGAAAAGTAGTAACAATAAAACAGATAAGTACTATGCATACAAAACTCCCTCCTCGCTCTGCTCTGCATTTTCCCTATCAAAAACATAAAAAACACTGCAGCAAGCTGTAACAGTAAACTAACTTCAGAAATGCTCTTTCCTTCATCTCTGGCCTCCTGGTTTTGTCTATCTGTAACTTATGTCATTCATGTTTTGAAATGATGGACTGTCATTTACACTACCCATGTGGCACTTACTATATCTTCCTGCATTGCAAAAGTTTGACTAGTGGTCCTTACTGACCAATGTTGATTAAACACACACTGCCCTCTCCTGCTTCGTCCTCTTTAAAAATGAAGTATTTGCAGATGCCACTCTGATGCTACTGCAGTGGATCCATTTCCCATCACCAATGTTAATGATTTCCATGCATATGTGCAAGTGTGTCTTCATGTCCATATTCAAAAGACTCGTTCGATAAAGTAGCACGCTCTTGTGACACTGCTCTGAGTTAGTAGCAACAGGAGAAATACTAATGTCTAAATTTATCCCAACAACTGCAAATACTCTCATTTGAGATAGCCTCTCCTTGACTTATTCCTGGATGAAACCTCTAACAAAGGTTCAATACCGAGAGAGATAATTCAGCTTGTGTTTATTTTGTGTCTGAGGGCTTTAGGATTTTGCAAGGCCCCTCATCACTGTGTTCTCTTCATTTGCAATTTATACCCTTTCAGGTCTTCCAGAAAACTTAGGCAGGGGTAGGGATGGTCACCTCACAACACAGCCTTGGAGCCTATACCATATAGATACAATACGGTACAATCCTGTGAAGGCTTTTAGCGCAAAAGCACTTCCTTCCTCCCTTTTTCTGTTCACCAACTGGTGCATTCTTTGATGAGAAAATAAACGTTGCCAAAAAACTAACCTAGATTCTTGAAATACTACAAAATAGAGGGTTTTCCAGAGAAGATGAAGAAAAAGTCTTCCAGATTGTGAGGTTGTTGGCTTGAGAGTGTGTGTGGATTGCTTCTCTATAGGGCAAAAAATTGCAGTAACAACTTATTGCATTTAAAGGTTTTTTTCTTAGTATATGTTGTCATATTAACCATGGGTAGAATATTGTGGCTTCGTCAATAACACTGTCAAGCATTTTGTCTGGGATTTTCATAAGTGGATAGAGTTTAGGTGGTGATCAGTGGAGCAGAGTCTGGCTGGAGACCTGTGACTAGCAGTATTCCCCAGGGATCGGTGTTGGGTCCGGTCTTGTTTAACATCTTCATCGACAACCTTGATGAGGGAATAGCATCCACCCTCAGCAAGTACCCGATGATACAAAGCTGGGAAGGGTGGCTGACACGCAGGAACACTGAGCTGCCATCCAGCGAGACCTGGACAGGCTGGATTGCTGGGCAGGGAGAAACTAGGTGAGGTATCAGTACAGGCTGGGGGTTGACCTGCTGGAGAAGAGCTCTGCGTAGAAGGACCTGGGGGTCCTGGTAGATGACAGGTTGGCCATGAGCCAGCAGTGTGCCCTGGTGGCTAAGAGGGTCAATGGGATCCTGGGGTGCATCAGGAGGAGTTTGGCCAGCAGGTCGAAGGAGGTGATCCTCCTCCTGTACTCTGCCCTGGTCAGCCCCCACCTGGAGTATTGTGTCCAGTTCTGGGCTCCCTGGTATAAAAAAGATAGGAATCTCCTGGAGAGAGTCCAGAGGAGGGCTACGAAGATGATTAAAGGACTGGAGCCTCTCCCCTATGAGGAAAGGCTGAGTGAGCTGGGGCTGTTCAGCCTTGTGAAGAGAAGACTGAGAGAGGATCTTATTAATGTTTATAAATATCCCAAGTGTAGGACACAGGGGGAAATGGCCAGCCTCTTTTCAGTGGTCTGTGGAGATAGGACAAGGGGCAATGGCTGCAAGCTGGAGCACAGGAAGGTCCATACCAATATGCGGAGGAACTTTTTCACAGTGAGGGTAACAGAGCCCTGAGACAGGCTGCCCAGGGGGGTTGTGGAGTCTCCTCTGGAGATATTCAAGACCCATCTGGATGCCTACCTGTGGGGTCTGTCCTAGGGAGCCTGCTTTGACAGGCGGGTTGGACCTAATGATCTCTTGAGGTCCCTTCCAAACCCTACGATTCTGTGATTGTAAATTATTCAAATTTTAGATAGCTAGCCTCAAATTTCTAAATCTTCCTGGCTGGTTTGTGAAGAGGACATGAGTAGCAATAATTCTTTTCAACTTCATCTCTTTATAAGCTCTCTTCCATTGAGAACTCCAAAATGAATGTATCCAAAATCACTCACAACTTCTACATTTTTCTCCTTATTTCTTCAGAAGATTCATTAGACAGAATTCTTTTTATAAGCATTTTTATGGATTGCTTTATATGCATAGAGGATACAATGACAGAAGTCATAACCTGTTCAGGTGTTCCTTTTTGAAATGGGAAAGTCGCTTTTTGGAAACTGATTTGAATTTTCGGTTGGTTGCATGGTGCACTTTTGCAGCAGCAGCTATTAACCAGAATTAATATTGTCTCTGTCAAAGATCTTCCAGCAGCTTTTTGTCAGCTAGCCAAATTTTCACAGGTTTAAAACTAGCAATATGCAATTTTGAGTGTGTTGAGAAAGGAAAAAAGGGCAAGTCAAGGTGGTTTTCCTAGAAGACTTTTGAAATGTGTACATTGTCAATCTGCTTTGCTGTCCTCAATATCCTGTCACATTTTTCCTCTTCCTTTGACTTTCCCTTATGGACTTGTCATACAGCCACTCATTCATATACTAAGCTGTGAACTCCTGTGATCAGTTAGGCTGATCCACTTGGCAACTATCAGTATGTTATTTTTAGAAATAAGACATCCATTTCTGACAGTTAAGCAAAAGGTATTTGTTTGCTAGAGCAAGTCAGTATCAGAAGATAAGTCTTTGTTCAGAAACCCAAATTAGTCCATCTGTAAACAGCACAGTGTCCTGGTATCAGCTGAGATAGGATTAGGGTTTATTCCCCAGTAACTGGTATAGTGCTGTATTTTGGATTTAGTATGAGAATGATGTTGATAACTTGCTGATGGTTTGTTGTTGCTTGGTAGTTGTAGTGCTTACACTAAGTCAAGGGCTTTTCAGCTTCTCATACCCTGCCAGGTGCAAAAGTGGGGAGAGCACAGCCAGAACAGCTGACCCAGGCTGGCCGTGGGGATTTTCCATACCACAGAATGGCACACTCCATAGGTAACAGGAGAAGCTAACCAGGAGGTGGAATCACTGCTCAGAAATAGACTCAGCATTGTGTTGGGATATTTTTCTCTCCATGTGGTGAGCAATTGCATTTGTGTATCATTTGTTTATTATTTTGTTGCTGTAGTTGCTGCTGTTGTCTCCCTTTATTATCTCATTAAATTGTCTTTATCTCAATGCACAAGTGTTTTTCCATTCTCCTCCCTTGCCTGAGGGGCAGACATCTGAGTGAGTGGTTGTATGGTGCATAGTTACTGGCTGGGGTTAAAGTAATGCTATGCTGAGTTTCCTGATTGTGTTTGCTATTATAAACTCATCCTCACATGGGATGGGATGCATTGGGAGCTCTCTTCCAAGCAAATAAAGGCAGTGTATCATGGGAACCCCCAAGATGTTAGGTACTATGGAAGATGTACTAAGGCCAGAGATGTACTAAGACCCTTGTGAACAGCTGAGCAATAATGGAGCATACTGGTGACATGTCCAAACTAGATATATTTGGGTTATCAGATGTGGGGAATTTTTAGACTAGAATTTAAGCCTTCTCATCAAACATAGTTCTTGTAACTTTTTAATTTATTAAAACTAAAAGAATATTTCATTTTATACATATTTAAAAAAAAAAAAAAACAACTGTTTTTTTATTTCTTATTTAATCCATGATTCATTTTTTATTTCATTAGTAAACTAATTCAAGAAAATCCAATTTGCATTGGAAAACCTATCTTCTGAGAAGCTGCCAGCACCAGGAAGGCCTTTGGTAGTTGGTTAAGTGAGCAATCATTCAAGTTAGAGCTGTTCTGAAGTGACTTCAACTTATACACTGAACCTTTCCAAGACTGCAAACTGTTCTGCTTGCAACAGAACTCAAAAGAGTCAACACACAGAAAGTATGTTATTTTCCACCCAAACAGGCACAAAAAAATTTGTCAAGTAATTTTGCCAGAACAAAAGCAAGCCTTCTCTTCACTAAGGATTTCACCAACACAAAACATGGAAATGTGTGGCAAAGATCCATGGAGTTTTCTGACTGCCAATAAGTGAAACATGGCTAATTGTGTAAGACAAAATGCTGATGGAATTCTTCCGGGTCTATCCTTTTTTAAATAAGAAAGTATTCATCGTTCATGAGAGACTCACATTTTCTTGAGAAGCTAGGTATATCACAGAGCCTTTGAATCTGTGAAAGGTCAATGACAGCATTGCTGTCTTTTTTCTGTATCTTTTTAGAACATTAAATGTTCAAGGATTATGTTGGGGTTTTCTAAAACAAGGCTTGTTAGGGCTTTTTTTTAAACTGAAATTAAATCATTATTTTTCTTCATAAAAACTAAAATCAGTTTTTGTTTCAATGAAGTCTTGCTGGTATTGATATACATCAGTATCTCCCAGCTCCTACAGAAGGTAATAAACTATCCTCACAAACAACCATGGCAAATGTGTCCTTAGCTTGCTAAAAATACAATTTAATCATCTACTTTTGGTTAGGTTTAGTCAACTCCACCATGTTATCATTCACTCCTTCAGGTTTCTAGAATATAATTTTCATTCTGATTTCAGTTATTTTTCATTTTCAATATCGTTATTGTTTATACTTGTTCCTTGTAATAATGCAGCATCTGTACTTCTTGCAATGTCCTCATACAAAAATCAACCTGGGATTCCAGTGAGTAAGGAGCTTTATAAAAGCAGAAACATAAGGTCTTCAGGAAGCATACAATCTAGATGAAACATTCATTCTACCATGGACAACAAAAAAGTGACATCTAATATTGATCGGTATGATAGGCAATAACTCATCTGTTAGCAGGTTGAACATTGTCAAGCTTGCTTGTTGGCATCCCAGCACAAAAGATTTGTGCAGTGAAATGCAGGGGTAGATAGTGAGTATCTATCGTCACATGAGGGGCAGCACTGGCTAAAGCTCTGACAAAGTCTTCCAGGTGTAGATGCGTATCAGTATCTTCCAACTCCCAGAGAAGCTAGTAAACTATAAAACAATACAACCTTTTATTAAAAAAACCCCAAAACCAAACCAGCTTAGGTTTTGCAACTCAGCTTTGCTCTATTTGATATAAGGGAATTCCATGAGGAATAATGCCATAGGTGATATGAGAAGTTGCATGGAGGCGCAGCACTACTCAGCCTCCTGTGCTGAGGGGCTGCATTCTTCTGGCCCTAAAAGGGATAGGGCTTTATGGTGTGTTGTATGGATTCAGATGCTTCCATCAGAGTTCACTTGAAGGTTTCTGCAGCTTTCTTTGTTGTGGGCTTTGGATATGCATATGGTTTATTTTGGATGCTTGTCTGATGGTGTCAGGTCAAGAGGCTGTGAGCTCCATGGACAGGGTAGTCAAATTTACACGGAAAGATATTATTTGAGTGAGGGCCCGTATACATCTCTCCAGCATCTCAAAAACATAGATGACCTTTGCATATAGGTAATTTAAACCATGTGGAAAATTTTCTAGTTTTTCACTTATGAGATTTAAAGTAATTTTTTTAAATTCTTCCTATTACATTTTTTAATTGTATTTGCCAAAAATATCACCCTGGACACTGGGGAAAGTGTTGTAAGAGTAATGGCAGCCACCACTGACTTTGAGTCTTATTTGAGGCTTTAAATGTTGTTTCCTTTGAAAATCAGTCCCAGTTTTATATTCAGATAGAAAGCCCAAAACTGGATACTTCCAAGGTGCTCTATAAAGTGCTGACATAAATCCTTGGATTTATGTAGCCCTGTCACACAACAGGATCCTTTGGATCTTCCTCACTATTCCAGCACACCGAGATGAGAATTTAATCAATGAGAATCAATTCATAGCCCAGCTTCCCTGCAATTTGTTTTTCAGTATATGTGATGCAACGACAGTTTGTCTTTATAAAAATGTGATCCTCGTTCCTAGGAGCTACTGGGTGCAGGGAGATGTCAGAGTTTCTTCTCCCCTTTGGTACAGGATGTCTTGGCAACTGTGAGCCCCACCTTTGCAAGTATGAGAAGAAACTCTTCTCCCTTATTTCTTTGTGATGGGGTCTTTTGTCCACTCTTCCTAGAGGGTTGAGATCCTCAGCAAAAATCTGCAGCAGAGTTAAGGGGGAAAAGGAAACTCTTTCATGACAAATTTTAACTAGTGGTGAAAAGGCTTCATGTGGAAGGGAAAGAGGCCCTTTTACCTTCCTATCACAATGTTTAATTAAAATGATTGGCAAACCAAGCACCCCACAGTCAAAATCTCTGTAATCAGCATGAGTAACACCTTTTACATACCTTCTATGTATATTCTACCTATGATAGGGCAATGCCAAAAAAAAAAAAAAACAGAGTTAACTGTTAGCAGGTTCTAATACTACACTTCTTTCCTCCGTGAATGGCTAATTTGGCTGTATGTTGTAATGATGTTTTTCTTTTTGTGGAATCGATGAGTCTGGGGAAGCAGACTTCAGAGTAACAAATTGGGGACTCACCAGAGGTAAAATAAAATATGCCTGATGGACTCCTGACAGAAATAAACAGTGTAAATCTACTTTATTAACCACCGAGACATGGACGCCAGCTGCAGTAAGTTCCTAGCATAATAGGAGAATACTGGAGGCAAATACCATTTGGAAAATACACAAGTATCGACACTGGGTCTCACAAGGCATGTCACTCTTTCCCACTTGCTCCTCTGTTCTGCAGCCTGCCTAGAAACACAGGGGTCTGAGAGCTTGAGAGCTCCTATCATCCTGTAAGGTGTTCTTGAGCTGCAGGGGAGAAATTACAAAGGCAAAGGATTGAACTCCTGTTACCCCTTGCAAGTTGCCTTTGGTGAGGCACAATTTCCCCAATGTGGCCTGGGGTGTGCCTCCACCTAGAGCCCTACACACAGGGAGACAAATTTAGTCTTAAGCCCACATTCAGTCTCCTAAAATTGGATGCCAAGGTACTATAAAACTGGAGAACCTCATCTTCCCAATTGCCTTTATTCATGAGGACAGTGCTGTTGGCATTGTGAAAGGGCATAGTTAAAGCAAAGTTAATTAAACTTAATTAAATATAATTACATTAAATTAAGCTTATAATTACACTGTACACATTGAAAACAATTCAGATCTACTTTAAGAGATTTTTAGTACTATTAAAATTTTCACATTCATTGTTCACCTCCCCTGACCTCTCTCTGCACTCTATATGTGCCTCAGAGGAAGTCTTGCGCTATCTTCCCATCCCAACACAGAACTGGAAACCTGTTCCCTCCTGGATATGACTGTAAAACACTGAGATAACATGATGTCATTTGCCCTCGGCAACATAATCTGGTATTGTTTCTATTACATGACTATATCAGAGGAAAACTTGAAACTGCCTGGCTTTCCTACAGAGGTTACAGTCTCTATCATTTCCACTGGCAAGTTCATCCACTTCGAAGTGAAGGCAAGTCCTTTTTCAGATTAGAGTTTCCCCTTTATAGATTTATTTCTCGTTGACTCTATAATTATACAATTAAAGCTAATACAGGTAATTTAAACATTTAATTTATTTAATGGCATTGAAGAGAGTGCTTAAGGTCAGAGAAGATCTGAGGTCCTAGAGGCTCACAGAAGTCATGATTCATGAGTTATTTCCAGCCTGTGGTGGTAGTTAGCTGGGTGACATTGGAGGATAATGACCAAAGGTCTGAGAGGGACATTGCCAGGAAAGAATCTGCTTCCAGAGGTACATGAGAAACCTGGGAGAAGTCTTGCTTATGTGAAAACAATACATTATAAACTTCTATTTTAAAATACAATGAGACAGGAGTCTTAGTTCCTTATTAGAAGGAAGGGTTTCACTAAAACAGTTCTGGTTTAGTTTACATGTAGAAAATACCAGTATGAGCCATGTCTGGACACCTGGCATGTTTACTGGAGCAGCAGCTTAGGAAAACAGACTAAAAGTGCAGAGAAAAAAATCGATATACCAGTAGTGCCTCTGAAGGTCTGAGCATTTGTTAGTGAAGTCGAAGTACATTAATAATATGGAAGATGAAAACAAATGTAAACAAATAAATAACACACAGAGTCCAGAAGTTGAGCCAAATAAAACTGAAACACATGCCATGGATGAAAACATGTAGAGGGAAGTGCCTACTCAGGAAGCAATCACTCTCATGCATCTGTATCTCTTCCTATTCCTGCAAAACATCTCTGCACGCTGTGCCTCAGAAGTGGTGGGAATCCATGCTAAGTCAATGACAACAAAGGCAACCACTTTCAATATCTTCCTGTAAAACACGCTGGAGGAGTAGGCAGTGAGTCCTTGTTCTTCTGTGTCTGCACTGTCTTTCTGGAGGATCAGTGAGGAAAGGAGCCCTCACAGTAAGTCTGGGCACTCAGGCCTGCACATGTACTGCCCATCACTGTACGCTTGTTCCTGCCTTTCCTGCCCTGTGAGACCGATTAAGATTTGCTGTGCCGGTGGATTCAAAATGGTTTTGCCCTAATTTGTTCTCTATTGTGATGTTCTGTGAAGGACAACAACCTACAGATGGTCTGTGGCCTGTATCACACCCAAAAGAAGGTTAGACTAATGGTCTACTGAAGAGCGAAGGGAAGGAAAGTTTGATTGCAAGGGCCTTCAGCTGTGAGATCCTAGACATGCACAGGGAATCAGACACTGCAGTTTTGTGTTTCCAAAAACATCTGAATTGCTCTTTAGGGTACGTTGAGGTGACCTGGATGCTATGACAAGGGAAAGACAGAAAGAAGTGTTCTTTAAGGCAAAGCAGCTCACACCTATGCAAGAAAGGCTTTCCAGAATGCCACAGGTCCATAAAGTGTGTCATAAGCCTGTAGTAACTCACAAGTCACTAGGAGACTATTCCTCAGAAATCTCTCTCTGTTCCCAGACTACTACGGTGTCACTGGTATGATGTAACTTACATGAAGAAGTAACAAAAAGTGTTACACACATGTTTTCTCCACGGATATGCTTGATTTGTCAGGACAATTTGGCCTTGCTGCACAACCTGATAGAGGACAATGGTTGATAAATACAAAGGTTGTGCTGTTTGTAAGGAACTTCTAAACAAACATCTGCCCTTTTGAAATGTCTGAGGACCATTATGGTTTTATCTACACTCCCAGGATCTGATTGAGGTGACCCAATCCTGGAATATTCTGATTCTTTAAGGTTACTGGTTAATTAGGATGCATGGAATAACCCAAATGATATACCTGTGAGATTCTTCCACAGCTAGTTTGGGAATAGCACAGTATTTATCACGATAGTCTTGACTAAAGTCTATTTGAACATCTCTTGATAAAAATCACAACATTTATTAGGAGGTAGAGTTTTGGGTTGCTTCTTTTAGAACCGCATTTTTGTTTTAGAACAAGGTAACATGTGCTAAAATCCTTTCAGCATTAGGTGGCTCAGACCAAACCGCAAATCAAGATATTTGCCATAACTTATCAATTTATCTAGATAATATTGCTGTCTAAAATAAGAATGGGAGACACTGTCATGCGAAACTATCGTTCCTCAAAAAACAGTACAAACTTAGGCAAGTCCTTTCTAGAAGTAGATAAAATTTTTAAAAAATTGTAAAGCAATGTAAACTAAAATAAAAATGAGATTAAGGCAGTGCACAACCCAGTACCTTTCAGAACACCCACCCTTTCCAACATCATCTAGTAATGCCTAGTTTGGGCATTCACAGCCCCTTCCTGGTGTGCACCACAGCCCAAGACACATCACCAAGGGCATCCTGATAAAGATTAATATCTCGGGGCGGGGGTGATGGCGGTGTCAGAATATTAATAAAAGAAATCCAAAGACTACACTGCCAAAAAAAGCATTAATCTTCAAAATAAAGGGAACACCAAGCTCTACAAAAGGAGGCTAATAATTTCAACTTTTTGCGTAGATGAAGAAGACACTTTCACCCCTAGACAATAGAAAAAGCATTAGTATAATTCATATAAACATTAAGAAGAGACAAATTTTTGAAGTCTTGGTTGGTATCTGGCAATGCTGACAAGAAAGAAAATGTAGTCTATAAATTTCTGTAGATTAAAAACACTGCAGTTTAGAATGCTGGTCTGGCCATACCACTTCTGCTGGAGAAGTAGGAAGGATCCTGCCAGGTAAGCCTCAGGATGAGAAAAGCTGCCAGCAGTGGCAGAGGACAAATATTCTAATACTCTGTAGGCTTTTGTATCATGCCATTAACTAGTATCCTTACCAACTTTATTACATAAAAGATTTTTTTTCTCGGAAAGAGAAATAGTTTGAAAGAAAAGAGGAAACCATCAGCTTTTCTTTAACATTCCCCATTCTAGACTTTCTTAACCTTGTCAACACAGAGGAGCTTCTCTTGTGTGTGCGTGTTTCTTTATTTTTCTTCTGTTCCTCTCCTCTCTACGGCAAAGTGCGTCAGCAATTTCATTTAAAGAATTTGTGGGAGGGCACAGGTGTTGTGACCAGTGATGATATTTACCCAGAAATCAAGACTAGCAAACAAGTGGAGACTTGTTACCTGAAGACTTCAAGGTCACAGCATTATTTGGAAGCTGATTCTGTACACATGTACCATAGTTTACATTTGTCTTGCCTGTGCTTGCACACAAACAAATAGGTACAGGTGTGTTGGGAAATAAGCTGTGTTTTCACCTTCTGATGAAGTGAAATGGCACAGTGGCCTTTATTTAGGGCCAAAAATTTAGGATATAAGATGTTATGCAGTGTGAGATAATGTAGCAGATTCACAAAATAAAATGTTAGCATTTTGGAAACAGAACGGATTTCTTCTTCAGAAGTCCCAGCTGTGATGTCTGACCTGTGACTGACAGCATGTTAGCTAGAAGGGCCACCATAAATGAGAAACTGTAGGCAGCAGATTCTTCTAATTATTCTTCTTCTAATTAATATTCATCTTTTGAAGAAGAGTGTATGGCAAACATAGCGAAGGAAAGAGTAAGGAAATGGAAAGGTTGTATATGATGGCGTTCTGCCTATGAACTGGCAGCATCCCCTTCCAACACAGTTTCACTGGGCTGTGTGGTGATAAGTAATCTCTTGAGCAAAGTCTCACACCACCCAGGGCTCCAAAGATTATCTGTGGCACCCCAGGATGCAATTTGCTCCCTTGCCTCTCAGGGCCAACTGCTGATCATATGGAGTCTGATGTTGACCCGCACCTCCAAATCCCTCTCTGCAGGGCTGCTCTCAAGGAGGACACAGCCAGTCTCTTCTCAGTGATATCCAATAGTACAAGGGACAATGGGTGCAAGCTGAAGCATAGGTAGTTCCATGTGAACATAAGGAAAAACTTTTTTACTGTGAGAGCAGCAGAGCGCAGGAACACACTGCACAGAGGTTGAGGAATCTCCTTCTCCGGAAACATTCAAAACCCACCTGAACACATTCCTGTGTGACCTACTCTAGGTGATCCTGCTTTGGCGGGGGGGTGGACTAGATGATCTGTTGAGATCCCTTCCAACCCATAACATTCTGTGATTTCTCCCAGTTTACAGTTGTGCATGGTGTTACTCTGTCCTAGGTGCAGAATTGTGATTTTAGGACAATATTTGGATGTTAAATTACATCCCATTAATCGTTGCCCAACACATTGGGCTCTGTAGAGCTCTGGGCAATATAATTTCCACTCAGTTGTACTTGCTTAACTTTCAAGATCTACTCCTTGGATACCTGTATCTCTGCTAGTCAACACAGATATTTTATACAATTTATCCAATCTCTTTTAGACTGTTGCTTTATGATAACAAATCTTAAAAGGGTCTTTTTCTCTAGAAGAGGCAGATTTCTACATCCCCAGCTTTTACCAGGATGCTGATACACTATGTTGCTTTCGGAATATCTTGAGCGTACTGACCGTCATGATTGTATTCTCTATCATCAACACCTCTAGAAGGTATATTCATCCTATCATATATATGTGGGGAAATCATCACCATGTTGAATACAGCTCTTAAAATAAAGTTTAGCACTCACAGGTCTTGATTTAAACTCTGCAAAAGCTGGTGGAAAGGCCCTTGTTTTCCAGTGGGGCTAGGTGGAAGCTCATATAATACCTTTTATGTGTGGTACTCTTAGCCATTTAAAGGACATGTATATATATGATTCCATTTTACAAGAAGTGAAATTCAAGTGAAGAATAGCCAAGGGAATTTTATTTTTTTGTTAAATCTGCAAATTCAGGGTGCACATATTGAGATAGAAGACCTGGTTCTCACAGGAGACGCTGAGTGTCTAAAGACCATACTGACTTCAGTTGCAATGGTGAAAAATCAGCAGTTCAGATATCCATGTTTCTTAGGTCCTAGAAAACTGTAAATATTCACTAGATGTAAAGTAGTGAGCCAGTAGAAGAGATGGGAGTGGAAGCAGGGCCTTTTGGGCTTAGTCATCCATTTTATCCTGTCAAGTCATGAAAATGTTGAACTTTGACATATTACATAGAAACAGTAATTACATAATTTTTATAATGATTTAGTCCTCAACAGGTACATAGCATAATGCAAATACAAAATACTCTCAATTCCTTAATAATGTAAAAGACCCCCTTGCTTTCCAATACCCTAAGAAATCATTTAGGGCTTTGTGGTTCAGCCCAGTGACATCAAGATGTACCTTATATGGGTGCCAGCCATCTTCAGACTTTCAGTAACCTGAGTTTCCATTTTCCAAGAATAAAAAAAAGGCTCATGTTGGAAATTTCATATAACACTTCAAAATTCAATTTGATGAAGAACATTCAAGAGGCCAGCCTCTTTCTTCTCCTCAAATACAGATAAATTTATCACCTCAAACAGTGATAAATAAATAAATTCCCAGGCTATTCCCTACTGATCTCTCTAAGCATATGTAACAATATAGATCAGGTTTGAGGACTTACAGTCCCATCAAATGTCCTGGAAAGATGTGAGAAGGTAGCTTGTCGCCTTCAGTTTCCTGCTGGATATCTGACTAGGCTGCCTGGTTACTTTCTGGAGTGTTTTCAATCTCAACTTGTTTGAGTGCTTCAGTTTGCAGGTTGCTTATTCAATTCACCAATATAAACAAAACAAAATTGCTGATCTTTTGTTATTAAGTTAAGATAGGCTTGAACTTTTGTTTCTTTCACATAATTTAGAAACATTTATTAGGAGGGAGAGACGTTATTTCTGCCTTTTCCTGCTTAAAACCAGGAGCACAAGAATCCGAATAATTAAAGCCATTTCTTATTGGGGGAGAAATGCTGTAATTCCTAGAAAAAGGGAATCAGAACACAGTCCTTCGGCAGCCTGTTCTCCGTGAGGCAGTAGCATTGACAATATAGTAGTAATGGGCATCTGAAACATCTATACATCAAGCTGACAAAGCAGTTTGGTTCCCAACAAGAATAAGGTTTTTCACTCATAACTTTTATTGTCCTGAATTTCATATGGATGACTAGAAACAGAGAGTAGTAGATATTTAAAAAATAGAATCATAGAATCACAGAATGGTTAGGGCTGGAAGGGACTTTAGAGATTATAAAGTTCCAAACCCCTGCCCTGAGCAGAGACACCTCTCACTAGACCAGGTTGCTCAAAGACCCATCCAGCCTGGCCTTGAACACTGCCAGGGAGGTGCCCCTTTCCTTGGCAACTCTAGTGACTCCCCACCCTCATAGTAAAGAATTCCTTCCTAATGTCCAATCTAAATCTACCCCCTTCTAATTAAAATTATTCCCCCTCATTCTATCACTTCATACCCTTCTAAAAAGTCCCTCCCCAGCTTTCTTGTGGGCCACTTCAGGTACTGGAAGGTTGCTATAAGATCTCCCTGTAGCCTTCTACTCTCCAGTCTGAACAAGTGCAACTCCCTCAGCCTGTCTTCATGCGAGAGGTGTTCCAGCCCTCTAATGATCTTTGTGGCCCTTCTCTGGACCTGTTCCAACAGTTCCTTCTTATGTTGGGGATTCCAGACAATGCTCCAGGTGGGGTCTCAGGAGAACAGAGTAGAGGGGCAGAATCTGCTCCCTTGATCTTCTGGCCACTCTCCTTTAGATGCAACGTAGGGTACGGTTGGCCTTCTGGGCTGCAAGTGCGCATTGTCATCTCATGTCGAACTTCTCATCCACCAGCACCCCTAAGTTTTTCTCTGCAGGGCTGCTTTCTATCACATCATCTCCCAGCCTGAATTGTTGACAAGGATTACCCTGACCCAGGTGCAGGAACTTGCACTTATCCATGTTGAACCTTACAAGGTTCACATGGGCCCATGTCTCCAGCTTCTCCAGATCCCTCTGGATGGCATCCTGTCCTTCTGGCATGTCAACTGCACCACTCAGCTTGGTGTCCTCTGCAAACTTGCTGAGGGTGCACTCAGCCTCACTATCAATGTCACTGATGAAGATACTAAATAATACCAGTGCCACTTGTTACATAGAAAAACTGATGCTCCTGATTTCTTTCCTGAACATTTTCCTCTGTATTCTCGAGTGTCAGATGATTTTTGATAGGTTATTATTTCTTTACAAGAGAAGACAGCAAAGTTTTGTATTTTTAATTTGTTTTTTAATGTTATCTCTGAAAGATCTTATTTTTTATTTCTTTTACAGTTAAAAAGCAATCAGCAGGGTTATGGTTGGATTATGGAATGAAATGGATGAAACATGTTCCTGTTCCCCTGAAACTGAATTTGGTGTGACCTTTCTGGTGGCTTTCAATGTACTTGAGTCTATTGGACATCTGACTTTTGGTGTCAAAGCAGGTATTAATAATGGAGGGCAAATTTAGATTGCAGTGAATGTGCTAATGTTCTTGTGAAGACATGGATTCATCTCTATTTTGTTTTCCTTTAAGAAGAAGTTAAGACATTTTCTCCCTCCTGCAGTTATTTATCATCACCTTAATGCAAGAATCACATTGGGCTGCATTGTTCTGATTATGCACAAGCACAATGTTAAATGTTATGATGTGAGACATAATTTATTTCTCCAGTAATTTATTTCAGTGTTTCTGTGTGAAGATTTTGCAGGCTTCTGACTTTCCAGGCTGCAAATTCTCTCTCTCTCTTTCTCCTATTGACCACTTGTTAAATCTTTTTGTTTGTTTCCCACCTTTCCCCCGGGACCCACAGACAGACAGCCTTGCCAGATTCATTTTCTGATCAAAGCTGTTTGATTTGGTCAATTTTGCCACATTGGAGACGTTCTCTATTACAGAGATAAATAGCCTTGGGCTAACTGTCAACGAAAACTTGTAAGCTAATAAATTATTCCAATTTCTTCCTGCGGATTTCTCTGGAGACAGCCCTAGGAAATACACTTTTTGATTAGTAAATTTCTCTGTGTGTGTGTCTGGACATTCAAATGTGTCGACTTTGATTAGCACCATTGCTTTTCAAGTCGACGCTGGCTGAGGGGCTGTCAGTTGCCGGCAGCCCTGATGCATAATGCATCAACTGGGCCCGGAAACAGGAGCCTCATCCAAGGCTGGAAAGGCGGGAAAATTGCCCCACCAGCCCTTTGCACCGTGGGAGCAATCTGAGTTGCAAAGACTTTGTCATCTGTAGACACAGGGCCCAGGAGAGCAGAGGAGCCTCAGGTGAGGGAAACCAGTAGGAGCGAAGAAGGGCAAGGAGAGAGCCAAGCTACTTGCTGCTACCCCCCTTCACTTGCAAACCCTCCGCTATCCCCATAAACCCACTTCCTCTCCCCTCTTCTTCTTCCTCCTCTTCTTCCTCCTCCTCCTCCACTGCCTGCTCCCTGTCCTCTGAGAAGGATCGGATTTCGCTTCACCTCCCACTTGGATTCCTGTTCATCTGCTGTTTGCCTAGTTAAGGACCTGCAGGTTGTTATAGAAACAATATTTTGGCTATAACAAATCAATCGGTGCGTGTGAACACAAACATACAGATCATTTATCAACTGCAAAATACCCTAAATTATGACCTTTCTAAAACCTATCAGAAGGGCGAGGGAATGCATAACGTAAATTAAACTTTGAAGGGTCAGCGATTTTTACTTTCACTATTCATCTTTCTTTCACCTTATAGGTTTAAGAACAAGAGTGCTGTGTAATTACATTTCAATGGGGTGCAGCGGTTCATTATTCTCTGCTATACCAATCTGCTGCAACATTTCCAATGCAGTCAGGTACGTTTTAGCAGATATTAGTTGCATAAAACCATACTTGCTCTTTTGGACG